>OU342449.1:6518221-7718221 GCA_910589575.2 Carcina quercana | reverse complement strand
ATATGCACCCAACAATGCTCTACCGAAAATGAAATTCTAAGCTAAATTACATATTACGAAGTTAAGTTTGTAAACATTAAAAAATCAATTTTACTGTGTTACAATTAAAAAATTCAGATTTATTCCTATGGTTGTGCTGTAAAACCTTTCTTCTTGCCAAATTTCAAGACATTAGGTCAACGGGAAATACCGTATAGATTTTGGGTTCATTGCATTTTGTACGGAAATGGTCTAAAATACAGCTATATCTTTTTATTGCGTTGACCTATAAGTTTCATTATTTGACAGATCTAAGGGACAGCAGACTGGAGTATTCGATATCACAGTGATCCTATAAGGATTCCTTTTTTCCTTTTGAGGTACTTAAAATATAATAGTATAATATGAAGTATGACAGTAGGAAATACGATAGATTTCGACGATATTATTATTCATGTCGACAAATAAAAACTTGAAATATTTTTTCCCAGTTATACATCTCATACACTTAAGACGGGATTTTTAACTCGTCTATTCTATTGTGGGAGGTGTCGTGAAATTACAGTTTTTTAACCGACTTCAAAAAAAGAGGTTATCAATGCGACCTGTATGTATGTAATATTTCCAGAACTGCCCAGTTTTCATATATGTTAGTCTATACCAGCTTCTAAAGAAGTGTGCCAAATTTCTAAAGTGTATGTTTGTTTGTCCTCGCATATATCCGGAACACACACACAAAAGAAAAACACACATAGGGTTCGTGGATTTCAACAAAGCATTCGACACACTCGAACATAGATTTATCTGGGACGCACTGGAAAAACAAGGCGTACATGCAAAATACATAAGAATACTGAAAAACATATACACAAAAAGCACCGCACAAGTGAAGCTAGAATCTACAGGCGAAGAATTTTCGATTGAGAGAGGGGTACGCCAGGGAGACCCAATTTTACCAAAAATATTTTCAGCTATCCTGGAAATGATATTCACAAATCTGGATTGGACGAATAAAGGACTAAATATAAATGGCAAAAGCTGAGTCACCTACGCTTTGCAGACAACCTGATCTTACTTTCGGAAAACCCGAAAACCCTACAGACAATGTTCCAACAGTTAGCGGAAGAGAGCGAGAAAGCAGGCCTGTCAACGAACTTAACGAAAACAAAAGTAATGTCAAATTCCTCACAAACAGAGCCCATAACAGTAAATAATGGAGAAATAGAGTATGTAGAAATGGACAAGACTAATAACTGAATGGCAACCACGAGATAGCAAAAGAAAAAGAGGCAGACAGACTAGAAGATGGGAGGACGACATCAGACAAGTGGCGGGTCCAACATGGACCCGCATAGCGAAAGATAGAATAGAGTGGAAATCCTTAGAGGAGGCCTATGTCGAAAGACAAGCTGAAATGTAGGAACGACCGGTTACTGATACTTAATATAAAAAGATAAGTAACGTATAAAGTAAGCATATTTTTAAGAAAATTAAAACAAAAAATTATTTCAGCAATAAAGGCTATTTTATTTAATTTATTTTTTATATATCCGGAACTACAAGTTCGATTTAAATAATCCCTTTTTTGTTTACCTAGGTATTGTAAAACTTAGGGAAGACTGCAAGTTTCATCAAAATCGGTTCCGTAGTTTTTGAGACTGGGAATGTTAAGTGTGTATTTCGGCGTTGCAGTGCAGCAGAGCAAATTTAAAATTAATGTTTTAACTGCACTGTAATCTGTATGCCGAATAAATTATTTCTATTCTATTCTATTAGTTAAATGTTTGTTACCTCAGAGCTTTTCACTGGGTGAACCGATTTGGATGATTCTTTATTATTTGAAAGCTGATGCTTTCCATGTGGTCCCATTTCAATTTGGTCCGGTTCTTAGAATGGAATCCATGAGAAAACAATATACATCTTAAATTTTCCTTAATAAAAGTAGACTTTTAGGGCAGTTGAAGTCGGTTTCTAGTTCTTTTTGAACGCTTTAACTTGTTAGTCCTTAGACTCTAGCACTCTAGGTACTAAAACACCTCTAGGTCACCTAAAGTATCGTTGGAAGACGAACGTTCGGATATGGTGAAACTAAAAGGTTTCTTTGTTGACCGTAGAACCCTAAAATAGCAACGCCATAATTTATATTGTATTTATATGTGATAGGTACTTACTAGTCAATTATATCAAATACAACCACAGTATGTCGAGACTAAACCAATATGCGAACAATAATTTCTCAAAACGTAAAACAAGGGTTGACGCACGCTCACGTCAAGTTTATTATAATTTTGAAAAATACACTCTAGCCCAGGCGGAGGGGTAGCGACGATGCGCGGCGCGCAGGGGCCTCTTTGGGATGTTATGCAGCGTTATTTGTGTGAGTGAAAGCATGTGAAAGGCTGTATGTGTGCGTACCGAATCGCGACAGCAATAACATATTCAAATACCTACTATTCTACGGAGACTTTGCTTCATTGGCGGTTCTAGTAAGGGGACGACCCGGTAGATGCTTCCCGTTACGTGGTCGCCACTCAAAAACTCTTACTCCTCACCGGTTATCGGTTCTTCGAGCGACGTGGCCTGCCCATTGCCACTTCATCTCACTGACTCGTCGAGCTATGTCGGTTACCTTAGTTTGTCTACGGATTTCCAAATTCCGCATTTTATCACGTAGAGAAATTCCGAGCATAGCTAGTTCCAGTGCGCGCTGAGAGACTTTGAGCTAACTAACTTACCTACTGGGAAATTGGGGTTGGTACAAATAATATCCGTCGTACCTATAACACATCGTGATAGCAAAGAATGACTTGGTGGTTCAGCTAGACCGTAGTGGTTATATCGTTGTTGCTCATTGATCCAAATATGATATTGAATTATTATTCAAATCAAATTGTTCTTTATTTGAAATTAAAATCACTTTCAGAGATGTCTAGGAACGTTTATAAAAATGAGTGTGTGATTTTTATGTATTGTATGAAGGTAGTTAGTATTACAAACTTGGTGTGGTTATGTATTTCCAACACAAAAATCCCTTAAAATTAGAAGACGAAAACAATATAGCTTTATTAGCCATATTTGTTAGTTGAATTTATGAAGGTAGGCGGGAATATAGGACTTTATTTGTTCTGTATATTTGATTTTAAGCAGATTTAAAAATTCAGAAAAGTTTAACTTAGAACTTTTGATCGCCCTTTAAAAATAAGCTTTTACCCAAGACTTCATTTGCGTGTATGTACTTAAGAAATTATCCCTTCTAGGAATACTTCGAGATAGGTGATGTAAACCATAACTGTGTAGTCGTGACAAAGAAACAAACATAGTTGCTTTGAATTTTTAATATTGATAATTTTTCGTCGTTGACCAGTCTACCGCCAGTAACATCTTTATCAACGGCAATTATCTGTATGAGCCTACTGTTGAACATGAGCCTCCATCACGAAGGGATTCCCCAAAAGATGAAGATCATTCATACAGGTAGATGGTACTTCCGGTCCCCTTTATTTCTTCTCTTAGTCACCTTTTTCGGCAACCACGGGATGACAAGGGATTCCTATTCTAAAGATCCCAATCTTATTTTCCCAATTTTATTTACCAGAGAACGAAAAGGGCCAAATTATGTCTTCTACATTTTGTGTTGTTGCATGTATAAACCACAAAGACAGGTCTAAGTAGATCTTTCCAATTAAAACTTCAAAACTTCGTCACACATCCGTCTTTCGCCAGCTTTAGTGAGCTGAAACCTTTAGAATTTGAAGGAACTTTTAACGAATGAAATCCGCATTTGGAACTTTTAACAACGTACTTAGTTGAGTATCACTGGTACTATAACTCTTTTGTGTGCAGCTTCATTGTTAGTATACGAGTATTATCAACTTCAATATTAGAGAAAACAAATTGAGTAGGTACTTGTAAATGTAAAATTAGTTTCTGTTACGAAGTCAATCTGAAACAAATCTTTTTTGACGTCAATGAGTGAAAGATCAAAAAAAGCGTTCTGCGGAGAAAAAGCTAAAGAAACTACCTCTAACAGACATCACCGTTTCAGTAGTCACTAAAGAAAACAAGTTAACGCGTTCAAAAAGTACTGGAAACCGACTTCAATTACCCTAAAAGTCTACTATTACTAAGGCGAATTTAAAATTTATATCGTATTCTCATGAATGCCGTTGTTAGAACAACCAAATTAAAATGATAGCACACGGAAAGCATCTGCTTTCAAAAAAAAATCATCCAAATCGGTTCACTCATTCAAAAGTTCTGAGGTAACAAACATTTAACTAATACACACTTAACATTCCCAGTCTCAAAAACTACTGAATAACTTGAATAATAACTAGTTCAACAAAAAAGGTTTATTTAAATCGAACTTCTAGTACCGAAGATGTGTGTGATATGAGGACAAACATACAGATATATATACATACATACACTTTTGAAATTTGACACACTTGTTTAGAAGCTGATATACGAAAACTGGGCAGTTCTGGAAATATTACATACATACACGTCGAATTGATAACCTCCTTTTTTGAAGTCTGTTATATATAAATAATATACACAATCTGAATAAAAAGTAAGTGTATAATATTTGATGTGTGTGACGAAAGAGGTTGATCTGCGGTGGGTCTGCGGATAGTGGAAACACCTGCTATCGTCATCGATCTTATTTACGGACAAGATTTAGTACCAACATGATGGATCTTATCATTTAAACGGTTCACTCGTCATAAATCTAGATTTTCGCGGCCATAAACATAGTCGTAAACCTACGCTACAGACGTGCAATCAGATACAACGTGTATAAATCACAGAAACTAGTGTTTCATTTAAATTCACCGCTTCCGAATAATTATACGATGGTTATGGTCACAGACATCAAAATATCCAGACGCCATATTCCGCTGAACACATACGAAGGAATTACGACAGGCACTTTCGTTTGTTATACACAAGCTACACAAACAAAAATACATTAATTTTTTAAAGCATAATGGGTTTGCTCTTTCTTCGTCTGGCCTGATGGAAAGTGACGGTAAGGTATAAAGCAATACTCATCCAAAAGCCTTAAGCTAATGAGGCGTTGTCCAGTTGTCTTTGTTACCTTTCATACCGAAACACAACAGCGCTATTAACACTGCTGTTTGCAGCAGTCTTCGGTAACATGGTGGTAACTAGTCAGGTGGACATAGAATACCACCAAACAAGTTCAAGCATGTATCCACTAGTCCGTGGAATGAGTGGTTTTATCATTTTTCTTTTGAATATTTAAATGTCACTTGACTTAAGGGGTACTGAGGTGAGGTCACGTGATTTATGGATCTACCCTTATTCTTTTTAATAGAAATAACCTTGAGGCTTAAGGGTGAGGCTATGTAGAATGTTATATTAGTGTATTCCAATAAACAAGTACGTACGTATTTCAATAAATCTAGACCATTTTAACAAAAACACTTTTAAAACAGTCATCAACCATGACAACACTATTAATTTTTGACTAGAGTGTACTGGCAACACTAAGTAACTGTCAAAGTCAACTATTATTGAATTGAAACTAACGCTAAACTTTTTCCAATGTTTTAAAAATTAATATATATGTTCTCTTCCACTCATAAGATTACGACAAAGTAAACAGAAATGCCAAAACCAAATTGTGTACAATGCAATACAAATGATTCCTTACTATGGCGAAGCTCGGAGAAAGGACAAATTTGCAACGAATGCCATCTAGCTAACAGCGTTAGTAGGGACGTTAAAGTTGAAGTCACGTCTATAAAAGTGGAAAAAGAGGACACAGAAGATGTCGATAGTAAAAATGGCAAGGAGACAGAGACTACACCAGCTAAAGCTACTGGGAAAGGGACGCGAAAAAGTACAAGAGCTACTAGATATAAACCCAAGACCCCGGCGGCTGCGCCTGTGAAAACGCCCGCCCCTCGCGGAAGGGGACGTCGAAGCATCTTCAAACGACAGCCCTTGAAGGCTCCAACTGCTACAGCGACTGTGGTCACCAGCGATTCTGTATTTTTTAAGGTATGCCTATATTGTTATCTTTACAAACCTTTTTTGGTGGACTTGCGATTTTGGCTTTGAAATGTGTGGAACCAATGCTAATTATCATGTGAATATTATAAGAGTTGATAGGGAGAATACCAGAATTCAAAGATTTAGATCACTAGATTACCATTGTAATAAAGTGGACTGTATTTTGAATGATTAATAAATTTAAAAATATAATGCTTGTACTCGTGCCTTACAGATATGCAATCAACAGGTACTGAAATTGAAATAAGAACTAAAAGTAAATATTAAAATGATCACTTGTAAATTCTGCACATTGTATTCACATGTTGTTGAAATATTTATTTCAAAAATGCAATACTGTGGCAGTAGCGGATATGATTTCATTCAATATACCTGGTTAATCTGATCAAATTTAACATTCATAGCATTACATTAGAGGTGATTCAATATTTTATTTTGTAAGAAATACTTTTTAAACTCTTTCAGGGCAACTACATGCAAGTTGGAGATATAGTGTCCATGACTGATGTAGACGGAGGTACATACTACGCTCAAATCAGAGGCTTCCTTACTGACCAGTATTGTGAGAAGAGTGCGGTAGTGACCTGGCTCCTGCCAACTAAGGCCAGTCCACCACCAGAGACCTCTTTCGATCCCGCCACATATATTATAGGTAATATTTAGATTTTTAAACAATGAAGCTTTTATGCCATGCATTTTGACTTTAGGAATAAGATTAGTGTACGTGTATACATATTGTAAATGACGATTAAGAGAAATTTGCAGGCCATAGGCAGTAGCACCTGCACGTGCCCAAACGTTTAGTTTACAGGCCCCTGAAAGACATTATAATTGAAAATTTTAACATAGATCTTGAGAATATCCGATGGAGTCAGATTCTTGATCTTTTAAATGTTAATGAAATGGTATCTGCCTTTAATGAGCGTATTATTTTTCTATATGATTTGCATGCCCCTATGAAGTCCGTAATTTTAAAGAAAAAACCGATTCCATGGATAACTGAAAATGTTCAATTTATGATGCAGCTGAGGAATCAGGCACACGAGAAAGCTCGTAAGTCTAAAGGAAATGGGCACCGTCAATACTATAAAGATTTAAAGTCTCTAGTAAACTCTGCAATTTTTAACGAAAAAGCAGCTTATTTTAAACAACACATTAATCAAAATATTGACAATCCCAAGACATTATGGAAAAACCTGAAAACTACTGTCCTGCCTGCAAAGCCAGACATCACTTTACCAGTACATCTCTGTGTTCCAAACGATATAAATAGTAAATTTCTAGATATTCCAGGCAAAGTAGATGTTAATATATCGGATCTTTCATACTACGAATTTCACCGATATTCTGAATCTTTAGAATTTACTCTAAAAACTGTTGATAAGTTGGATGTATTAAAGATTATTAAAAATATCAAAACCAATGCCTTAGGTATTGACGATATTTCAATTGACATGATTTCTCTTACATTACCGCAAACCCTAGAGGTCATCACAAGTATTATCAACAAATCAATACTAACATCCACATTTCCCCAACTTTGGAAGGAGGCGGTAGTGCGTCCGATTCCAAAAAAACAAAATCCAATAGACGTCAAAGATCTTAGACCTATTAGCATTCTGCCTTGCATCTCAAAAATTTTAGAAAGGGTGGTCTGCGATCAGCTAATAAAGTACATTGAAGATAATAATATCTTGCCAGACGCACAGTCAGGATTTCGCAAAGGGCGTAGTACTTCTACTGCCTTACTAGACGTTACCAATAACATTTTGACGGCTCAAGATGCAGGCATGGGTACGATCCTTGTACTGCTTGATTTTTCTCGAGCTTTTGATACGATTAATACGTCAATGCTATTATCCAAAATGTCGTTTTACGGATTTAGTCAGTCCTGTATAAAGTGGTTTGATAGTTATCTAAGAGATCGTTCACAGCTAGTTGAACTGCGAAAGGAAGATGGGACTACGCTAAGATCAGACCAAAGTCAACTCAAAAGAGGTGTTCCTCAGGGTTCTATACTTGGACCTATTCTTTTCATCTTATACAGCACTGATATAATAAAGGCAATCAAACACTGTTCATATCACCTATATGCAGACGACCTACAGTTATATCTATCCTTTAATCCGAATGATACTTTGTCATGTGTTAGTAAGCTCAATGAAGACCTGAAAAGAATAACAGATTGGTCATACAGGAACACGCTTGCTCTAAACCCGGCTAAGTCAAAATTTTTGATACTTGGTTCAAAAACTCAGATACGAAATATAACTTATCATAACCCTGATGTTAAAGTTTTAGGTGAAAGTATTGAGAGAGTAGATGTAGCACGTAACTTAGGACTACAAATGGATGCCGAACTTCGTTTTGAAACACACATAACAGAAATTGTACGGAACTGTTTTTATAGATTAAAAGTCCTATACAGAATCCGAGATCACTTAAGCACCGAGCTAAGAATCAGGCTGGTGGATACGCTTGTTTTGTCTAGATTTAATTATGCCGATGTCGTATATGGACCTAGGATACTATCAAAGACCAAAACCCAAATACAGCGTGTTCAGAATGCTTGCGCAAGATTTTGTTTTGATATACCACTGCGTGGTCATGTCACTCCGTATTTCAACCAAAACAATGTGATAAAAATGGAATCAAGACGCTACGCACACTTGGCTACTCTTCTGTTTGGGGTAGTAAAAAGTCGCAAGCCAAAATACTTGCATAAACTGCTTGATTGGTCGAGTGAGACTAATCCCTACAAAACACGTGCCTCCACTTACATCCTGATAGTGCCTAAACATCAATCTTCTGCTTTTCAAGGTTGTTTCAAGTATGCATCTACAAAGATCTGGAATAATCTTCCCCCACCGATTCGAGAACTAAATTCGATTAAATCCTTCAGGAAAAAACTAAAGATATACCTTTTAGATCTTCAAAAAAATGGTGTCATCGAACACCTTATCTAAAAAAAATTTATTAAAATTTATTTTCTTTGTAGATGCATACAGACTTCGCTTCTACTTCTTAATTTTTTTTGGAACATCATTTTGTTTAGTCTATGTTAGTCTATTATTATTATTATTTTTGTTATTAGTATTTATGTGTATGCTACTACTGTTGTCTGTTTACAATCTTTTTATATATTTTTAGTTCTGTGTTCGTAGTATATTCGTTGTGTTTTGTATTTAGTAGCTGGTTACTTTAATTAGATAATTAGATTAGTTTAGTATTAGTCAAGGCCTATCTGAAAACCAGCGCTGCAATCACTCTGGTGGTTGCAGCATGAGCTGAGATAGGCCTTTTGCTTTAATATATATTTAGTTTCTAAATCTCTGTTATTTCTTTTTCGTGTAAAAAGCAATAAATTTATTTTTCTTTCTTTCTTTCTTTCTTTCTTTCACCTGCCTGTGCATTTACCATGAGTTTAAGTAGTCGATAACGTATATCGAATACTATCGGAAATGCTGCTCAGTCAAGATGCGGGTGACAATCACAGAGCGATAGTTAACGATACACGTTAACACCTGTGTAAACTTATAGTAAATGCACTGTATCAATTACATATTTCTGTGATCACCAATTCACCTGCCAAGTGTAGTTGTTATGGAAAATCTCATCATGTCCTATTATCAGTTGGTAATTGGTGAGGTAATGCTGAAGTTGGAACCATATTCTCCAAGAATCCTTAGTTTATTAAGGCACTAAGGCATATATTAGGTTGCTGTAAAACAGAGCTGGTACCACTGTGCCCATATTCACATGGAATCCTGAGAGAACAAGTACCCTTCAGAACGTATTCCATCGCAGTGCTACATTCCATTAAAATCTGTTCAACTGATGTTTATGTGTAAAAGAGTCACAATCACAAACATCTAAATATCACAATTTTAATATAACTAAGATAATGAATTATTTTACTGAGAATTGTGCAACAATGTAAATAAAAGTTTAACTCTTAAAAATGCTTTCAATTGTTGTTACCCTAGCTCTATAATTAGAGCCATAATCATGGAGGCTACCGAATCACTAAATTCAGGTAATGAATTCTTTTTTCCAGGCCCAGAAGAAGAACTGCCTCGTAAACTGGAGTACATGGAGTTTGTAATGCATGCTCCATCAGACTACTATAAATCAAGTAACAGCCCATACCCACTAGTGGACAATGAAGTTAATAACTATACTGGATATATATGGACATCGATGGACCCTAAGGATAGAACCTAGCATAGTTTAGCTTTTATGTGAACCTAATAAATATGACAGTATTTTATCTCCTGTATTTATTTCTTCCAAAACTGAATAAGCACCACATGTATAGTCACTTCATTTTTAGGGTGCCTAATGGGACCCTATTACTATGCCTCTGCTATCCATCTATCTGTCACATGCTGCATCTGTTGAACCATATTAGTATGACCCAAAAATGATTTAAAAATTAATGAAACTAAATCAAGAAACGTTATTTTGCGGTTTTTCTCCTTATTTTGTTAAATATTGTACAAAATCATACGAGTCCAACTCGCACTTCGCCGGTATTTCATATATTCGCTTTTATTTTAGCTTTGTTTAGGTAGAAACACAAATGATTGTACATAAAACGGATCGAATGCTAGAGAAAACGGGTTAGCTAAATTGCCTATATATTTTTAATGCAGCCTTGTTTGATTATGGAACCCTAAAAATATTTATTCTTAACGTACTATTTATACAATACAAATATTTCTTATTATGTCTGTGGGTGGTCTGTGGTTTCATTAGAGTTTTTATCTGAGAGTTTCATTCGTTATGGCAGGGCATCCCAAACTTGTTTCTATGTGCGCCCTTGAGAATTTGCCATTTTTTGACGACGCCCCTCAATCCAGAACCCTCCCAGACTCCGGGCATGATGCCCCTGGGACATGTCCCCAAGGCGCTGCGACGTAGTTTGGAGAGCCCTGCGTTATTGAATAAAACTTCCTTGGTCATTATTGAAAACGGAACGGTACTGTCAGTCAAGTGTCATTGTCAATCATCCGTCAGGCGTCAATAAACAGCGTGTGTTTGGTTTAGTTGTTTGTGCTGTGTTTTTACACTAATTACATTATATTTCAACGTTAATTCGACACAATCAATACTTAAAATGAGCCGAAAAGAAGCTTTGTCGTCATTTATCCAGCAAATACACGGCCGTCCAGTCGTAGTCAAGTTAAATAGCGGCGTTGATTACAGAGGTTGGTACACGGACGAATATTTTATTAACTTAATGGATTTCGTCTACATTCCTTGTTTAAATCACTTTTGTGATTAATCACTTATATATCTGCAGTATGTACGGTATCCATATTAATTAAATATCAAGAACAAACATTGTTCTCAGAGGTTACGTTTATAGTATGAAAAAAAAAGCTTTTAAGAATCCGTCTAAGTGCGAGTTGGACTCCCGCAACTATGGCTCTATACCATGATAAGAAACTTACATATATTAATTATTACCTTGAAATAAGGTTCATTTACCCAGGCAGGACTTTGAATCGTTTTTTTTTAAAATACTGCACCCCTTTTTGTACACCCTAACCTAAAAATCTGTACGAGAATGAAGCCATTTGATACCCCACTTGCCCTAAAGACCACTTTGAAATTTGGACCCTATTTTAAATATAAATATTTTATCAATATTTCAAATATGTTACTTGTGGGTCATTAGTGTGACTATTCTAAATTCCAACCCAGTAGCATCAGAAGTTGCTGAGATAAGCTGTGATAGACGGACACTAGAGTGACATTATAAGGGTTCCACTTTTTCATCAGTGGTTTGGCACCCTGAAAACCTAAGTAAGAAGTTCTGGGTGAAAAGCAATAATGTTATCTGCAATCCATAAGCAAATTAAATAATTTGTGCTACCTGGTTTTGTGTGGTGCTGCTGGTTCAGCTGTCCAGTCCATCTTGGATCTATCAGTTTATTTGTAATGCCTGGCATATATTCATTTCATTACCTATACCTAGTGTAATGTTCTTATGTGTACATCTCATGAGATTTGTATGTAGTAGTACATTAATTCTTTTCTCTTCAATTATATTTTAGCATCAAGTTAGATCAAAAATAAGAACTAAAGTTGTATTGTGTTATTAATTACACACACATATACCTGACACACAGAGAGGATCACCACCAACATCATCATCCACAATAACAACTTATTCATAGTGTATAATTGAACAACACCATGCCTGTATGTACTTTATATATATATATTTATTTTTCTGTTGTCCTTTTTTTCTGTAAACTAAAATAGGCTAATAAGATAAGAGTCCAGGAGGATCGGCCCTGCTAGCTGAAGCACAGGTTCCACCTAGTTCAGCAGCAGTGGCTAAATTTATGTTTAAAACCTAAAAGCCAAACAACTTTCTAACGAATAGGTATATTTGTTTTTGTTTTATATAACTACATTTACGTCAAAAATTTTAAATTATTATTTTTGTGGAAATAAATAAATATTTGATTTGAATTTCAGGGGTCCTGGCATGTCTAGATGGCTACATGAACATAGCTCTTGAACAAACAGAAGAATATGTGAATGGACAGCTTAAGAATAAGTACGGAGATGCCTTCATTAGAGGAAACAATGTTCTCTATATAAGTACACAAAAACGAAGGATTTAAATTAATTTGTAAGTTTAATGCGTTGGATAAGGTTAAGGTAAAAATAAAAGGTAAATTAAGTTTGTGTGTTGATTTTATTTATTGATTATAAACAAATGAAGACCCTTCAAGGTGCATATATTCATGAATGAAGCTTTACTTTGCATACATATTTGAGATAGTATCGATGCAATTCATTGAACTCTCTTAATCTTAAAATATTTGCATCTTAATATTAATTGTTTGAACTGAATTAGATAATTTAGAGTATTCACTTTTTTAGCTAAGTTTTAAAATAATTGTGACATTTGCCTCCCTTGTTTTCTGTGTTCTTTTAATATCAGTATGTGTAATAAAATTTCACGTCTCCATAATTTTCATCCTGAAAGAAACAGCACAAAAATGTCAGTAATGTTTATGTGTCACAAATAGGTCAAGGGGGATTTGCCACAATCACCACGCTTGACAGGCTGATTGGTAATTCAAGATTCACTTTATTGACCTAGTAGTATGAACATTACACTCGGCACGTCAAAATATTGCATACATGCATATTAAAACTATACTTAATTAGCCTAATTATATCAACCTAAATTTTTAACTAGAAATGAACATTTCATTTGTCAGACATAATTCTATGAATTCGTTAATAGAATAGAAGAGACCGATGAAATGATTTTAGTTTTTCCTTGAATTCGCTAACAGGCAATCTAAAAGGCAGGCTAAAATGTCAAGTGGGAGTTTATTATACATTATTAATTTTATGTGGCGACCTTGTTTCAATACTTATTTAATTTAGTTCTTGGGTGTTGAATTCTTTCTATTTTTATATATAATCACAGTTATATGCTGTTAACATAGATGGCGATGCCCATCTTCTGAATGATTTTTCCATTAGTCGCCTTTAACGACATCTGCAAGGTGACAGGCGTATTCTAAAGCTGAGACCACATCGCCTTGTGCAAGTTTTTAAGACTTATCTCATAAGCTTTGAAAGCTAGTTTTACTGTAAGAAATTTCATTTTTTGTATGAAAGCATTCTAAGCAAACTCCCGTTAACTTAAGATTTTTTAAAGTATGATGGGTTTGCACTTGGCCTTCATCTCACCTGATGGTAAGTGACGATAAAGCCGTTGGATGGTAAGCGTGCGCATCCAGAAGCCTCAACCTAATGAGGCGCTGGCTCTGCTACCTTTCATACCGGAACACAACAGTGCTATTAACACTGCTGTTCGGTGGCAGACTTAAGTTACATGGTGTAAGCTATCCAGGAGGACTTAATGCCCTACCAAAAACCAATCCAAGTATCGATAGGAACCAGTGGCAATCGAACCCGGGACCTCCTGATTGTGAGGCCAAAATTTAGGCAATGGAGGCGGTTTAATCTAGCTCAGCTCGCTTTCCATGTAACCACCGTGTCGCCAGGTGAGATAAAGGCCAAGAGCACCTTAGACATTCATAACAAGCTTGAATTACCTTATTCCTGTTACTTGGCCCTTTTCCATTTCCCATATCAGCAATGAGGTTCTCCCCTCTGTACCCATACATCCTCTGGTAGGAATCTCTTTGGTTACTTCCGGCATCAGGTTCAAATTTCGAATCCACTCGGTAATTCAGAATCCTTGGATTGAACAATGGCGCCCAGAAACTCGAATACACGTATACGCATTCACAGTAATAAAACGACGCCAAAGTCAGAATTAGTATTTTTAAAAACATTTTCACTTTAGATTATTACTTTACAATATTCCAGCTTGTTTATGATTTCTAACAATAACATATATGTGTGTAACTATTTCGTGTGGCCTTGACTATATTTTTAAAAGCAAGTTTCCCATGATTTATTTATGAAAGATATATCAACGATTGACCTCAATCTCACCTGATGTTAATTGACGATGAGGTCGACGATGTTACGCCTTGATCTAGAAGGTCTGATCTGCCTATTTATTCTTCGTTTGAAGATTCACAAGTTGTAGTTTTCGGGGAACACGGCAACCGGTAGTGCATTCCATATTTTAGCTGTACGCGTGCATGATTCTTTGCATTTAATATAAGTTTCTAAATTAAAGTATACTGACTAGCTTTTCCCGCGACTTCGCGGATTTTAGGATTTGTCCCACGGTAACTATTGGTTGTTTCTAGATAAAAAGTAGCATATATCCGTGTCAACCCCTGGAACTATCCCTGTACACTCGAGTTCAAAAATATGTACCCACTTTTGTATAGTTCCCGGATAACAACTTCAACAATAATGGGCATAGCGGGGCTGAGTTCACGCATCCCGGGTGACAGAGGGGCGCAAGCGGGCACTGTTCGGCCAATCACGCGCCTTATCGCGTTCGAAATGACATTCCCCTCCCGCGCCCCGCCAAACAGATCCGAAAATTGTTTACTGCGCAGTCAAGGTCATTTTTCAAGCTTTTGCCGGGAACTATACGTCAAATTTACCCTTTCTTGTTCCTACGCAGTGAGTTGAGGGACCAAAAGTGCATACTTTTTTATATACTGGAGTGTGCAATAAATCAAGTAGTTCTGACTCTAAGTAATGACGTGAAAGAATGACAAACAAACTCACTTTCACATTTATAATATTAGTATGGATAAAATAATTGAATCTAAACACACGAATTTGTTACACATTAAAACCGATTCGAAATACTATTCGGCAGATCAAAGAATAGAATCTCTCATGCTGTCCTTCTCTGAACAGTAAGAATTACTGGACATTGTTTTTAGACCTGCCTATACATATATACATATAAGAATTGACACCACTTATAGAGCACTCACTATTGAAGCCAAAACATTGATGGGCAAATTAGACGACTTATAAAACGTACTCAACACTGAACGATGAAACTTGTTATGAAGTTCACAAATCGCAAAACACTCGATGAATGATTGTGATCCAGGAAATATAGAAGCGACTTTTATGATCGCAAATTTAAACCTGCAGTTGTTCGTAGCGCTGTTTATCGACAAATGAAGGTAAATGCGTTAGTTACAGATATTTCCATCCACATTTGTAAGTTTGTTTTGCTGTGAGTGCTCTAATGTGTATGGGCAAATACGTTTTGTTTAACGAGCTAACACGTTTCAAGGTAAATCTTGTGTGATTTGTGCGATGGGTTTTGCTTTGCAGTGTGTGGAGCGTTTTCAATTGCAAGTTAGGTTTTATTAATCAATTATTTGACTTAGAAGCTACTGTTCTTGTATTTATACTGACTAAATACGCTACGATGTAATTTAACTCCAGGGCTCAAGCTTTGTGCTCAAGTATCGTCTCAAGCAATCGTGTAAGTAGGTTTGTCAATTTTTTTGAGAGATTTGTAAAAAAATCGCAATTTTCTTCGTAAAAGGCTCTCGATCGAGACTCTTGCCTAGATTAATCACCCAAACTAATTTTTGTACTTACAAATGCAACTAATCTTATTTGTCTACTTTAAGAGTCAGTTACGTCAAAAATACTTTATATGTTTTAAAAGATTGTTAAGTCCGAGTTAACTCACGCCTTACACAAACTTAATTAATTACGTAATATCATCATCAGCCGGGGAACGTCCACTGCTGGACATAGGCCTCTCTCATGGTACGCCACATCGACCAGTCCCGAGCCACCTGCATCCAGCGACTCCCCGCGACTCTAACAAGGTCGTCGGTCCGTCTAGTAGGGGGACGGCCTGGTAGACGTTTCCCGGTACGTGGTTGCCACTCGAGAACCTTTACTCCCCACCGGTTATCGGTTCTTCGAGCGATGTGGCCTGCCCATTGCCACTTCAGCTCACTGACTCGTCGAACTGTGTTTAGACCCTAGTTCGTCTACGGATTTCCTCATTCCGGATTTTCAAAATTCCGCATATAAATTAAATTAAAAAACAATAGGTATGAATTAAAACATCAAACAAATACATCAAACATTTAATTAACCATTACCAATATCAGAAAATGTTCTTATATATTTTTTGGTAAATCTATTCTGCGTTACAGAACCATGCTCATCTAGACACCTCGTTAACGAGGCACTGCCTTTGCTCTTAGCTTTACAAATATACCATAAATTGATCTAATAATTCATAATAATCTGAGAGTATAAGTCTCTCGTGAATTTCAATGTATTCCTTCGAGAGGAGAATATGATTTGTATTGAAATAGATCTTCTCCTCCGTAGCCGTATAGCAGCTTGCCTTTGCCATTCTCATCGTAATACGGGTAGCGGTAGTTAGGCCTGGAAAAAAAAGATATATTACTGACAAAACCGGCCAAGTGCGAAACATAATCGTACACGAAGGCGATCTATATTAATACGGCAAAAATCATGATTTTTTTATATTTTTTTAAACTGAATATTCTGCGAATATTTCAAGAGTCTATCTGTTGCCGTTGTCAAATAATCGAGCAAAATACATGTATGTTATATGGGAGCCCCCTTAAATTTAGTTTGTTTGTATGTACTTCAATATAAAAACAATTGAAAACGTTTAAAACAAGAAATGTTGCTTATTTCATATGAATTTTGTTCAACAAAACTAAGCCAAAACGATACTATTAGATAAAGCCCTTTTTATATTAGGAGGACCAAGCCGGCAAGGCTTTCGTGAAAGTCCCTTTTAAACAACAGACTTCGTTCTTTCGATCGATCTTTCGATGAGGAACCCTAAAAATGATTTGAGGTTGTTATTTTATTTATTTCTACAGGGCTTTAAAATATGCTACACTATGCACTTGGCCTTCTCATCTGATGGTATAGTGACGATATGACCGTATGCTAGGCACGGCGATGTTATCAACGTTCACCACTATCACGATCGCTTTCAGAACGAATGAAATCGGCGGTTGTTGTCGTTATGATTTTTCAGTATCCTTAGCAGGAAAGGCAATGGTCATTAAATCTTACAGACAGTTGTTTAGTTACCTTAACAGGCAATGGTCGTTAAATCTTACAGCCACTTGTTTTGTTACCTTAACAGGCAATGGTAATCAAATCTTACAGCCACTTGTTTAATTACCTTAACAGGCAATGGTCGTTAAATTATACAGCCACTTCTTTAGTTACCTTAAAATATTTTTAACGCTGGACACAACTGCTATTTGACGGAAAACTCAAGATAACGCGGTGACAGCTAGTGACTAGACGTAGTGATTAAATGCTCCTAGGTGACTAGCTGCTAGTCGGACCTCTCGGATCGTCAGAACAAGATTTTCTGGAGATAAGTGATGAAAGCTATAGTTACCGTTCGAAGTACTGGAAGTTTGGCGCTCTCGGCTGTGCCAATGTTGATTCTGCTGTCATCAACATACTCAGAAGGGCGACGAGCTGAAATAAGAAATCATTTACACTCAATTAGGGTCTTCCAGTTTGTCGTGTGTTTAGAATAGCATCATGTTATCTCTCGGGTGTCTCAAAAGTCGACTAAGGGAAAAATATCTACCTATATGTATAGCAACATTTAATGACTCATGTCCAACAGACATACGCCTCCTCCATGATATGCCACAAATGCCTTTATCCTTTCTTCGAGCGATGTGGCCTGCAGATTATCAGTTCACCTCACTGACTCGTCGATCGAACTACGTCGCAGACCTTAGGTCGTCTACGGATCCTCTGTACGCTATTCCTCAATTCTATCTCTCAATTCCTCATTGAAGGCAAAACCTCAAGAGAAGGTGGTCTACCATATATCAACAACAACAATTTTAATTGAGCCGTTTCAAAGATTGTTATGCATCTGGTAAGTGACGACAGAGAGCTTAGGTCAAAAGATCAAAGCGTGTTTACCAATTATTATACAGCTAATGAGGCATGGTCTCTTATTTTCTCGTCGTGTGCAGAATTACTTTTAGGTAAATACAAAATTTAGAATATTGAATTAATTAATTCGGAAATATATTTAATTTCCTAAACAGAATATAAATACAAGCTGGGTCTAAATAGATTTATAGAAATGTTAAGAAATAACTTTTACAGTTTAGCGCCATCTAGAGAGCAGTAGCGGAACTACGCAGTCTTGTTAGTCGGGATTCAAACAGACTGATACTACAAATATCTTGGGATTCTAATCATTTTTTTTACAAAATATTAATAAACAGTAAAATTTATATAATTTATTCCTGTTAAAATTCACGTAGAACTGCGTGAAAAAAGGATAAATCAACAACCATATTTTTTCGTATTTTATAATAAGTATGTAACACTAATGAAGTCTGGTTATTAATAAAAATGTGTTTGAATGAATGAATCTACTGACTCGAAAAATCTTTCATTAGTTAAAAAGTGCGAAACAAAATCAATTGCACCACAGCACAAAAGGGGTGCACAAAAGGGGGCGCTAAACTTTAAGAATATCGAGACTCATAGAAAGCGCATATGTTAAACAAGGTCGCATCCTTTGACCCAAACACAACAAATGTTCTTTCATAACAGTTTTTACATAATCTCAGTCCCATATAAACACTTAAAACTAATAAACTCACCATTAGGAGAAAATATTTAACACATTTATCCATTTTGCACAAAAATGTCCTTCGCCCCGCGTAAATTGAAAGTTGAAAAGAAAAAAAAACTGTTTTTAGCAAAGGAATACGTATTCAGCCAAGTTGCGTACGTGCACTCTTCTACCATACAGTTACAAAACTAAAGTTGAATCACGGTAGAGGAATGGGGGACCCGTTCAGAATGCTAATTATCCCCGCTTCCTATGAAACTAGTTAATGTAGGCAATGATTAATATATTACAAAATGTGGATAGATTAAACAAAGAGATTCAGATTTTGTGTATTTTATGATTCAACGAAGGTCTTTTTAAGTTGAAGAAAGTAAAATTATTATTAAGCTGTATATGACTACGAGTATATCGACTGGTTTTGATACTTTATAAATAAATGTTGGAATATTTGATATTGTCAAACCCTTTCGATTATAATTTAAAAAAAACGGCCAAGTGCGAGTCAGACTCGTCCACGAGGGCTCCGTACGGAATATGAATAATTAACATACGTGATATCATAAATGATCTTCATCACCCGGAAAACGTCCACTGCTGGACATAGGCCTCCTTCATGGCACGCCACATCGATAGGTCCCCAAACAATCACCGAACAAAGCTACGGAGAGCCTTGTCATGAACGTAGACCGAGCAATAGATAATGTATAAGTATCAAAACCTCATGGTCGCGCTTTAATCACCAGCAGAGGTGAAAGTGAGTGTACCGTAATCACCTGGTTTACCCGCTCTGTCTGTCGAGCATGCCGTCTCTTTTACGCTTGTCTTACTTTGTTGTATGAATAAATCACTGACAAGACACTGGGTATGTCAATATCGTAGAGTAAAAAAATTACTTCCCATGATGATGATGATGATTATGGGTTCATTCGACAGCATTACAAAAACGTATTGCTAGTTATATGTAAATGGCGAAACACAGCTTTGCTAAGCTTAAGCAGCTTTTTGACGATATGTCCTCCAAGGTACTTTAGTCTACTGTGATGGAGTGCATCGCAGTGACAGAGGATGTGGATAGGTGTCTCCTCTTCCTATTTACATAATCTGCAAATCTTAGTCACTGACAAGACACTGGGTATGTCAATATCGTAGAGTAAAAATTTTTCTTCCCATGATGATGACGATGATGATGATTATGGGTTCATTCGACAGCAAAATTGATGTGACCGGGGGGTGTTCGTCAAGGGGGGCTTGAAAATTTGGCCTAGGACGCACCGTTTACGAGTTATGACTTACTGAAGACCAACAATTTTAAAATTACCATTGTACTGCTATTGAACCCATTCACTTTCTAGTGATGATATTTGATGATGATGATTATGGGTTCATTCGACAGAAAAATTTAAGCGACGGGGGGTGTTCGTCAAGGGGGGCTTGAAAATCTGGTTATTTTTGGCCTAGGACGCACCGTTTACGAGTTATGACCCACTGAAGACCAACAATTTTAATTAACACTAGCAGCCCGTCTCGGCTTCGCACGGGGTAGACAAATAATTTATTTTTGTTTGGAAATTTGGATATAAAACACTTTTTTTCACAAATATTTTTATTTATTAAAAAATTGTTATTTATTAATTATATATTTAAAAAAATTATTTCAGTGCCCCCTCCACCCCGCCCGCCGCGATGCCCGGCGCGCTTTTCAGACTGCATCGCAAACAACGGCCACGGCGCTATGGCGGTTTTGTTTACTGTTTGAATTTTTTAATTCGTAATATCTTTTGAATGGAAAGTCCAATTTAAATAATGTAAAAACTATTTTATAGGTAGTTAAATGGTCTTGACCATAAAATAATTTATTTGGATAAGGATTAATATAAACACATAAATAGCATGGTTTGAATTTGGTTAGCATTTTCGTTAATGTTTAAAATGAAAAAAGTTGTTGTAGTGACATAACTACAATAGTTGGACATATGCTACCGCGGAGTTTTTTGTAGACATTATGATGTTCTTCAATATTGTTGTACATTATTTTGTTCTATCGCTAATAGTTTCGGCAGCGCATTCGACGAAAGACATTTTAAGACTCATTTTTCTACACCTTCGGTTACATTGTTCAAATTTTACCAAGGATCCCTAATTTTTTTCAAAATGAAATGTAGCCTATGTCAAATTGGAAGAATGTAGCATTCTATTGGTGAAAGAATTTTTTAAATCGGCCCAGTACTTTTTGAGCCTATTCATTACAAACATACAAAAATAGGTACAAATCTTTCCTCTTTATAATATTAGTGTAGATGTAGATAAATCAACGACACCTCTCAAGCTAAAATCCATCGAGCCATTTAGGCCGCAAAGCGTGCCAAGCAATTATACACACTCTCGAAAAACATAGCCCTCCTTCTGGCACAGTCGGGTAAAAAACATCTAGTTGCGATCCACCATCTTGTACAGCGATTGTGATGAAGTTTGTTATGTATGAAATAGTCTTTGACAAAGACACAGGAGCGAATGAAAGAAAACACAAGTTAAATTTCATATATTTTGTATTATATCACAAGTTTTGCATTACAAAAACGTATTGCTAGTTATATGTAAATGGCGAAACACAGATAGCTTTGCTAAGCTTAAGCAGCTTTTTTATATGCTGCCAGCACTTTCCTAAGTCAACGATTTAAAAAGTATAAAGTCATTATCACGAGTCTATATAACATACAGTATATTTGTATGTTTAACGGGATTTCGCTCTGAATGCTTCCATACTAAATTTTTGCTGCCATAATCTTTTTAAATAGAATAGCTGGCTTTGATAAGTAATTACCTAAAAATATGAGATGAAATTCTATTGTAGCGAAATGACTATCATACTTTATAGTTAGCTACAATAGCTGTTACGCAGCTAATGGTTCATAGATGGCGCTTTGAACAATAAACGAAAAATAGTTTTAGAATCGAACAAAATTGTGATTCACTGTGCAGTTGTATGTTACTGATACTCATTTCGCGACATCGCAATCTGATGTCCTATTTTTATATAATTACTGCACAAAGCCAGTATTCTATTTTAAAAGAATATGGCAACAGAAATTTAGTATGAAACTTTTATCGAGGGAAAACTGTTTTGGCATCGTTACAGTACTCGCATTTTTGACCTCAGACAACACTGATTTTGAGGGGACGTGAAAATCTATTTTTCTCACTAACGGTAGCAGATAGAGACTTGATATTATATCAATGATATCTCGAGGACATCTGCAAGGAATAGCACAACCAGAAACACGATCTGTGAAAATGTTCTGGATAGATTAATTTTTCAAAGTCTGCTCTTCTAAAGCACTTAAATTGTTTGTTTTAGGAATCTACTTAAGATTATCAGCTTATTTTTATACAATCATGAAGGAAATTATGGTTCCTAAGTTTAGCACAAAGGACTTTTTAATTGATCTTCTAGTTTTCAAGCAATGAATGCTTTGACGCTTACGTATGTGATGCTATGCGTATCTCTTTCTGACGCCAAGGAAGTAAGTATCGCTCTCTCTCTCTCTCTCACGAGCCAATTAGAAAATAATCAGTGAGTCGTCTTAATCCAATGAGTGACTTATTACCAATTGATAATAGGACTGTATTTATTGATCTTAGGATCAAAATTTTGTTTGCTTTGTCTATCAAAAGTAATGTTAAATTTCTTTGTTTGCTACCCGTGACTTAAATGAATGATGACATTTTAAACGCTGACATTTCCTCTAGAACGTAATTTGACTTTATTATAAGAATGTGTTCATTAATCTATTATGTATTTGTTGTTAAATTTTTGTGTCTACTTTTAGTCTTAAGTCAAACACAATGTATATTGTTCATGACTAAATAAACTGAAATAAATAATAAAATGCGATGTTGCCAAAACAGTGTTTCTTCTACAATTCTACATTATGACTAGAATAACATAACAATTTACATAATATGTCCACATATATTCTATTACTATCGTAAAATGTATTTATTTATTGTAAGGACAAGTGGAGAATTTATTTTTATCGAGTATAAATTTCATTTTATAAATGAGAATAACAATTTTACGTATACTCGACTTTAAATCAATAATTTATAAAATTACAAATGTTTATTAGGACTAAAATATTTATAAACAATAATATCTTCGTAATATTTTAAAATCATAATTTGTCTTAATCTAATTTATAAAATTTTCTCTAAATTTAACAAGACAACTACATCTAGGAAATGCAATTCAAATTAAATTACAATTGGGTTAGAAATTGATAAACGTTTTCGTGTTTTTAAAAGAAAAGAAAAAACCATTTGTATATTTAACTAACCCAATTATATAACATTTTAAAGCATTATTTCACTAAGACCGATTTTCGTATGACATTAATAAAATATCAATAAATATTTTCATTTTTTGGGGCAATTAACGCCAACATATTTATCCCATTGCAAAAAATCCAGTTACAAAATAAAAATAATTATTTATATTTTAAAAAATTCACAAATTTATTGGCCTTGGCAAAATAATGTGTATAAATCTATATTTAATAAAGTAACGGAATTCCTTTAGTAACGAATGGTATGATATGAACTTACAGAAATTGCTTTTGGGTTTGATTTATTGTACGATCTTTCCATAGCACTGGCTCTTGGTAAGTATTCAAACACATAAACCAATATATTCGTTTGCATATTTTTTAAACTACCGTCTTGTTTTTTATCCCGCGGGAATTACTTATCAGGATAGAAAGTAGCCCCGGTCTTTTTGCGTCCCTTCTACTATCACTATACAAAAATCTTGTTATTATGACTCTCCGTTAAGACG
This sequence comes from Carcina quercana, assembly GCA_910589575.2. Classification (NCBI taxonomy): domain Eukaryota; kingdom Metazoa; phylum Arthropoda; class Insecta; order Lepidoptera; family Depressariidae; genus Carcina; species Carcina quercana. The sequence goes on along the minus strand of OU342449.1, from coordinate 7,694,303 downwards.
TGAAAGAAAGACAAACAAACTCACTTTCGCATTTATAATACTAGTATGTGCACGGCATTTAATTTTTTTTTATAGAGATAAATCTCCTAAAGGGACTAAACCAATAAACGCGTGATTCTACTGGAGTAACCATACTTTTTAGCGCCATCTACCGAGGGCATATTTCCGTTCCAAATTTAAACTCATGAAAAAAATATCCAGCAGCGCCATCTATTATCAAATCTCAACTACCGCTACACTACGATCGATTGCACGAGTCAATTCCTAAAGCAGTTCTACCAACACTACGGCTAAACTTCCGTACAGGATTCTCTCAAAAAAGGACTTCAGACGTACCCAGATCCCAATCCTCAAGTCCTTCACTTTTCCTCAACATACAAAACCTTATGTCAATTGCCTTGGACAACGCCTAAAATTTGGCTCTGCAGTTTGATATAGTCTATGGCTCTTTGGAGGGTGTTCCTTTTTCGAATTAATCTTGCGGCGGCTTGTTCGAACTTGTGTTGGTTTCTTCGTATATAAGCGTTTGTGTCTACTATCACACTGTTCAGTTTGTCTGGATTTATTTCGTCCATAGCACACTCTTCCATTAGAGGAGGGTTGAAGCGGTAGTAGGTGCCGGATGGAAGTGTGTCGTTCAAGACCAAATGGACACCTGCAATAGAAGAGAAATATTCGTTTTATTTGTAGGGAATGCTTTGTCTACAGTCGACGCGAGAATTTCACGGACCATTTTGACATATAGTGATGTCATCATCATCAGCCGGGAAACGTCCACAGCTGGACATAGGCCTCCCTCATGGTACGCCACATCGACCGGTCCCGAGCCACCAGCATCCAGCGACTCCTCGCGACATTAACCAGGTCGTCGGTCCACCTGGTAGAGGGACGGCCGGGTAGACGTTTCCCGGTACGTGGTCGCCACTCGAGAAACTTTACTCCCCACCACTCTTAATACTTACGTTAATGTATATCCTGTAGGTGACCTTGTTAAATATAAAATAAATAAAACTATCGCTGTACAAAAATCAAGTCATTCTGACGCTTCGTTACGACGTAAAGATGTATATTCTAAATGCGAAAGTTTAGTTGTTTGATCGCCATCTTTTATTCAAAATTACTTTTCATCAGACGTTTAAAATTATTGTTTCCAAACAAATTACCTTCAGTGTCTGTCGCCGAGTCTAGGATCTTGTTGAATTTATCCTTCCAGCTGGTGCCAGGGGTGTCTTTGGCCAGGCCCTTGCTCATGAGCTGATAGTCCAGGTGTTTGTTAAGGGCTTTCCCGGTGCCCACGGAGATGACGGTGCCTCGGTGCAGCGACTCCGGACCGAAGAGGAGCTTGGCTTCATGCAAGCCCACCCCAGTCGGGTTGTTCACCATTATACCGCCATCCTGTACAATTTTGTGGTTATCGTTATCCGTCTCCAAATGCTTCCATACTAAATTTCTGTTGCCATAATCTTTTAAAATAGAATAGCTGGCTTTGATAAGTAATTACCTAAAAATAGGAGACGAAATTATAGTGTCGCGAAATAAATATCATTAATTTACAACTTTATAGTCAGCTACAATAGCAGTCACGCAGCTAATGGTTCATAGATGGTGCTATGAATAATAATCGAAAAAAGTGTTTAAAATGAAAATTGTGATTCACTGTGAAGTTGTATGTTAATGATACTCATTTCGCGACATCACAATCTGATGTCCTATTTTTAGATAGTTACTGCACAAATCCAGCTGTTATATTTTAAAAGATTATGGCAACAGAAATTTAGTATGAAAATTTGATGGAGGTGGATCGCCTTGGATCGGATTGTATACCAAAACTGACAGACATACATATGTTTTATTGTATACATGGATTCATATCGCAGCATGGAAAGTGACGATAAGGCAGTTGGATAAGCGCTGGCTCTGCTATCTTTCAAAACGGAACACAGCGGTGCTATTAACACTGCTGATTGGCCGCAGAAATGGTAACATGATGTCCTAGTCTAAAGTCTAAGCCTTAGAGCGGCTTTACCATAGTAACTATAGTATACTATATTTCATAGCAAACATTAGTTCAAATACTGGTTAGAACTAAAGTTCGCTGCAGCGCTTATACAGTTTTTATGTCGTCTAACCAAACTATTAAAACATGTAGCGCTAGATCGCTTATAGAGTAAATATAGCAGCACAGTTCAGTTGAACAAAGTGTTAGGATCGCGAAATCTAGTACTCGTAGGTACGTATTAGACATGTAAGTGATTCGTGTGACGTATCACGCGTGATATCACCCGACCGCGTACTGTTGCATCACACATTACTCGAACAACTCAAACATCACGCATCACTCATAGCATTCCGCGCGCATGTCTTCGTTCTGCACCGCTCACTCGCACGTAACGCGGCATGAAATGCAACCGTATTACTAGGGCGATAAGGCCAACCTTCAACGTATTTTATTAATCGTATGTTTTTTCTTCTTCTTTTTTGTGTGTTTGTTACCTCAGCATTTTTGACTGGGTGAACCGATTTGGATGATTCTTTTTTATTTGAAAGGTGGTGCTTCCCGTGCTGTCTCAATTTGGTCCAGTTCTGACGACATCCATGAGAAAACGATATAAATCTTAAATTTGTCATAGTAAAAGTAAACTTCTAAGGCAATTGAAGTCGGTTTCTAGTTCTTTTTGAACGCATTTACTTGTTTAGAGAGCATGGCATTACAAATATTACACGGAGCTGGCGCGTGGTAGCGCACAGCTCGTATATATTCAGGTGATGTTTAGAGTGATGTGTAATGTTGCGACGTAATGTTACGCGATACGAAATTTAATGACATATCACATTACTTTAGGAAGCACTGCTTTGCGCATGTTTAATAATTAGTATGTATATATCGATGAAGACATTAGCTTGACTAACCTGATGCAGCAGTCCATCGAGCCGGAACTCCTGGAAGTAAGTAGGTGCTGCAGCGGAGGCGCGCACCGCGTGCCAGAGCTGCGCGCGCGACGTGCCCGGCAGCGCGGCGCGCACGCGGAACCCGCACTCGTAAGATCTGAACACGAACGGCGACAGCTTCGAGCCGTTGTTCACCACGCAGGACACCAGCGCCATCTGGTACACAACAGGGGAAAAATATAGATAGTAAATTTGACTGCGCGAATTTGAATTTGATTGATTTGGAACGCGTTGATACACGTGACTGGCCGAATAGTACATCTTGCGCCCCTTTGTCACCCGAGATGCGCGAACTCATCCCCAATATGCCCATCATTGTTCAAGCTGTTTTCCGGGAACTATACAATAAGCCGTGGTAGCTCAGTTGGGTAGAGCGTCAGTCCTTGAACAATCGAGGTCTGGGTTCGATCCTGGCTCGTACTAATGAGTCACAATTTGATATTTGGAATTTATGTACGAATGATGAAAATCATTACGATTGGCTTTTCGGTGAAGGAAAACATCGCGAGGAAACCTGCACACTCCCGAGAAGAAATTCAAAGGTGTGTGTGAAGTCTACCAATCCGCACTGGTCCCGCGTGGTGTACTATGTCCCATACACTCACTGTAGGAGAGCAGGCCTGAGACCCTGCAGTAGGGATATATATAGGCTGATGATGACAGATCCTCACCTTAGTTTTGTTGTGCCTGTTGCACTGAGTGAGGGTGCACTCGCGGAGGTTCTCCTGCAGCAGTTTCTCCCAGGCCTCCGTGTCGTAGTAGGAGTGTGACCAGACCAGCCGAGAAGTGCCTCCGATCAGCGAAGTGTTCCCAAACATCTTCTTGGACAGCGTGTGGTACATTTCGTTTGCTGTATTCAGATCGCCTACGCCGCCCCCTGCGTAGCAGAAAGTAGATACTTTATTCATAGAAATTGGTATACGGTATCATCATCAGCCAGGGAACGTCCACTGCTGGACATAGGTCTTCTCTATGGTATGACACATTAACGACCTTAACTAGATCGTCGGTCGATCTAGTAGGAGGACGGCCCGGTACACGTTTCCCAGTACGGTATAGTTTTTAAATATTTTTTTATGTATTTTTTTTAAAAAATGAAAAAAATGTAACATGATTGTAGCTAGCTTGAAGTTCATAGACAAACCGAGAACCGATAGGTACGCCCTAAAGAAATAGCTCGACGAGTCAGTGAGTTGAAGTGGAAGTGGGCAAGCCGTCACTCCAAGAACGGATAACCGAAGGGGAGTAAGAGTTTTTCAATGGCAGCTATGTACCGGGAAACGTTACCGGGCCGTCCGCCTACTATATGGACCGATACTAGGTCAGTAAAGATCGTGGGAGTCGCTGGAAGCAAGTGGCTTGGGATCGATCAATGCGGCATACAATGGAGGAGACATATCTCCATCAATTTAAGAGGGTATGCTGGTGTCAAAGCGCCCATACAAACGTAGTCCAGTCATATTTTGAGTATTAAGCGATGAAAATCTATGAAATTTTCAAGACACAATCTAGATACAAATATCTGTGTCAGTGGTGAGTCAGATTTTCGTTTAAATATATACTTCCAGAGTTACAGGGCGTCAAAGTATTGTATTTTTCGGTAATAAAAAGCCCCAACTTTGAACCTGTTTTACAAGAGTATGAATCAATTTAGAACAATTTGGAAAAACCACTGACATCTGAAATTTCATTAGTATACTGTATTAAAAAAATGGTTAAATAATATACTGTATCCTTCAAATGATCCCTGGACAACGAAACATTCAAATAACGGGTGGATAACTTCGCGTAGTGTATGCTGTCTCACCGTACGCGCTCGGGTAGGATAGGGCTCGGATAGGGACAGCTACAAAACAATGCAACCTTGAACGCGGCCACGTGCACGTGCCACAATCCTCTTAAAATGTTAGGGAGATAACGCACCAATTACGGCAGCAATGATAGCTCCCGTGCTCACTCCTATGATGTAATCGAAAAGGTCCTGCACTTTCTTTCCCGTCAGCTTCTCCATGTGTCGCAGTATCTCTATGGCAATGATACCTCGTATGCCACCGCCGTCGATTGATAGTATATTTGGGCCCGGGCCTTTGGTAGGACCGGTGTATCCCATCAGCGCTAGGGCCTGTAACATATTGTCACACTTTATTAAATGCGAAAGGAATTACTCCTTGACATAATTAAAAAACGCTTAATAAAATTTTCATACAAATTTTCTGTTGACATAATTTTTAGGGTTCCATACTCAAAGTGTAAAAACGGGACCCTATTACTAAGACTCCGCTGTCTGTCCGTCTGTCACCAGGCTGTATCTCATGAACCGTCGTGATAGTTAGACAGTTGAAATTTTCACAGATGATGTATTTCTGTTGCCGCTATAACAACAAATACTAAAAAGCAGAATAAAATAAGTATTTAAGTGTACTCCCATACAATAAACGTGATTTTTTTGCTCGTTTTTGCTCGGTATTGATATCGGTCACAGACGATTGAAATATTCACAGAATATTTAGTTATATATTTGTATTTATATACCCCTCTTTCTCTCTCTTTCCTATTCCTAATTACAAAAATCCAAAAACATTATTTTCTTTCTATTCTATTTTATATTTAAATTTCTTATTTCTGTTTATTTGTTAGTGTCTATAATATAATATAATTTAATTGTAATTATAATTTTTAATTCTCATAGTAAATTATAAATTGTATGTGGTCTCCACGACACAGGCTCAGCCTAGTGTGGAGGCCGCAGTGTATCAAAATGACTTTTTTAAAATGAGATAATAAATTATTTGTATATTCTTTTGAAAAATAAATAAAATAAAACAAAACGTGTTTTTTGCAGTTTTTATAGAGAATGCGGAACACGGCCGTTTTTTTTAAAATAGAATAGTTTGCTTTGTGCAGTCATTATCTAACTAGTGAATGAAAAGCAAATTTTTTTTAACCCAGAATTTTTCGTCTTTTGTCACTTTGACAGTAAATACGAATCTAACGACACCTTTCAAGCAAAAATCCATCGAGCCGTTCAGGCCGCAGAGCGTGCCAAACAATTATACATACATGTATATCTCGAAAAACATAACCCTCCTTCTGGCGCAGTCGGGTAAAGTAGGACATTCGATTATAATGTATAATAATTTTATACCCGTATATAAAAACGTTAAAAATTTAGTTAAAAAAAAGTAATCTAATAAGCATTTTACTATTCGAGGAACTAAATTTTTAGCAATTTTTGAGACATTAAGATTTTGAAAAAATCCAAATAAAAAAATTGAATGTCGCAAAATCAGTTTCAATAAATTCATAGTGAATCATTATTTTGATTTTTCCACACGCCATTTATGGGCCATTATCTGCATAACGTAAAATCTTCAACCTACCTCATTAACCACACCGCCCACTTGTTTCATTACAGGCTCCTCATCGTCCAGTCTATTCTGTACTCTAAGTAGCGCCCTCACGGCACCTTCCTGAAAACCATAACATAACATCAAAATCTCCATCGAAAAAGGTTCGCACTTGGCCTTCATCTGAACCTTGATAAGACAGTAAGTCAGTAAGTCTCTGCTACATATCATAGAAAGAAAGAAAAAAATTATTTGCCATGTACATAGTTTTTTTACACGGTGTTTAGATAGTAATTTCAATTAGTTCAATGTACTTAACCTGTCCACAGGTGTGCAAATATTATAAACATATCTAATAAGGAATTTAATAGTTTAAAAAAATTAGTTTAGATCACATGTCAATTAGTAAAATGTTAATAATTTTGACATTAAATAATTCACAAGTCATCTCATTAATTTATGTCAAACTATAATTACAGGTATATTACATACCAGAATACAAAAGTGCTATAAAGACTGCTGTTTGTAAACATAAAAAATCTGTTCACTGAAAATCGAACTGAATACCTTTGCATTGTGAGGCCAATCTTGTAGCTACTAGGCCATGCAAGCAGTGAAAAATGTACCTACAACCTACCTACGACTCAACATCTGACTGTAATCACCAGTCGATCTGTCAAAATTAAATGATATTGGCCCCCCATGGAAAGAACATAGTGATCCAAAAGGAAGGGTTATGTCCAACATCAACAGTCTATATATGCCCCAACTGGCGCAGGCCTACTCTCCTACGGAGAGTGTATGGACACCACCATGCGGGCCCAGTGCGGATTGGTAGACTTCACACACACCTGTGCAGGTTTTCTCACAATGTTTTCCTTCACCGAAAAGCCAATTCCAACTGCGGACTTATGCTAATAATAGTAATATATAAGGTACCTTGATAGCATAATCCCTGGCTTCAGGATATTGTTTCAAATGATCAATGAAATGCTCCGTTCTCTTCAACAGACACTCGTTGGTCTCAGCCGTGACTATTGCTGATATAACGTATGCCGTTCTAGAATGTATTGAAGTCTGAAATTTAAACGAAACGGTAATGTATAAGTTTTATTATGAAATAGAGACATTTGTCATGCTGAAGTACAAAGCAAACTTTTTTAAATGTACGATACGTATACCTTGGCCTTCATCTCACTTGATGGTATGTGGTTTGATGGTATAAGGCAGTTGGATGGTAAGCGTGCATACCCAGAAACCTCAACCTAATGAGGCGCTGGCTATGCTATCTTCCATACCGGATCACAACAGTGCTATTAACACTGCTGTTGGGCGTCAGACTTAAGTAACATGTCTGTAGCTAGCCAGGCGGTCATAGAAAATACCCTACCACCAAGCAAACTGAGTACCGATAGGTACCCTCACAGGGAATCGAACCCGGGACATCTGGATTCTGAACCCAACTTTTAGCCATCAAGGCCACGGAGTCGGTTTTGTTTCACTAAAATAAAAAATAGATTAAATATCTTATCCTGTACTCCGACACATTACAAAAGCAAAGATTTGTCCAACTAAAGTTTTTTACTGAATACCAGGTTGCTTATGCACTACAGTGGACATTTCCCAGCCTTTCCGACAGCCAACATTTCAGTCTGAGACTGTATACCCTAATTAAATTGGAACTATTTATTTCCATGTAAAAGAATTGCAGAGCTCTCGACTACTTCTTTAGAACTTGGCTTGCACACCTCTGAGCATAATGCCCACATGTATAAAAAGTCTCTACTCTACCCAACTATGGCTTGTGTAAATAGGCAAACATGAAATATCATTATTATTTTCCCGATTACATAATATTTACAATTTCTCTTACATACAATGATGTATGTCATTGAGATAACTTATCATTATCATACATGTTTATTACAATGAAGTTTTGCGCATTTTCTGAGAGATAAAAACGTCATTCAAGACTGATACAAGAATCATACATGCTAAGATTTTAACACTTATCTAAGTAAAAAATTTAAATGCAATTTTTTTTGCAAATGATGTATACAAACACGGTCCATTTAAACTATCATGTTTAAAAAATATCTGTTATTAAATAATAATAACACTACTATCTCCTTTCTTATGTTTTTCCCTGGCTGCCTGGAAGAAATCACTTTTAAGTGATAAGCCCACTAAACACTGTATCTGTAACTTATGTACATAATTATACTTATGAAATTACAATAAAGAATATAAAGAATCCAGTGCCATCAAATCATCACATTTAATTAAACAAAACATTTAAAACCCACTATGCAACAAACTACAGAATCGATTTTTACCAAATATAGCTAAGAACCACTGAAAGGAAATTTGCTTTCACATAAAAAAATGAATCAAAATCGGTGTATCCATTCGAAAGATATTGGCGTCAAACTTATAACATCCCTCTTTTTGCATCGGGGCTTAAAAAGCTAACCTTACCTTTGTAATGATAGGTTTATTTGATTTCCAACTTTTCTCCGATATATTTCCAAAATGCAAATCCTTCTTCAGTTTTAAACCTTGCATCAGCCCTTCAATAGTTATATCTTTGGCTTCAGACCCAATGGTTAAACCTTCTTGATGAATCTTCTCTTCACCTTTTTCCAATTTCTGAGTGATTGGCAAGTTGGTGTCTTCCATCTTTGTTGCTTGGAGTTTCTGAGTGCTCGCTGCAGTTTCAGCAATTTTGAGCGATGTCAGTTTTAATGATATTGCTTTCTCGAGTCTCTCGATTAGATCTACAAATAATATTACAATGTTTTAGAATTTTCATACTATTTCAGATTAATGATTTTGATAATGGAATCTGTCTGGTAATTATTATTTTCGCTAAAAACCCAAGAAATAAAAGTATTGCTTGTATAATAACTACAAAATATTTATTTAAATTTTATACTACACTCATTCCTGACTACCTCAACTGAAATGGCTGTCACTCAGCTTCCAGTCTTGTGAGTCACACTTGGCATGGGGTATGCCAAGTGTCATGCCCATGATTTTCAGTAGGTTTTGAGTATGACAAAAATAATAATAAAACATTGTTTACAATATTTCTCGAAAATGTATCTTACAACCAACCAATAGGAATGCAATTGAACCTTAGCACCCCCATTTCTGCACCCAAACCAGGCTTTTCGCTTCATCCTTTTTTTTCCATCATTGTCATAATTTCTATGATTTATTTTTATTTACAAGTTTACAATACAATTGTTCAAATGAGACAGACTTTTCTAAACAAATAAATGTTTTAAAAAATTGCATACTGATCAAACAGGATAACAATCAACCTTTTCTTTAAAAAAAAAGGTCTGTTTTTGAAGTCGTTTAAAAATTATTGTCATTTTTTTAAAGTAGCTCCGTCGTGACAGACTTAATGTGTCCGTATGTCAGAAAATATCGATAATTGAATCCCTTACAAGATATCTAAATACGAAGTTTGAGTTTCTAGAACAATTATGTAAACTTAATGTTGTACTTTGTTACGTACTGTATAGTTTTAACATAAATAAGTTAGTCACTTACTGTCCCATTGTTCAGGCGAAGCGGGCTTTAATTTCTGCACTAGTTTCTCAACTTCTGCGTTCATATTAGTCATGGAGAGGTAGTGTCTGATCACTCGCCACTGGCCCCCAAAAGAAGACATTTTTCACAGTTCTACTGCACTTTTATCACCAGAAAACAACACGAACTTATCGTAAACACGTCTACTTATCTCCAAAATGACAATGAAGTAGTTTATTAGTAGGAAATCCGCTTAATTTGTAGCACTAAGTTTAATTTCACGTACAGTACTTCTGTAATTATTTAATCTATTAATTAAGTAAGGAGAAAATGCTAGATATCACTAGATTTTGTTTGTAAAGTTGCGGCTTCGCGAAACGAGCAATCACTGGCGTGTATTGTCGAAAACCTTGGCAGAATTTATTGAAGAAAAGATCAAAATAAATCAATGACGTATGACGTCAAGCAAATCGTGCGATCAGTGCTACCAACTTGACGGAAGCAAAACAAACAGGCGTCAACCCTTTTGTATCGGTTTCACTTTCAACGATCACTTTTGTAAGATTTATTTTTAGATTCTCCTAAAGTGTTACAGGTATAACAGTTATTCACTGAGGTAGAATATAAACTGTGAGGCAATATTATTGGTCAACTAGTTTTATAGTACTAGCAAAACATGTTTGCTCACTCATATGTGATGTGGTGTGTCGTCGTGTCGTGACGAAGTTGGCCACACCTCCACCTCCGCGCCATGCGTTTTGTAAATGTAAATAAACATCGTACGATCTTATTTTGAAATCGTTCCAAGTTTCGCGTGACTTCCGCAATGACTGTTGCGAAGCAAAAGTAAGAATTCGTAAGATATATTTTTATCAACTGACTGTCTCCTCCATCTTGATCCATTCTCAAAATATATCCCCGATTTACGAAAGGTCCAAGGGCCGTAAAGGCAGAGATGATCAGCATATCCAAAATTTTGGAAAACGTGTCTGAAAATTCTGAAATACATACAGTTTTAGTAAAAAGAGTAGTAAGCGGTATTACTGGTCCCAAAGTCTCCCCACGACTTTTATCAGTCGGAATGAATGAATATCTAATTAAAACTTCGGTTAAATACATCTTTTTAGGGTTCTCTGAACATATTTAAAAAAATGGAACCCTAAATTATAATCTCACTCTGGCGTCTGTCTGTTAATCCATACTTCTGTCTCAAGTTTCAACTGATAATCAGGAACGAATAAAACCTTGAAATATGAAATAGTTTCGGGAAATTGTGACTAACAAGTGCTGCGACTGAAATAATTGATAAAATTTTTAATTGTCTATCATGAAGTGGAATCAATATGTCAAGAGGTATCATGTGAAATGTTTTTGTTTGCACATTACAACAATTTCAGTTTCACTTTGATGGTTTTATACATAAGTATATCATGTGCGTCATTGCGATTCAAATTAATTTCTTATTGAGTGTTAACTTTTATACCCGTTCCTTTCCCGTATGTTTCAGATTGTCGAGCATTTTGTGTCAATAAATTGTAATCAGTTATCAGTACGGTTTATTTTTATATATTTGAATGATATTGTTAAAAGCGAGGTCACGTTGAGGTAAACAATGTTATGTTACTGCGCACACGCACGCCGCGCCGTTACTCACTGTTTTGCTGTTGTTTGTTTACTGTGTCACACTGTGTCGACCTGTGGGAAGCTTGCACGTTTTGACTCAGTAAACAAACCGGGAATTGCGGGAAAATACTATTAGTATTTATATACTTGTATTTAGTTATTATTAACATTTAAAGTAAACAAACCGGGAATTGCGGGAAAATACTATTAGTATTTATATACTTGTATTTAGTTATTATTAAAAGTAAACAAATCGGGAATTGCGGGAAAATACTATTAGTATTTATATACATTTATTTACAAAGACACTTTGGTGCCGCTATGGTGGTGTTGGTCGCTATCTTTCCTCGGAAGCGGCGTCACCGCGCCCTTCGAACAGAAGTCCTCCCGCATGAAGGTCTTCAGATTACAAGGTCGGGACTCGAATCACCTTTTACCTTCTTATAAGGGAAGGAAATGATGAGAGCCATGGTAGCTCAGTTGGGTAGACAAATTCTAGTCCTTGAAAAATCGAGGTCTGGGTTCGATCCTGGCTCGTACCAATGAGTTGCAATTTGTTATTTGGAATTTATGTACGAATGATAAAAATCATTACCATTGGCTTTTCGGTGAAGGAACTCACACGAATGAGAAGAAATTTAAAGGTGCGTGTGTGAAGTCTACCAATCCGCACGTTACTGGTCCCGCGTGGTGGACTATGTCCCATACACACACTCTATATGAGAGCAGACCTGAGCCCCTGCAGTAAGGAAATATACTCGTATATAGGGCCTGTTGATGATGAAGGTAAGGAAATCATTAATTTTTTATAGTCACTGTTAACTTCTATTTTTATCAGTTATTGGGATTAAATTGGATGTTGAATGAAATGTCAGTAAATGGTAGAAAAATGATGTCCCGTTTACTGCACCTACAGGTTAATAAGCTAGAAGACCACAGCTGTTTACACTAAATAGTTCGTTTACATATTTTTGTGTCGCAAAATCGTCTACGACTTACATAACTGCTACAAGGACACAAACTTGTTTTTCCACTTACGCGTGCATCGCCTAGTTGGCTGGAAGCCACGCTCCGTGGAATAGTATTATTATTTATTGCAACCAAAGATAAAGCAAACAAATTTTTTTATCCTAAACTTATTACCAATTGGTAATAAGTTACTCAATCTAGCGTCACATCACGTCACGCGACCGTACAAGACATTTGACATACCATTGACTTTTGAGATCAAAATGTTTATATGAAACGTTTCCCAATGCCCGCTCTATAACCTATTACTATATTTAAATCTCTCTGGATGAAACATAACTTCGCTGCGTTTCGAAATTCAAAAAGTATTGCATGAAATGGACCGGGGATAATAACCTAGTAAAGGTCGCGGGGATTCTCTGGTTGCATGCGGCTTGGGACCGGTCATTGTGGCACACCGTAGACACAGAGGATGAGAGAAGGCCTATGTTAACGTTCTGCAGTGGATATTTCCCAGATAATAATTTGATTACCTCAGAAGAGGGATTAAGTTGTGCTCGGAATTTGTTTACGTGATAAAATCCGGAAATGAGGAAATACGTAGACGAACTAAAGCGAAAGACAGCTCAACGATGAGTCAATAAAGCTGAAGTGGCATTGAGCAGACCGCATCGCTCAAAGAACGGATTATCGATGGGGAGTAAGAATTCCGAGATCTGTACCGTCGACAGATTCCCGGCTGATGGTGATATTGATTGATTTTGTATTGATGTTGTTTTACTGCTACAAGTGACAGGTCAGCGCATATATAAATACAATTAGCATTGTTTCAGCTCTTCATGAAGCTGGGGACCTTACTTGATACAGCATCAAATTGTTCCATCCAGTGCATCCAGTTAGTGAAACGTACCAATACTACGTGACCCGTTTTGGTAAGGCAGGGGGTCTCCAAAATACTACGCTTGGTCACAAGGGCGGGGGTGGGGACATAGGGTCTTGGTCACGTAGTCAATATCTTCTACGAGAAATCTTGCGCTTTTTCGAACTGTGTTCAAATGATATGCCCTCAACGTTGACGCACATTTGATAGGTGTTTTTATCATTGTAATAATTTAAATTTGTCTGCTTACTCCTTCAAAGCTTTCTTATAGCAAAAACATTTGTAATTATAACTTTCTGTTTTCAAATAGTGATTAAAAACCATCATTTTAAAATACCACTTGAAAACTAGAGTATGGGTATGTTCCCTAAGCATTCAGATTGTCATAGATTTACAATAGCTTGTAGTATTTTCAACTCTTTGTTTCAACTTTAAAACCATTGAAATGAAATTCTCTGCATTCAAAGTAGAATTGTTTAAAAAACTCTCAATCCGTTATTTCTCTTCCTTTTGACCTTATCTACATCACAGACAGTTAAAATACGATAAACGGTCGAAGGCATAATTTCTCATATCGCGTTTTATTGTAATCTGTCTCGTGAAGCTCGCCCGATGAGATAAATTTGAACTGAAATACATAGCATCAAATATATCAATTCATCACTCAATTTATTGTCGACGGAAATAAGTCTTTGTTCCATTTTAGAATTTCAAAAACCTGCCAATTAATTTTTTTTAAAATACATTTAAAAAGCCATAGAACCGGACCCACCAGATACCCACTGGAAATGGAATCCCGGACCGCCGATACCTAATTGTTATTCCAAGCGTGTAGGGTTAAAACTAATACCAACTCCATTTTAATAATAATGTCAACGGTTATCTTTTTTAAAAATTCGCGCTTCTTTTTGTCAATGTTGGTAGCAATGCTAGCTTACGTAAAGTTGCCAGGAACTGAACTTTTGTAAGATTTACGATATATTTAGCCTCGTTCTTTAACTTTCACGAGCACAACTAGGTTTAGGTAATAATAGTTAATTTTTATCATTAAATGTTAAAACTCCTTTCAATTTTGCTTCAATAAAAAATAAAAACGTTTGGATAAACCTCACATGCGCCATGGTACACTCGAGTACAAAAATATGTATCTTCCCGCTTTGATTCCATGTCATATTCATTTTTATATACATTTCCCTCAACACAACACACTGCACAGGAACAAGAGGGGTTCATTGTGTTATTGTACAAAAGTGGGTACATGCTTTATATTATAGTGTACTACTTCTTAACCAAAGCATGGATCAAAGTCAAAGAAATCACATGAGTGCAAAGAGGATATTTTTAGCGAATGTTCTGTGCGAAAGATAGCATATTCGATTCCAAGGACTGTACCTTAGAATTCCTTCCATAATCATCAGCCGGGCAACATCCACTGCTGGACATAGGCCTCCATTGTATGCCACAATTTCCGGTACCGAGACACTTGCATCCAGTGACTCCCCGCGACCTTAACTAGGTCGTCGGTCCATCTAGTTGGGGGACGGCCCGGTACACGCCTCCCAGTACGTGGTCGCCACTTTTACTCCCCATCGGTTATCCGGTTCTTCGAGCTATGTTGCCTGGTCGTTGCCATTTCAGGTCACTGACTCGTGGAGCTATGTCGATAACCTTATTTCGTTTACAGATATCCTTTTAAAAGAATTTTTAAAAAAGCAAATAAAAATTAATTCTAATAAAAAAAATGTTAATACAAAACACGTTTATTATTTTCATGTTTCAACGTAAACAAAACCTTATACCATACACTTTAACGTACTAAATGTAACAATACAGAAAAGCTACTAATAAGAGGCGTTTTACATAAGTAACATAATTGCAACAGCGCATATCATATTAAGGCTGAAGCTACACTAGCGCAAATAACGTCGCGTAAATTATTTTATTAAAATTAAGAAAACAGTAAAATAGTTATTCCTACAGACATAAAAGGTCTAATATCTAAATGTATCCAAAAGTTCTAATGCGATCGATAGAGACAAGACATATTGTTCATTCATTCGCAGTTACAGAGTCATTTATTGGCTTTGATGTTTAAAATTGGATCATGTAACTATTTTATTATCCTTTATTAATACTACAAATGAGGTCCACATCAAATTAATAATTAGAAATACATTCATATATACAATTAAACAATACCGTTGGATTGCAAGATTTCAAACTCAGAAGTCTCAAGTTAATGCGGCGCTTTATTTGCTCCCTTTCATACCAGAACACAACAGTGCTCTTAACACTGCTGTTTCGCGTCAGATTTAGGTAACATGGTGGTATATAGCCAGACGGACATAGAAAATAATACTGATCAAACCGAGTCTTAATAGGTACCTCGCTGGCAATCGAACCTGGGACTTCCAGATTGTGAATCCACCTGCGAAGGCACTACACGGATGCGGAAAAACTTGGCTAAAACGAGAGAAAAAAACACTATTATATTTAGAGATTGCTTTAGTTTTCGTTTAAAATTGCCGCCGCATAATTCAAGCTAGTCTGCATTCAGCCTAAAACTTTGAACAGTAGAAAATAAAGTGCATTAAAACGCCTCTTTTAGACAATAAGCCTGGGTCTAGGCAGCAATCAGTAGCAATAGAATACCACAAGTTCATTTCTCCATCTATATCACCTGCGTAAGTCCACAAATGGTCATGAGCTTCCCTCATAGATAGCCACGACAAACGGGCGGTTTATGAGGGGATTTACCACACTCACTAAAAGGTAGACCGTTTAAAAATGCTTTAACAATCTGAATTTGCCCTTTTGCCCTCACATCATTATATGCCTATTTTATTGTTTTGTCCCAAAATAAAGAATCTTCAATGTTTATTTTCCTTTCTAATGAACTTAGGACCTATCTCTAAGTTACCATAAGAAACATTAAACGGACTTGGGCGCAAACGACATTCCAAATATAAATGCAACTGACTGATACCTAAAATCCTGGTTCTAGTAATATTTTTGCTACATACAAGTCTATTTTTCATACAATTATGTAGTCTACACATTATATTACACAACAATCTATAGTTACAATTATAGAGTCACATTATTTTTACATAACGTATATAACAATCTGGGATTTAGTTAAATCTTAGTCATTATAAATCTGTGCAAAGTTTTGTCGACGTCATCACAATTAATCTTACATAATGTCTAACAATCTGGGATTTAGTCAAATCTTAGTCAAAATAAATCTGTGCAAAACTTTGTCGACGTCATTACATTAATCTTACATAATGTCTAACAATCTGGGATTTAGTCAAATCTTAGTCATTATAAATCTGTGCAAATCTTAGTCGACGTCACTGAATCTATGCATCAGCCAATCAGCGTGCACTCTCCTTCCCATCACACCTCATTCAGATTATTAAATTGATTGTCTTACAAATAA
This sequence comes from Carcina quercana, assembly GCA_910589575.2. NCBI lineage: Eukaryota > Metazoa > Arthropoda > Insecta > Lepidoptera > Depressariidae > Carcina > Carcina quercana. The sequence continues at coordinate 7,677,550 of OU342449.1, read as the reverse complement.
TGGAAAATTAGTCTGAGGTTAAAAGCCAGAAGAATAACTAAATCTCGAATTTGCATAATTTTCTAAAACATAAACTGCATCTAAACGTATAAGTTTCTATTGGTATAATACATATCGATTTCTTGCTTCATAATTACCTATAAGTAGGAGATCGGATTTTAGTCATAGGCCGGACACTTCGAACAAATGTCGCTATATCTAACGCACACATCAAATGACGTTTGTATACGCGCTTGTGTAAGTCAGTGGCGTAGCTACCACAGGGCTAGCCGGGGAAGTGCCCCGGGGCCCCTCATGTTCACGTGACCCTCGGCCTCCATGAATGAGGTATGCAAAAGTTTTTTAATATCTTAGTTGAACCCAAAAAATTTACCTCCGTCCACTCAGGTGGTTTGGACAGTTCTGTTAATGTATCCAACAAACCTTTAAGTTCTGTTAATGTATCCAACAAACCTTTAAGTTCTGTTAATGTATCCAACAAACCAACCAAAGTTATTTCAAACATAATTTGTGAGTTGGCGTGGATTCCTTCAAAAAAACGTAAGTTAAATATTTATTATGCCATCTGATATAGTAGTTTTGCACCTTTATCGTATTTTGTAGTTTAAATAGGGTACCAATTTAAATTTGCCCAGGGGCCCTCGGTTACATAGCTAGGCGACTGGTGTAAGTTCGAGCGCGGTATACGCGGTCATGATCTGAGTCAGTTTCTTGCGGGGGAGGTGAGGTATCACGGATCGGTGGGAGGCGATGAAGGTTCTATACGTAGTTCTATATTAATTATGTGTTTTAGTGTCGCGAAATGAATAACATCTTTAAATTATAATCCGATATTCTATTCTTAGATAATTACTGCACAAAGCCAGTTGTAGAATTTTAAAAGATTATGGTATTCGTAAGAGAGTATGAAACTTTTATCGGCAAAATAAACATATTGCCTCAATAGTCGTTCAATCAAAACAATTCATGACTTTATATGATTTTAGCGTTTTAAGAGTTATATTTACTGGTTACATTTGAATCGTTATTTTCTTGATATACTTAAATATATATAAAATATTACTTACATAAAAAATAAAACCGATAAACGCAGATTGGACCGTCGGACGACCTGATAAAGGGAGGGAGTCGCATGGGGAAGGGCTATGTCCAGCAGTGGACGTTTCCCGGCTGATAATGATGATGTTTGTATACACAATACATGTACAATATTCAATACAACATGTATTATTAAATTGACGAGTTTTTTTTATAATACATATTTTATACATTTTGAGATTTATGCGATTTAACTTCGTATGCATCTATGTTCCGACAGTTACAAAAATTCTTTTAGACACAAAAAAAATCAATTTGATTCAAAAACTGAACAAGCTTAATTCATATAATACAATTTATTAACAAAAAAACTAAATATTAAGTACAAATACATGTTATTGTCTAAACTCCCACAATTTTCACGTACACTAGGACACTATATATTTTCTATGAGGGATAATATGTCCAAGAGTGGACTAAAGTTGATGTTTATTATTATGATCTTAAATTGTCTTTTTCAAAATATAATAAAATTTCGGAAACGACTTTCTTTGTATATCCATATGTACGAACATAAGTTCATGTCATATTTGTCCACTTCGTCCGTCTACGAAACATCAGTTCCGTAACTAGTTTCGAAATAAACATAATTATTCTTGGCACGATAACAGTGTCGTCCAAAGAACTAAGTTTCCGTATTTGTAACTGCGGTTTTAGTTTCTTAACTAGTTTCGAAGTGAATATAATTGTTCTTAGTACGATAGAGATGTCGACCAGAGAAGTATTTTTCCCTATTTGTAACCGCGGTTTCTGTTTCGTAACTATTTTCGAAGTAAATACTCGTTATTATTATTCTACTGTACAGTTCATATTTTTAGTTGACTAATAATAATTATGCTCACATTCAAACCCATGTAAAAAGATAAATATACCCGTCAAAGGTACGATACGACAAGCTTTTCCTAATATAACCCGCTGAAGTGATTCTAGTCGCGCGGTGCATTAACTCTCCATACAAATCAGTCTATAGGAGTACACTTCAGGAACGGTTTTTATGTTATGTACCCTTACACAAAAATAATGCAATGGTTAAACTAAATCTAATAAGCTTTTTGCCATTCGAGTAAATTGTTTTTTCGAAATTTTCGATTTACTTGCTGTAAAACCCAAGTAAAAATATTTGTTGTTTGTAAAGTCGGTTTACGGACGATAACTTTACGTCATAAGAAAAGATACGTCACAAGCCAAACGCTTAGGCCGATCGTGCTTCTCCTTGCTTGTTCTGCGCACTCACTTGCACGCTCGACTCAAGCGGAGCGTGACACTTTTTCGTGCGTGCAGCCGACGTTCATGGATTTATAAGACGGTATAAAATAGAAATAAGCCCCAATATGATTTGGTGCCAACTACCCTATTGATTTCGATGGCAGACACAAATTAGTTTTTATTTTCAAACGGTTTCTCAGCGTTTCATAATTCATTCATTCTTAAGTAATTTTTAAAGTAGTGTTATACACGTACAGCAGCAGCGATGTTTTTTTTGTTATAATATGTAATTAATAGCATTTCGGTAGCGTAAATTATATAAATAGATGTCTTTTATGCTACAATTTTAATTCTCATTTCATTACTAAACAAACTTGTCTATTTATAAGCGATATCGTTGCTATTGAAGCACTACTTGGCCAGGGTATAGACAAAACCGCTATAACATTTTTCGGACATTTCGGTAGCTGGTTAAATAAATATAGACATACTAGTGTATTTAGGTATTTTAGACGCGGTTTTTTTCGTAACTAATTTCGAAGTAATTTTGCTGCTATCGACGCAGTACTTGGCTAGGGTAGAGACAATTCCACTATGGTTTTCCTGCGATATTATTTCGATAGCGTGCATTATAAGTGTGTATTCGTCTATTTGTGTGCGTCGTCATTGCTATAGACACAGTACTCGGACAGGGTAGAGACACCGGCTCGTCCTATGACTCTGGCGTTGTAGCCGCTCACTGCCGGGTTTATGTGGGCGTTGTGGAGCTCAGCTATTTGCGTTGAGCTAGCTGCCGCTGGGTCCCCTGAGCCGTCTAAGCTGCCTAGCCTGCGAAAGGGGGAAGTAAAACTATAAGCACCCTTAGATAGTTAGATTAGTTTAGTATTAGTCAAGGCCTATCTGAAAACCAGCGCTGCAATCACTCTGTGGTTGCAGCATGAGCTGAGATAGGCCTTTTGCTTTAGTATATGTTTAGTTTATAAATCTCTGTTATTTCTTTTTCTAGTAACAAAGCAATACATTTATTTTTCTTTCTTTCTTTCTTTATAAGCACCTTTTTTGAAGCGACTACCTACATAGTATAATTAACGCGATCAAAAAGAACTGGAACCAACTTCAACTGCCCGAAAAGTCTACAGCATTTATCCCCTAAAATGTTCACCCTTAGAAGTAGAATTATCTGGGTATATATTTGTTTTTGTTGATTTTTCAAAAATTTCATGCTTCATCTATTTCGATAAAATGTACACGGGACAACTTCTGAAGCATGATCTACCAATCGAAAAACAATCATCAAATACGATTCATAATTGGCGGAGTTATCGCATAACATACATACGAAAATTACAGTCGAATTGATAACCTCCTCCTTTTTGACGACGGTTGAAAATGACCCCATGTATCAGCACGCAGCAGCTATAATAACGCGTTGTATGTGCCTTGAGACTCAGACAGAGAGACTAGCTCAGTTGGGTAGAGCGTCAGTCCTTGAAAATTCGAGATCTGGATTCGCTCCTGGCTCGTACCAATGAGTTCCAATTTGTTATTTATGTACGAATGACAAAAATCATTACCATTGGCTTTTCGGTGAAGGAAAACATCGCGAGGAAACCTGCACACTCCTGAGCAGAAATTCAAAGGTGTGTTTGAAGTCTACCAATCCGCACTGGTTCCGGGTGTATGTCCCATACACTCTCTGTAGGAGAGTAGGCCTGAGACCCTGCAGTGGAGACATATATAGGCTGATGACGATATATAGACTCACCAGAACTCGTTGCCAGGGTGCGCGTTCCCGTCCCACGGGTACGTCATCACCAGCAGCTTGCCCTCGTGCTCGCCAGTCAACTTCGCAGACGGCTCTCTATTCTCCAACTGCACGTATATGCCACCTAAAATAACATACATAAAAGTAGCATTTTTAGCCATATTTTGGCCATTGTGCATGAGTGGAAGTGGAGCTAGCTAGTCTAGCCAGCCGATCTCTTCACGCCTCCTGGAGTGATCCTGGATTGTCTAGGATGGTCGCCCGTTGTGCGGCCACGGTGCTGCAGGTCGTGAGCACATGGGCGGGAGTTTCCTTGGCAGCCAGGCACTCTCGACACATGGGGCTGTCTGTGATGTTCATATTGAACATATGTTTGTTAAGTGGAGAGTAGCAGCAGCCGGGAAACATCCACTGCTGGACATAAGCCTCCCTCATGGTACGCCACATCGACCGGTCTCGAGCCACCTGCATCCAGCGACTCCATGCGACTCTAGGTCGTCGGTCCATCTAGTAGGGGGAAGGCCCGGTAGACGTTTTCCAGTAAGTGGCCGCCACTCTAAAATTCTTACTCCCCATCGGTTATCGGGTTTTCGAGCGATGTGGCCTGCTCATTGCCACTTCAGCTCACTGACTCGTCGAGCTATGTCGGTGACCTTCGTTCGTCTACGGATTTCCTCATTCCGGACCTTATCACGTATATAAATTCCGAGCATAGTTCGTTAAATAGCTCGCTGAGTGACTTTGAGCTTGTTTATTCGGACCACAGTAAAGGACCACGTTTCGGTTCCGTATGTCATGACTATAGACTGAGAAGGGTGCATGAGAGGCGATTGGAGAGCGATGGGGTCATCTCTCTTGCTTGGGCGAGACATCTATCACAGTAAATACGAATCTAACGACACCTCTAAAGCTAAAATAAATCGAGCCATCGTGACCGCAGATCGTGACAAACTATTGTAATGTACTCTCGAAAAACATAACCCTTTTTCTGGCGCAGTCGGATAAGTAAGTAGCATGCCAAGCCGTTCTAAACACCATGGCAACAAACGAATGAATGTTACGTGTTTTTAATTTAGACCAATATCGTCGTTGGCAACGGGCGTGTACAGATCTACCACAACCATAGATTGATGAACTACGCTCTTCTATAGATAAAATCTAAATTGGCAAAAACCTGCGTTTGTACGCCCATCTTGCTTTCGCACACGTACTAAGCCGTATGTGAGAACAAGACAGCAACATTATTATCAGTACATCGATTTCAATCTGTTAAAAACCGAACAAAAAAAGAGTTTCATAGTTTCGTCTACAACAAAAAATGTATGTGAAATTCCTATATCTAACATACAATAAGATTAATTATTAATGTCAATTTTTTCGAAAATAATACATCAAAACAGACACAAGAAAGAAGTTCAGGCGAAGTAAGTGCCGTTTAGGTAAAATGTCGCCTTAGGTGATACGCTTCATGTCGAGAAGTTTCTGATGGTTTTTTTAAATATATGGTCACAAATTATCAATCAGTTGGATATTGTAACACCCATAATGTAAAATGATATTTACCTCTGGGGTGTCTTTTGCTTTCGAAAAATATCCGCTTTTCTGTTGATGGCTCGCCGTCTGGAGAAGGCGCTGCAAAAATACCTGAAAATAAAAACAATAGTGTTCCATTTTCGAAATTCAGAAACCTTTTAAACCGGCAACTTTCGGCATCCGGAGGCTTCAAGCTAACGAGGTGCTGCCTCTTAACCTTTCTTACCGGAGCACAGGAACACAACAGTGCTATTAACACTGCTGTTTGGCCACAGACTTAGGCAACATGACCACCAACCAAACCGAGTACCGACAGGTTCTACCGAATTCGGTTCAAACCGATTCGGTACCGAATTCGGTTCGAAACCGATTCGGTTCTACCGAATCGAAAACTGAAAATTGTGTTTCACTGTGAAGTTATATGTTAATGATACTCATTTCGCGACATCACAATCTGATGCACTCATCATCACCAGCCGGGAAACGTCCACTGCTGGACATAGGCCTTTTAGGTGGCACGCTACATCGACCGGTCCCGAGTGACATGCATCCAGCGACTCCCCGCGACTCTAACCAGGTCGTCGGTCCATCTAGTAGGGGGACGGCCTGGTAGACGTTTCCCGGTACGTGGTCGCCACTCGACCTTTACTCCCCACCGGTTATCGATTCTTCGAGCGATGTGGCCTGCCCATTGCCACTTCAGCTCACTGACTCGTCGAGCTATGTCCGTGACCTTAGTGCGTCTACGGATTTCCTCATTCCGGATTTTATCACCTAAAGAAATTCCATGCACTATTTTTAGATAATTACCGCATAAAGCCAGCTATTATATTTTAAAATATTATGGCAACAGAAATTTAGTATACATTCAAAGACCTTTGAACTCACCGGCTATACTCGCACTTGGCCGTATGAAAGCGAAGTTGACGTCCGCCACGTGGTTGAGCTGGTCTTTCCTCAGCAGGGTCTTGATCCTCTCGAGGAAAGTCAGGGTGTACACGTCAGACTGGTGGACGGACACCTTCCATACTCCAAGTCCTGCGAAATGATAATAGACGTTCATTTCACACCAAAAAGATGCAAATATTTGAAGGCAGAAAATTCTAGTGCCAGTCAGACTGGCGCATGGCCTTTTCGCACCATAGTACAAGATTCATAATTCTGCAAAAAAAGCCTGAAAAACATGTCTCTTCTCCTTTCATTTTCAACCGACTTCAAAAAAGGAGGTTCTCAATTCGACGCGTATGTTTTTGTATGTGTGTTACGCGATAACTCCGCCAATAGTCAACTGATTTTGATAATTCTTTCATTGTTTGGTAGAGCATACTTCAGAGGTGGTCCCGTATATTTTTTTTTCGAAATTACTCGCTTCGAGATCGCTCTTTGAGAAAATCAACAAAAAGCAAATTTTTCAGGCATTTGAAGTCGGTTTCTAGTGCTTTTTGAACGCGTTTACTTGTTGTAAAGGTACAAGACTCAAATCAGATTCAAAAAATGTCATTTGTATACCAATCAAGATAGTTCCCATGGGATACTTTCTGATCTTCACCCGGACGCAGTTACGAGCAAAACGCTAGTAAAAAACAACTCACCGGCTCCAATGACATTGAGGAAAGCGTCCCTCCCATTCTCCATCCCCCTCTTATCCGCCTCCAGCAGCACGCACTCCGCCATGACGCTCAGCCGCTTGTAGTACACGTTGTTATCGAATATGATATTAGTGTTCGGAACTTTGATGTATCGATCCATGTATCGGGCGTCCTCCGGCTTCTCTTGTATGTTCACGTAAGATGTTAGCTCCTCATATGTATAGCTGTGTACCTGACGACAGCATATACATAACACAATCGTAAACCATCCAATTTAAATAATTATTTTAGAAGTTATCGTAAATTGTAGGTACATAACCTCGACTCCAGAAAAAAAGCTTTGGGATTGCCAGAAGCCAGTGGCATACCATGGTGGAGGCCTATGTTCAGAAGTGGATGTTTTCCAGCTGATGGTGATATGCTCTACTGCCCGTGAAAAGCCGAGGCAGGTCGCTAGTATTGTAAAGCATTGGGTGATTATCTAGATTTAGCCGCCTAGCATCAAGAATCAACAGCCTAAATATGTCCCCATTGCAGGAACTCAGGGCTATACTCTCTTACAGAGTTAATGGGCCATAGTCCACCACGCAGGACCAGTGCGTATTGGTAGACTTCACACACACCTTTGAATTTCTTCTCAGGAGTGTGCAGGTTTCCTCACGATGTTTTCCTTCACCGAAAAGCCAATGGTAATGATTTTTATCATTCGTACATACAATCCACATAACAAATACTGAGCTACCATGGCTTATTAGAAAGCCAAAGCAACAAAATTATAAACCATACAATTTAAATAATTATTTTAGGATTTATCATAAATTGAAACTACATATGACAAAAAAAAAACGGTACCGAAATATAGTGGTGTTTATACTAATTATTAAATAAAACATAAACTTCCATTGACACAGCTGCTTACCTGATAGAATTCTGACCACATCTGCCTCCACATGTGCTTGCCGCTCTGGTTGTTCCTGACATATGTCGTCCGCAACACGTTGAGGCATGTCGTGGGCGTGACCTCCTCCCCGTAGCCATTCTCCAAGCAGTTCTGATGCTCCGTTATCAGTATATCCTCATATTCCATGCGGGACTCGCGCTCGAATCGTGGACCTATAATACCTGCATACGACATGTATATTAGGAATCAGCAACAACAACCTATATATATCTCTCTTACAGAGCGTATGGGCCATAGTACACCACGCGGTACCAGTCGACGGACAGACTTCACACACACCTTTGAATTTCTACTCAAGAGTGTGCAGGTTTACTCACGATGTTTTCCTTCACCGAAAAACAAATGGTAATGTTTTTTTGCATTCATATATGAATTTTAAATAACAAGTTGGTGCTAATTGTTACGAGTAAAGATCGAACCCAGACCTCGATTGTTCAAGGACTGACGCTCTACCCAACTGAGCTACCACGGCATACTACATGGGGTACACACACACGCCTACAATATTACATTTACAGAATCATATATGGCGCCAAGGCCTGGTCTTGTACCCTTATAATTTTAAAAGGCCATTATGAAATAAAAGTGGTTTAATTACCATTCTTGTATATTTTGGTTTAGTTTATTTGTACAAAAACATATAAAACGCACGAAACAGGTAAAACTTGACGTTGAAAACAAAGATGGCGTCAATAAAATGACATTTGACTCACTTAGTACAAAAAGAACGATTTTGTACAATTAAAATAAATGCAAAAATGTAATTCTAGTATTTTTCTATACATATTTAGACTATTACTTGATTTTTTTTAAAGTGTACAAGTGCAGGCCGAATTTATTATCAATCAAAATTATTATTATCTCCTAGTCTATTTTGATATAGTTTGTGTTTGTAACGAAATTGAAAAAATTGATGACTCACCAATGATGATGGCATCACTCTCCGCTCCCTCCTCGCTGACAACTCCCCTGTTATGTCTCTCGCCATCATTGATACACTCCGTCAACCCACTGACGTACACCATGGATGACAGCTTCAACTCGTCATAGCTCAGGCAGTTTTCTAACACTAGCGGTGGTTTCTGTTGCAATGTGCCTATTAGTTCCCATCCGTCTTGCCTGAAAAAAGTGTATATATAAATAGCGTTCAAAAAGAAATGGAACCGACTTCAACTGCCCTAAACTTCAAATAAAAAAAGAATCATCAAAATCGGTTCACCCAGTCGAAAGTTCTGAGGTAACAAACATAAATAAATACAATTGAATTGAAAACCTCCTTTTCTTAAAGTCGCTTGAAAATAATAATAAAAATGTTACTCACCCCTGCTCGCCACTAAGTAGAGTGTAATTATCTGTGTCATTCATAAATGTGACAGCTCGCTTCTTTAATATCCTGTCGATGAGCTCAGGCACCGACATGTCCTTATAGAATGCCTTCTCTATGCTCGTGCCAAATTCCCTGGAATAATAAGTAATATTTAATAAGTAATAATTTAATTGTTCGTTATTACAGCTATCTACAAAAGATTACAGTTTCAATAGGCACTGAAAGACTAACGTGATCTAAAATAGGTTTGTTTAGCTGGCTTTGTGCAATAATTATCTAAAAATAAAACATAATATTACCATGCTATTATTGTGAGAATTTAGCAAATTGTTTTTAAATAGCATAATAATTTACAAATACAAAACAAGTGCAACATACAAACCTATGCACACCTGCAAGTAACTTGATAACTACGAAAATAATAACGTTACTTGTTGTTAGAGAAAACTGTAATGTAACTTCATTATTTAATTTCTACAATCACTGAGTGACCTTAGCTTCACTGGCAGTCATCAAATTGTGTAGGTTATTTTTCGACCATAAAACAATTGGGAAAAAAGTAAAATTTTGATGAAAATGAGATCTTGAACAGTCAATTTATTAATCCAGAAATTATATAAACCTTAGATTATGTAATTTCTGGATTGATTTTGTCAAAATCGTTCCAGGTGTTTGTGAGATCACCGTGGAATATTTATTTACAATAATGCAAAAACAGTGTTTCATAATCATTGACTCACCTTTTGTAAATAAGGAAGTGTGTCATAAGTAAGAGAACTCTCTCATGTATTATTGGATAGGTTGATACTATATTTTTCTTCAGTTTTTCTATTGATCTACGAACTTTCAGCTTTTCTAACCTAGAATTAAAATTAGATTATTTACTCATCTATTTCATGCTTCAAAGTGAATCAAAGAAAGTAAATAACTGATGTAGAGTAAATGGAGGACATATACTGGGAAATCTGTATTGGGACCACGCCTTCAACAATAAATTCAGATTTATCGTTACTGACAATACTATATGGGAATATTTGTACGCCGCAAGACGCAACGCAGCCACTGGTGTTTCATATTAAGCCCTTTACAGTTATTATTTTTATGTATGATGGGTTTGCACTTGGCCTTGATCTCACCTGATGATAGCCCAGAAGCCTTAACCTAATGAGGGGGGCTTGCTCTGCTATCTTTCAAACCGGAAAACAACGCTATTAACACTTCTGTTTGGTGGCAGGCTTAGGAAACCTGGTGGTAGCTAGCGGACATAGTAAATGTCCTGACACCAACCAAACTGAGTACCAATAGGTACTTCCCCACGGGGAATCGAACCCGGGATGTCCTGATTATGAATGCAACATTTAGCCATTAGGCCACGGAGGCAGTATAAATATACCTATGTTGCACAAATAATATTTGATTTGATTTAAAAAAATTTTAAAAAAAGCATGCCTCCTTGGCATGGCTTTTTTTTAACATTTTCTGTCTCTTACAAGTAGTTCATAAGTTAATATATTATTTTTGTTTTTATGTATGTACATATGACGATTGATATATATGTTCATATTTTGTATCTTGTATTTATGTAGAATAGAATAGAAATAGTTTATTCTGCGTACATACAGATTACAGTACATGTAATTGTATATTGTATTTAGATATATTAAATGTACACGCCTGACTGCCCTCCTCAACACACAATATCTAAATACTTGATCACCAAGCATGGCAACATTCAACATGGTGATTTGAGACTGAGGTACATTTCAAATAGTAGACTTATATGTACCAAGTCAACCTCTACTAGTTGGACCAACACATCATAGTGAACTCAGGTGATTATCATTTGTACAACTGCATTCCGATCATCTAATAATAACATATGACATGACATACATTATGACAGAAAATAAAACTTACCTGACAGTTTCAATTGGGAATGGTATAGGAAACTCCTTGCTCTTTCTAATGATTTCCTCAATGTCATCTGAAGGCTCGAATTTAGGAAGATTTACGCATTGTCGGAGAAGCTCATTGGTCTCTTTACCCATGCTAGGGAAGCACCAATCAGGTTTACACCTGAAGATAAAGCATCAAAATGTTATATTAATAATGAAATGAGTGTATCGTTAAGTTTATCTTTCAAGAATATGTTGTATCATTATCAACAGACTTATGTCCCCACTGCAGGGGCTTAGGCCTACTCTCCTACAGAGTGTATGGGCTATATAGTCCACTACGAGGGCCCTGTGCGGATTGGTAGACTTCACATACACCTTTGAATTTCTTCTCAGGAGTGTGCAGGTTTCCTCACGATGTTTTCCTTCGCCGAAAAGCCAATAATTTTTATCATGCGTACATAAAATCTAAATAACAAATTGGAACTCATTGATACGTGCTAGGATCGAACCCAGACTTCGATTGTTCATGACTTTCTAACCAACTGAGATACCATGGCTTGCATGGCATACATTGTATACATTATAGAAAACCTGTATATTAATTTTAGTAGATGATGCAATAAACAATTTTTCATCTTTCTTAGCCTTATACATAGTCCTAAAGTGCAGTGGGTGAGAGTTTAGAGTGCTGTAACTTATTTCAAGCATCAGTCTCTCACACATAGACCTATCTTACACAGCTTAAGTAATAAATTAAGGTTTAATCCTTTGAGAATCTAATTACTATTAATTTACATTGAAGTGGCAATCCTAACAAATGTCAGTGTCAAAAATCAGTGAATAACCACACTAAATCGAGTCCCCATTACATTATTGAGTCCACGAGGACGAACGTCGCAGGCAAAAGCTTGGTATAGATTAAGATCAGAAAAAGATACAACATAATTTTACCAATGGGTACTCTAGTAACAGAAGGTCACAGTACTTGGTTTTGTAAACGGAAATCCTACTTTATTGTTCAAGGGGATCTATGTTACTTCTTTTGGTTTGTTAAATAGATACATGGCATAACATTGGAAAGAATGCTTCATGGCAACCAGCATTCAAATGTGGCACCATGGACACTTTGTAATTTAAACAGTTTCATTTAAATTGTATCAAGCAATACATACCAAGACAGGTTCTGAAAATGCCGGATGATATCCATATTCTGAGAATTTACCTGGAACATGGGATAAAAGCTAAAAATTAGCATTAATAAACACTTCATTTTGAATCGAAATAATAAGGAAAACTGAAGCAGCCGATCAAATGTAAAGACCAGTTAAGGTAAAATGTCTGAGAGTACTTAAAAACAGGTAAGTCACGGTAAAAAAATACAAAATAAGGAAAATAACTTAGAAAATGCAAAATCCGGCAGTCCGTAACTTGGGATGAATTAAGACTGTACGCAATTAACCGTAACAACTTTATGTGCTCACAATTCTTTGCTTTTGGATAATAACAGTCAAATGCAGTAGTTTCAACCAGTTCATATAAGTGTTTGTAGTGATAATAACGATAATAATGAACAAAAATTCACCAATGAGAAATCCAAGAGGAATTTTGACATTATTGTCAAATTATTTATTGTCACAGGAAACGAAACCAACAAAGCGATTCATGCAACGCTAGAAATATAAGTTCTCGTAGCTGCGTGAAATGGAGTGTAGTTGTACTTACCGTCACATTTACGGAGATCGGTTCAAAGTTTATTTTGTTAACAAAGTAAATCATAGAGTGGTATACGTTTACTCTATCGTACCTGGTATAATAAATACAAAGTATTTAGATCAATATAAAAAATTGCTTCTAGCATCAAATCAATATGGTCAGAAGCGATATTGGATTATTTAATATATTTGTAAACAGCATGCTGAATGTCAAAAAAATCCCATCCTAGTGCGAGTTGTAGTTACGCATTGAAGGTTCCGTAGTTCTGATTGCTATTACAACTATTATTTAACCCGGAACCTGGAATAACCCGTCAAACCAGACAAAAATATACGAGGTTTGAATAACATAGTCACATAGCTTCCAATTTGTCTGTAAAAAAATTCTTTTGGTGGCGGGATACGATATATCAGGCAGCTTTGAAAGATGACGGGCACTCGACAAAGGCGATTATGATCACTCCTATATCGTCGCTCCATCAATTAAATAAAGGTTCCTTTTGCCTTATTAATTCGGAACCCTAAATGACGTCAATTTTTTGTTTTTATAACTTTTGGCGGGATTGCATTTGACAGTTGACTTTGTTTTGGTTATATGTTGTGAATAAACAGTTTCTTCATCGCAAATACAGCATTCCGCAGCATTCAAGATGACTTCTGCAGTAGCAGACCTTCAGCAGATACGGACTGAAGTGAATAACGCGTTCAAACTTAGCGGTTTCACTATCCGAAGAGATGCTAGTACATTCGTCGCTGAACAACTTTCTAAGCTTCATCCACAAGAAAGGCAGAAAATGATAGATAAATTGACCGCACATTTGCTGCACCAGTGTCTTTCCCAACCAGTTCTGGAGAAAAAACACGTAGAAACTGCATATAAAGAGTGCTCCAGTTTTGGCTTGGAGGAGAGTGAAACAATATTGAATGTAATAGATGCTTTTAGTATTCCAAAGCTCTGCTATGACAACGAAAGGAAGAAATTTGTAAAAGACGTGAGTACGAAGAACAATTTGTTCCCAGAGCCTAAATGGAAAGCTCAGTTCTTAATAGATAGATACATGATAATTTGGCAAAGAACAGCTAGAAATAAACTCTTTGCTCAGGACTTGTTACCCTCTATGGAAGTAGAAAAGAGATTCCAGCTACGTAAGATTGAGGTTTTACTAAGTTCGTCAAGTAGAATCGATGATGTAATAGTATTAGGACTACTTACACAACTAACAGAAGGGAAATTCTATCTGGAAGATCCGACAGGTAGTGTTATGTTAGATATGACACAGACGAGGTATCATTCTGGATTGTTTACTGAAAGCAGCTTTGTGTTAGCTGAAGGATATTATGATGATAAAACTCTTCATGTTATGGGCTTAGTTTTGCCACCATCGGAAAGCCGGGAGTCATCAATGCCTTACTTTGGAAATTTAAACACATTTGGGGGCAACTCAAAGACTTTGTTGAAAAATTCAGAGAGTTTGCGTCTGACCGAAAGGGGGGATGATGATAGCATGATTATTTTAATATCGGATGTTTGGTTCGATAACTTAAAAGTAATGACAAAGTTGAAGACTTTGTTTAGGGGGTACAACGACTTCCCTCCGACAGCGATTGTGTTTATGGGAGAATTCCTATCATGCCCTTATGGACATGAACACAGTATTCAGTTGAAAGCGGCATTATCCCACTTAGCAGACATGCTGCTTCCGTATGTAACTCTAACAAAAAACTGCAAGTTCATTTTCGTGCCTGGAAGAGGAGATCCAGCTGCTGCAAATATCCTGCCTCGACCACCAATCCCAGACTCAATTACAGATGAAATTCGTTATAAACTAGGTGCATCCGTAATCTTCACTACAAATCCTTGTCGCATCCAATATTGCACCCAAGAAATAGTCGTTATTAGACAAGATTTGGTAATGAAAATGTGCCGGAATTCTATTAAATTCCCAGAAACCGGAGATATTCCAGACCACCTAACTAAGACATTGTTAAGTCAGTGTACGTTATCACCTCTAACGTTAGGTATACAACCAATATACTGGCGGCATGCTGATGCATTGAGTTTGTATCCAATGCCAGATTTAATAGTCGTAGCTGATCATTTTCAGCCATACACAAGGTCTTACCAAAGCTGCCAAGTCGTGAATCCGGGTTCATTTCCTCGTACAGAATTTTCATTTAAAGTGTATGTGCCTGCTTCAAGGACTGTTGAAGATTCACAGATACCAAAAGAGAGTGACAAGTGATTTATATTATGATTAACTATATTTTAGGAACATCTTTAAATATTTATTAGCTTTTGTATAAGTGTGTATTTGTAATCAACTGTAGAAACGTCTATTAAATCTGATTGATATCTTACAAAGAGTGTTGTTTTGTTTACACATTTTGACATTACATTTTTGCAGAATTAGGATGAAATTGTTGCCAGCTCATATAACTTAAGGCAAAAGTTATGGTCTCAAAAGTTAAAAGTTAGAAAATAGTAACAAAGCATTGTTTTAATTTCATTATTGAAGTGATTTTTTAATCTTTCATCGTTCCATGGGGGCTTCCTCTGACTCGTCGAGATATGTCATTGAATTTTTGTTTGTGTGGTTTAAATTGATTCACTTTATGATGTAGACTCAGAAATAATTTGTAATTTGAATGTGTTTTGTTTTCAAATGAGTAGATAATTTTATTTTATGTATTCTTCTTCTTCTTGCAAACATCATTATATATAAAAAAACGATTTCAATACAAAATTATTATTAAATGAAACGATTTTTCACTGTTATAACTATTTTATTTAAAGTTTAGTTTATACAATATTTACATTAAGGACTAATTCTTAAATACAATTTAAAGTAGGACTTACTAAGTTATAGAGTTAACGAAATTATTTTAGAAAATAAATAATGTGTGTTTATGTGTAATTCTGTATAAATGTGTAATTCTGATACATTGACGCAAAACAGCGTTTATATGTATGAAATAAATTTTAAAAAAAACTATAGATTTAAGTAATGAACTGTATGCTTCATTAATCATTTAAAAATCAGGACGGTAAAGTAAAAATACTTATTTGTTCACTTAAAACTAGTTTTAGTTAATTGACTGTGCTTTATTGAATGGTTATAAAAAAATTTCATTTTATAAAGAATAAAGATAAATAAAACTATGGATAAATTATTAAAAGTTTTTATATAACGAACAATGTTTCCATGTAAGTTTGTTCAGGTCAAATCTTGCAAGCTTAATTAGTACCACTTCCTCGGAACGGATTGAGTTGGAAGTCAGTCCAGCTGGTCTGGTCTGATAGTAGAGTTGGAAGGTGGTTATAGGAACTCCTAAACTACACATGATAAACCCGTCGTGTTTGGGCTCCTTTCATTTGTCTTGATGGGTACTACTATGTAGATACGATGAAAATATAACAATAAAGTACTATAAACAAAAAAGCACTTTTTTAAATGTCAGAAACGTATTATTTTTATATCAGATTCTGTGATACTTCCTCATATATACTAATAAACCTTAAAATATGGTGTACCTAGAGTACAGAAGTCATACTTAGTATGTTCTATTTATATAAAAATCATTGTTTCATGTCAATAGTTTACCCTCTACCCAAAAAGGGAGGGTGTTATAGTTAGACCCGTATGTCTGTCTGTTTGTCCGCTTGTAGTGAATGTACCGATTTGGAACCAATGAACCAGTCTATCGGAGTTTAAAAAATCCGTATGGTTTTTAAGGTGAACTGAAATCACTCCAAAAAAAACTATTTTAGCATAATCCAAAAATGGTTTAGTAAGTTCGAGTTTTTGGAGTTGTAATAGAAAATTACACATTATTTACAAAAGTTAAAAGCACAACTCTCATAATTTGTCAACCATTTTGTTGTCGATAAGAAGCTAAAAATCGGGTATATTCTAGTATTTTTTTGTATGAAACTTTTTTTTCGAACCACCTTAATCTTATTCAGCCAGGTGTGAATAATAATTGGTACCTTTTGGTAGGTTCACATCGGAGGGTTTTAAATGTCAATTGTTTTACGGTCTGTGGATTTACACGTAGGTATTTTAGTACCAAGTAGTACTTTACAAGTATTTTAGTTCAAGCACCCATCAGGTTGGTGTAGGTGTCTGTGATCGGCGCGAGCGCAACTAAACAGATCATGGCTACGACGAACAGCAGGATCAGAGGCATGTAGATGGAGAGAAGGAGTTTTCTAAAGCTGGAGTACTGAAAAAAGAAGAACAAATGTAAGTTTGTAGTGTAATTTGTTCGAGTTTTGAAACTGAAATCAATGGCTGGCTTTTCAAACATGGGCCCTAGAAATATCATCATCAGAAGGGAAACCTGTCTGATGGTGATTAACGGCCTCCATGGCGCAGTTGTCTGAGTTTTAGACTCAGATGCGTAACACATAGGTCCCGGGTTCAATTCCCGGTGGGGACATTGTCATATATAACTTTGTGAGACTTTCCCCAGTTTGTTAGACATTCCAGTCTGAATCACCTGATTATCTGAATAGTAAGATGATTCCGTGCTTCGTTAGTCACGTTAATCCGTTGTTACCGGTTACTATCTACGACAGGTAGTAGCTACATGAGCCATGTCAGAGGACTTAATCAGAGGGTTTGTGAGGTCGGTCATCGACACGATTAGATGCAGATTCACAAAGTCAGAGCCAGCTCTATAATCCGTAAATAATTACCGGCGCGTCTATGCTCCTATCGATCTGGGTTTGCTGTCGTTGATGCCCCAACATGTCCTTCATTGGGAACGCGTTCACTCGACCGTTGCTGATTCGGCCATCTGACACGCACACCGTCAACTGGTAAACAAACAAAACTACATGATAGGTGATGTGTCATAATCATGATTTAACATTTTTGTATAAAAGCGTAAATGGACAGCTTAAGTGTGAACTGCTACTTGAACGTATTAACCTATCCGCATCGGCCAGAATTTCTCGTCAGCCCAGCTATAAAATCTTTCACATCCCATTCTGCAGAACTGTTTACTGGTAAACAATCTCCTTGAGTCAGAATTTGTACAGAATAAATACAATGAGTTGTGTAGGGATTTACCCGAAGTATATATATTTACTAACTCATTACCCAAATTTAAGCGGTCATTACACACTCATCTTGCGTTACATTATAATAACTTTCTGTGAATTTCAATGTTATAATTATGTATTTAATTTTATGTTTAAATTATTCAATTTAATCTCCATTTTTTCTTGTCTTTAATGCGTAAATCACTACAATATTAATAGTTTATAAATTGTTAGTATTGAGTCGTAATAGCGTGTATATTTAGAGAGTGTTGTAATTGGTTCTCGTATCAGATTTAAAACATCATTATTGTATAAATTTAGAGATTAATACGAGACACTTTTGTGGCTCCTTATTAATTAAATAAAATAAATAAATAGGCACTACACTGCAGACTCCATACAGCTTATATATTTAATAGGGGCGTATAATTTAGCCAGATATAGTTTACGATCGTACAAATTATATGTGAAAGTAATTTTGTTAAATAGCTTAATTAAATAAAGAGTTCATCATTTTTTAAAGTACGACCGAGCAGCAATGTATTGCGTCCAAATTGACTTGACATAGGATAAATGGTTTATTGAACTGTCAAATGACGTGTAAAGAACCGTCAATCAGTCGATAACTTTAGATGTAATTAATACATTGCGTGCTTTATCTATGGAAAAAATACACAATTAATTAACGTAAGGTTAAATGAATGACCTTAGTAAGACTAAAAAATATCATACCGATAGAATTAAATGCATGATGACGTGGAAGGCCACAAACGCAGCCAGGATGTAGACACTCCACGCGGGAAGCTCCGCCTTCTGAAGGTATACCGCCAGGAATATCGTTGCAACTGGAAATTAATACAATTTTGAAACATATTGTTGGAACAATTTAAATTTTGGTTGTTTGAAACAGTCCAACTTCGAGTCGTACTCAAGCACAGATTATTCCGTACAGGATATTAATAATTAACATACCAATAATCATAAATTGAATAGGTAACGCCACCGATTTTTTTAACACACCCAAGGGATTGCAGATTTGAGTATTAACGTTATCCCTTTCTAATGCTTCCGTACTAAATTTCTGTTGACATAATCTTTTAAAATAGAATAGCTGGCTTTGATAAGTAATTACCTAAAAATAGGAGACGAAATTATAGTGTCGCAAGATAAATATCATAATTTACAACTTTATAGTTAGCTACAATAGCAGTTACGCAGCTAATGGTTCATAGATGGCGCTTCAAAAAATATTCTAAATAATGTCTTCAAAATGAAAATTGTGATTCACTGTGAAGTTGTATGTTAATGATACTCATTTCGCGACAACACAATCCGATGTCCTATTTTTTATTTTTAGATAATTACTGCACAAATCCAGCTAATATATTTAAAAAGATTATGGCAATAGAAATTTAGTATGAAACTTTGATGGAGGTGGATGGCCTTAATTTCAACTTGACACCTCCACGCGTTCCCGAGAAAAAGTGTCTTGATATACAGACAGAAAACTAAGTGATCTTATAATGGTTCCTTATCCCTTTTGAGGTACGGAACTCTAATTACTAGAATTAGTCGAATTCAAAGAGCGTAGTTTATACCAGCGGTTCCCAAATTTCTAAGGCCAAGAAACACTCGTTGCCATTGTGAATTATGCCACTTACTTCCAAGGATGTGTGCTGCGTTACCAGCCAGCCAATGCATCCAGTTGAATAGCGGCCGCTGCTTGGTGCCAGGGTGTGGTCTGAAGTAAGCGCCTGTAATATGTTTTAAGATTGTTATCAAAAGACGATGAAACAATGACATCTATCGGGACCTATGTACGCCGAAGTTTACGAGGCCTCATAATAATGTCGAGGCCAACCAGCTCGTCGACACATAGTGAGGAGGCTCAAAGGGACAAAAACTTTTCTGCTACTTTAGTGGATTTTCTATAAAAAATAGTGATAGTGCTTTAATGTTGCGAGCTTCAGGGTTCAAAGGATCGAAGAAAACTCGTGTCCAAAGTTTCCAAGTTTATTGGTAACACAGTCCACAAGACAATCTTCTAATTCACGGGTCTTCTCGACAGAGTGCGTCCCTGTCTCACTGGGTCCAAGTCTTCCGCACTGAGTCCTGTATTCTTCGTACAGAATCCTTTGACACCACTGACGTCGGTATGTCACTACTGACACCACTAGTATACATATCTAATTTTTCCAGTGGCTACTGGACCAAAAAGTACTTATTTTAATAAAAATGTAAATTTCTCGAAGACCTTGTCTAAAAGAGCCCCCTCAAAATTCGTTAATGTTTGAATGTCATCCGAATCCTTAGAGCTGTTTCAATATCCCAAATCCGTTTTTTATATTATTTATTAGGGAGACTGTTATTCCTGCAGTGGAGTTATGCAGACGATTTCATCGCCTCTCTGGCTTAATGGCTACAAGCTTGGACTTACAGATTAGAGGTCTCGGGTTCGATTCCGAATGCGGGTACCTATCGGTACTAGTTTTGGTTGGTGGTAGGACATTTTCTATGTCCATCTGGCTAGCTACCACCATATTATCTAAGTCTGCCGCCAAACAGCAATGTTATTAGCACGCTTACCACCCAAGGGCCTTATCGTCACTTATCATTAGGTGAGATGAAGGCTAAAACCCATGCAAAGAATATGAGGAGGTCAATTCTACAAGTACAAGTTTTAAAGAATCTCACCGATGGGCTGCAGGAAGCACAGGATGACGGTGACGAGACCAGTGATTGCGTGAGGGTTGTCTCCAGTGGTGGACCAGCCCCCGACCTCAATCAGGATCAGGATGAAGCCGCACATCGTCAGCAACCAAGTCAATACCATCAGGATCCTGTGGTACTGTAACAAAAGCAGGTATTGTGTCTCAATTAATCATCCGGAGTAGCGTTTTATTCATAGTTCCCGGCAAACCACGTGAACAATAATGGGCATAGTGGGGCTGAGTTCGCGCATCCCGGGTGACAAAGCGGCGCAAGTTCGGCCAATCACGCACCTCAACGCGTCAAAAATGACATTCCCCTCCCGAGCCCCGCCAAAGAGACCCGAAAATCGTTTACTGCGCAGTCAAGGTCATTTTTCAAGTTGTTTGCCGGGATACCTAAGTGCTGTAGCTAGTGTTACTATTTTGATTTTATTTATTGTAATTATTATGATACTTACAGCAAACCAAATGTCTTTCCCGCCCAACTGTTTGCCGACCCACGTCTGCCTGAAATATCTGTAATTGAAAATAGTATGTTTAATTTAATTTAAAAACATCCCAAAAAGCGTTAGACTCAGACGCGCAACGCACGGGAAAGGTCCCATGTACGATTCCCGGTAGAGCTATTGTCAAATATCAATTAGAAACTTTCCCCAGTTTGGCTAGGACAATGCAGGCTGAATCACCTGATTGTCTGAAAAGTAAGATGATTCCGTGCTTCGGAAGGTACGTAAAGCTGTGGGTCCTGGTTTGAAGGCAGCGGTAGTACGGCGTGGTCCCGTCCCGCTGCAGCCCGGAGCTGCCGAGTTGACGTGGCTGAAACGCCAAGGGTAGGAGCGAAGTGCGAGAGGAGCACTGGAGTGTTCGTGGAGTTCCCAGGGCTCCTCGATTTGCTCATCCGATGACCACCGAGGGGGTTTTAGTGGATGGAAATTCTACATAACCCGGCCTCTCTCCTAAGAAGTCGGGTATCTTTAAAAGATTTTCCCCCTCGAATTTCGGGTCCTGGTTTGTTTAAATTGTTTAAACACTACATTTTTATTCCCTAGACGTACCTAGCAAGCAAAATGCCAATGGATGCTGCTCCCAGCCAAGCAGCTATCATGAAGCTGCCGTGGAGCTTTAGGAGCAGCTTGGACCCGGCGCCAGCGGTGCCGACAGCGGCTAGCGCCACCGCCTCGCCCGTCGACTCGTAGGCCAGCGAGTGGAACCCAACGCGGTCCTTATCTGGAATAAGAAACAAAAACTGTACTAACAGAAAGTTACAGCGTTTTAGATAAGATAAAAATGTTACCTAGTCACGATTATTTACTTAATTTCCAGTTTATGGTAGAAGGTACAATGTGTCGTAACGTAGAAAAAGCGCTGTCTCAGCATGCGCTACCGCTTATATTCTGTCAGTAATTGGCAGTCAGTACCTCATTTTTATTTAAAAAAATTATTTTGCAAAAAAGTGCACCTGCTTATGTGTACAACCCGTTTACTATAAGTTTGGACCTGGTATCGATGACGTCATTGCGACGGCCGCTTACCATCGCAGTCTTACTAAGGCGACAGAATGACCGCGGGGAGGCGTAATGGAGTACTAATATCTAATCGAAGGCGTTACCATGCGTCACATTCCAGCGAGGTCCATTCTTTCGGTAAACGTGTTATATATCACTAGTTATTGCGACACAGGTTTTACCTACTGCAGTAATCAGAGTTCCTCAACAAGCAGAGCAATAACAAAAATTAGCGACATTTTATGTATTTAAACAGTGTTAATAAACTATTTTTTATTTTTTATTATGTACAGTACTTATTATCTTTTATTATTTAGTTTTTTTATATAATCATGTAAATTGTCTTACTATGTACCACTGTTATTTCGAGGAGTGAACGTGTTGTCAGATAACACAGATCACAGGATGTGGCACTTCGGTCGACATGCGTGTGCAAAGGTTAGTGATGTTGTTTTCTCTGTATGGATCTGTCTACTTAATTAGACATTGTACTGGTAAATATAAAATGTGCTGACAGTTAGATCAGTGAGTGGTCTTACAGAACTTAAAATTAAAAGTTGCTCACCTTTCATGGAGTCACCAGAAACAATCATCAGATTATATCTGTTATTCACCAAATCGAACGTCTGTCCCATCACGGTGGACACAGCATCTCTTCTGAACTTACAGTACAGCTTCCCATCTAACGTAGACCAGTTAATCAGCTTCACTATATCTTGAGGCGAGTCCGATCGTTTCACATACGGATCCTCTTTAGGATAGGTCCAAGACGTGAAAAGGTTGACGGCACCGTTGTCATTTCGAACGCATTCCATTGCGCTGTCGTCTCCCATTTTGTTGTCTACACTGAGACCAGCTGCTACGTATTTAGGGTTGTCGGTGCCTTGTAATTCGAACTCGTACATATCTCCAGCTACGAACACTGCAACTATTGCTTTACAGTTGCCTCTTTCCACGCAGTTTGTCGGTACGCCGAAGCAGAGCTTTGTGTCGGCGCAACCTTGGTAGATCGTGTCTAAAGGCGCAGGTGTAGTGTTTGGCTGAAAAATGTTGTAATCAGCAGTCAGTGATGACATACGGAACCAAAACGTGGTCCTCTGTGGGCCGAATCAACAAGGTCAAAGTCACGCAGCGAGCAATGGAACGCGAGCTCGGAATTTATCTGCGTGAAGCTATATTTACTATGTCGTCATGATTTTATTGTTTTACTGATCATTATTGAGCGCTGCTTAATTGGGCATTTAATTAATGGTTTCCAATAACGATGACAATTACTGTTACCATTGAGTAATTGACTTTTTTGTGAGTATTGTAAACGAATTAATTTTTAAAAGACAATTGTTCTTGCATTTGTCCATTGTCTTATGATGATATTATGCTTTGATTTCGATTTGTAATTATTTTCATTGTGCTAGCAACAACATTATGTTGATTTTTTATTATTTTTATAGAATAGAAATAGTTTATTGCAGTAAATGTGGTGGTTTGCTCGCAGACAAAGATGTTACATGTAAGTATAGCAAATTTAGCCACATTAATGGCGTAAAAAATATTGAATTAAATATGATAGGTGTACACAATTTTTTTCTTTAAAATATCTGTTACATAATTTTAAATATTTGCAAAACTTTTTAGGTAAAATTTAAGAAACTTAAAAAAGTCGTTTGAAATGCACATGCAGTCTGCAATGGGTACACTATTTACAAAATCAAGTAAAAATCTAATGAAAATTTAGATAAATACAAGCAAGCATATATTGTTTTTATATTTTGTTCCAAAGAAAATTGTTGGCAATAGTCGAAAATTGCGTAACTATTTTCTTATTAGGAAAACTACAAATATCATTTCATTGGCACCATTTTAATGTTTTGGCCCATTGCTGCCTTTTAGTATTTTTAAATGGATAATAAAACTAGGCCAAAACATCTAAACAACGATAATTTAAAGACTTTTATTTTGCCCGCTACTTCATCCGTATTTTGTTATATATTATGGGATGATACCATGGGATTAATCGTAAAATCCACGCGGGCGAAGCTAGTTGTAATTCAAATGTTAGCCGACTGAGCGCCTTCCGTGCTCGACAAACCTTGGAAAATTTTAAGAGAAAAATTATACTAAAAGTCTTAGTTCTGTTTAAGAATAATCTTAATAGTCCTAATTTTTTTTAGCCTGAGCTATCGATCAGGTCTTTCGCATGTTTTCCCCCTAGCTACTTTTAGTTGACAATAAGCAGATTCTGAATATCCCACATACCTTTGACTCCATGATCACCGGAGGTGCCTGAGTGGCTCTCCTGGTGGTTGTGTCGGGGGATGTTGTAGTAATCTCCGTGTCCTTGGAGACCACTTCCACCAGGGGGGACCTGATCCCCTGCCAGAACTGGGCGTAGCTCTGGGCCACAGTCGCTCTGTAACACACCAAATTATAACATAAAAAAATAGGTCATGAGCAAGTCGGACTCGCGCACCGAGGGTTCCGTACAGAATATGAATAATTAACACACTGAAAATCATAAATAATAATCAGGCAACGTCACTGAACAATGCTTTAACGAAAATGTAAGTCTAATTGACAAGCCAAACTTTGCAGTTGAAATTTTCTATACCATATACATCCGTCTATGTCACGATCAAGATCTAAATGGAATGTAAGTTTGTATTCGTAAAAAAGCGATTATTTAATTAAAAATCAGGTTTTCATATTTATTCCTATATTTGTACATGATCTTCGTTTTTGCCAAATTTCAGGATTGTAGGTCAATGGGAAGTACCCTATAGGTTGTGATTCCTCCGCAAGGGAAATCGTCAACCACGTCATCTATGCGTTCAAGACATAAACCGTCTTGACAGACACACAGACGGACAAACAAAGATTCTATAGGAGTACCTTTATTCCGTTTGATCATTGCTTGAGGCTTCTGGGTGCGCACGATTACCATACAGCCTTATCTTCACAAGCCAAGTGCAAAACCCATCATACATAAAAAAGTTTATGGTTCGGAGAATAACATAGCCTCGTATTCTCGTGGTAAAAAATTTAAACATCCCTCAGACACATCAAGTAGGTAGACCATTTAAACGAGTCTTCGCCCGCGCGGTACAGGGGCGCGGGGTACAGCGACAAAGGGGATCGATAGAGAAACGGGCGGCAGGACACTTATTTAGGCGTTCGGTTTATAATAACTCACTTGAATTCAATGCTGCCCAGGAAGTCATCCGGTGCCAGCCACTGGAAGGTCAGCGCTGGCTTGTCGTCAGGGTTGGAATGCGTCACCGTGTCGTTGTCACCTCGGCAGCTGATGATGTGTGTGCTCTCAGGGTCAGGTACCGACGTGAACTTCCCCACGATCGTGTCTGGGTTCTGGAATTTTAAAAAGAAACAGATATGCTTTCGTTTAACCATCAATCTTACCTGATGTTAACGATTGCTTATACAGCGTGTGTATTTTATAGGGGCGTATAATTTATCCAGAGATATTTTACGACCGTACAAATCATATGTGAAAGCAATTTTTTTGAATAGCTTAATTAATAAAGAGCTAATCATTTTTAAAAGTACGACGGAACAGCAAGCAATGTATTCCGTCCAAATTCACTTGACTTGACAAAGGATTTATTGAACTGTCATTGTCATGTAATGACATGTAAAAAGAACCGTCAATCAGTCGATTACTGTTCTTTCTTCTAAACAAGCAATAAATTTATTTTTCTTTCTTTTTTTCTTTTAGATGTAATTGTAAGATTATAATTTATGCGGATGATACTGCTCTCCTCATTCATGGATCTGACTGGAATGACACTAAGTTGCATGCAGAATCTGCTGTTTCTCAAGTTATGAAATGGCTCCAATGCAATCTACTAACATTAAATCTAACAAAAACATTTTTTCTCCCTTTCGCACTTAAATCTTCCTCTCTGCCACCGTCAACCACATATCCGCTCTATGCTCACACATGCTCTCAGCAAAATGTAAACTGTCAGTGTGCACAAATTAAGAGATGTTCTCAAACCAAGTATTTGGGAGTACTTATAGACCACACCTTGTCATGGCACAGCCATATCAATCTTCTTGGCGCCAGAATCCGTAAACTAATATTTTTATTTAAAGAGCTCAGCTATGTTACAGACATGCAAACATTAAAAATGACATATCTGGCACTATGTCAATCTTTATTGACATATTGTATCTCAGTTTGGGGTGGAGCTGCCAAAACAATAATGTTGCCATTAGAGAGAGCTCAAAGAGCAGTTCTAAAAGTCATGACCCAGAAGCCTTTTCGGTACCCGACAGCCGACCTATACGCGGACACAGAAGTTCTTACTGTTCGCCAGCTGTTTGTGTTAAATGTCATACTTAGGAAACGTGCGCTAACTACATACGATCCCAATGTTACACAAAGTAAAAGACGATCCTATATGGTCTGCCCACGTATAAAATACAGAACCACACACGCCAAGCGTCACTTCACAGTCCTCAGCGGCATTCTCTATAACATTGCGTGCTCAATTATTTTGTATGCAAAAAAATACACAATTTTTTAGGACTGACATCTATTGCCATCTAAATATACACCCATATGATATATAGAGGTACATATACACACGCTGTAAATAGCCTATCCACTGTGGATACACCCAGGATGCAGCGCTCGAGAAACACAAGCCGGCAAGGCCATAGCAAAACGCTTCGTGTGAAATGGTGGAATGTCCACTAAGTTAGGGGTGGAACCCAGCCGTGCTTCTCGTTGACTGATTGTAAAAAGGGGACGGTGGAATTAAGTCGTGTAATTGGATCGTACACTCTCAGAAATGAAGCATCTAGAAGATGGAAAGACGCGCTTTTTACGCTACTTTCTATTGAGTCATATATTCAAATCAAACCGCAGTTGTATTACTGAAGGCTATGACTATAAAATATTAGAGCTCAAGGTAAACTTGTAACATCTTGTTAAACCATATTTTAAGCAAATAAAGTATCATTTCATTTAAAGGTCTAATTTAAAATCCGGCGCATGTATCACTCAGAAATCTCAAATTAAAGAGAGCCTTTGTCTTTTCGTTATAAAATATACTCCTACCGTCAATTCAACTTAGTAAGATAAAAACGTTGGGAATCGAACCCGGAACAATGAATTCAAGTGTTACAATTTGGCTTGTAAAGTATCCTAGTATTTAGTATCATGATTAAAACAGATTCTAACCTGGACCTGTCTGGCCTGCAGAATGAACCCCCCGATGGGCAGCGGGGCGCCCGCTGGACTTCCCACAGTCACGCTGAGCCGCCCCCCTTGACGGACTTGTGACGAGGACGTGACTATCAGGTACGGAGGCGGAGAAGTTTGAGGCTGGATGGTCGCGTGTCGCGGCAGCTGGTCTATACATGCCTGCAGACATTTTTATTTAGTGGATCAGCTAACAATTACAACACTTTAATTAATTACAAGCTGATACTGCATGCACAAATAATTATACAATAAAATTGAAGAGTTTAGATAATAATATATATATCAATGTAGAACTAACTTTACTAACTAGCCTAACTTAAAGGGAGACTTGAATATACCAAATGACATTATTTGATTTTTTTATTCGATTCGAATCTCCCTCCCTTATGTATATACACGGAAAACATGCAATAGTATGTATAAATACTCACAAATATACACAAAAATAGTCTATACTAGTAGACACATAGACATATTTTTATTGACAAACACAATACAGAAAGACAAACAAGATTCAAGAAGAAATAAATACAAAAAAGAAGCCACAACAAATAATACAAATAAAGTAAAGCATGAACAAAAGAAAAGAGAACACAAAATAATGATAATAAATTTGTGTTGTCGCGCTTGTCAAGTGGGAGGCGAGCTCATCGTGTGCTGCAGCACAGACCGCAGCGATGGTTTTCAGTCTTATACTTACTCAGTCAGTAATATACTTCTTACTAGATTACTGCCTGCCATATCATAACGGGGGATCCCGCTCGATCAAAGTTTCATACTAAATTTCTGTTGCCATAATCTTTTAAAATATAATAGCTGGATTTGTGCAGTAACTATCTAAATATAGGACATCGGATTGTAATGACGCGAAATGAGTATCATTAACACACAACTTCACAGTGAATCACAATTTTCATTTTTACACACCTTTTTCCTCTAAATGAGGAAATCCGTAGACGAACGAAGGTCACCGACATAGCTCGACGAGTCAGTGAGATGAAGCGGCAGTGGACAGGCCACATCGCTCGAAGAACCGATAACCGGTGGGGAGTAAAGGTTCTCGAGCTGCGACCACGTACCGGGAAACGTCTACCAGGCCGTCCCCCTACTAGATGGACCGACGACCTGGTTAGAGTCGCGGGGAGTCCCTGGATGCAGGTGGCTCGGGGCCGGTCGATGTGGCGTGCCATGAGGGAGGCCTATGTCCAGCAGTGGACGTGTACTGTCTGATGATGATGACACACTTTTTATTATTTTGTTTAAAGTGCCACCTAGGGACCATTAGTTGCGTAACGGCTATTGTAGCTAACAATCAAACTATAAATTAATGATATTTATTTCGCGACACTATAATTTCATCTTTTATTTTTAGGTAATTACTTATCAAAGCCAGCTATTCTATTTTAAAAGATTATGGCAACAGAAATTTAGTATGGAAGCATTCGGAGAGGGACCCTGTTAACCAGATTGGTTTAGACTAAGACATGAAACAGCCGTAATTCTGCTGTCAGAATGATTGAGTTTCATTTATAGCTAGATCAACTCACCCCTGCCGGTGCTCCGGACCCATGCTGGTCGGAATGTTCAACCAACAGTAATACTGACAGCAGTATGATTGCGTTTCTTTTCCTCGGCAACATGGCGCTTATCTGAAAATAAACGAAAGTCTATGTTAATTTACTCTTTTTATGCATGCGTCATAACCATTGGCCGTTGGTTACCATTTGGTATTCGTTTTACCTGACGGTAATTGCCTATAAATGTGGTCGTGAAAAAGAATCATGCGATAAATTTCGCATCCGCATATACGAGTACCAAAAGTTCTAATTAGTCACAAAATATCAGTCATGATTTCTTTATTAATAGCAAAAATAGTGCTCAATTTTTGAAGCTATAAAATAAGAATGCATAAAATGTGACCAAATGGGTTTAAATGACATTATTTGTTCACTATTTATAATATCCAGAAAAACTTCATTTTATAAAACGTAGTTGAAAATTACGGACAAACCATTAGCTATCGAAGCTACGTTGCCCAACCGAGCCTTAACATATAATACATATACATTTTTAGATCGATAATTACAACACATTGAGCCCATGTTCGATATACGTTTTTAGATATAGATTAGAAAATACAGTCTTTGATTAATTGTTGACATTTTAAAATAAGACCGAACCACGTCTGCATGGATCTTTGGAAATACAATGTACTAAATAATTACAAGTACAATCGTTTCACAGATTTTGACATGCATATGCTTATGAAACCTTTATTGGCTGTAGTATGTATGGCTATACTTGAAGAATCCGACCGTATACAAATAACTTATTTTGCCGTCACAATTAACGATTCCACGGTGCTTGTTTCCTTATGTCACTGCTATGTTTAGATTTAATGTCCGAGTGTGACGAATTGGGACTGTTCTATTGTGGAATGACGAATTGGGAATGTCTAACTTTAACTACTCATACTATTTTTTGGTCAATTTATTAAAACAAAAGACAAAACAACAATGTTAGTTTTTTTTCTTGGATTCGACTTTTAACATGATGCTGCACATCTTCACGCGGACAGTTTGTCGAGCGCAGAAGAAGTTCAGATGGTTACAGGTCAAGCTATACATTTCCAGTATAAGCTGAACTAGCGTCGTGCGGTAGTTCATTCAATGTGAGGTCAGCGTATATTGGAAATATATAGCTTGATGTGTAGCCGTATGTACTAGCAACTCTCCTAAGAGCGCCCGCTTGCGCTCGACCTCGGGTTAGGGCTGTTGATCGTGAGATGTGTGTGTTGAGAAGACCGGAGCGAAAATATAGTAGTATTTAGCTGGTCTGATAATGGAGACGGAAGATGGTCATAGGCTCCTAAACTACCGTTATAAACCCGTCGTATTTCGGCTCGTTTGATTTGCCGTGACGGGTTGACAATGCAGTTAGTGTCTCTATGTGCTGTAAACTCCGCGAGTCTGTTCACTGTGCGCTTAAAAAAATTTAATCTCTTTAATTTTATGCATCTTAATGAGGGTAACAAAAAAATAAAGTGACATTTTCGTAAATTTTTCGAAATGGTTGAAATGTGGATTTCTTACGTTTTCAACCCTCATATGTCCGCCATTTTGAAAATAATTGAGAAACTGAATCGAGATTTTTTTTACTTAATTATCAAACTGGCTCACAAAATTTTACAAGAATCGGTTTAAAAATGACACTGGTAGAGGCGGACAGACCGACGTCCACCGGACCCACCGAAATAATTTTCATCCAAGCTGAAACGGAGACACTTCACTCGCGCTTCGGTCAATAAAATGAAAGAATCGTGTAACTTGTATTTAAAATGACAATTTTAACAAAACTTTATTTACGGAACGTCAAACGAGGCCCGAATATATAGCGACGTTTGACGTTCCGTAAACACACCCTCCCGTACCGCTCCCATACCTCAGGAACAGCCTCAGTTATGCGTTAGACCTGCAGTAATATAGTGAACTCTCATAAAGTCTATTCAGCGCTCTAAGGCCCACAATATTAATACGAGCCTTAATGCATTTAGCGGACTTGTATGAAACCTCGGCAGGTTCCCTTCACTCGCTACTTCCTTATGACTAAGTATAGACGTTGTTTTTGTCCCTTTGCTTTGCTTTGCGTTGGTTTTCCTGTTTTCGAGCCTAGTAAGACGTGATTGTGAAACCCGTGAGGAAATGACGCACATTAGCAACTTTAAAGCTAAGTAATTGCTTTATATTCAACATTGTTTCAAATTGTTTGGTCTCTTTTTACAAGCTTTTATTCATCCTGTTTGTCTGTATGTATAAAGAAATACAAAAATGTATATATATTCCTTATTAATACAAACACAATTTACATTATCTCCCGCACTAGGAGACCTGTGTTGCGGGAAGACAATTTTGAAGAACAAGTAACATATTTTACATAAAGAAAATTAATTAACTAACTGAATACATTGCAAATAAATGTTAGGTAATTCATGACATATCAGTGTGTATGAAACTGTATGTATGTTTGGGTTAAATCTTGCAAAGTGAATGAAAAATACTTCCTCTTATCTTGACTTGAATTTTTGCATGTTGGTTCAGTTCTAATGACAATGCATTATAATGGTACCACCAAGCTAGTTTTATTGTATCTTATTTTATTAATAAACAGTCAACTAACGGTTTTTGAAATGAAATTTAAACTTACTGACTTACGAGTGATAAAAAGAACATCTAACTTTTGTTTGGTTTGATGATTGATACGACATGATAAACCCGTCATGCTCGCGCATGGTGCCCAGGGTCTGCTGATGAAACCGGAAGGATGTGATGATCGAACCAGTCGTGTTTGGGCTCGTTTGATTTCTCTCGGTGGGTACTTTTAAGTAGACAATGTAATAATAAAGTACAGTCGACAAAAAAGCTTGAATCAAAAATGAAAAGACACGTTCCACGAATGTAAGGAGCCTCGGCTTGGATTTCATCCGTCGACACGTATAATTTAAAATAGTATTTATCCAATAAAAATATTTTAAATTTATTTGTGACAAAAACAGTCAACTACAAAGATGGCGTCAGTGAAATGACATTTGATTCAAATAATAATACAATATTTTCTTAAATATTTTCAGTATTCTTTTTTAAAAAAACGTACATATACTCTACTACTCACTACTTAATTACGCTATCGTCTGACAAGCTTGTACGCTCCCTAGGGGTGACAGACGTTGGGGGAGGAGTACCATGACGTCAGCGGGGGGAGGGTGGTATAGCCGGGTAGTGAAGAGAGTGGTACTGATGCCCCGCCTCCCCCACCATCTGTCACCCCTAGGAAATAATACCCACTAACTTGTCAACCACCTCAACATTGGCACAACTAATCTCGATGGAATTTGGCACGCACGTTGTCTATAGCATATGCAATCAGTGCATCTACCATGAGTTTACGCAGGCGTTAACGTATATCGTTAACTATCGCTCTGTCCTTGTCACCCGCATCTCGAATGAGCAGCATTTCCGATAGTTTTCGATATACGTTATCGCCTGCGTAAATTCATGGTAGATGCACTGAAAGATACTCTTACGGGAAAGGTTTGTATTACAAGAATGTATTGTATGTGTTTTTTAGGTTAGTTTGCATTTATATGGTCGGTATGGTTTCACGATATGGAGCACGTCACAGCTTCGTTAGAATCTAAGGCCAACCGGTACCAACCTTGTGCCAATATCCAACAATGTCAGTGCAATCGTTTACAACTATACGCTATAATATACTAGCCATAATTTGATTGGTCCTACCGCCTCCATGTTTTTAACAGTACTATTAAATCTTCTAATTGGCGGCAAACTTAGAGGACACGGTGAAACATTTCTGAACATATTCCTTCTCCATGTCACAGGCTGGACACTTCAAGCAAATGTCCTGATATAGGTTACTATTTCCACATATCGTACGGATGACGTTTGCATACACGCGCATGTGTTACTTATCCTTGAGTGAGTCACTTTCTTGCGGGGAAAGGTGAGGTATCGCGGATCGGTGGGGCGATGCTGACATTTGCACCCAACGACTAGAGGTTTTATCTCGAGAAATTCCGAGCAAAATTAGCTCCATAGCTCGCTGAGTGATTCTGAGCCAGTTTATTTGTCCAACAGTAAAGTTCCTTACCACCAAACCAACTCTGATTTGGGCTCAAATACAACCTAAGCTGGGAATTGAACCGGCGTCCTCAGGATTTGAGGCCAGTGGTGTAGACACCAAGGATTTCGTCATTAATGAGTGTTCCTTAATGTGTATATTAATTTGAGATTTATTGGTGATCATGATATCAACAAACGGCCTTATTGCCATGTACTAGAATCATGAGATAACATTAAGGCCAAGTGAAATATTTTTATTTATGTATGTATGAGTAATGTTTGCGATAGTTTGAGTGTCTCTGAGCTCTGCGAATAATGTTTGGCATCCCTCATTGTATAAGTAATAAATAGAGGGACATATACTTCGACCTTGGCCTAAAAACAGTTCGGCAGGAAATAGCTCAAAACAGCCTGAAATACCAGGAGAAACTGACCATCTATGTAAACAAACTGGCACACGCTCTGAGTGGAGAAGGCGCTCTTCAGTATACCCGGCTAGAAAGAAGTGACTTACCGAGCCTACATAAAAGATTTACCACTTGACATAAAGAGAGTCGTGTGAAAAGAACTTTCATGCAAGTATGTCTCTTGAGGAAAACATATACTGAGAAATCAAACAGAGAAGTGGCTTATTGTTGGAAAACAGATTGCCATGAAGCAGAAACAATATTTAAAAAAATTGAGAGGTGTCAAGGGACACCCGGATGGAACGAAGTTCCTTTCGATTAATTAGTGAAGGAATTGTAATAAAATTTTACAAATTTTCAATAAGGTTTGAACGGATTTTTAACATTATATTTTAAATATGGTTTTGTAGGTGTTTTCATTAGATTTTTTATGTACGTGATACGTTTTGTTTTTAGCGACATCTGTCATTGAGTAGCGGCAACTAATCAGAGCCATCTGTCGTCACATAGCTGTACTGTTGGTATCGTCTTACTACTACGTACGTCGTACTAACAGATGACGCTAACTTACTATAGCAAAAAGTGTCGTGACAACTTTTCGTAAGAACTTTTTCCGTCTAGCCCCCTTTCACAACGCACGATAAGGAACTTCGTTCCAAAAAGTATGTATAAAAGATAGATCAACGCTTGACATCAATCACATCTGCTGTAGACTTTTAGGGCAGTGGAAGTCGGTTCGTAGATCTTTTTGAACGCTTTGATTTATCGTTGATTTCCTTTTAAGCCCTTATAACGAGTATGGCGACCTGAATTCTATTCAATCGCTACCAAGTTTAAGAATATGTATTGAGGTTAACATCGACAAGGGGTTTTAGCTGTCGCCTACATTGAGGTTGACCTGAATAAGGAGGGTTAATAATTAATATCGACCAAGAAACCTTCCTTTGCATGCCCTAGTTAGGGGCCGGTGTAACGATACACTTGAAATGTCCTGTCGCAAGCAAT
Source organism: Carcina quercana (assembly GCA_910589575.2). Lineage (NCBI taxonomy): Eukaryota > Metazoa > Arthropoda > Insecta > Lepidoptera > Depressariidae > Carcina > Carcina quercana. The sequence goes on along the minus strand of OU342449.1, from coordinate 7,642,923 downwards.
CTAGGTCATTATTGTTGAATGGAATATATAAGAGTCCGTAGTGACTGCAATAATTAAAATACATAACGAGACAATGCTATATATATGTATACTAATACATAGAGAGAGAGAAAAAAAAACAGGCGAATGAAATCGATAGACATACTTCTCATGTGGCCTGCCTACTCAAAACTGGACTTTGCGTGGAAAATGAAGCTGAAAATAACAGCTGAACAGAAAGCCAGGTTGTTCGATCAATGTATATTGCCAGTGCTTACTTACGGAGCAGAGAAATGGGTCCTGACGCGGGAATATATCAGTAAAATTATACAAGTCGCCCAGAGAAAACTTGAAAGGAATCTCGTGGGAGTTACGTTGAGGGATCGTCAAACAAACACCTGGCTTAGAGAGCAAAGTAAAGTCACTGACGCCATTAAACGAGTCGCAAGTTTGAAGTGGCAGTGGGCAGGGCACATTGCCCGTAAACACGGTTCTTGGGGCAAGGCGGTCCTAGAATTGGGAGGAAAACCGTCCCCGAAACGAAGAGTAGATAGGCACCTTATGGATCAACACGTAACATAGTCGACTTCACGGTCACTTGATATCAGGTAACTGTGTGATCCAACGTTGGACTGACTATCTTCAATTTAAAAAGAAAGAAGTCATCTAATTTTAATTCCGGTGTCGATCTATAAGACTTATGTCGTACAGATGACCTATCTACGGAACTGTTGGTTCATCCTTTTGTCTACCATCACACGCTCCGTTGACGGTGCACGATGAAGTTCATATGCGGCAGCAGCATGATATCTGTGTTAAAAGCATGGCCTTCCTGGTACAGTTGTCTGGGCGTGCCAGTTCCGGGTTTGATTCTCTCTGGAGACATTAAACATCACTTTGTGAGACTTTTCCCGGTTTGTTTAAGACATTGCAGGCTGAATCACCTGATTGTGAAAAGTAAGATGATTCCGTGCTTCGTTAGTCACGTTAATCCGTTGTTACCGGTTACTATCTACGACAGGTAGTAGATACATGAGCCATGGCAGAAGACACTAGGGTATGTGAGTTCGATTATCTACCTTACAACCTACACGAAGAGGTGTTAAAAGCATTATACAGTGTAAACTCTATGTAACGTCACTCGATTTAACGACAAACTCCCTAAAGCGTCGAAATCACTCGGCTTTGGTTGGTTGATCTTGTCTTCCATACAATGATACACTCTATATAGCATTAAACCCACTCTCAATAACGACAACAATTAAATACAGTGTAGTAAAAAGTACTTTTTAAATTGCTAAAATTAGTAGAAACTGTGCAGCTGTGTCCGTTCTTTTGTCGCTTTATTATCCTAGTCCGTAATAAACTCGACTGTCGGCGTCATACACACCGAATATTCTAAGAAATTGTTTACAAATTGTGATTGCTTGCACGTGTAAACTGTTTTTAGTTTCTACATTACATACAGATTGTTCTTCTCTCCATTTAACGACAACTCTCTGTATCGTCAAAATATGCACAGTCCCTTGAGTGTCGTTATATAGAGTTATAATGTATAATTAGAGTATATAATGAAAATTACTGTATTATTTCCCGGAATAAAGTAACACGGAGATTACGGGAACGAATCAACACGCAAAGCCTCCCGTACAGCCTGGAAACACGAGCTTTTTGTCATTTCAATCTGTGACCGCAGCGACAAAAAAAACAATGGCTACTCGGTGTCCGACGGAAGGTCGCGTTTGTTTTTTCCCGCCAGCTGAGGTCATTGGTAGTGGGTGTCCGGTTGAGCGGACCGAGAGGCCCCACTAATTGACGTAACATTATTATGATTATCAGGAACATACAAAGACATTTAACACTAGCGTCTGTGAGTCGTAGACCTCACGAGTCTGTCTCGACATAACTTAAAATTGAAAAAAATTTCAGCACGCACCTTACAACCAATTTTTGCATAAGTATCTACCCCTCACCCTCCTTCAAAATTTTACACATCTTAATAAGGGTAACAAAAGTTCTGTGATATTTTTGTACATTTTTCAAAATGGCTGAAAAATGATGTTTTTTTGAAAAAAATTCGAGAAACTGAATAGCCAATTTTTACATACATAATCATATCGAACATTCTTACAAAATGGAATCAGATCAAAATACGAGTAGGTTGAGAAATGCGACTTGTAGAGGAGAACAGCTCTAAACATCCACCGTCTGGACGGAAATAATTTTTCCCAAGCTTCGAAAGTCCACCGAGTTTTTAGTTTTTTAGCTAACGTGGATGAAGTCGCACACAAAACCTCTCTTTCTTAAAATAATACTGTGTTTGTCAATGTAAAATGGTCAGTGTAGTGTATTGTATTGCCAGACGCTGAACGAATCGTGCGGTCGAACTTACGACTACTTGCGAGGTGCAAAATGACACGTAATTCATAATGCCATTGCGGCTGCATAAATGAGGTAATTATGGCTTCGCTTTTGTAGGTCTCAGTGTGGTCTTGAAGTGATTTCGTTGTGGTATAAAATAACAAATAGTGGTGGGTTACTAGCATTCAGTCAGGCAGTGAGCGGAAGTAGCAATGGGAAGTCAACATCGCTTAAAGAACTGATAACTGATTGTCGACAGTTTTCGAGAATACTGGGATATATGTACTAAAACTATAAAAAACAAGAAAGCATTCTTGTATTTGTTAAAGTCCCGCAAGTTGGACGCCACAATGATGCATCATAAAATGGCCCTAAACTATAACTAACTACTACAATGGACCCTAAAAAGGCATAAAAACTCACAAACAAAAGCCCTTTCGTCTAAAATAAAAGGCGGGTCTAGCTAAGATTACAACATGCAAGCAACTTGGTTTTGAAACTGATCAGGCGGGAGCTTTGTCGGTATTACCTGTCTGTCCCTCTACTAGATGGACCGACGATCTGCTAAAGGTCGTGTGGAGTCGCTGGTTGCAAGTGAATCGGAACTGATCATAGTGGCTTACCATAGGTCTATGTTTAGTAGTCAATCAGTCAAATTACGTAGCCACTAGCTCGCGGAGGCTGTTAAATAGAAGGTATTCTCTGCTTTAGACTGCGACATAATCTGCGATCATGATACGATATATTACAGAACAGTAAACGTATAAGAATCACCAAGAAACTATATCCAAGGAATCTAAAGAAAACGTGTTTATTTAAAACTATAAATGGATTCTCATTTAACCACAATTTCACTGGATGTGGTCTGGAGGAAGTGACGATGAGGTCTAGGATGTTATACAATTGCCTAGACATAGCCTGTTCACTACGGCCTTGGATACATGTAGGTTGTAGCGCTGGTGAACATAAAAGCTGACAGAGAATTTTTGGTAAAACTAAAACTTTACTTGTCCGCATAATGAATTAGTGAACCGAAATCTACGTGTGAAACGGAAATCAACTTAGATCAGAAAACTAAGCTCCACTCCGTTATAGATAAAATCTAATTTGGTATAAACCTGCGTCTGTAAGTCTATCCTGCTTCCGCACATGTAATCCACCGGATGAAATACAGAGACAGCAACATTTTTATCAGTGCGTCGAATTCTACCTCGTTATACAAAATCTGTCAAATCACGAACGAAAAAAAAACTGGTAAATAGGTTTTGTATAGTAAGCTTCTCATCATTAAGGTTCTATCTATTGGTATTTCGTAATCCATGAATATGGCTTATATGGTTTACGAAGTGTTTATTTACTTTGTTACTATCGTAGTAATAGTTGTAAGAATATTAACAAATTATCGACAACGTAAGGTCAATTATCAGTGAGTCCGTAGATGCAGCGTAGGTCAATTATGACCAGGTGTTTAGATGGAAGCTGCCTCGCGCGAGGTCTTTCATACGATAAGGTGCTAATAGTTGCCGTGGTAGTAAACGTCATTAACCGACTTCAAAAAAGGAGGGTTCTCAATTCGTTTGCTTCTTTGGTGTTTTTTTGTTATTTATCTTTGATTTCATAAATGTATTATGGGTTGAATGGGCGTTAAATGGTAAGCGTGATCACCCAGAAAAGTCTGCCGTCAATTAGCAGTGCTAACAGCACTTTTGTTCTCTGGTATGAAACATTGGCTTGAGCCTTAGACGCAAAACAACGACCTAATCGTCACATACCGTCAGGTGAAATAAAGTCAAATTGCATACACGTTTCATTTTTATAAACAGTTAAAAAACCAGCCAAGTGCGAGTTGGTTCCATCTATGAAAACGGCAAAAAGCGCTTTTGATATGAGAGCCCCCTTAAATAGTTATTTTATTCTGTTTTTAGTATTTGTTGTTATAGCGGCAACAGAAATACATCATCTGTGAAAATTTCAACTGTCTAACTATCACGGCTCATGAGATACAGCCTGGTGACAGATAAACAGACGGACGGACAGCAAAGTCTTAGTAATAGGGTCCCGTTGGTTACTCTTCGGGTACGGAACCCTAAAAATTGAGACTTTTGTAAACTTTGGGACTCCATATACGTAGAGGCTACGTGCGTGTGCCATTCCATCACGATTAGTTGTGTTTTAACGGTACTAAGAAGTAACAAACAAACACTAATGTCATTACAATATTAGGTCAATTATCAGTGGGTGCAACAGAGCTGCCTTCAGCGAGGTCACTGGAGGCGTAAATGTGCTTCTTCCGAGGTCATATCTACGATGGAGATGAAAACGACGTGTAATTTCTGTAATTACACCAATTAAGTTGTAGTAGTACTTCTTCACAGTATATTTGGTTATTCGAACAGCTACTAATGTTATAAAAGCGTGTTTGATGTTTTTTTGTTACAGCTTAGCCGCTATATGATTTAATTTTCTAGATTACTACGAACGTTTAAAAGCTCTCTACAAAAGACATCAACGAGCGCATTGTTTATAAGCTATAAAATTAGTTCTAAATTTTAAACAGATATTTTTAGTTGCATCTGTCGGGGGAGCACAAACATCATACTGAGCGTACTGGGGGACAGGTGGGACTCCCCGCTGCTGGGACACTGGTCACGTCTGCACACTGCACGTGACTAGTGGCCTGCAAGGGTATGGTCTTGATCTGCCCAATTGTCATCTGTGTAAATTAGAGCTTATTACTAACACTAGTTAAAATTGACTTTATTTTATTTACTAATAAAAATATGTATTAAAATTGTCTGATATAGATAAATAAATAATAATAATCATTAGCCAGCAATCCCTCTCTAATACTTTTTCTAGCCAATCAAGTTCTTTTTCTAGCCAATTATTCCAAAAGAAGTCATTAGTCGAAAAAATAAATATATAAAGAATCATTAGTTTTAAAATATATTTCTATCTTTGTCAGAATTGTCCCCTATAACAAACGTACACGGATATGAATAGTAAAATCATTCTAACGGAAGTTTAGAATTGAACCCAGATAAAACCTTGACTTATCAAGAGAATGTCCAACCTGTAACCTTCGCTGGGCCTACTATAGAATCATTCAATGCAACGCAATATATTTAATCTGTGGCAATATTGAAAAAGTTTGCATAACATTCTTTATTGTCTGTAGTTGGATTCTTGGCGCAAACTTTAAAAATGGTGGTTCATTGCAATTTTAGTAATTCTTTAGTGATAGATTTAGTGATATAGTAAAAAAGTGTCACGGACGGTGTTATAGTCTCGATTACGCGCGAAATTGTGAGGGTTCGACGCAATCGAAAGTGCTTATGGATTCTTTCGAATTATGTTGAAACCAAGGCTGGCCTTTGAAATTCTCGTCAAGAATCGTCAAAACAAGCGACAAAATGTACACATTATGCATTTTATTGAGAAACTGAAGAAATGGCTTTGTCCTTGTTTATAACCTTAAAATTTTAAGAGAGAATATCATTATCAAAGACATGGCTGTATGGTGTTTTGCCTTTGCCTTTTCCTGGTAGGAAAAAATCTTACAAAAATAATGTCTGTAGTTTTATAAGGGTGGATTCAACCAAACACTAAGGTTACTCCAGTATAACTATTAAACTTAGAAAAAAATATTCGAATTTCCTCTTGCATAAATCGATTGGCGTTTATCCAATCTACTTGAATAAACCGTACACAAACTTAGCCACGGGGTTCGTAACATTAAATATCTGTAAGTTTCAATCCAGTCCGACTCACACTTGGACGTTTTTTTATAAGAACGTATTGCATGTGGTTTCGCTTAGATAGTGTTGTATTTGTAGCCGCCTCGACCAGTCAAACGATGCCACTGTGAACTCAAAGCAGGTCGGCTGTGGCGTACACCCGCTGGTGAATTAGGCATTTTAGATCGTGGCATCGCAATGAGGTTGTTTTTGTGACTTTGTGGTGTCTGCTGCTAGTATACAAAATGTTTTGTGTTTAATTTTATGCTATACATTATTTTATTTTCTCGATTAAATTATTTTTGCTGCCTAAGTTAAATTATTACTCGTTTAAAATAACCACATATTGTAGGGATATTCTATTCCTGTGCCTTTGCTCAACAGTGGGATAGTACACGCTAATAATAATAATAGCCACATATTCCTTTCGGGTGTACCAAACCAACACTATGACATTTTAACCGACTTCAAAAAAGGAGGAGGTGATCAATTCGACGGGTATGTTTTTTCACATGTTTGTTACCTCAGAACTTTTGACTGGGTGAATCGATTTGGATGATTCTTTTTTATTTGAAAGCTAGTGCTTCTTATGTGGTCCAATTTCAATTTGGTCCAATTCTGACAATGGCATCCTTGAGAAAACTATATAAATCGTAAATTTACCTTAATAAAAGTAGACTTTTAGGGCAATTGGAGTCGGTTTCCAGTTCTTTTTGAACGCATTTACTTGTTTATCGTGTGTTGTTTGAATAGATGATGTGACTGACAATTGATGAACCACCACTGTTCCTGTTAATGATCGTATTTCGACACGCTCGTGTAGGTTTAGCATTTGTTTCAATATTATGAGGGTATGACTCATTGCACCTGCGTCTACCGGAGTAACCACAAGTCGTAGCTATATACGTAATATATTTATATAGCCATTGTAGCTCTGTTGGGTAGAGCGTCAGTCCTTGAACAATCGAGTTATGAGTTCGATCCTGGCTCGTACCAATGAGTTCCAATTTAATTTATTTATGAATGATAAAAATCATTACCATTGGCTTTTGGCTGGGTGAAGGAATACATCGCGAGGAAACCTGCACACTCCTGAGAAGAAATGCAAAGGTGTGTGTGAAGTCTACCAATCCGCACTGGTCCCGCGTGGTGTACTATGTCCCATATACTCTCTGTAGGAGAGTAGGACTGAGCTCCTGCAGTGGGGATGTATATAGGATGTTGTTGTTGTTGATGATGATGATGATACAGAGAATGTTTAACTACATCCAAGAACCGTATTATTTAGTGTTTCGTATCTGAAAAGGAAACAGGATCACTTTGTTGTCGGTATATCTATCAAGACACTTTTTTCAGGAATGTGCAAAAGTATCAAGTCTATTGGAGCTGTGAAAAAATGAAGCGTCTAGATCAACACATTAGAAAGATATGACTGTATAAGGCGATCCACCTCCATCAAAGTTTCATCCAAAATTTCCGTTGCAATAATCTTTTAAAATATAATAGCTGGATTTTCGCAGTAACTTTATACAGATAGGATATCAGATTGTGATGTTGCGAAATGAGTATCATTAACATACAACTTCACAGTGAAACAAAATTTTCATTTTAAACACTTTTTTTCTTCAATTATTGTTCAAAACGCCATCTATGAACCATTAGCTGCGTAACGGCTATTGTAGCTGACTAAACAGTTGTAAATTAATGATATTTATTTCGCTATACTATAACTTCGTCTCATCATTTTAAGTTAATTAGTTATCAAAGCCAGCTATATTATTCTTTTTGATTATAAGTGTTAGTGGTAGCCATATGTTACGGAGGAGTTCAGTGGCAACAAATATCCATTATCACTTATCCATCGTAGCATACGCTCTGTAATCTGTATGGACACACACGAAAGAGAAAGTACGGGGCAAGTGCTGCTCGGTAACTTAACTACTTGGCATGTTGGCAAATTGCTCGTTAAGTGAAGGAAAGTTGTTTGCTTTGGACACACGGGTGTGTGCAGGCTGCGGTAATCGCCGTTTGGTAACAAAAGACAGATCGGACTTAGGTATGTTTGTATCTTCTGATGTTTCAATGTGATATACTATGACATTGCAATATTATATTTTATTACGCATGTGAAGTCCGCCAATCCGCACTGGGCCCGCGTGGTGGACTATGGCCCATACACTCTCTGTAGAAGAGTAGGCCTGAGCCCCTACAGTGGGGACGTATATAGGCTGTTGATGATGATTGATGATTACGCATGAGGTAATTATAATAATTTATATGTTACGATCTATGCTCGGAATTCATGTGTGGGTCGTCAGCTTCCTCATAGAGCTATGAGAATTCTACGCATGCCAAATTTTAAAGCAATTTAGGTGCAATCAAACTTTAGCATTCATAATTTAGCAGCAATCATGACTCAGTTACAGCGAGTTGTTTTTAGTGTGTCAGCTGGAGACATGGGTCTCCAGCTGACACATGCCAGGAAGGCAAACCAGTGAGGTTAGGGCTTTAGACTATAGTCAGGCATTTAAAGCACAATGAGAGCAATGAGAGCCAAAAAAATTAACGATCACATTGATAAACTGTTGGATCTACGAACGAAATACCGTGTGTAAGCTGGCGACCCGTGTCACCAGCTTACACATCTGGATCTTCGTAATTATTCAAGTTACGATTATGTATTGTACCTCATATTTTAGAGCAAAATAGAAGCGCCAGGCTTCAAAATTTTCGAATCTCTAGTGCTAAAACTGTTTGAGCTACGAGCCGATATGTGTGTGTAAGCTGGTGACATGGGTCGCCAGCTGACACATGTTGTATCTCTGAAACTACATAAGTGAGAACTTCGTTTTAAAGATCAGATGAGACCATACAATAGAAGCGTTCACGAGTCAAAATTTCAAATCTCCTGGCTGTCTAGATTCAAAGTTATAAGCAAAAAACTATTTTCCCGCCAAAAAATTCAAAATAATCGCACGGACGCCGATGAGCGGGCCGTTGCCGTTCCGTGCGCTACGCTATTACAATAGAGTTTCAACTTAGCCGTCATTGTTTTAAAATTCATTTTAACCTGCACTTTCGTATCGATTCAATTGGTATATTGAGCGTGTTAGACCAGGAGCCGACAGAAATAAGCAATGGTATACTACCGATTAACTTTATAGAGAGACTACGAACGACCTTCACCAAATTTGAGGTCAAGTGATAATATAACCCTTCATCGTTGGTGCATAATTCAAGTCTACTAATTTAACTAATAGGAAGTCAAGATTTAGTTTAGTAATGAATCAACTTATCAGAAATAATTTTTTACATCATTATCAGTTTATATCACTATGATCAATAATTGTTGAGCTCGGTATTTAGTATATTTTCAGTAGCAATTATTGAATAAAACATGATATAGATTTCACAAACATTTAATTTTAGTTATTTTCACCGCTCCAGTTCCAGCTAAATGTTTGCCTGTCACAATGTGCGTACTCAGAAGGCGGCTTTTAACTATATTATAACTAAATGGTAGGCTTGTGAACTCAACTTCATCCACGTTTACTTCAGAAATGAACCCACGGGAACTATCGATTGGGATAAAAAGTAGCCTTTGTCCTTTTCTGATCCTTTAACTACTCCTATACCAAACTAACTACTGAAATGAAAACTAACTAACTAACTATACCAAAAAAATGTGATGATTCCGACTCTCTGTTACGACGTAACGAATAAATAACGTAATCTTACTATAATAAATCTGTAGAATCGACGTGTCTGTACATTGAACATATTTGACAAAAACTGATTGAGGATGAGGTAAGAAGTGTAACAGAATACAATAACACCATTTTTAAAAATTTTGTCTGTCTGTCTGTCTTTTTGTCTGTCTGTCTGTTTATCTGAACCGGCTAATCTCCGAAATTACTAAACCAAATTTGATGCGGTTTTCACAATTAAATTAGGCGTAGGTCAAAGCAACATCTAAGCTTTATTTAATCAAAATCGGTTCACGCAATAAAAAGATATCTTCAAAGAACCTAAATCAACTTACCTGTATATGGAGAATCGACGTGTGAATCTGTACATTGAAAATAATTGACAAAAATGGTTTGGGGTATACAGAATACAAAAAAAAACAGCTAAGTGCGAGTCAGACTCGCGCACCGCGGGTTCTGTACAGAATAGCTACAATGCCTGACTAATTTCAAATAGCAAAGACAAAGGAAGGTGATTCAGTTGTTAATGTATAAAAGTGTTTTTGAATGAATATGTGATGCAAGTTTGTGTTAAAGTTTGACATTGCCCTGTAACGTGTGTCGGGTCGTCCCTCCAACACCTGATTGGCTGCATGAGTCCACTGCTGGACATGTGTCCCTCTCACTATATAACGACACTGTTGGTAGGCGGATTGGTGATCGCAGTAAGATGTTGTTGTTACATAGCTAGATTCTGCTACCCATCTTCTAAAAAGGCTAATAAAACTGAGACCTCACGGAATGGGAAGTAAAATTAGCGATGCAAGTTTGTATAAAAGTTCGTAAATATGTAGTTGTTAAAAGCTTTTATTTAACTCGCAATGTATGTATGTATGTATGTATGTTCGGGTCAAATTTTGCAAGCTGAATTAGTAGCACTTCCTGGAGATGTATGTAGATTTATCAATTTTATAAAATACATACTTTTTCTCTAGATCAGTTTACGTAATTCTTGTATTCTATTCATCAACACATAGGCCTCCTTCATGGTACGCCATATCGACATCAATACAAGTAAAATCGCATTTAACATGGTTCATTCGTCTCATATTTTTTCCAAAGGAAAGCGCTTCCGGAACCAAGGTTATATTTTTACTTTTCTATAAAAACCCTTGGACGGTGCGTGTTTATAAGAATGGGTCGGAATTTTATTATAGTTGATATAAATGTAAATAAAGAATGATTGTATGAGTAGGTACTTACTTCGCTGGCTTAGCTCTGGTGCATACATAGACAAGATGTTTACTGTGTGAATTTTTAATGATGCCATATTATATTATAACTCTTCTGTGATTGTGTAATTTGATCAACCTGTGATGATTGAACTTGCACTAGTTTTTAGAAAAATCTGAATCCTGAATTTTATTCACTGATGTAAGATATTAAGATGACAGAAAAGACTAGTTTATATCTTTAGAATATCCAATCTATGATTATGTACTTTGATCGACCTGTGATAAGTGAACACTTAGTGTTGGTTTTTAGAAGGAAAAATTTGGTTTTATTTTATTTGCTAATGCACAATATAGAAAGCAAGTATTTTAAGTTCTAGGGCTTGTTATGTATAACTTTCAAACAAAATATTTGTGTCCCCATACAAAGCTATGTCTCGTTTATTTCTTTATAGTATCCAACCTGTGATAATGGAACGCTAGTTTTTAGAAAAATAATTAATCTTAATGATGTTAACTAATATACACACACTTTAGAAGGCAGGTATTCTGAATTCTACTGGTTATTATATATAAGTTTCAACAAAATATGGGTTCCCATACAAAATTATGACTTGTTTACTTCTTTAGAATACAACTATCGCCTTTCAGAAGCACCTTTGTTATGATCAATTAAAAAAAAAAGTAAAAGTAAAAAGTGTTTATTTCTTAAATAACTTTTACAGAGTTTTGCAGGGGCCTTCCAGAAAGTAGTCTTTCGACACTTGTGTTGGAAGTGCACCGCGTCTTCCAGACGGATTTACACAGTATTATTTAAAATCTTAGTTCCTATTTTAAGTTTGCTATGCTCATATGTGTGTGTGTGTGTGTGTGTGTGTGTGTGTGTGTGTGTGTGTGTGTGTGTGTGTGTGTGTGTGTGTGTGTGTGTGTGTGTGTGTGTGTGTGTGTGTGTGTGTGTGTGTGTGTGTGTGTGTGTGTGTGTGTGTGTGTGTGTGTGTGTGTGTGTGTGTGTGTGTGTGTGTGTGTGTGTGTGTGTGTGTGTGTGTGTGTGTGTGTGTGTGTGTGTGTGTGTGTGTGTGTGTGTGTGTGTGTGTGTGTGTGTGTGTGTGTGTGTGTGTGTGTGTGTGTGTGTGTGTGTGTGTGTGTGTGTGTGTGTGTGTGTGTGTGTGTGTGTGTGTGTGTGTGTGTGTGTGTGTGTGTGTGTGTGTGTGTGTGTGTGTGTGTGTGTGTGTATGTGTATGTGTTTGTGTATGTGTTTGTGTACATTCATATTTATTATGTACATAAACGGTTAATTTTGTGACTAAATAATATATTTAGGCGAACCCTAGATTGGATCTCTTTGTTGTTCTTCGGTCTGTAAAGACCCCTTTTTTAAGGAATGCGTGAATGCATCAAGTTGAAATTGATATCAAATACTCAGGTGTGCAATCCCTTATATCAAAGCCGTGCATGACGCATATTTTTGATTGATCTATAATCCTGAAATTTGGCAAAAAACAAAGTCTTATGGGACAAATATAGGAACCCTCGGTGCGCAAGTCTGACTCGCACATGTCCCGTTTTTGATATTATGAAAATCAGACAAAGCAATGTTAGTCGACTTTTATAATAAAAATATATCAAATCATAAGATTTTTATTCATTTGCAAATCTAAATTTCTGAGTATAAGCAATAGTTTTTATTAAAATGTGCCAATATTGTTTGCAATTTCCATGAAAATAGCTATGAATAAAAGTTTAAGAAATACAGCCTATGTCATTTTCCATCCTTTTCCAAACTACCCCTATACAAAAAATCATCATTCTGACTCTACGTTACGACGATAATAAAGGACAAACAAACAAAATCACTTTTGCATTCATAATATTATTTTATAAATAATATTAGTATGGATTGCTATTGAAAATACACTAAATACCGAGCTCAACAATTATTGATCATAGTGATATAAACTGTATATGTTGAACATATACCTCTTATACTATGTTATATCACACCGTAAATTGTTATTTCTGATAAGTTGATTCATTACTAAACTAAATCTTGACTTCCTATTAGTTAAATTAGTAGACTTGAATTATGCACCAACGATGAAGGGTTATATTATCACTTGACCTCAAATTTGGTGAAGGTCGTTCGTAGTCTCTCTATAAAGTTAATCGGTAGTATACCATTGCTTATTTCTGTCGGCTCCTGGTCTAACACGCTCAATATACCAATTGAATCGATACGAAAGTGCAGGTTAAAATGAATTTTAAAACAATGACGGCTAAGTTGAAACTCTATTGTAATAGCGTAGCGCACGGAACGGCAACGGCCCGCTCATCGGCGTCCGTGCGATTATTTTGAATTTTTTGGCGGGAAAATAGTTTTTTGCTTATAACTTTGAATCTAGACAGCCAGGAGATTTGAAATTTTGACTCGTGAACGCTTCTATTGTATGGTCTCATCTGATCTTTAAAACGAAGTTCTCACTTATGTAGTTTCAGAGATACAACATGTGTCAGCTGGCGACCCATGTCACCAGCTTACACACACATATCGGCTCGTAGCTCAAACAGTTTTAGCACTAGAGATTCGAAAATTTTGAAGCCTGGCGCTTCTATTTTGCTCTAAAATATGAGGTACAATACATAATCGTAACTTGAATAATTACGAAGATCCAGATGTGTAAGCTGGTGACACGGGTCGCCAGCTTACACACGGTATTTCGTTCGTAGATCCAACAGTTTATCAATGTGATCGTTAATTTTTTTGGCTCTCATTGCTCTCATTGTGCTTTAAATGCCTGACTATAGTCTAAAGCCCTAACCTCACTGGTTTGCCTTCCTGGCATGTGTCAGCTGGAGACCCATGTCTCCAGCTGACACACTAAAAACAACTCGCTGTAACTGAGTCATGATTGCTGCTAAATTATGAATGCTAAAGTTTGATTGCACCTAAATTGCTTTAAAATTTGGCATGCGTAGAATTCTCATAGCTCTATGAGGAAGCTGACGACCCACACATTCGGAATTCCTCTACGGTATAAGGTCCGGTATGAGGAAATCCGTAGACGAACGAAGGTCACCGACGTAGCTCGACGAGTCAGTGAGCTGAAGTGGCAATGGGTAGGCCACATCGCTCGAAGAATCGATAACCAGTGGGGAGTAAAGGTTCTCGAGTGGCGACCACGTACCGGGAAACGTCTAACATGCCGTCCCCCTATTAGATGGATCGACGACCTGGTTAGAGTCGCAGGGAGTCGCTGGATGCAGGTGGCTCGGGACCGGTCGATGTGGCGTACCATGAGGGAGGCCTATGTCCAGCAGTGGACGTTTCCCGGCTGATGATGTTGATATGTTACATTTTTTTAAATATTACACGATGTGTCGTTTCAAAAGATACGTACATTATCAGCAAAACAGTTTAAATATCTTGTATAGTTTAGGAATTATGGAGAGATAACACTTATCGCTAAAACCGTGTAGCTCAGAAAAAAACAAGTAAATGCGTTCAAAAAGAACTGGAAATCGTCTTTATTATGGCAAATTTAAGATTTATATAGTATTCTCATGGATGACATAGTCATAACTGGACCAAATTGAATTGGGGCCACGCGGGAAGCACCAGCTTTCAAATTTAAAAAAAGTCATCCAAATCGGTTCACCCAGCCAAAAGTTCTGAGGCAACAAACATATAAAAAACATACCCGTCGAATTGATAACCTCCTCCTTTTTTGAAGTCGGTTAAAATGTCATAGTGTTGGTTTGGTACACCCGAACGGAATATGTGGCTATTATTATTATTAGCGTGTACTATCCCACCGTTGAGCAAATGCACAGGCATAGAATATACCTACAATATGTGGTTATTTTAAACGAGTAATAATTTAACTTAGGCAGCAAAAATAATTTTATCGAGAAAATATGGGTAGTCGGTTAAAAAAAATTTCATTTCAACCAATAACAAATCTAATGTAGAGGGTCCTCTACATGTGTAAAAATGTAATAAAGGTACAAAGGTTTGACCCTTAGTCTGCCTGTAAAGCATGACTGGACACATTTTAGTTCAAATAGCTTTTAAGTACATCTTAAAGGTCACACCGTGCGTGACTAAATGGCCAAATCACGATTTCAAAGAAACGATATGGATTGTGTGAGAATTTCGATTTTCTTCGTACTTTAGGCTGAACTCAACATTTCGATTTTTAAATTATTCTTGACAACGCTTGGCCACACCTCACCTGATGTTAAGTGAAGATGTGGTCGACGATGTTACTCGTTGGGCTAGATAGATTTCCAATGGGGGCGGTGTTGTCCCCTAATGGGCGCTGGAGCTTCTTATGGTCGCGGGTCCAAAGACACATGGAGGGTGGTATGATAGTGAATTTTGTTCAAAAAATTTGTATGGTTTTTTGTCTGAATTAAACATTTAAAAATAAATTATTAACTAATAAAAAAAAATATTTCTCTCATAATCCATAATTTTGTTAGTAATTATAACAAAGTCAATTAATAATTACGACCCTTTGCTACGACCACGAAGAGCATGATTAGATAAAGGTCTAATTTTAAATTTGTGCCAGCCACTTGGATCCAGCTACTCCCTGCGACCTTAACTAGGTCATCGGTCTATCTAGAATTTGTGATTTACTCATAGATAATGGACAGCCATATAAAATTAGTATAATTAACTTTTATGTAAAAGGGATCGTTGGGATTTTTTTTCTTGTAAAGGGGCGGTAGTCCATAAAAGGTTGGCAATCTATGGTCTAGAAGCTGCCCATTGCCTTAATATTCTCCGACTTTGACCTCTATATGATCGAGTCTTTAGCAATATTGTTTAATTTCCAATCAGGTGAGTTGTTTAAAAACAATTTCACGTGGAACACCACGCTGCGCCGTGCCACCGGCAGCTGGTGCTGTAGGCCTCGCCGTTGCAAAACTAAACAATGACTTGTTTTGGTCAGTGACAATGTGGAATAGAGAATCCCCAAGTGTAGGAAGACAGACGAAAGAGACAGAAATATCCATAGTAATTATAAATCAGCTTCTACCCGCTGCTTCGTTTGCGTAGACTTTAGGAGTTATGCCTAGTTCGATCAGCGTAAAAAGTAGCTGAAATTTTTTCCGGCCAATTATCCCTCTGTCAAAAATCAAGGCATTATATCTTTCTTTTGGGTCGAGAATGTATGAGAAAATGAATATTTTTAGTTAAGTTATCCCATGTTTTAATAGTTATTCTGCTGTTTGGGACAGAGACAAATACAACAAATGAAAAACCATGAAAATCGGTGCAGCCGTTCTCAAGTTATAAGTGTTCAAACAAACCGTGTTTGTTTGTGTGTGAGTTTGTTTGTTTGTGTTTCCTTTACGTCACAACGAAGAAAATGACTTGAATGAAAGGGCTGTAAAAGGACAGAAGCTTCTTTTTATCCCGATCGAGCAAGAAGTTTAGGTCGCTAGCAAAACGCTAGTAATATTTATATACTTCTCATCAGAAAAATGGAAACACCTTGCAAGTTTATGTTTTGAAAAGATTATCAGAAAAACCTATGAAAATTTAATTTGAATTTAGCACATTAACATTAGGATTTGAAACCTCATACTATTCACTATTAAACGACATTTGGCAATATTTATAAATATACACATTTTTCTGATAATCCTTACAAAACATACACTTGCAAGGTGTTTCAACTTTTCTGATGAGAAGTATATGTTACAAAACCTCAGAAATCACTTAAAGGAGGAGTAAACAGTAGTGGAGTATGTCCTTTACCAAAATGATACAGGTTACACACAATTTCAACGCCAAATTTCATCACAGTTGGTTGTGCTATTGAGGCGTTACGCTACCAAACATACAAATTATCGTGTTTTAATATTCATATTATAGAACTTTTATCATACAATTTATTGGACCATGATTGTTTTCGTGCATCATCGCAATCTAGAATAACTAAACAAACATTTAAGTAAGTATTTAATGTTTTATTTATTTGTCTTATCTTAATAGTAAGCCGCATACAACTGATAACAATTTGTAGCCCATTAATATATGTACCTATGTAAAGCCTCATAAAATACATTTTAATTTTATATCCCAAAAAAATACAATATAACAGGTTGAAATGACTTCAAGTTAATGTCTATACATAATACATAATATACTTAAAAAGACTGGAGATCGGTTAAAGAAAACAGAGAGAGAAAACCTGAAAATAGTGTATGACTGGCCAAGGGATTGATTGGTCTCTTTTAGGTTGTGAATGTATGAGAAAATATTTTATATTGTGAATTTATTCCACCCGTTACTGAGTTATACATGTAACTAACCCGATATTGTTTCATTATGACACAATAAAACAAACAAAACCCGAGAAGTAGACGAAATAGACTTGACTTAATGTCAGTTAACCAGTCAAAATTAGAATTTTATAGGAAAATACTCTATGTAAATGGAACAAAATTGTATAATCATTTATTTGAAAATATAAAAGATGTAACAATAAAATTATTTACAGATTGATTGTATGACATTTAAATTAAGAATTGTTTTTATATTACGTATTTTTTTGACAAGTTGTAATATTGTGTACAATAGGTTAATTACTTCGCTAAGATTTTGTATACATTTAATAATATAATAATAATAAAATATATTGATTCTGCATGTGTCACACTCAACACCATTGTACGAGTACCACCTATTTTTATAATAATAAGTATTCTATTACATTTAGCCCGATGCCGTCCATGTACGAGATCAAGAAATGCTAATTAAACGTTATAAGTAATTTATAAAGATTACAGAAAACTTGTGTTCCTAAAAATCATTCAGTCAATGAGGCCCCTCTTTGCAATACCACCTCAATGGAATTCCCCGCGTGTTTCGTATCTTACGCTACGAGTATACGCTACGTTGCAAGAAACTCGGTTCAAGGTCTGCGGGTTTGAGAGATACAGTTTAATTAATATATGTGTGGCAAACTAACAAGTTAAACTGGTTACGTTATCGCGGTTTTGTCACCGTTCTGTTGCGGAGTGTTCGATTTTCGTTTTTCTTGTTATATATACAAAGCACGGGCCGGACACTTCAAACAAATGTCGTGATATCGGTGCCTATTGTCATAAATCGAACGGATGCCGTTTGTATAGACGATACCGACCCTTAAGCGGGCCATTTTCTTGTGGGGAGAGATGAGGTATCGCGGGTTGGTGGGTAGGGGGGAACTTCACTAGACTTCAAAAAAGGAGGTTATCAATTCGACGGGTATGTTTTGTTAATATGTTTGTTATCTCAGAACTTTTGACTTGGTGAACCGATTTGGATGATTCTTTTTTTATTTGAATGCTGGTGCTTCCCGTGTGGTCCCATTTCAATTTGGTCCAGTTCTGACAATGGAATCCATGAGAAAACTATGTATGGAAATCTTATATTTGCCTTAATACAAATAATACGTTCAGAAAGAATTGGAAACCGACTTCAATTGCCCTAAAAGTCTACTTTTACTAAGGCAAATATAAGATTTATATAGATTTCTCATGGATTACATTGTCAGAACTGGACCAAATTGAAATGGGATCACAAGGGAAGCACCACCTTTCAAATAAAAAAAGAATTATCCAAATCGGTTCACACATTCAAAAGTTCTCAGGTAGCAACCATAAAAAAAGAAAAAAAAACATACCCGTCGAATTGATAGACTCCTCCTTTTTTGAAGTCGGTTAAAAAGTAGGCTTTTAGGGCAATTGAAGTCCCAGTTCTTTTTGAACGCATTTACTTATTATATGCTATAAATACTACGTGATAAGGTCCGGAATGAGGAAATCCGTAGACGAACGAAGGTCACCGACATAGCTCGACGAGTCAGTGAGCTGAAGTGGTAATGGGCAGGCCACATCGCTCGAAGAACCGATAACCGGTGGGGAGTAAAGGTTCTCGAGTGGCGACCACGTACCGGGAAACGTCTACCAGGCCGTCCCCTTACTAGATGGACCGACGACCTGGTTAGAGTCGCGGGGAGTCGCTGGATGCAGGTGGCTCGGGACCGGTCGATGTGGCGTACCATGAGGGAGGCCTATGTCCAGCAGTGGACGTTTCCGGGCTGATGATGATGCTATAAATATGATGGTTATATTACCTTAAAAGGGAGCCACACGGCATTGCATAGCATTGCATGGCACACGCTACACTCCGTTGTGCTACATTCATCTATAGGAATATACTGAGTAGGTCTGCATTACTACACGCTTGTGAACAGTTATGTTGGACAGTCGTCATGAAAACTCACAGGTACACATGTGTTTTTATTAACAAATACAACACAAAGCCAAAAAATTATTAATAGTTTTACCGGCCGAGTTGACGTATAGCAACTGCATTATAATAAATTTTAGTTCATTGGGTTACGTATAAGCAGCGTCGCTGCTACGTAGAGCTAGAGGCAGCACTAACAGCGTTCTGAGGGTGATTGCTGGAAGATCTGATTGCCCACTGATGTGGCATCTTATTACAATAACTCAATCTGTAGTAGAATATGTACTAACATAGCTAATAGGATATTACTAACAAAAATGGATGATAGTTGTATAAAAATTTAATATAAAAAGTTAAATTGGTATTTTGCCATCTTAAAAAATATATTCTGATTGTTTAACTTTTTTTAATTATGAAAATAATTACACTGACTTCTATCAATTTTAGAAATAAAATATGTGGGATATTTTTAATTTATGTATGTCGTTGAAATCTTTTTTATGTAATTTTTGTTCCATCAATGTCTTGTGCTGTTAGGATTCGTACACGATGGTAGACGATTTTTTTTCTATGTTGACCTTAGCTATATCATTTGTTGGTGAGTGAGTTGGTAAGCGAAACGCACTGGATGTTAGTTTCGGCCAATTTTTATTATAAACTACCTGTAAGTTATTTACAGATATAAAAACTGGCCAAGTGCGAATCGGCCTAAGCCAGCCACGTACATGTTATCTTGAAATAAAGTGCATTTTACCTACCACATAAATTTGATGATTTCTCAAAAATTAAAAAAAAAATAGAGTCTTCGCTTAGCATTTCCTGTAATATTTACACTAAGTCCTGTCTACTGCGATAAATATTTTAGATTTTTCATGTTGTAATCTTCTGTTAAGGAGAAGAAGGTATTTTTATACTCATTTTTCATGACGAGTCAAAAACTATTTATCCATGAAAGGAAAAAAAAACTGTTTTGTAATGTACATACAAAAATTTAATTTGAAAAATTATAAAAATTTACGCACAGGTTGGGGTTGCCATAACTCATAACTGTTTAAAATTACATGTCATAAATTTAAGTAGTTGCTGAGATAGTCAAATCTGACAGATGGTCGGACATACAAACAGACAGACACATTGCATTGAATTTATATTTATAATAGCGTGATGAGTATTATTTTACTTTTAAAAACCACTTCTCTCTTGAACTGTACGCCGCAACAAACAATGGCCGGTGTCATCGACTCTATAACTCTACTAACAGCGCTATGGCACAGGCTGTGCTGCGGAGGAAGTGTCCGCAGGTAGGCGGCAGTAGGCAGACACATCATACCTATTGTTACGTCATAACAATGTTCTACTGGCTTGGGAAACAAATAATGTATGCGTATTAATTACGAGTATAATCATATGGTAGCTCAGTTGGGTAGAGAGTCAGTCCTTGAACAATCGAGGTCTGGGTTCGATCCTGGCTCGTACCAATGAGTTACAATTTGTTATTTGGAATTTATGTACGAATTATAAAATCATTACCATTGGCTTTTCGGTGAAGGAAAACCTGCACATTCCTGAGAAGGAATTCAAAGATGTGTGTGAAGTCTACCAATCCGCACTGGTCCCGCGTGTTGTACTATGTCCCTTACACTTTCTGTGGGAGAGTAGACCTGAGACCTTGCACTGGGGACATAATATAGGCTGTTGATGATGATGATTAATTATAAAGTTTATAAGTTATCGTGGTAATTTTTAGTATATGCGCCGTAGCATACACTGTCTCGTGTGTTTATGGGTGGTTTCGATGTCTAAGAGTGAGGAAGTTTAGTAGTACCGAGCACTTGTTCATTGCCGAGCCAGTGAAGTGACGGAGAACGTCGTAGAGACCAACTACTTACAGTTATTTTAATCACGCACAGCATATCACATGGATAAAGACATAGAATATTTTTATCTGCGATCTAGTAGATATAGTCACGCGAATCTGTTTGATAAATTGTTTTTGGTACGCTACAAACACAAAGAGTTTTAATTATCATTTTCAAATATTTAAATCTACTTTTAGGGATACCATACTTTAAAATCACACATGTGCTTTTGACACATAGCCAAAAGAAAAAAGATGGCGTCAAGGTCGTTAATGTAATGACATTTGACGTTCTCCATTTAATACAAAAAAGAATGTAGTATTTTTTCTAACTACATTCATATTTTATCTTGATTTTGTGTAAAGTTTAGAAAGTGCGGGCAGTATTTGCAACATCCATTTTTCTTTATTATTAGTTAAGAATGAGTTTTTAAATGTGTCTTCTACGAATGACACAGATTCCGTTCACAAGACCTCCAAAAGTATCTGCATATCTAACTGCCGACCCGCTTATGTGTGTGTGTGTGTGTGTGTGTGTGTGTAATAACTAGAAGGTCATTCACACAGTAACTTCCAATCATGTGTGTAGCTTAAATGTAAACAAAGCTTTAGATGTTTTTCGAATGAGGGTGTTCACGAAAACTTTTGACACTAGTTTGCGTTGAAGAGGTCGCCCTACACAGAAATATGTCTTTTTTTGTTTTGTTTTAATGAGCGTTGTCAAAATATAGTGTCATATGGATGTAACTATGTTTTGATAGAGCGCAAAAAATATTTTTCTGGAGCTTATTCTATCACTTTGTTGGCGTGGCGTAAGTATACCCAGTATCAACCAAAATCAAATCATTGTTTTATGGTAATAAGAGTTTCTGAGCCGTGGATAGACAGAGTGACTAAAAAGAAGGAATAAATCAAATAAGAGTGATTTAGTTCCCATTTCTGTGTATTTTGGTTTAGTTTATTTATACTAAAACATATAAAACGGTCGAAACATGTAAGAGTTAACGATGAAAACAAAGATGGCGTCAATAAAATGTCATTTGACGCTGTCACTTAGTACAAAAAGAATGATTTTGTACAATAAAAAATGCTAAAATGTAATTCTAGAGTTTTCTGTACATATCTAGATTATTAATTGATTTTTAAATAGTGTACAACTGCAGGCCGAATTAGAACCATCTCTTTTACATAAAACAAAATATTCTGATTTTATAATTTATGAGTCGCGCGCGTTGATGTCTTTCATATTGTCTCATTCTACGTAACACCCGAGTATAAATTTTGTAGGTACTCGTACCATGTCGTATTCATCGTTTCTTATACCTATGCAGTGTGTTGAGAGAAATTTCAATTAAAGTTGAATATGACATGGTACAAAAGTGGGTACTTAGAAGAAGAAAAAAACGAGTCAAAGTTTTTTTTGCATTTCACTCGTTATAGGCTGTAGGTATTTTCCTTTTATTATTATTTCTTTATTAACAGGTAACAAAGACCCATAGAATATATAAAGTACAAAACAATAAAATAACACACAATTATTACACATAAAATAATTATAAAAACCTACATTCTAGTCTTATTTACTAAGGCACGTTGGTGCTGCTCTGGTGATGGTCGCTATCCTCCCTCGGAAGCGACGGTACACCACGCCCTTCGGCCAGAAGTCCTCCCTCATGAAGGTCTCCAGCTTGCAGGTCTGGACTCGCACCACGAACGACTTGAAGGATGTGCTGTGACGTGACTCCAGCTGCTCCACCCTCACGAGGTAGTTGGACTTCTGTTTTATGTATTCTGTTTTATTTATTTTAAAAGGCCATAACGTCACAAGAAATATGTCCACATAAACACCTATAGCTGTTATTTATACAGCCTATGTTTCGGTGGCGTGGGCACGATTTATATGACTTAATTCTGCTATCCAGTTCTAGGTCAATCGTAAGGCCAGATGCACAACGATTAGTGACACTTGCAAGAGTCCAAACGTGATAAGCACTTGTCACTTGCTTCAGAACGACTGGTATCCAGTGTTATGATATTACTCACGAAGTTGCTTCATAATTTATTGTATACACTTCTAAGGCTTTGAATCCCTTGCCGGTTTTGCTTTGCTTTAGTTGTAACCAGAGAGATTTAAATATGGTAATAGGTTATAGAGCGGTCATTGGGAAACGTTTCATATAAACATTTTGATCTCAAAAGTCAATGGTATGTCAAATGTCTTGTACGGCCGCGTGACGTGATGTGACACTATATTGAGTAACTTATTACCAATTGGTAATAAGTTTAGGATCAAAATGTTTGTTTGCTTTGTCCGGTCTATTAATATTAAATGTCTTTGGTTGTAACATTGCGTAACCAATAAAATTGTAATTTAAACCACAAATTGATCAGCGTTATTTATAGTTATGATTATTGTATGTGTAATGTGTATATAATGTTACAATGTGTCGCTCTTCAATGTATTTTAAAAAAAATACACACGCGGTAGAAATGACACGTTTTACGAATGTATGGAGCCAAGGCCTGGTCTTGTACACTTATAATTCTAAAAGGCCATTATCAAATAAAAGTATTTTAGTTTGTCATTTTTGTAAATTTTGGTTTAGTTTATTTGTACAAAAACTTATAAAACACGCGAAACCGGGAAGACTTAACGTTGAAAACAAAGATGGCGTCGATAAAATGTCATATGACGCTGTCACTTAGTACAAAAAGAATGATTTTGTACAATTAAAATAAACGCAAAAATGTAATTCAAATATTGTTCTATACATATTTAGGTTATTACTTGATTTTGTAAATAGTGTACTAGTGCAGGCCAAATTTAAAACATCTCTTTTGAGCCCAAAAAGTAATTATTTTGTTAAGTTTGATAACACAAATTTATCTGTGAATTGTTTTGAACACATTCAACGTATGTCATTTATGGGGTATGACAAACTGAACGGCGCTTGAAAGAATGTCTATGGAATGTTCAGCTGAAAAAATATTATGTCTTGCTTCTTCAGAACGAATAACATGACACCATTACATAAATAAGTATTATGTAATGTTATTAGTATATCTAATACTACTAACCGCCTCCGTGGCCTAATGGCTAAATGTTGTATTCACAATTCGGAGGTCCCAGGTTCGATTCCCAGTGTCACACCACTCGAGAACTCAAAACCCGTGAACTCTTACTCCCCATCGGTTATCAGTTCTTCGAGCGAAATGTCCTGCCTATTGCCACTTCAGCTCACTGACTCGTCGAGCTATGTCAGTGGCTTTAGTTCATCTACGGATTCCTCAATCCTAAAACACCTAGAGAAATTCCATGCATAGCTTGTTCTACAGCTCACTGAGTGACTTTGGGCTTGTTTATTCGGCCCACAGAAAAAGGACCCTGTTTCGGTTCCGTATGTCATCACTGGCAACATGAACTGATAAACATAACACTTTTAAAATTACAAGTGTACAAGTCTCCATATACTCGCGGAACGTGTCACTTGATTTGTGGGAAATATTACTTTTTATCCCGATCAATTGAGTGGTTTTCTTGGGGTTCTTAAGTCCATGAAGCTGAAGTCGAACAAAACCGCAACCAGGTGTTATCGGTTTACAATTAGACGAAATCACGTCATATAAAAAGTACAATCGCGGCAAAAAGTGCATTGTATCAATTTGATTGGTGCGCGCGCACTGCGTGAAGGTTGTCGCTCGTCACGCAGCTGGTGACAATCACATTTCAATGACATCGATCTTTTGTGGACGATTGAATTTAAGATGGCTACAGAAAACATATCACTTTTTTGGCCAACTGTCCTAATTTTCATTCAATTGCTTAGACTTAATTGGCCTTTCTTCAATACAAAAAAGTTAAGCTACTTTCGTGTTATTAATTATTTGTGACGGTACAATTTTTTACTGCCCTTGCAGCTGACGATTTGGTGGCTCAGTTTTTTTCCATTTTTGCCTGGCTAGCTACAGCTTGTATCCGAGTCTGCCGTCAAACAGCACTATTAATAGCACTTCTGTCTTTAATGAAAGATAACTACTACACGATACCAGCGCCTTTTGGCTTTTGTTTTAGGCTCATTACGCCATAATGACGTCCCAAACTGCTAGTATCCAAAGCCATACGTTTTTGTCTATTCAATATTAAAAATAGTGGTTATGAATGAGTGCAAAACATATATCATTCGTTCGTTTAAAATTTTTGTTTATTTTGTTTATTGCATATATAAAAATAATAGACAAACATAAATAAAATAGCACAAATTGAGATGCCTATCCCTAAAAGGAGATTTCTCCCGGCGTTCACGCTTTTCATTGAAAAACGGTGTAAAAATCGTTTTGGGTGTTGATTTGACTTTATTTATTGAAAAGTAGGCGAGACGCGAGCTAAAAGATAAACTATCGAAAACCTATTCGATGGTAAAAGTGTTTTATAATAATACAAAACGGCTGTGTGTCAACTTCATGACAATCACATTTTTACGCCAGTTTATTTTGATACAGTATTACTCAGAGTTGTACTAGTTGACTAAACTGTTGTTCAATATATATTTGTATATTTAATTCATTGAAGACGGTCACTTTGTTTATAGCACATTTTAATATTTTTCCATATGTTTCATAACTGCATGTTTCTAAAGTAAAAAGGTCATCATTTGCATTTTTATGAATAATTAGCGTTTTCTTAATTGTATTTATGCAAATTTAATTTGAAGTCGACAGTTATAGTTGGCAATTAATTATTTACTAGATAATGAATCATTTACCTTGTATATGTAATTACGCTTGCGTGCAATTGTATTTTTTTTCATCGTTTGCTTCCTACTGTTTGTAATCCATGAATATTTCTTCATTCTTCCTGTACCATGGATATGCACTTGGCCTTCATCTCGTGTGATGGTAAGCTCAAGCTAATCATATCGGAACACAACCGTGCTATTAACGATGATGTCTCGCGACAGGCTTAGGTCGATATGGATCATTTGAGTCAATAAAAGACGTGTGATCCCAGCTTTTATGATCAAATCATGTGTGGGTCGGTGTGGGGCTGTTTAAGTATTACGTTAGCACTAAGGGGTTGGGGGGGGGGGGGGTCCTAGATGGTTATTACGTCAGCAGTAGTATTTACTTTTTACACATATGGCGACTTACACATTGTCTATGCTTGGAAAAAACAAAACGCATTTTCGGGGATTCCCACGAATAATGGCCACAGGTACTCGCTTAAAACCGATTACGGGAATTACCGCGCGCTATTTACTTGTCAATTTTTTTTATTTCCGTCAGTTTATTATTAAAACAGGATACATTAAAAGTAAAATTATATACCAATGTTTACGTGAGTATGGGGGGAGGGGGTAAGAGCTTTGAGTACTTTTGCTGACAAAGGGCAGGGGTGAGTAAATAATTGTAATAAATCTGCTAACGCAATACTTGAACGACCCCTGTGTACATATTTAAAAAGACGGAAAGCAACTAACCTATGTTTCATTACGCGTAGTGATTATGCCAAATCCCTACCGAAAATACCATTTGTTATGCCTGTCTATAGGGAGATTATTGGCTATCAAAGATTGTTGGAGTAAGCAATAGCTAATTGAGAGTTGGCATGCAATGTTGCAATTTGTTTTGTAATAAATTAGCTTTGCCCGCGACTCCATCCACTTGGGCTTTAGACATTATCCCATAGGAAATATCGATCAGGATAAAAATTAACCATGCCCTTTTCCGACTCTACAACCACCCCTATACAAAACAAGTGAATGAAAAATAAATTTCAGAAAACTCGACTGCGCAATTTTTGAAATGTTTTTATAACTTTGATATACCTAGTGTCACTCTCATAGATAATACATAATACTCTCAAAAATATAACCCTCTTTCTGGTGCAGTCGGGTAAAAACAGTACTTACAATTCTCCGTTAAGACGTCAGGGAAGGACAAACAAATTAACTTTCGCATCTATAATACTATAATTAATTACACTAGAAATGAATTTTTATATAATCTATACACGCCATTAAAATAATTTTCATTCCCTACATAACTCGTAAACTATTGAACTACCTCTATAATGGTTTAACAGTTTTAAATATACAAACCGAATAACATTTCTTGATCTTAGATGACATTTGACATAAACTTGAGATAAAAAGATTGTAAAAAATATCGCTGAGGATAAATCATATCAAAAACAGTACATAATTATACAGTGATCAGAATATCCACAGGCCGCGTTCCAATGAACACCCATGAAGGAACTATATCAGACACTTTCGTCAGTATCATTTACACGTGTCTGTGTATTTTAGTTTACCTCACACATTTTACGAGGTTCCATCCGTATATTCTTTCATCGTCATCATCAGTCGGGAAACGTCCACTGCTGGACACAGGCCTCCTTTATGGTATGCCACATCGACCGGTCCCGAGCCACTTGCATCCAGCGACTCCCCGCGACCTTAACCAGGTCGTCGGTCCACCTAGTAGGGGGACGGCCTGGTAGTCGTTCCCCGGTTTGTAGTCGCCACTCGAGAACTCTTACTCCGCCATCGGTTATCGGTTCTTCGAACGATGTGGCTTGTCTATTGCCACTTCAGCTCACTGACTCGTCGAGCTATGTCGGTGGCCTTAGTTCTTTTACGGATTTCCTCATTCCGAATTTTATCTCGTAGAGAAATTCCGAGTATAGCTCGTACCATAGCTCGCTGAGTTACTTTGAACTTGTTTATTCGGCCCGCAGTAAAGGATACGTCCTACGTATATTCTATACAAATCCCTAAATATTAGGGTATTTCAAAAGCGAAAAGCTAGCAATGATTCAGATATATATTAATCCATTTATTACTTAATTAAGGTCGTAAACGACATTAAGGAAAATACTTATGAACCTATTAATGTTACTATTGAACTATTAACACCAATCCCAAATACCGCTTACACTTGGACTTACACTCTGGAGGTCCTGGGTTCGTTTCCTAGTGTGGGTACTTGTTGGTAGTCGGTTTGGTTGGTGGTACGGAATTTTCTATGTCCGCCTGGCTAGCTACCACCTTGTAACCTAAGTCTGCCGCCAAACAGCAGTGCTAATAGTACTGTTGTGTTGCAGTATTAAGTATAGCAGAACCAGGGCCTCTTTAGATTAAGGATTCTAGGTGCACACTTTTGCAATCCAACGATCTTGTCATCACTTACCATCCGATGATACGAAATCCAAGCTCAAAACCTTAAAAACATTTAAAAAATACTACGAGCAAATTAACATACTCTTACTTTTAGCGTATTGTAATTTGTAGTGTATACTTACGAAACAAAAACCGGTTTGGTAACTGCTCCAATGGTCTTCAAATACAAAACACGGCAAAAATCACTTTAAATTCACATGAAAAACGTATCTACATTCGTGCACTGAATTCAAATCGAATAACACAAAAAAACACTAGAATTTCACACGAAACACTGCACACTGCTTTTTTCTGAGTTCTCCGAAGAAAAACACCAGTGTTATTGAAATTCTTGCGCGAAACTCTAAAAATACTCCTCAAATTAAAATATAAGTCACTAAGGAATCATTCACTGACGTATTGAAGTCGTTTATTGTTTTTTAATAACGTTATTTGTTAAGTTGAATACGGTTTAAAGTTTTGTTTAATGTCAGATAAAGAAAGGCGAGACGTCCGTCCCCCGTCAGTGGCTTGCGCTTACTGAGTGAGTAAATGAATGAATGACTTGAATAGCTTGGTAGCGACCGGTGCGGTGACTGTACGACAAGAACAAAACTTGTGCAATGATTTGTAAAGTGCATTGTGATTAAGATTCGAGACACCCATATCATGATAAATTTGAAATAGCAGCAGTAAATGAGAGAGTCACGTTAATATCGTTCACTATCGCTATTATTTGAAAAGATTTGTTATTTTAATTAAGTTCTGACTGTGATACATAAGTAATTAGGAATTATTTGGTGATAGTAAGACTCAAATATAGTGCAAAATCTTCAGTATTTTTTATTGTAAACAGCTTTTGCTCGCGACGTCGTCCGCGTTTACTTTGGAAAGTATCCCACGGGAACTATGTACTTGATCGGGATAAAAGTAGCCTATGTCCATTTCCAGCCCTTATCCCTTATCCCTATACTTAAAATTAATCAATTCTGAGCCTCCGTTACGATGGAAAGAACAAACAAACAAACCCACTGTCATATTTATAATATAAGTTAGAATTGTTTTGAAATCTTATCTGTACAAATAACGAGCTCATATACGCTTTATTTCCACTTGGCTTTAGAAATCAAAGCGTGTTTAGTGCTCGCTCATAAACCTTATGCTGATGAGGGATTTACGTTACAAGTACTAGGTGGTAGCTGGTTGGGTAAGGGGTGAGGTTAAACATCCAATGTCAATAAAACTGTCGAGCCTACCAACCAAACCGAGCATAAAGATACCTCTGAATTAAACGCAAGTAGTATTGTATTGTGAGTCATCCACCGGCGCACGCGCATAAACCTGCGGCGGGTTTTTACCGGAACGAGGAACTTGTCTGTGTCGATGTAGCCTGCGACTGCACAAACTGCTACGGACACGCAGCACAGTACCTAACAGCTTAAAGTAAATGTAAAGTTAATTTGCTGTAATAATTGTACTTTTTTATATAATGTATGATGGGTGTTGCACTTGGCTTTCATCTTACCTGATGGTAAGTGACAATAACGTACCAAATCCAGTTCGAATAGGCAGTTGAAATGATGACATAAAATTTAAATTTATCACATTTTTGACATCAAGGTTTACTTGAGTATTTTATTTAATATTTTTAGATAAATGTTTTAATTTTTTTATATGCCCAGGCGAAAAAATATTACCATGTTTTCATGCCCTTCAACGCAGAAAGTACAATAAGCAAAATGTACGAAACACGATATGTACAAAAAGGACTAAATTCTGTTTTACAACGATGCTATGGTGCTTTATTCTGTAAGTGGCAGATGCAGAACAAAGCATCATGGCAGACGAAAAGTACTACAGAAATATATTGTTTTGAGAATAATCAAAATAATCAACATTATTGGAAGCGTGCGCACCCAGAAGCCTAAACCTAATGAGGCCCTGTCTCTGCTATAGTTAACACAGCAACACAACTATGCTATTAACACATATGTTTGGCGGTAGACTTAGGTATCATCGTGGTAGCTAGCCAGGCGGAAATAGAAAATGCCCTACCACCAACCAAACCGAGTTCCGATAGGTTCATTTTGCGTTTCGTACATTCTGTGCCGAAGGGTTTTCATGTGCCTCATTTGTTCAAATATGTTAAAAGATGATGTTATTTTACTCTCTCATTGCATAAACATTCATAGCGTTGTTAGCGGCAATAGGTTAGTCGCTTAACTATGCAGTAATACGAGTAGGTGTATAGCACTTACTTTTCGCATCACAGCCGTATGACGGACCAGTAATACTTAACTTTTTTAAAGTCAACGCTGGCCCACCATGGAGGTATGACGTCGCCTTCGATACAATCTTGGGGTCAGCAACTTTTAGACTTTTCCTCGTACGTATGCGAATTTTGGGAATTTTTATACGTTCTACTTTCAAATAATGCGACTGGTCAATTTTATGGTCATAAGAGCAGTCATACATTAAAAAAACCTATTTCAGATCCAGAAAAGTACCATTTACGAATAAAACACGGCAATATGTTTTTTACTATATTTTATTGACATAATTTTTGTACAAATAACGGCATATAATACATCGGACAGGTTTTCACATACAAAACTAATGCTAGGTCAAGCTAACCGTATTTCACAATTAGTACTACGTCATATTTAGATTAAAAATAATAATTAAAAAATAATTAAAAGTAATCACTAGCAATATAAGATCCATTTGGAACGAAGCAGCGATATAGTTTCTTTATTTACGGCGATTTAAAACTTTAGCACAAAAAATAGACAAAATACTTGTGAATTGACCTTAATTTTTTTTTAAATTATATTTGTGGCAGTTGTTGATCAAAGTTGGGTCCAACAATGAAATCATTTTTACTCATAAAGCTAATAAAGTTATGTTACTGTGCCTACCGGGCGATAATCTTTTTACCTTCATGTTTTTAACCGACTTCAAAAAAGGAGGAGGTTATCAATTCGACGGGTATGTTTGTTATATCAGAACTTTTGACTGGGTGAACCGATTTGGAGGAATCTTTTTTTATTTGAAAGGTGCTTCCCGTGTAGTCTCATTTAAATTTGGTCCAGTTCTGACGACGGCATCCATGAGAAAACGATATAAATCTTAAATTTGCCTTAGTAAAAGTAGACTTTTAGGGTTATTGAAGTCGGTGTCCAGTTCATTTTGAACGCATTTACTTGTACTGTATTATATCTCATAAAGGACATTAGACAAAGTAAAAAAAATTACAACACTCCAAAATATTTTTTGTAACTTTTAATGCGAAAATTACTTGAACAGAAAAAAGTATAGGATTTAGTTTTTTCATTACAATTTGAATATTTTTTTGGGAAAGGGTGTGTCCACACATTTTTTTTTAAAGATCATTTCAATATGGCGGGCGATACGTCACTCCTGTGGATATATTATTTCTCAAGTGGATCCAATTTGGATCCAACTTTGATAATGATCATTTTATTATTTGAACAAACAGATCAATTTCCTCGCATCAATGTTGACCACGGAATAAATAGAAAGTCTTGGCTTTACTTCAATCGATGGTAGAATTATTTTGAAGCAGTTTTAGCGCAGTTCTTATCACAAACAAAAAAAGCGTGTAAAAACAGCCATATTCGGCCGACGTACGATGATTGTCAACAACGCCTGCCACGCTGTCCATCGCAAGCTTTTCTATTAATTCCATGATTTTGATGACACAGCCTGTGCTGCACCATTGAATTATACTGACATGGAGTATCTGAATTTAAACGATATTTAATTGTGTTGTAATACTACCGCTAATAGATTGATCTGACAACACTATGCAGCAGTTTAATAAATTTATGATGTTAAGGAGCCTACACACACAATCTTAGTCATACGAAATCTGTCAAAAATAAACAAATTACTTGAAATATTCGACTCATTGGTACATAATAAATGTAGTACGTACAGAACGGCCGCTCACCGCCCCCCACCGATCTGCGATACCTCACCTCCCCGCGATACAACAGACTGGCGCAGAAAATGACCATCACGTATAGCGTGTGCGCGTGTATACAAATGTCAACCGTTCGACGTACGCCGATATCACGACATTTGTTCGAAGTGGCCGACGTGTGCCATTGGTACCCCTTACATTCTGATCTGATTATTACATTTTGATTGTCATTTTACATAAGAACAACGCCTGTAAGCAAGCAGGCATGTAATTGTTTTTTATGTTCATTATTTGCATGTGTAAATGAGACGGGGTGAACTTATTTTAAAGTTGAAACTGTCTATGCAATTTAACAAGCCTGATTTTAAGGATCCTTTTGTGACGAAATAATCCCCTGAGCACCGGAATGTGTGTAGACTCCTTAATATTATTTTCTAAACTTACAGTGTGAAAAAGTTGATTTTCAAATGCTAAGAATATTTACCGGCTAAATATAAACGTAATTCGTCCTCTTGACCATTAAAAAGTATTACCAAAAAATTATTTTACGTTTTTTGTAAAGTAACGAAAATCGTAAAGTTGATATGCAAGAAAACTTCACTTAATATTAACTCTAAGCTTACTAATGCATAAAAATGCAAACTAAGTTTAAGAAATATACATATAAAAATTAAAATTAACACCAAGATATGTTGTTAAGTACAATAAATAATTTGAACACCCTGTTAAATATCATATATAATTAGGTAATTGACAGAAATTATTGGTGAAAATGAAACCTCTAACAAGGATTCATAGGATAGTAGTCTTGATTAATATTGATTTTTAAAAAAATTTAATTCATTCATTATTCATTCATTTTGGATGTGAATCAACATTGAAACCTTATCAGATTGATCTGAGTAAAGTCGGTTTAATTTATTTTATGATATATGCCTAAAAGCAGGGACGAATGAGTGACTTCCATTTTAGATATGAATCAAATACTTCATTCATTTTATCTGTGAATCAAACTTGAATTCGTTCTTGTGTTTAAGTGTTTAAAGTTGTTTCATTAAATATCAATATTAATTAATTGTATATTTCATATAAAGCGTATTTAAAATCACTCTACATGATAGATAATTCTATGATTTATTGACTAGGATTGGTGCTAAAATATATATACTTTTGGGATCAATTTCGAAGCAAAGCATTGTGTTAATAACAAAGCAATCGCTTAAACACGTAACATCTCTTTAAAAAAGCTCAACTAATGTTACTTGTCTATGGTATTATGAACTATCTACTTACAATTCTTCTAATTACCGGCATATGAAATCTTGACATACAAACGCTAATTTAATTACTTAGTGACCTATTTTCTTTATAAAATACACTCACATCGTAACAAATTTTTGTGATTAGCTATTTTCATTTAGAAATAATATGTTGTATATAATAGTTGTATATTAAATTAATTGCGTGCAAACCACCCATACGACTAGAATTTAATTTTTTAAATATAACATTACAAATAGTATTTCCTCATATCTACTAGATAGTAAAGCACTTTGAAAAGTTATTACATTGTCCATACAAAAACTAACACAGAGAAAATATTTTACTTATATTAATAATGAAAATGAATGAAATAATTCAAAAAGATTTTAGCTTTAATGAACAGTGAAGTTAGGAATTTATAGAGACCTTGTTTGAAGGTTGCAGTTAGTTGACTTATTTCTAAATTGACTACAGTATTTGATATCCATTCATTACAAATTTAAAGAAATCGTTGGTAGGAATTTTATTTCATTACTGACAATTTAATATATTATGTAAAAATTACGTAAGTATTGTATCTTTATTGCCTCCGATATTAATTTTTTTACATTGATATGTTGGTACGGAGTTACTAAATTAATTGGTCATTCATCCAATTAAATAAAATGAAACATTAATAATAATTTATAATAAGCAAAAAATACACAGAAACGAATGAATGAATCTATTTAGTAAAACACACCTATTTCTACGCGCTGAGAGTAGGGCGACTCATTATGTTTCATTTAATTATGAAATGAATCCAATTAATGAATAAATTAACCATTTACACGATTAATTAAACTGTAAATATTACAGATCTAGTTACAGTACCTCAAACGAATACAACACATTTAAAAAAAACACCTTTAATTTATTTCTAAAATGAATGAACCGACCACTCTAGCGCCATAACAAATCAACATTTCGATTCACTTTAAATGAATCTTGTCGATTCATTTAGGGAGTACGGTAAAAATCGTGCGAGATCAATGCATTTATTTTTCTTGAGATCAAAACATGAAAATGAGGATTTTAAACCTGTAAAGTATTTTTAAAATTCATTTTTGATTGCTTTGCCCGTGTCATATTGATTTATCTCAACATTTGGAGAGACATCTGCATTTTAGGATGTTGACATTTTTCAATTATAATTTTTTATTTACCGCTTCATAACGAATGCTAGTATTTTTGCGAGAACTGGTAGTACGATCGAATGAAAGTGTAATGTATATCCTTCTCTAGCCCGTCAACTATCCTATCTTTTTATAACATAGCTCTTCATTACGGCGTGAAGGATGGACAAACAAACGCATAATGAACCTCACCTGATTTCGCATTAATAGTATCAATGAAGTATGTATGGTAAATGCAAGTGTAGTTTAAAAATGCGCAATGCCTTTTGCACTTAGCTTTTACCTAAACTGATGTAAAGTGCTCACCCAGAAGCCTCGGTATATAACAAACTTTACTTTTCCATGTGTTTACCTTATACTGGAATTGTATAGCTTAATCTTATGTTACCGTAAAGTTATTGACACTTTTTTACGTATGTTCAGATTACATTGATGATAGTTGGACAAAGTTTACCAGGAGGACATAGAAACAAAATGGAGTCGTGAATATTTACAGATAAAATCTTTCATTCACATGTAAAATGTCAAGGACTGAAGTTAGTATCCGTAAAATGGCGTCGGGACCGCACGGTTTTCGTCGCACAACCGTAAATGAGGGGGCCAGTTTTATGGTGCACATCGGCCGACATTGTTCGTGATCGTGTGTGGCAACTTTGACAGCGACAGCGGGATGTCAAAGTCGCCGCTCAGCGAGATCTGTGACACGCAGCCAACCAGACCAGTCTTATATTTACCCATAGTGTTCATTTCTATTGACGGCAAACCTCCTGGAACGAGAACATTTTCATTATTGTAGATTCATATTCTTCAAGTCTTACGGTCTAATGTTTTGGTTCATATCCATGTCACGTCGCATACATATATATATATATATATACGTCCTATACATAAAAACTAATTTTATTTTAACCGTATAAGAATGAGCTACATCGTATGAAGCGTCGGTGGCGCAATGGATAAGACGCGGACTCTCAACCTGACGGTTCCGGGTTCGAATTCAGCCGTGTACCTATGAGGAAAACATCGTGAGGAAACCTGCATGTCTTGAACAGGCATTTGAAGTATACCACTCCGCACTGGTCCCGCATGGTGGACTACGGCCATACACTCTCTGTAGGAGGGTAGGCCTGAGCCTCTGCAGTGGGGACGTAGAAAGGCTGTTGATGTGAGCTACACCAACAGGTAACAAATTAACAATAAAAGCATATAATTTGAAACATACGTTTGCATAAATTACACTAGTTTTTGTTTCATCGATATGGGTGCAGTATTACCCAAGTTTCGCTCATTTGTAAATTCACGCGCCCAAGCGTGACGTCACTGCGCGAGAGTCGCAGCAGAGTGGCGAGTGACCCGAGTAGTGACGTCACATCATGAAAAGATTTCAAAAACTAAGCAGTCTTACTCATAATTCTTCTTAGATTTTTCATTATTGCTATGTCCATTTAAGATAAGTTATATTTGCTATCATATGTGTGTACTTGTTTCGTATTTTCGTTATAACTATTTGTGTCGTAACGAATATCGACAAATATCATAAAATATGTTTTTTTTAAGTATCAACTTATATTTTCCCTTTTTCTACACATACGAGATAACATGGTGGAGGACTTAGAGGCTGGTACACACACACTATTTTTTGTCTTTTTAATTTTGCCGGGTTATGAAATTGGTGAGAAGAAAGATTATGCTATACCTTGAGTGACAACTGTCATTCGTCATCAGTCGTTATAACCAGGTAAAATTGAAGTTGTTTCGTGTCAGTTTTCTCCTTTTTGTTTTAGTCCTCTCAAAGTGTATTGCGTGTCTGTCTAACCTATAATTTCCTCTTTGGACACCACATTTTGGCAGAATTACCATGAAGTTTCTAGTTGCCATAAATTAAGAATTAAATGAAAATTGAAGATTCGTGAATCAACCAATACTGTTTGCCATCAGAATACAAGCCCCTATAAATATACACAGCTCTATATTTACGATCAATGCTTGTAACTCACCTATATATAATCCATTTTCTGTATTTAACTGCTTTAGTTTTCCGGGAGATATTTTTCCAACGGATCCCAGTCCGTCGACTTCTAGAACACCAGCTTGCCTGTTTCTGAAATGGAAAGGAGAAGACAGGATTAGCCACTGCGATATTATTTGAATTTAATTCAGTGAAAAACATAATTGGTGGCACATAATATACATAAAGTCACAATTTACAATTACAAACTAAAAATAATAATGATAAAAAAGTATATTTACAAAGTGAACACTTCGTCTCGGGCTAGTCCGTGCGGCATGGTGCCCAGTACACTGGCGCTGTTGCCTCGCTGTGCACAAAAGGCGCCAGCTCTGGGGTCACCCGCACCCAGCACCAGTCTCACGGACACGTCTTTTACGAACTTCTAAGTGTCCGTGGACCAAGGCCCCATGGTCACCATTGCCAGCGCCATAAACTCGTAATCGTTGGCTATTGCAGAGTATTTGCGGCGCTTGATACTCGTAATTTGGGCATTTTCAGCAGCCTTATAATTGGTGGTGTACTATGTCCCATACACTCTCTGTAGGAGAGGCATGAGCCCCTGCAGTGGGGACATATATAGGCTGTTGATGATGAGGACATTATATTATGTTAAAACTACCTCCGTGTGAGATTGTCTCTGAGCGTGTTTCGCTGTTAATACGTTCAAAGATAAATTGTATAAAAATAAAATCTCTTTAAAGCCTCCAACCAACAAATTATATGACATGTTATAATGACCATGACCGATGTTACCGGCGTTTTTAAAATTAATGTAACTGTATAATTTTTAAATTGTTTACCTCGTCGCCCGTGCTCTGTGCCACAGTCCATCGTCGACTTTCGTGTGATTCGCTATGATCACCACCTCGCCGCTGCCCAGGTCGTACCTGAAATATAGAAGACGGCCAAGTCATCTTTTGCCTAACGCTTCATGTTGCTAGCTAATCAATCTGTGTCTGTCACTACACTTAGATCTAATGATTCAAGTTGCTAGCTAATCAATCTGTGTCTGACACTACACTTAGATCCAATGCTTCATGTTGCTAGCTAACAAATCTGTGGATGTCAATACACTTGAATCCAATGCTTCATGATGCTAGCTAAAAAGTCTATGTCTGGCGCTCTTCTGATCTAGATCTGATTCTAGATCCCCTGTATTATGACTCTAGCCACAAGTGTGTGTGTGATTGTATCAGTGGCTCACCTGAAGACCAGCACGGAGTCCTCTACGGCGAGGGACAGGAAGTCTCCCGGGGGCGCGGCGGTGCGGCCGCTCCACACCAGCAGCCCGCTCGGTGACACGGACCGGAATCTGATGTTAATGTCCAGCGTGTAGCTCAGTAGCCTGAGGAATCAACCAATCAACTCTCTCATTATTAAACATACTCAATGAAAATATCTCTATCTAAAAATATATCAATCATTGATCGAATAAATATTAAAGAGGTAATTGCTACAAGTAAGAAATATATTTTAACAGCTAGATATGCTACAGGCTTGACCTGGGGCTGCAATTGCCACACACACACGGTTTTTTGGTGGCCCGATTCAGATTAAATCAGTGAAGTCGTTGCAGTGCCTAGAAGTTTTGCTCTTCGTAAATACGCCTTATGTTTGTATTTGATTTTGTCTTTTAAAAAGGAAAAGGTTGTTGATTTTGATTTTATTTCTTTTTTTTATTGCATATTTTATATCTTGAGAGTGGTTCCACTTAAATTTAAAGATAATTCCACCTCTGATGATAGATAGAAGATTTGAAGGTTAATTCCGTTTATTGAACTTCAATAAACTCCAAATTTATTGTCTTTCCAACAAAATAATTGCGCCTTAAAGTTATTGTAAAATTTGTGAGCAGCAAAATTCAAATCTTGCTCTGAGCGATTACCACCTTGAGTTTCATAATCATAATCTTTATTTTGCTTAAAATATCGTGGAAACATATGTTACATAGATTTTAAATAAGTACGCATATTTTACCAATAGAGGCATGCAAAATACATAGTAATAATGAAATACTAACTAAAATTTTACTAAAAGTTTACGCTCTGTCTTACCTTTTCATAGTTTCCTCATCGTCTATGTGTATGAAACTGTCTGTTCCTGTGAAGCTGGGATACGTGTTGGTGTCACCCCAGTTTATCTCGTTCGAATTCAAATATTTCACTTGAATGTAAGTCTGCCCATCATACGCCGGCTGTCCGGTCGCTATGTCGTCACTCTCTACATTCGTCAGGAACTGATGTTTCTTTACCGCGTAATACTTCCTGTATTTCTCCTTGTACAAATGTGTGTGCTTCTTTGATTTGATCTTGCGTTGTTTCAGTCTGAATCCCTTCTTTGGGACTATCGAATGGTGTATGTTGTTCTCGGATATGTTTTGGGGGTATTCCGGAATTGGCTCCAGAATCTCTTTGCAGATGCTGTTGTCTCTGAAACAATTATTTTTAGAGAGTTATTTTTATTATTCTGTGCTCAATGTATAATTTTCAGTGGCTCTAAAATATATAATAAACGGACTAAATATATAATGATCTGTGATTGTTACGTAACTTTTAAACGCACTTTTTGATTATACATAATAAATTTTATTTTTGAATGATCACTGTAATACCCGAAACTGTTATATAATTTAGAGTAATTGCCATACATTTATTTATTTTCGTTACTAATTTACATTGAAAATGTGTTATGTTTTGCTTTTTAGTATTAAAATTTGTATCATCATCAGCCTATATATGTCCCCACTGCAGGGACTCAGTCCTACTCTCCTACAGAGAGTGTAAGGGCCATAGTCCACCACGCGGGCCCAGTGCGGATTAAGCGGACTTCACATGCCTGTTCAAGACATGCAGGTTTCCTCACGATGTTTTCCTTCACCGTTAAGCAATCAGATAATGTACTTGAATTGAAAAACAACTCATAGGTACACGGCTGGATCCGAACCCGGGACCCTCAGATTGAGAATCCCGCGCCTTATCCATTGCGCCACTGACGCTTCTCCGAAAATTTGTATATATTTATTTATATATGTTGTATAATGTATATATGATTTATAATTGGATTTGAATTTGAGAATTTAATTAATTAAAATGATTCAGAACAATTCTTTTTCTTTTGTTGTTATCAACTGTATTGGATCTCATAAAAAACCTGTGAACCGATTTTGTTGTTTCTTCTTATTATTATTATTCATACTAATGTAAAAGTTTGTTTGTTTGTCCTTTCTTGACGTCATAACGGAGAGTCAGAATGACTTGAATTGTTATATAGAGGTAGAGATGGGGGAACGACCGGAATAGGATATTTACTACGTTTTATCATGCTAGAACAAGTCATTTCTATAGGATAATTTTCGATACTGCGGTGTCTTTGATACTCGGATAGATTGGTGGTATTTTCCTATGTCCACCTGGCGAGCTATAATCCTGTTACCTATGTCTGCCGCCAAACACCAGTGGTGATAGCACTGTTGTGTTTCCGGCAAAGAAAGCATAGCCAGCGCCTCATTAGCTTGAGGTTACAGGATCCAAACGACCTTAAGGTGACCTACAGGTGATATGAAAACCAAATGCCAAATCCGTTATACATAACAGAAATGTTTGATTCTTGGCGCGAACTTGAAAAATGTTGGTCCATTGCAATTTTCTTAATTGGTTAATAATACTGTTATGTGTTATAATGGTGTGATATAGTGCAAAAAGTGTCACGGACGGTGTTATAGTATCAATTACGCAAAATTGCAAGGGTTTCGACGCGATCCGAAGAGTTTACCATGTCGAGTACATTCGGCATATGGATTCTTTCGAATAATGTTGAAACCAAGGCTGGCCTTTAAAATTCTCGTCAAGAATCCAAAACATGCGATAAAATGTACACATTATACATTTTATTGAGAAAGCTGAAGAAATGGCTTCGGCATAGTTTATAACCTCAAAATTTGTTCACCTAATTTTACTCGTCATTGGCTAGATAACCACTGGTTAAAGCCATTATTTAAAAAAAGAGAAATGTTAAACAGCAAGTAATGCCAACTTGAATTACAACTCTGTACAAATAATAACAACCTTGGGTCAAGTAGTTTTATTTGTCGAAGCAATACAATAGCGAATCAACAACCGTGACTTCTAGCGTGTCCACGATAATACTCGTAAATGAACTATCAAATAAGGGAGTGAGGAAGCGAATGGCGTATTGTAAGCGTGACTTGGCACTTCATTTTATTTTACAGTAAACAGAAACAGAAAAATATTTATTTAAAAATACAATTGACACATAAATTGCGTACAATTACAATAATACATTATTGATGTACATAGGCATTGTGTTGTAATGTGTCGTCAAATAGGACTCATCTCAGCATGTGCTATGACAGTAGCCATAGCGCTGGTTTTCAGATAAGCCCTCTAATATGTAAAGTATGTTAAATGTATGTGTAAAAGAAGTGTATGTGTAAGTGTACATGGTCGTGTTAACTTTTAGTTGGTTGGGTATACAATATAGCTTATTTCACTAATCTATACTAATTTTATAAATTCAAAACGTAGTTTTTTCGTATCACCTTCCTTTACGTCGTAAAGGTGAGTCAGAATGACAAAAAAAACGTGTGGGTCTAGGGACGCCCGAAAGAAGTGATGACTTAAATAGCGCTGTGGGTTAGAGTGAGAGAGAATGAGCCTGCTTACCGCTGCCGTGTGCATGAGAGAACGGGAAGCCAGACAGTCTGGCGCCGTAACGCGTTACGTAACGAAGTGATTTACACTCCAATAAGAAGTTATCACTTCACAAAATTCCGCCTCCGTTGCTTAATCGCTGCACGCTTGAACTTGCAAACCGAAGGTCCCGGATTCGATTCCCAATGGTAACCTATGGCCTATGGCACCTATCGTAACCAGATTTAGTTGGTGGTAGAGCATTTCCTACGTCAGCTTGGCTTAGCTACCACCATGGTACTAGCCTGTCGACAAACACCAGTGTTAATAGCACTTTTGTGTTCCGGTATAGAAAGTAGCAGAGCCACCGTCTCATTAGATGCGCACGCTTACCATCCAACGGCCTTATCGTCAGTTACCAGCAGGTGAGATGAAGGCCAAGTGCAAAGCCATCACACCTAAATTATTTGTAGCATAAAATACTAAAGGAATGCAACGACAGATGACGAAAGACGGGTAACATCGCATGTCAAAATAACACGTGAGCTTGTAGGTCACGGAACCAAGGTTTTGTCCTTAGTTTGTCGTGATTTCCACATGATAACAATTATTTGACAGTTTGTTTAATGGTCATGCTTGCAAGGTACCTATATAAAATGCGTCATTTATCATTATCCCTCTGTTAATGCTTCCATACTAAATTTCTGTTGCCATAATCTTTTAAAATAGAATAGCTGGCTTTGATGAGTAATTACCTAAAAATAGGAGACGAAATTATAGTGTCGCAAGACAAATATCATTAATTTACAACTTTATAGTTAGCTACAATAGCAGATACGCAGCTAATGGTTTATAGATGGCGCTTTGAATATTAATCGAAAAAAGTGTTTAAAATGAAAATTGTGATTCACTGTGAAGTTGTATGTTAATGATACTCATTTCGCGACATCACAATCTGATGTCCTATTTTTAGATAGTTACTACACAAATCCAGCTATTATATTTTAAAATATTATGGCAACAGAAATTTAGTATGAAAATTTGATGGAGGTTGATCGCTTTAATGACAAATCGCTTAGATATTTGAGTTTTAATTATTACTAGCTACTGGCCGGGGCTTCGCCTGCGTGGACTTAGGATTTATCCAATGGGAACTACCAGGACAAAAGTAGTTAATGTTCTACCTTGACTATCTTCCTAAAAAAAACCAGTCCACTGTCTTTCAAGTCAGACTTTCTTTTAGGTTGTTAAAGTATGAGAAAATGAAATTTTATCAGTGAGTTTATCCCATGTTTTAATACTGTGCTATTTGGGAGACAATTTTTTTTAAAATATCATAAAATCACTCCTGCTGTTTTAGACTTATAAATTGTATGACTATACCGACTTTGTTTGTAATATCGACAAAGCTCCGATCAGTTTCAAAACCAAGTTGCTTGCATGTGTCGATCTTAGCTAGACCCGCCTTTTCTTTTGTTCAATAAGGAGAGAGGAAAACGCTTTTGTTTATGTGTCTTTATCACTTTTTAGGGTCCATTGTAGTAGTTAGTTATAGTTTAGGGTCATTTTATGATGCATCACTATGACGACTAACTTGCGAGACTTTCACAAATACAACAATGCTTTCTTGTTTTTATCGCTTTATGATCTATCCCAAAAACCTAGCAAGGCGGAGTAACCCGAGCCACGACTGTATGCGAAACTGGCCCTAATGGTGGTCAGGTGGGAACTTTGTCGTTAGTACATACGAGTACATAGATGAATACTGTTCATACCGAACACAATAGTGCTATTTTTGCACTGCTGTTTTTTGGCAGATAGATAACATGGTGATAGCTAACCAGAGGGACATAGTAAATGCATCTAAACAACAATACCGACTGGTAATGACTCTGGGAATCGAGCCCAGGCCCTCGGGATTGTAGCCCAAGCGTAACAACTGTACTAATGTGGTACTACGAGCTTAAGAGGCTATGTTGGTAAGACCACGTGGTCGGTTTCAAGGTTGCATTGTTTTGTAGCTGTCCCTCTCCGAGCCCTATCCTACCCAAGCGCGTACGGTGAGACAGCATACATTACGCGATGTTATCCACCCGTTATTTGGATGTTTCGTAGTCCAGGGATCATTTGAAGGATACAGTATATTATGTAACCATTTTTTTAATACAGTATACTAATGAAATTTCAGATGTTGGTGGTTTTTCCAAATTGTTCTAAATTGATTCATAC
Source organism: Carcina quercana (assembly GCA_910589575.2). Lineage (NCBI taxonomy): Eukaryota > Metazoa > Arthropoda > Insecta > Lepidoptera > Depressariidae > Carcina > Carcina quercana. The sequence goes on along the minus strand of OU342449.1, from coordinate 7,599,389 downwards.
TCTTGTAAATCAGGTTCAAAGTTGGGGCTTTTTATTACCGAAAAATACAATACTTTGACGCCCTGTAACTCTGGAAGTATATATTTAAACGAAAATCTGACTCGCCACCGACACAGATATTTGTTTCTAGATTGTGTCTTGAAAATTTCATAGATTTTCATAGCTTAATACTCAAAATATGACTGGACTACGTTTGTATGGGCGCTTTGACAACAGCATACCCTCTTAAGTCTCATGTCGAACTCACCCGCAAGTTTCGTTGTGCTCATCGCAGTTGTCGACGTTAACTCCGCCCAGCGCTGACGACACCACCGACAACTCTTCGTCGTTTATTATTAGCTGGAAGCACACAAGTCACAAATTAAAATAAGATATCATACAAAAAGAAGAAAGTGGTCGGCTCAGGGATCGGTAGTATGACGCGCGCGTATACAAACGTCACCCGGACGTTTGGGAATAGGAACAGATATCACGATATTTATATGTCGTGTCCGGGGCGTGCAATTGTGTCATACAATTCGGAAGGTTTATTTTCAGCAGTCGGTGGCGCAGTGGATAAGGTGCGGACTCTCAATCTGAGGGTACCGGGTTCGAATCCAGCCGTGTACCTATGAGTTGTTTTTCAATTCAAGTACATTATCCGATTGCTTAACGGTGAAGGAAAACATCGTGAGGAAACCTGCATGTCTTGAACAGGCATGTGAAGTCCGCCGATCCGCACTGGGCCCGCGTGGTGGACTATGGCCCATACACTCTCTGTAGGAGAGTAGGCCTGAGCCCCTCCAGTGGGGACGTATATAGGCTGTTGATGATGATTTTCAGCAGTGGATGTCCCAGACGAAGCACATTAACTAGTAGAGGGCGCGTGCGCAGCCCCGCAGTCACTAGCCGTATGCGCTTTTGATATTACGCTAGCATTTTTATCTTCAAAGTAAAATTATGCATCATTATTAAAAGCAGAATATAAAATTAAATGGCGTGGAATGTGTAATACAACTTTAAGTTATAGAAAAGGTAAGATAATATTTCACAGGTATAACATTTAATTTTTTAAAACGTCCTAATTTTCGCGCGTCTTTCATGTTGTCCCTTTCTGATACACTGACATTAACATTATTGTCGTCGCAGCTTTTCTCGACTCCCACCGTAAAACGATGAATTTTGTTTAAAACAAAACGCGTTCACGCTCTCTCCAGACATACTCCTTGCTCCAAACTGATGATGACTTCCATGACCTATCTGAGGATTGATCAGAGTTACTGACCTGTCCAACACAACCGCTAAAGGAGCTTCGGAGCGCTAACCGCGGCGGTAGCGGGTGCGGCGCCCCACCCAGCAACATGGGCTGCGTGAGCCGTAGTCGTCGAGCGACCCCGTGTGACGTCACTGTGCGCGTCGCGTCGATGACGTCACGCGGGGAGGAGGACCGCACGCGCAGCGCCGCGCGCCGCCCCGCACGGCTCACGGAGACCCGGTGCCACGTGTTCGGCGTTAGGGGGTACGCTGATCTGGAATTTATGTATGCATTAGTAGTTCTTTTTGAATATATACTGTTCAGTACAGACAATTAGGTCATGAGATGCGTGTTGCCAGTGATGACATACGGAACCGAAACGTGGTCCTTTACTGTGGATCGAATAAACAAGCTCAAAGTCACTCAGCGAGCTTTAGAATGCTATGGTTTTAATTTATCTACGTGATAAAATCCGTGATGAAGAAATCCGTTGACAACTCTGGGAATAACATAGCTCAACGAGTCAGTGAACTGAAGTGTCAATGGGCAATGTCAAATGTCAAAGTAAAATTTCTCGAGTGGCGACCAAGTACCGGGAAACGTGTACCGTGTCGTCCCCCTACTAGATGTACCGACGATCCAGTCTAGTCTAAGAAATGTAGACTATTTGTCTAACAAATATTTGAAGCAAAGGATTAGATGAATAAAAAAAGAGCACGCCCGCGGGGTCGGTTGACCAATATATTTTTGGGGGGGAGGGTTATGGTCGGAAAACCCAGCCCGCAGGCTATAACTACCACTATCTACCGGTTAAGGGTCCGCAGAAGCCGCGGGTTAAATTGTCATTTTTATGAAGAAAAAAAGGTTTAAAATAAATTGAAAATAAATGAGATGATGTGTGACGTAAAAGAACACAAGAAATCAAAGTTTAGAAAGTAAAACTAAACTAGAATAAAAGTAAGATTTCAGTAAAGAGGTCTAACAAATCGAGCCCGCGGACTAAGTGGTCTGTGGGCTCAGTTGACCACAAAGTCTTATTGACCATAAGTTTGAACAACGGACTCAGACTTTGCAAGACTTTAGTCAGTGTGGATGTGGATTGCACGCTGAATCACCTGATTGTCTGAACAGTACGATGATTCCGTGATTCTACGACAGGTAGTAGCTACATGAGCCGTGTCAGAGGACTATGGCGGATCAAAGTCTGACAACGAAGGTTTGTGAGGTTGGTTATCAACCTACACGATGTGAATGGAATTTACGAACCTGACGAGAGCGATGCCGGACCCCAAATCAAAGGCGAATTCCACGAAGTAGTTCCTGAGATGAATCGAGAAGAAGTCACCATCGCCGTTGGCGTGCTCTGAGTTGTACAGCAGGATGCCGTCACCGCTAGTTGGTTTCAACGTTATCTGGAATTTAATAATCAAAATCAAATCGAAATTGATAAAATTATTCATATTCTAGAAAGGATTTCGCGCTAGTCCGGGGCATTTTTAAAATTTGCAATTTTTTTTATAGTTTTGTACTCGACCTTTATCTTACCAGATGGTAAGTGACGGTAAGGCTGTTTGGTGGTAAGCGTGCGCCTCCCTGAAGCCTCAATCTAATGAGCTCTGATACCATTCGTACCGGAACACAACAGTGCTATAATGATGCTGTTTGGCGGCAGACTTAAGTGATATGGTGGTAGCTAGCCAGGCTGACATAGAAAATAAACCACCAACCAATCCGAGCATCGATAAGTACTGGGAATCGAACCCGAGACCTGATTGTAAGGCCACAGAGGTTAGATTATAATGTGCAGAAATTAATCAATCTGTGGAATCAGTCAATCAGTTTATTGCGTATTACATTGCAAAGGTTACCAAACATCTTCTTCTGCTCTTATTTATAAAAAAATCGATTGCATTGCGTTGGTATCTCGATAAATTGAAAATTACTCGACTGATTTGACTGTGTTAAAATGTTCGTAAAAGTCCGAAAAATGTTACTGTAACAGCAAAATTTGAAAAGTGGCTCCAAAATATAGAAAGTTAGACAGAACGTATGTTCGGTCAGCCAGCTGTACATAAATTGTTTGTCTCAAACATGACAACACATAAAAAAATCTTTCCTTATTTTTGGAAGTCAATCACAAAAAAATGTTTGGTTTGATTATACAAATGGTCATACTACAGAAGACTTCAACTTCATTATAGTAATTCCGTAAATTCCACGAAATCTCTCACTATGTCTCATCTGTTACTCAAACTTTAGCTCGTTCATATCAATTAGGTGGTAATTGTTTGCAGCTCGGGCTGGGGTAGATGAATTATTATTTATTTATGAGGGCACCGTTCCTTCTCATTGCTCTGACAAAGGCTTTACGAAACTTTGTCAAGTATGAAACAATTTTTTTCTTCATTATATCATTTAATTTTTTTTGGAAACCTACAGTGTCTTCATTAGTGATAGTTACATAAAAACCTAAGCGATGTCTCTATTTACATTTTTATACATTTATACTACATGCCATTTGATAGTAAATGTAAATTTTCATATAACTTAATAGTAAATGTAATTATTTCTTAAAACAGTGACATAATGTCACGGAGCTCGAAAAGTCTAGAGAATAAGAAAAGAGAGGGGCGTATCCATCTATCCCCTTCGTGTCGGATATTGACAAATGACTACCGTAGAAAGCTCTTGAATACTCGCATAAGGATTGTCATGTGCGAAAGGGAGAGCAATTCACCTATATCTTTCGTGTCGAATACTCTCCAATGTTCCTGAAGATTCTAGATTGACTCAGCAGAAATAAGATTAAATAGGTTTTTGACATACCTGAACATCGAGCCAAGCTTCGGCTGAGTTCCCAAGGCCCGGCAGACGGAGGTAGGACGAGCCGTTGAAGCGAGGCACCTGAAATGCATTTTAATTGTTCATTACTTTGGAGCTTTATACTTTTTGGCAAAGAAATTTACTTCGATTTACTTCGATTTACATTATAAAACCTCGGAACACTCTTATAGCGCGTTTTATTGTACTGGTAGTGCCATCTAGTGCCAAGTTTAGAATACTTTTATTGTGTACAATCAGGGGAAGCTATATATGCATTTTGACACACAGCTGGCTTAGCTTCGTTATACAGCGCCACCTGCCATATGTTAGCTTTTTGAAATGTGTATTATTATTTCGCTTTATTTCAGGTTTTATCCACTAACTAGCGCTTTACCTGCGACTTCGTCCGTGTGGACTTACAAATTATCACACGGGAACTACTAGTTTGAAAGGGATAAAAAGTAGCTTATGTCATTTTCCGGCCTTTCAAGAATCCAATTACAAAAACCAAGACTCATTTTTCTTTTTTTACGAAGTAAAGGAAGAACAGAAAAACAAACTCATTTTCGCATTTATAATATTAAACATTAAAAATTATGTAGCAGTGTCCCTAAGACTAGTTGTTTTGTAATATAAGTTTTTATTGTGAAGAAAGAGTATCGCTTTCATAACTTGAAATAAGGTATGGTAATCTTACCTTCAAATCAAGCGTAACTTCACACTTATCCCCGGCGTAACCCAGTGGACACAGACAAACTGTCCCAACACAACCGCCGCCATGTTGACATTGACACTTGCTATCGTAATCCGTTTGCATCGCCTTCAAATCATCTGCTTTCAAATCGTTTTCTACATCAATCACCATTTTTTTACTCTTGCTATCGTTCGGTAGTTGTATTTTATTGAAATCGTATACTTTGAACTGGTTAATAGAGTTGTCCATTTTGTTGTCATCGTGTTTCTTTGCGTCTCTCATTACGATGTCGTTGTCTTCAAAATGGACGATGTCGTTGATGTCGTAGATGTGTGTTCCGACATCATTTGGATGTGGTATTGTCTCTTTTGTTGTTATTTCGTTCAATTTCCACGGTGCCAGCGTTGGAGCGCATTCTCCTGTGAAATAATTTATTTGGAATGAGACAAGCGTTATTATTTTTAGAAGAAAAACTGTGAGAATGCCGTTGATTTCTCATATACGCTCAAATTTATTCAAGATACTGTATCAATGTAAATCATGGCATGAAGCAAGAGCTAGTAACCAAGATGGCAGATGAAGGAATGACGAAGCTAAGCCGAGTTGGAAAGTTGAAATTCGGAAACATTCCTCCATTGCGCGCCCGGAATCCCCCGGCTGTTTCGCGAGTGACAGCTGAACGCGGGCTCTAATAACCCGCATAATAAGATATACGATATTAAAATCCATAAACAAGAACAAACACACATGAAATACCCATTACAGCGAGCACGTGACAAATGATTACGTATTCGACGCGTGGTGTCGCGGAATTTCATTACTCTTATACGAGTACACTGGGTTTGGCCAGGCACGGAGCCAGGCGGGGAAAGTGTGGCCATTAGAGGGTCACCAGATCACCAATCATTTTTATCAGACCTCTCGCACACACTTATAGGCGTATCGGAACTCTCCCTCACACTGCTAGTGTTGTGTGTAACAATAAAAAGGGATTTGTTGATAGTCGAAAACAGGTAATGAGGGAAGGTTAAGTAAAATAATTGAAATTACATATTGTTAAACTTTTAATATCTACTGCTAAAAATACAAAATATTAAATGTTATTGTGCGTGTTCATCAGCCCTTACATTATAATACTTAAATTAATAAATTTAAATGACAAATTATAAATTTTTTACAAACACCTACACTTTATGTAATTGCACGATCGATAACGATTGGCCTGGCATCCCTATGGCGTAATGATTTATGACTCAGTTCGCACGTTCGTAATGGTTCAAGTATAGTGACGTATGATGCGCAATATTACCCGACCGCGTACCTTTGCAGCACACATTACTTGACCGATCCAAACATCACGCATCACTTATGGCATTTCGCGCGCATGTCTTCGTTCTGCACCGCTCACTCGCACGTAGCGCGGCGCGGGCTCGGATCGTCCGACAAAACCATAAGGAGGGATAGAACGCGCTTATGTTACTGAAATGAAACCGTATTGCTTGGAAAATAAGGCTTACATTGTACGTATTTTAATTCCGAGAGCGTGATGTTTATATATCCTGCATTACAAATATTACAATAACAAAAGTCATGTCGCATGTCAGCGCACGGCGCGTATTTCAGGTGATGTTTAGAGTGATGTGTAATGTTGCGATGTAATGTTACGCGGTACGAAATGTAATGACATATCACATTACTTTAAGAAGTACAGTTTTGCGCATGTCTATTGTAACCATCGTTACGTACACACCCCAATAAAATTGTAATAGCTCAAAATAACATAGACACACATTTATAAAACAACATTTATACACAGGTGTTCAGAAAAATGCTAATTATATTTGTGGGTGTGGAGTGCAATGTCATGCTGAATTTACTTTATCTGAGATGCTGCCATCGCTTATTTATAGATGTATTCAAGGCTATAGCGAACAGGCCTCTTTTAAGCCTAAGGATGATGAGCGAGTTTAAATTTGCTGTACCTAGAAAAAAAAAGCTTTTAGGTTGGATTATAGCCTGGGCGCCGCCTAGATGCATCTCTGTTAGCTTACAGGTGCCTCATTGGAGTCGGCGCCTCTGGAATGGCGCACAAGTTGGTCCCACATATCACGTCGCCCACGCTGGAGATTCCACGGAGCGGGAAGCGGGATTACACGAGACAGAAACTGATTGTGTATGCATCTCGCCTTCACATGTTCCGGTTCATAACACGGAGACACGACGTACAATAGCGAAGTCCGCCTCCGTGGCCTAAAGGCTAAGTGTTGGACTCACAATTCGAAGGTCCCGAGTTCGATTCCCAGTTGGGGTACCTATTGGTATGATGATTGTTTGGTGGTAGGGTATTTTCTGTGTCTGCCTGGCTAGCTACCACCATGTTGCAAACCCATCATACATAAAAAAGTCTCCATTTCATAGTTAATTTAGTGCAAAACAAACATTTCGCGAAATTAATTTCAAAATGTAACCTCAGAATAACCTAAAGCGTTATTTTGTTCTTCTGCTTCTATATAATTTTTTTTATACAAATTAAGCTTTTCAGTGCATTTAAATAACCACATATTCAAAACATATGCGTTTGAAATTCCAGCGTAATTGAAACACAAATTCCTGCCTGAGGTTAGAACACAAACGCGGTAAAACGTCCGATATATCATATAAAGAGAAAATAATGAGAATAACGAACATTGAACATTTCCAATACTTTGTGTCTCGAGTATTGAATTACTAAAAGACCCACAAGCTGAAATGGAAACATAAAAGAGCGGAATCGGGGACCTTTATCGAATTGAAATGGAAAGAAAAAGAACAATGAAGGAATCCTTACTAATATTATATTATGTAACTATGTACTTTGGATAAGTTTATCCCTTTAAGCAGAGTCGAGGAAAAAACACGCTTAGCTCATTTTTAATCATGTTTGTAGTACTTATTATGTTTCATTACATTTTTAAACGACTTCAAACAAGGAGGAGGTTATCAATTCGACGGGTATGTTTTTTTAAATTTTAATGTTTGTTACCTCAGAGCTTTTGACTGGGTGAACCGATTTGAATGATTTTTTTTATTTGAAAGGTGCTGCTTCCTGTGTGGTCCCATTTCAATTTGATTTAATTCTGACGACGGCATCAATGAGAAAACGACAAATTTTGCCATAGTAAAAGTAGACTTTTAGGGCAATTGAAGTCGGTTTCCAGTTCTTTTTGAACGCATTTACTTCTTTGTTCATACAATAGTCTTCTATCGATATACATCAGCAGGATGGTGTGCTGACGACTTGAAAAAAAATATATAATAATACTCCATAATACGGCCATAATCTTCGAACTCTTTTAGAACAAAAAAGAATTGTTTTGTACAAAACAAAATACTACCAAAAACTTTAGTATTTTTAAAAAACAATCTTTAAAAATAAATAGGTCTAACATGGCTTCGCGAATTTCCTAAAAACTTTGAAGGCACACTTATAGCTTTTTATCCAAAAACACTTTAAGAGTCCCATGAGCTTTCAAGGGTCTCGTTCTTTTTGCCATGGTGGGCTGGCAGTAATTTTTTATCGCCCGGAATCTCTTTACATAAGCGTAGGGCCTAAGCCCTCCTTAGACACTCGTAGGGAATCCCGATAATTTATCTCTAAACGCTGTCCGGAGAGTCCCTTTACAGGGACGTTCGGAGGACTGAGATTTTTATAGAGCAATGAAGCCACCCAGTTCTAGACCCTTGAAGGTCAAAGGTCTCATCAGATGCTCCTAAATTGATGTCCACACCAGATTAATTAGTTCTCAAGGTTAGTCGAAGCAAAATATATTCTAAATAATTTGACATTTTTCTTGCCTTGACACACGATACACAAAAAAATATATATATAAAAAAGGAACAGCTTATTTCTATAAGAAATTACTTATACTCGTAGTACTCCTGCGTCAAGCGGGAAATAGTGAAAAGAGGAGGGCAGTTAGATTAGGCTTACATTTAATATAAATACAAGACACAAAATATTAATAATACATACATACAACAATTATAAATAAATTTAAATGCGTTTTTCTGACAAATGTAAACAGATTTACTGTCACTACAGTGTAAGGCAACTAGTTCCAAAATCTGGTTTTTGACATTTTGGAAATGTTGAGTACAGTTCTCTTCATATTGTATTGTATGCAACACGAGCAAGTACCAAATATAGAAAAAATTCATTTCTGATACGTAGCGTCAATGAATTTAATAAAGTGCTGCAGCGACACGATGTGGATATATTTAATACCAGTACATATGTACTAAAGCGACTACTGACCCGAGAATTCTTTCCTTCTGTAATTAGCAGTTAAGCAATTAGTTAGTAATAATAGTAGTATGTATTTGAACCTGTACTTAGTATATATATAATCTGTACCCGTATTCCGATACTCAACTTATATTTCTGTTTCTTTTTTAGATTATTTACTACTGTAGTATTTTTATTAGACCTTATATAATTTAACTAGATTTATACATGTGGAGACTTATTATTAGTTTATAGCTACTCATAAGATACATTATTTATTTATATACTATAAACTGTTAGTCTTCCCAAAAATTGTAAAATAAAAATAAATAAAAATAAAATATCCGGCCTGCTGGAAAAATCAAGGAAAAGTCATAACAGACTACAATTGCACTTTTATTTTGTTTTTTGTTTGTACAAAATCTTCTGTGTTCGTTTGAATTCTGCCTGAAATAGATCAGATTTAGCACCAACCTACGTATGTAAGTCTATGCTACTTCCGCACACGTAATCTGCCGTATGAAAAAACAAGACAGCAACATTTTTATCAGTACGTCGATTTTTACCTTGTTACTACAAATTCTGTCGAAAAATCTAAAATCATTTGACGTCAACTTAATTTGAATATCTTTGGTTGTTTTTAAGAGATTGTAAAATTTCGGAAGATGTAATCTATTCTTTCTATAATCTACGGCACTGTTTTCACCACAGCAATGGACACAGTTCTTTGTTATTTTTAAAACTCTTTGGTTCATCCTGTTCCTAACTCCGGCTCTTTACAAGACCAGACACGTTCCCGCCACATACAAGCAAAACTTTTAACTAAAACGTTGAAGTTCCATTTATCACTCTACGTACGTAATAAGTTTAATCTCGAGTTTTCCCCATGCCAAGTTTTAAGAAAACCGAAGTCATACACCTACTATGAAAACTGATATTGAATTTGTTGATTCCGACAAGGTGCTTGTTGCAATCAATGATTGTAATGACGGGTCCTAATCTTAGGTAATTGCTTAGCCAAAAAAGTCACATTTTTTATTTTTAAGGACTTAAAAAAATCCATTTAACGACCTGACCTTCTCTCGTGAGCTTCTTTAAGCCCGCTAGTTGGCAATAGCGAGTGGCGTAGAAATCTGTAAAGATTTCCTGACTAAAAACTTAAATTTGGAACATGATGCTTTTGAATATGATCCACCGCCATGAAGAGATTTTTTGAGATTTCACGCCAAAAGTTCGGATTTTTTTTATCGGCAACTTTGCTGATACAAAACTTGGACTATAAAACAGAAATATCGATCGATTTAACTATTTAAACCTAACCTAGGAACAAATCTGGATGTGATGAAAATTCAGAAATAATAACAGTCTCTATATTATCCGCGAACAGAGAGATTTAAATATAGTAAAAGGTTATAGTGGGGAACGTTATAAAGAAACATTTTGATCTCAAACGTCAATAGTACGTCAAATGTCTTATACGGACGCGTGACGTGACACTAGACTGAGTAACTTATTACCGACTGGTAAGTTTAGGATCAAAATTTTTGTTTGGTCTACCTAACAAAACAAAGGTCAGGTCTATTCCTAACAGTAAGAGGCCTGACAAAGCAAACACAAATGATATCCTAAACTTACCAGTCGGTAATAAGCTACTCAGTCTAGTGTCTTGTACGGGCGTGTGACGTGATGTGACACTAGATTGAGTAACTTATTACCGACTGGTAAGCTTAGGATCAATTTTTTTGCTGAAGAAAACCTGACAAAGCAAAGGTCAGGTCAGGTCTATTCCTAACAGTAATAGACCTGACAAAGCAAACACAAATTTTATCCTAAACTTACCAGTCGGTAATAAGTTACTCAGTCTAGTGTCTTGTACGGGCGTGTGACGTGATGTGACACTAGATTGAGTAACTTATTACCGACTGGTAAGCTTAGGATCAATTTTTTTGCTGAAGAAAACCTGACAAAGCAAAGGTCAGGTCAGGTCTATTCCTAACAGTAATAGACCTGACAAAGCAAACACAAATTTTATCCTAAACTTACCAGTCGGTAATAAGTTACTCAGTCTAGTGTCTTGTACGAGCGTGTGACGTGATGTGACACTAGACTGAGTAACTGATTGCCGATTAGTAATAAGTTTAGGATCAAAATTTTTGTTTGCTTTGTCATGTCTAATACTGACAATGTTAAATGTCTTTGTCCGCGCGCCATTTTTCTTTACCTATTATTGGATCGTTTGATCTCGAAAGGCACAATCTAATTTTATCTCCCTTATACGGTTGTTTGGTTGTCTATTGTAATGGTTAGGTGGGAGGAAGCATGTATCTGTAAATAAGACGATACCCGGTATATTTGGGGTACAATGTGCGTGCCAAGTTTCAAGGCCTCATCACTAACTGTCATTCTACTGAGGCCTAAATGTGGCAATGTAATAACGCGTCTGGGTGGTACAAGTTTATAGCTTTTAGAAGGTTGTTTGTATAGGTAAAAAACTTAAGTAAATGTTAACCTACTTCAACAAATAAATGGATTCAAAAAGAACTGAAAACCTACTTCAATTGCCCTAAAAGTCTACTTTTATTAAGGCAAATTTTTATATAGATTTATATAGTTTTCTCATGGATTCCATTGTTAGAACTGGACCAAACTGACACGGGACCACGCAGGAAGCATCAGCTTTCAAATCGAACCGATTTGGGTGACCCAGTCGAAAGTTCTGAGGTAACAAAAAAAACATACCCGCGAATTGATAATCTCCTCCTTTTTTGAAGTCGGTTAATAAGCGATCTAAATGCGATCACCAATCTGCCTACAAAACCTAATCAATTAGGAAAGCTTATGTCCAACAGTGGATTTATTCAGACGATTATGATAATTTACTTTTTCCCGCGACTACCGGAAACGACTTGCTCCATCCAGATAAAAAGTATTATACGTCCTTCTCCGTCCCGTTAAATATTTCTATACAAAAAATCAAGTCATTCTAACTCTCCCTTACGATTTTAAGAAAGGACAAACGAATTCACTTTCACATTCAAAATATTCGTATGGATATGTACAGGTAATATAGAATTTATGTATCCCATCATCAGATCGGGCTCTATTTTTGATTCGCTCGTGTGACATAGCTTCGTCGCACACGACTTAAGTCACGATCGACTACAAGTCGCATGAAAACAGGTTTGACCGTATTTTTGAATCATTCGCCTCAGGTGCTGCCAATATACATAACTTAAAATGTATAACTTTATCCGTTTTATGCAAAAAATAAACCCGGTAACGGAACGCAAAGTTCATAGAACAGTTCCTATTGTCAATGTCAATAAGTGGTAATGTCAGTGTTCGACGATGACGTTTAGTCTATCGCTCGCTTCCGCAAAGAGTGGTCCCGACCACTCGTTGCAGAAGAGCGATTCAAAAATACCAAATTTCAAAAGTCGAACGAAAATCAGTAGAAATCGAGCGCTCGCGGCGCGTAGAGCGAATCAAAAATAAAGCCCCTGATGGTAAACCTGTCAGCCTCTATCAACTTGCGCCGCATCTCTAGGTAAACCATAGAAATATGTCGGTTATAAATCAAGAGCCCCGCAAGCCGCTAGAGGGCGCGCCTCATAAATAACCTTGCGTCCGGCCCACATTATTATATTAAAACTCGCTAACACGTGCGTGATTTATTCGTCGACATACTATTATTAACTGGAGAAGTGTAAAACCAACATAGAGCAGCAGAACATAACATAGTAAGGCATACATTCCGTTACAGAGGCTTTCGAACACCCAACCAAAATCCAATGGAAGCCCGATCGTCAGTTTTCTAATTCTGTAAGTCTTCCGCGATAGAGAAGTTTAGCTCTATTGTTTTCCTGTTCGCAGCACAGTTGTAAGGTCCTGGGTTCGATACGCGACGGGGACACATCGTCAAAATCACTTTGGAAAGCCCCTGGGGAAAGTACAAGCTAGTTTGGTTAGGACATTGCAGGCTGAATCACCTGAAAGATGATTCCGTACTTCGTTAGCACGCAAGCAAGTGCAAACAAATTATCCCATCCTAGTGCGAGTGCGAGTGCGAGGCAGACTATAATAACTTGTACCTGGTGAGAAATACGAGCGATTGTTGTTAAATTTATACATTGAATTAAAAAACGACAGACGCTTGAACACTTTGCAATCGTAAGATTTTAATGAGATATAATTTAAAAAGTATTCTTTTCTAATTAATTCCTATACTTGTGCTGTAAGATCTTGCTCCTTACTTAGAAAATCGAGGCGCATCCGTTAGAGGATTTTTCGGTGGATATTATGTATGGTTTTCCGTATTTGAAATAACCATATTCTGTACGGTACCCTCGGTGCGCGAGTCCAACTCGCACTTGGCCGGTTTTTTAATTTAAGCGAGGATGTAGTTGTCAATAACACACGAGCCTAGAAGCCTCCTTGTTGGTTCATCAACATAATCTACCTAGTATTCATAAATGTGAGAGAAATATAGCAGATCTTTACTTAAAAAGGTAGAGTACACTTGTGTATCGAAACACAATTTACCTAGATGGGGGCGCCTGCACATAAAAGCCCAGAAATTTATCAATGGATCCCTCCCTACTTGGCGGGAACCAGCAATTTCCACGGGAAATTGTATGTTTGCTTGTAGAAAGCATCATTTTACATTAAATAAATATAATATTTTTTATGCTTGGCTCTTACGATATGTAGGTCTATATTATTTATTTACGGAGACAAATTGTAAATCACTTAGGTGTATCAAAAGACTTCAGTCTAGAGATAATTGAATCTACTTGTAAGTAATGATTATGGCGACATTCTGAAATAAACTGACTTTTTGATGTAATACTACAGGACGCTGAAAGATTCTGAGAATCTCTAAGTAAAGTATGTATTTCTTAATGGCTTTATCTTCACTTTGAAAGAACCAGAAACGTGATTCCAAGATTTTGTCTCGATAGATTTTCTTTTTGAAAATACCTCTTAAAATCATATTTCGTCAGATTATTGCTAAACAACATAAGGTATGGCAATATAAATTGCTTTAATTAATAGGTAACAATAACGTTATTAGTTTGCAAGTTGCCTAATTTTTTCAATGTGTTTTTTCGCGTTTCTAAAGCCAAGTGAGACACCGATGAGAACCAACTGTGACTTTATAGAATCGCACTAGGGCTCGTGTGGAGCGATGACATTCCCGACCCTATGGCTTTCGGGTTTTGGCCGAATTTGAAACAACCCTTTTACCAATTTTGGTCATATTTTTCAACACTCGTCATCATCAACAGCTTATATGTATATGTCCCCACTGCAGGGTCTCAGGCCTGCTCTCCTACAGAGAGTATATGGGACATAGTACACCACGCGGGTCCAGTGCGAATTGGTAGACTTCACACACAGCTTTGAATTTCCTCTCAGGAGTGTGCAGGTTTCCTAACGACGTCTTCCTTCGCCGAAAATCCATTGGCAATGATTTTTATCATTCGTACATAAATTCAAAATAACCAATAGGAACACATTGGTACGAGCCAGGATCGAACCCAGACCTTGATGATTTAAGGACTGACGCTCTACCCAACTGAGCTACCACGGCTGAGCTACCATTTCACTCACATGTGTCATACTAGTCCGTGAAATTTTGGCGTTGACTTTAGAAGCTTACACACACACAGTTTTACTAAGCTAGACCTCCGACATTCACATATCTTGATAAGACTAACTCCAGATTCATGTTATATTTATTTGATTCTGTGCCTAAATCCCGAACCGTTGGCATTAATCTTTCACCCTGGACATGTGACTGGAATTCAAAAGATACCAAATAAGTATCAGATACTTTGGTAAAGCCTAGGCCAGGGATGTCAAACCTTTTCACAGTCGCTCATTAAGTTGCTTCTGGGTGAGCACGCTTGCCGTCCAATGACCTTATAGTCACATATTATAGTGAGTTGAAATCTGAGTGAGTCATCGTCATCGGCCGGGAAACGTCCACTGCTGGACATAGGCCTCTCTCATGGTACGCCACATCGACCGGTCCCGAGCCACATGCATCCAGCGACTCCCCGCGACTCTAACCAGGTCGATATACTCGTATCTAGTAAGGGGGCTGGTAGACATTGCCCGGTACGTGTGTGAGTGAATATATTTATTTAAAAGACTTGTAATTGGTGCAAAAAAATTCTTATTTCAATAGACACAATATTTAATATTATGTATCTGTCTCATTTATGTAATCCTATATTATACTCGTATTTCTAACAATATGTACACGCTTAACTACCCTCCACTTTTCACTGTTTTTAGCTTGATCTAAAACTGCTTTGAAAATCTGCTCCTGTTGTATATATATTTCTCAGTATTTTGCGTTTTGTAAATATTTTCTCGTGTAAAATAATAGGTTTACTTAAAAAATAGTAAAAATTGATTTAAGTTTGCCATCCCTGTCCTACTCTACACATACATGTTATTCAGTTAGTACTGAATTATATTAATTTATTTAAATGCTTCAGAACACAAAAAGAAATGGTTGAATCATATTTAATCCATTCTAAAGAGTTAGGTTTTTTTGCACTTGCGTCGTAGCGGAGAGTAGAAATGATTTCACTGTTATGCATAGTGTATAGGTATAGTTGAAGAGTTTGCCTGCAGACCCCTACAAATCTAAAGTCAAAATTTCTCGAAAATAACACAAATGAATCGATTGCTTGGCCTCGGAATCCAGTCTGTGATTTTCATTGAGAGATAGTCTTGGCACAAGAATTGATGTAAGTTTGTAAATTATAAAAAAATGGTATTCAGATTTGTTCCTATATTTGTGCTATAAGACCTTGCTTCGTGACAAATTTCAGGTACCATATATGTCAGATGGACAATAAAGTTATCTTATAAGGCTTCCGTTTTCCTTTAGAGGTACAGTACCCTAAAAATAATTACAAACATCAGAAGATTAATTCTAAATGAGCTATTATATAGATTGTTTATATGTTATATATTATTTAATGAGCTTTTGAAATCATTTGATAATCTAACTAGCTTTAAAAGACATCTTAGAAAATTCTTATTAGATAAATGCTAATATCCTCTTGATGAATATATACACGACAGGGATAAAACCAATTACGATTGATAGCTCTATGGCGTTTGTCTAAATATTGTTTAATGATGTATTTTATCTAGGTTAAGTGACATTCAAACACAATGTACCTTTGTTTCTGAATAAATTGATCTTCGATCAACAATTGTTGATCGAATAAATTGATTGATTGATATATGTTCCTGAGTTCCCGTTTCCCCCCCTAGAAAAG
Source organism: Carcina quercana (assembly GCA_910589575.2). NCBI lineage: Eukaryota > Metazoa > Arthropoda > Insecta > Lepidoptera > Depressariidae > Carcina > Carcina quercana. Next base: position 7,583,070 of record OU342449.1, on the reverse strand, counting down.
TTACCACGAGATCCATCTGCTTACGTACATATTTCTCTAGAGAATCACCGAAGCCCACCGAATAAATTATATCAAGTATTGTACGATGATTCCAGAATACAAATCCGACCCGATTCCATCTAGCAAATCTAGAATACAGTAATGCTAAGCTTGGATTTGGATATCGGCGCAATCCGATCTCTCAGTCTATTCGCAACATCTAAACACGTTTTCATGCGCAAATATGGTGCCATTAGGGTTGTCACTCACAATACAACAGTCCAAAGGCTCTATTTTTGATTTGCGCCGTGTGACATAGCTTCGTCACACACGACTTTTTTTGACCGTATTTTTGAATCATTCGCCTCAGGTGTTACCAATATAACTTAAAATGTTTAAGTTCATAGAACAGTTCCTACTGTCAATGTCAATAAGTGTTAATGACGTTTTGTCTATCGCTCGCCTCCGCAAAGATACAACATACAGTCGATTTGAGAACCTCCTCCTTTTTTGAAGTCGGTTGAAAACAAACAGTGGCTTCTAAGTTCAGTGGACTTTGGACGGTTCTTTTTAAATTACCGGAATTATTTATAAAAACAAACTTTACACCTAACCTAACAAGTTATGATTTATGGATGTAATAATAATGACCCATATTGTATGCAACACGAGCAAGTACCAAATATAGAAAAAATTCATTTCTGATACGTAGCGTCAATGAATTTAATAAAGTGCTGCAGCGACACGATGTGGATATATTTAATACCAGTACATATGTACTAAAGCGACTACTGACCCGAGAATTCTTTCCTTCTGTAATTAGCAGTTAAACAATTAGTTAGTAATAATAGTAGTATGTATTTGAACCTGTACTTAGTATATATATAATCTGTACCCGTATTCCGATACTCAACTTATATTTCTGTTTCTTTTTTAGATTATTTACTACTGTAGTATTTTTATTAGACCTTATATAATTTAACTAGATTTATACATGTGGAGACTTATTATTAGTTTATAGCTACTCATAAGATACATTATTTATTTATATACTATAAACTGTTAGTCTTCCCAAAAATTGTAAAATAAAAATAAATAAATAATAGGATTATAGTACATAATTTTTGAAATTTTATTGCACATGGAAGATCCATTAAAAACACGTGAATAAATGAACCAATTGGTAATTGCTTTCTAAAATATATCTACAAACAGCAGTGTTACTTAGGTAACTTGGTGGTAGTCAGTCAGGCGGACAAAAATGTCCTACCACCGATGAATATCTGTGTTTTAGTTGCTCGCAGCTGGCAACCCTGCGTCAGTGTATTTGTCGTGTCAAATGGAACGTTTTAAACCGTCCTAAATCCAATACCAGCGCTGACTCACGGCGAATTGTTGTATTCACCCGTTCACCCGATGCGAGGGAAAACAGCTGCGAGATTCTTTTAGTTTAAATCTAAAATGTAAACGAGTATTCAGGCGCTTCGAAATAGTGCTTTTGAGCTCCCAATTTTTTTTAGGGTGACTCCATTACTTAGGGCTGAAATCTGGTTGTTTTTTTCGCGTCTATGCCATTGATATCAAGGGTAAGAATACTGAGGGTCTGGGAACACCACATTCGAAGTGATAATTTTATAATTTTTGTTCCGAGTCGAGTCCTCTCTCTCTGTTAAACTACTATTGTTTATGAAAATCTCAAACGATGACCTGGCAGGTAATTTAATTCAATATAGCTTTATTTTACACCAATAAAAAACTTAAAATAGAACATAAAACTTTAAAAAAAATTGTACAAAAGGCGGTCTTATCGCATACAGCGATCTCTACCAGACAAACTTTGGGTAGAGGAAATAAGACACATTATTTTGGGTGGAGGTGTAAGGTAATCTTTGACAGGTAAACTGTTTTAACTAATTATGGTAAATTATGGTAGAAGTCCTGGTTGTGGAACATTCGAGAGTGAACCGAAATCGCGCGTGACGTCGAACTTTTTATTTTACTCGTAATGTTCCATGGGGAATCCAACCAGAAAACAATGGTTAATTTTCTACGAAGGCTATAACTTCCCAAAGTCCGAACCAAAGCCGAATCGCAAGAGGCTTGTCTAAAATAGTCTCCCAGTTTAAAATAGACAGTTCTAGCGGGGGTTGTCTAACGAAGTGAGCTTGGCAATTCCACCGCATGGTTGCGTTCAAATTGAACGTTTGTGAACAGCCTCATTCTTCGCAGAGGCTCGACGAAAATAAACTTTAGAATTCGCGAAGTTGTACATAAATAGAAATCCTATTTCTGTGTTCTTCGCACAAAGTTTAAAAGCAGAAATAATTTTGGCTAGTTTAATGTTGATGAACAATTTCGCTTTCAATCACCTGCGAGTTACAATTTCCCATAACTGTTCCAAATTCCAAGTCGATATATTTAGTCGTTGCTGAGATAATCAGCTGTGACTGAGGGACGGACTGACACCAGAGTGAGATCACATGTTCGGAACCATGAATCGTGAACATACGAATCTACATAGACGTAGATTTGAAACGAAATGCTTTCTTTCTAAAACGTGTAATAGGTTTGCACTTGGCCTTCATTTCTCCTGACGATGGACGTTGGATAGTCAAGGTTCGCACCTAGAAACCATAAGCGAATGATGTACTGGTTCTGCCAACTTTAACACTGATGTTTCGCAGACTAAAGTAACGTGGTGGTACCTAGCCAGACAGACATGTAAAATGCCCTACCACCAACTCCAACAGTTACCCCTGCTGGGTATCGAATCCAGGACCTCCGGATTGCAAATCCTACCGTGTAGCCATTAGACCACGGGCGGTTCAATGCGCATTAGTATGGATCCCACATGGTGTTCCCACATATTTAAACGCCAGTAAACAACTCGGATACTCGTTCGGCTGTTTATCTTAATTATCCGGGCCCGGTCCGGGCCGGTCCAGCCGCGTCCGGTTATAATCAACCGGTTTAATCGCCACCACGGGAATTTGACGTCGATTAATTACGTTTACGTGCAGGTCGGAATTAAGATTTCATCAAAAAATTAATCATTCATTTTATTTATGTTGTAGTAAAAGTGGAAGTTTGGGGGTTCGTGACGGGCCACGGTAAGGTAACAAAAATACACCTTTAAATTTTAATTATGTTTTAAGTTGTATAATATAATAATATTACAGCGCCCTGCCAGGGTTCATGTATGGACCGACGTATTAGTCTTAAGATCTCTTGTATACACGACATGAAGTAGTAAAATAGGTGAATTGAATTGAAATACGAGTAGTAAAAACAGTTCCCAGCTTTGGAGCTCAGCCACTAGCGCCCGTGGCTACAATGATAACCAAACTTTTTTCAGTAGACTGCGCGTGGTAACTGTTTTTGCTATAATTAATTAAGTAAAAATGAAATGATATAAACAATTTTTAACTAACGAGTTCCAAAAGAACTAGAAACCGACTTCAACTGCCCTAAAAGTATACAGCATTCATCCCCTAAAATGTTCACCCGTGGAGGTAGAATTATCTGGGTACATATTTGGTTTTTGATGATTTTCTCAAAAAGCGCTGAATCAATTTCAATAAAACTTATATGACAACACCTCTGAAGTATGTTCTACCAAACAAAAAAAGAATCATCAAAATCGATTCATAATTGGCGGAGTTATTGCGTAAAATACATACAAAAAACCTGAAGTTTATTTCGACGTTTCTTCTTCGTTCCATCTGGAAGTGGCGGTGGATACAGAAACTCCTTTTTGAGCAAGTTACCTTAAACGCGGGATGCCAATTAGGGTGTTATACCTAAAAAGGACATTTGCCTAAAAAGCTGTTTACCCAAAATGAAAAATTCCGATGAAGCAGTAAAATGAAATGTGATCTTTGGCATTGTCCTTATAGCCCTTTGTTGCCTGTCTCTGTTAAAACCCTTTTATCAAGCTCAACGCAACGTAATAAAAAGATATAGCTGTATTTCAGACCATTTTCATACAAAATGCAAGGGAACCAAAGCCGATAGGATACTTCCGGTTGACGTAGAATCCTGAAATTTAGCAAGAAGCAAGGTCTTAGAACACAACCATAGGAATAAATAAAAACCAGGATTTTTATTATAACACAGTAAAAATAGCTTTTTATCTTTACAAACTTAACTTTGTAGTTGAAAGGCATACATCGGGTATGTAATTAAGCTGCAAAATTGGTTTTTCAATCAGAATTTTATTTCAATGCACATTAACGTACGTAATTATTATTTTAGATGTTCAGTATGCTAATTATTCATATTCTCTACGGAACCCTCGATGCGCGAGTCCGACTCGTACTTGGCCGTTTTTTTTTCGTATAACGAAACTCTTATAGAGTAAATTTTAATGCTACGTATTTGAAAAGCAATTTTTCATCTCACCATTTCCCTTACTAAAAGATTCCCTGGACATCAAAGGGTTAATATTAATTAAACAGGGTCCGCCAGATCGAGATTAACCCTCGGATCTCCGTGGTCAGCAATACCGTGTTTAAAAATACACAGTAGGGTTAAAATTCTGGCTCGAAACAAGGATTTATAAAAATAATAATGAAAATCTGACTTTGAGTTTCCGTGAGTGTAAGGGTCAATTTAGACAAGTTAAGTCAGACAAATATGTAACGTATCATTCTATTAAGCGGGTTTCGTAAATCTAATTATATAATATATAAGGGTAATGTTAATAATAACAAAATCTACCTATCCTCTTCTAGACAAATAGGTAGTCTCTACTACTGATTATTGTAAAATTTATAACTATGTAAAATAAATATGTAAATAAAACGTTTTACTATTATTATTATTGAAAGTATAATTGTTATTGAAACGTGTAGTGATTGAATATAAAATAAAATTTACATTTTTCCTACTGGTTAATTTTGACTTTGAGAACTTTTGTTTGACTGAGTAGGTGGCAAATTCAATATATTTAGTTTTGTAAAACTCGTTTGTATAATAGGGATGTACGTTCTTTTTACATATTTTTGTTTCGGGTTTTATTTTTAACACCACCAACTTTATCTTTCTGTTTACATACCTAGAGGTCAGTTAAGATGACATAATTTGCTGAATTTCAGTATACTAACTAAGAAAGTTATATTCGTTACTGTAATACATGATCAATGTGTGATAATTGGTTTTTGAAAAAGAAAATATTCCTAAAAATAAAACTCAAAGACAAACATTTCACTTTATAATTAATATAATTAAACGTCAAATTGTTACTTCAATTTGTCGGTAGATAAACAACGTTTGTATTCCTCAACTTCTTTAGTCACTCTTAAAAAAATCAATATAAAAAACAAATGAAAACAACTTAAATATCGAACAACTAGCTGGCCAGCTTGCCAACGACGCAATTATTATATTTCATAAATAAAGCCGTATTGATTGCAGTGCTAGTTTTCATTTATTAGCTACCATATCAGTGTTGCCCACACACTAAACATCGTTCGCGTTGACATACATAATCTTTAAATTGACCCTTATCATGGTCTCAGGTTTAAGTTTAATTCGGTTTACCCATTTCTAAGAAGTTTGTTCTGGAGGTCAAAGGATGTGACGTAATCAAAGGAAACGATCTCAAAGGGATGGCAAAGCTATTAAAATTATGTGATCCGTACTGTTTGGACTGGTGACGTCGGTTTGAAATCGGAACAGCTCGGAACAGCTTCTGGGATTTAGGCTTTTGGAAACTATTCGTTCCTACGTGGGTGATTCACTGAATTCGAATTGAAGGTAGATATAATGATATTCAGGACACAGCCGTGGTCGCATGCATAATTATTACGTCGTTATGGGATCGGAAGTTTGTGATTATTTTACTATAGAGGAGATGTTTCTTTCAAACCTCTTTAATATGATATATTTTATGTTATAAACAAAATGGGGCCCAGGATACTGCCTTGAGGGATACCATATATAGGAATTATGTCTTATAACGCATAGATAATTCAGTTTTTATTGTGTCTGTTAAAACTATACTTTTACACTCCGTGCCCTTTGCCCTCTATCTTAGCACTTAAGATTATGAGGTTTATCAAACGCCTTGCGTAGATTCAAAAGAAACTAATATAATTACTATCATTATAAAAAAATGTTGTCAAATCTTGAAAAATAATTAAAATTTATACTATTTATTTCCCAATATTATTAAAAAAAAATTGGAAATTCCTGTGCGCAAAAACTTCATTTGAAAATATATATGTGCGCCTGGAGTTCACTTGTTTGTTATTTTTGTTGGAATTAAAGTGGGCCCAGAATACTGCCTTGAGGGACACAATGGATGTCAATTTTGTCACATTAACTAACAAAACTATTAAGACTTTTCTGACTCTTGTGAAATTTTGTGAGCAGATTTCATAATTTTACGGAATTGTTAGTTCTAATTTTTAGTTCACGTTCTAATTCAGTTTTTCAATTAAAATATTTCAATATGGCGGAGATGAAGGATTGAAAACGTAAATTATCATATTTTACGAATTTTTTAAATGTCGCATAACTATTTTGTAACCCTCACGAAGACGTACAAACTTCAAGGTGGCGGGGTTTGAGCGGGCGGAAAATAATGTATATATAGAAAGCAAGAAAACAACATAATGTAAAAGTGTTACTTACCGATGTCAAGTGTAGCGACGGCGTCTTTGACCAGTCTGTATGTGTCGCCGTTGATGCGCAGATAGTCTACGCAGCCGAGCAGTCCGTCGGACAGACCGAGCTTGCTCTGCAGGCCGGTCGTGTTGCCGGCGCCGCCCAGCCACACCGGCTCGCGGAATGTCATGCGCGAGAACAGGCCCTGAGAACAAGACCGCTCATTAATATTACCCAATTTATTTCTACAATATAACTATGACCACTCCGGAGTGTTTGACTAAAAAAGAATAATTATTACAATGTGGCATTTTTGTGTGTCATTGGTTTGCACCTTGCCATGCCGTTGAATGGTAATCGTGTGTACCTAGAAGAATCAAGATACTTAGGCGTTGTTTCTGTTAGTTTCATACTGGAACACAACAGTGCAGCACTGCTGCTTGGCGGCAGACTTAGGCAGCATGGTAATAGCTGCAAACCAAACCGAGTGCCGATCCGATCACTTTGGCTCTACTACCGATCCGTCCTAAAAAGCACACTACACGATTACACCGTCTCTGCCGGCGGAGACGGATAGTTCACATTATCTCCACGACGAGCAATAATCCTAGCGCTTATCGCAATTATCGGCACATTCCGGGCCGATTTTCTCCGATCCCTTCATTACAAAGCGACACCCCAAAGTTGAGGTCGAGTTTGGCTAGTCTGAGCGCCATCCGGGCACGACAATTGTCCGGGTGAAGCTGTAGTGGTCGCAGGACCAATATCATCAAGTTCATTCGAGAAAAAAAAAACGAGCGCCGGTAGATATCTGTCTGCCAGTCATTTTATACATGCAATCTTTGGTTTAAATTCAGCAAAAGAACTTTTAATACTATCAGAGTACAGTACAACAATGCCTACAGAATCGTAATGGGTTTACCCAGATTCTGTAGCGCATCAACAATGTTTGCAGAGGCCCGGATAGATGACTTTTTTAGTATAATAAGAAAACGAATATACTCCATAAGAGATAGAATGATAACAAGTCAAAACGCAGTAATGATTAAATTGTCAGAATATATCTTCAACAGCATTGACACATGCTGGTCATCGAAATCAACATGTGTCAATGCTGATATGTAGGTGTATTAGTCATTAGTTACCAATTAAGTTTATTTATTTATATGTACTATTTGTAAAATTTGTATGGGTCTAGTGCCTGAAATAAAGTGATAAATAAAAAAAAATATCCCCAGTGGGAATTGAAACCTGGACCTTCGGAGTGTTAGTCTTGAGTGCAGCCATTAGGCCACAGCGGCGGTTAAACGGAGAATGTTTGTTTGTAACCTATTCACGTCTAAGCGGCGCATCGAGTCATAGTGACATTTATCACACGGGTAGCCTTGTAGGAGAGCTACTGAAAAGGAAAAACATTCCTAAAGTCCACGTCCAAGTCGCGGCGCAAATGGTAGACGATAACAATAAAAATTAAAAGAACGCAATTACTGAGAAGAAGTTAGGAACAAAATCTTCAATTTGTTCATGAATAATTTGTTAATAGCCAGTGATCAACGCGACCCACACTTTTGGCTTTTCAGACTAATAGGTAAATCCAGACTAAATCTTGCTGCTAGCACATTTTTCGGCGTTGGTGTTATTTTTTCATTGGCTGTGTGTATTTTTGTTAATGTTAATCTATTGATAATATTTTCTGCGTCCAATTTTTACTTAAATAACCTCCGGGCCTAAAGTGGATGGTACCATGAAAATTTATAGAGAGGAAGGTACAGAGCGCCTTATGGTAAAATGCCAGAGTAACATGATGCCAGATATATGAAAATTGCCACATTGGTTGTTTAACAGTTCCTAGAACTGGTGCGTTTACGGTCATAGACTAAGGAAGCTCTGTCGCTACGCTCGTAGACAACTTGTAGTAAGTTTTCAAGCGTCTCCATTTGGTCAAAATCTGCAGCTATCTTTTACCAATGAATCCTACAAAATTGAAAACTTATGAGTTGGTTTTATAGTCATCGTTTGACAAGTTACTGCACACACATAAACAGTAACAAACACACAAAGAGTTTGACATCGGACGTCTATCCTAAAATGAAGTTGTCTCCTTTTAACAATAGGCATTTGTTATAAGAGCGACGAGTGTAGCTGTATGTGTTAAGCTTTCACGTTAATGTTACTCCATCTACCTCTAATGACGTAATCTACGAGTATGTGTGAGGTGCTGCCAACTCCTTCAATGTCACATACCTCGTGCCTGGTTTGTCCTGTGACATGCACCTATGCGTACAAAATGCAAGACACCCAGAGTGCAAGAGACGTGGATACTTATTGAACTCAGTGAACCACGAGAAGTTCAATTTGTTGCCTCACTTCTCCACTAATTAAAACACGTAAGGGTGAAAGGATAAGAAACAGCGCAGTCAACTCGTCTCGGTTTTAGATAGCTTTTTGTCTCACGTAATTTGTTTCTAATTATTTGTATAAGATATAGAAATTCTAAAGCAGTTAAATTATTATTAACTTATGATTGATTTTTCAACTTAGTTTCATAAGATTAAATTAAGTGTAAACAAAGTAAAGTTTTTTTTAGATATTTCTTTGTGATTTAATTGTATCGAGCGAAGTATTATGAATCGTGTTTCGACGTATGTCTTCATCATCATCATCAGCCGGGAAACGTCAACTGCTGGACATAGGCCTCCCTCATGGTACGCCACATCGACCGGTCCCGAGCCACCTGCATCCAGCGACTTCCTGCGACTCTAACCAGGTCGTCGGTCCATCTAGTGGGGGGACGGCCTGGTAAACGTTTCCCGGTACGTGGTCGCCACTCGAGAACCTTTACTCCCCAACGGTTATCGGTTCTTTGAGCGATGTGGCCTGCCCATTGCCACTTCAGCTCACTGACTCGTCGAGCTATGTCGGTGACCTTCGTTCGTCTACGGATTTCCTCATTCCGTATGTCTGTACGGTCTGGTCTGTGTGTGCTAAGACATACGTATGTTCCGTACGTATGTCTTAGCACAGATAAAATCTTATAATTTCTCTTAAAAATATGATAATTCGGGGATGTCTGGGTCATGACCTTAAACGTTTGACATGGTCACGAAAAGAAGAAAAAGGTAATAAACATTAGTCTGAGTTGTTAAGCAGCTGCGAAGGGGTTGTCAAGCCGCGCCGGCGCCGCAAGGGCTGTCGATCTTTCTGTAACATTACCTCAAATGTTGGCAATTATGCAAAACTGAAACTGAACGCCCTGTGTAGGCGTTAAAATGTGGTCCAAGTGACAAGGTACGAGCGAGTGGTTCGGCAGCCTCATCTACACATTTCGGTTCATGTGCGTCTTCCATTTTATGCAATCGATGGTCTTTATTCCGATAACGAGAATCGTTGGCGTGTACTCATGGTATACGGATTGCACAGTGTTACGGAATATGTTTGTTGTAATTAATTTTTAGGAGTTTGAACTTGAAAAGAAAAATGAAAATAGGGAAAAATACAATGAAAAGAAATTTAGGGAATTGAATCTATAGCGAACGTAAGTACTAAGTAGAGAAGAATCTAAAATATGTTTTACTTTCAAACAAATTTTAGTAAAGCTAAGATGTTTTGCACGTGACTTCATAGGCGTAGCATTCCAAAATCAACTCCTGGGATCACGTCAGGGTTAAATGTAGCCTTTAATCTTTAGCACATCATCTATCTTTATGCAACAAGGAAATGCGTTCAAAAAGAACTGGAAACCGACTTCAATTGCCCTAAAAGTCTACTTTTACTAAGGCAAATTTAAAATTTATATCGTTTTCTCATGGATGCCGTTGTCAGAACTAAACCAAATTGAAATGGGACAGCACCACCTTTCAAATAAAAAAGAATCATACAAATCGGTTTACCCAGTCAACAGTTCTGAGGCGCCCAACATTAAAAAACATACCTGTTGAATTGCGAACCTCCTCATTTTTTGAAATCGGTTAAAAAATAAGATCGTTCCATATTGGATCGTTGTGTAAAAGAAGGAATAAAAAAATCTAAAAAAAAAATATAGGCATATTCATTATGATATCAACGATGCTTTAAACTCTCGCTATTTCCTTGTCACTCAAATATCGCCTGAGAAGAATTCCCGGATGTCTTTGTAAATATTATATTTGGAAATAGAACAACGCTTGCCCATGAGGTACAATCAGCTTGTCAGCGTGGCGCTGCCTCCGCGGAGACACAAGCTTCTGTTCAAGCGTCCCGACACTCGCACTAAACATGCGAGCAACGCTCACTCTGCTCCCCCATATAGAACTCGCATCATAAGTTTGCCCCTCTGAAGTTAGCTCTCCGCAATTTACCACATGTACAGACGAAATGTGTGTGTATTATTTTCGATAATAACTATCCCTAGATGACATACAGCACTAGGACATTTCTTTCCATCCGCTAACATGCCTTGCCTCTCATTTACACGTTAATAATTGATACTTCGCTGTCTTTTGTGACTAACTTCAAAGGGGCAAACTTATTATGCGAGGTCTATACTCCTGCAATTTCTACATGTTGACATTTTTAATGACACTCTAGCTACCGTCGCTAGACCGGCGTATTTATATTTAAATCTGACTTTATAATTTATACTGTTTTATTAATAATCGAGCTAACTTGTGTATATCCCTTAAATAAGTTAAGCATGTATGTATGAATAAATGAATATATGATCAAGTTAGGAGCTAGTATTAGACAGCGATAATTGTTTGAACAAGCTCATGGACAAAATACGCGACTCAAATTCCCTTACCCGCCATTCGCCTATGCCTTGTCGCTGTCTGCAAATGTCTACTCATTTATACCCCAGCCCTTTGGTGAAGAATTCCACTAATGAATGAGACGCACTTCCATGAAAAAACCTCGTTAACGGCTCGATGAAAAATGTATTCTTTCAGAGGAATATTCGCTTCGTCTTTGTTGAATTACGGAGAAATATTTCACAGCTCGCTTTGATCGGTGCGTCGTCGTAAGCCCTTCTCTAAACTTGGTTTTAAGGCTTTCGTAACGAGGCGACTATATTTCTTTCCAATTACAGATTTCAATGAAATCTTGGCTTAGCTTCATTGACATTTTCGTAGAGTGAATAGGCATAAAAATATCGTTTCAGGGTTCTTTTTGTAAAGTGCATGCATGAACATATAAATATTATTCTGAAAGAAAGAAAGAAACAATTTTGTTGAAAGAAAGAAAAAAGAAAGAAAAAAGTGTTTATATAGTAATTTCAATTATTTCGATGTACTTAACCTGTCCACAGGTGTGCAAATATTATAAACATATCTAATAAGAAATTTAATTGTTAAAAAATTAGTTTACATCGCATGTCAATTAGTACAATGTTAATAATTTTGACATTAAATAATTCACAAGTCATCTCATTAATTTATGTCAAACTATAATTACAGGTATATTTAAAATAATTAAAATTCTGCATAAGCCATTGTTGGACTTGTAGTTTCAGGAGGTCTCCACCCCTCACCCTCTTTTATTTGGGTTTGCCAAGAGCAAGGAGTAGGTCTGGAGTGAGCGTGAATGTGGTTTTATTAAAAACAAAACTCACCGATTTACGGTGGGAGGCGAGGTAAGCTGAGAAAACGACAATGTACTTTACATATCAGTGTATCAGAAAGGGACAACATGAAATATATCAGCACCACACGCTTAAAAATTAATGATAATTAGAAAATTTTAATTTACTGAATTGTATGCATGTAAATTAATATCTTTCAATCTGAGGGTTCCAGGTTCGAATCCAGCCGTGTACCTATGAGTTGTTTTTCAATTCAAGTACATTATCCGATTGCTTAGCGGTAATGATTTTTAGCATTCTTACATAAATTAACAAATAACAAATTGGAACTCATTGGTACGAGCCAGGATCGAACCCAGACCGCGATTGTTCAACGCCTGCAGTTCTACCCAACTGAGCTACCATAGCTTTTTTGTTTGTTTGTGGCTTTTAATTTGTATACGCATAATTTATCTTTGAGGATATAATTCCTCGCGCATACCGTTGTCGCGGGGCTGCGCACGCACCTTCCATTGGTTATAGTCCTCCATAGCCGAGAACAAGTATCAACCAAACCCTGAGATCTCTTCGAAATGAGATCTGAAACCGGAACTGGAGTATACGAAAAACATCTCTACATCGTAGCAGTATCAACCAAATCCTGAGATCTCCTCTCTTCGAAATGAGATCTGAAACCGGCACTGGAGTATACGAAAACATCGTAGCATCTTGTACCAAACATTGACGGACGGGGCGTGATGGATTTCGCGGTCGATTAGCTCAACGAAAAAGATTTGTACACGTCGTTTACAGAAAATATGCTTCCTCAGTTTTTCGATCAGGCCGAGGGCAATGGCCTGAACGGAATAATACATTTTCAGCGCCTCGTTGCAAAGGAAAGAGATGGCCGATTTTTAGCTGCTCTAAAAAGTTTGGGTAAGTACAGTGTCATAACATACAGGTCAAATAACCTTCTTTTTGGGCTTTTCCGCATTCGGGTAAAAAAGCGAACTAAAAATTAGACCGAGATAGAAAATCCATCCAGCTGTTGCGATGTTTTGCGGGTATAAAATTCCTACATACATACAAAGAAAAGCGTGATAATAATAATAATAAATAATAAACTCTTTATATCAGATATACATCCATACAATAAAAATAAAATTCTTCTTTGCCTGGCCCTTTCCCATTTTATTTGGGGTTGGCCCTCCGTATCATGCGTCTCCAGGCAGCGCGGTCCTGGGTCGTCTCTATATTAAGTTGGGCTTCCTTAAGGTTCTTATTTACTACGGACATCCATGTGATTCGGGGTCTTCCTCGTCCTCTGGGTTTAGTTTACAATAAATTATTTTACATACATATTTTAGGTGTAAAAATTTTTACAATAAAAATAAAATATAAAAATAAAAAATAAGATAAGCATGTAATGCTTATATTGTCATATTTCTTATTTGCGTTCTGGTGAACACCAAGCCAGTATCTGAAAATGGGGCTGGACATATCCTCACCAACGGCCACCAATATTTCATTTTTGGAGCTCCGCACACGCTCCCAGAACGAGGCAATACGGGTCCTCATTACCGCGAAGAAGTCGGGCACACCCGCCTCGGCTAAACATAGCTCTGTCTTTGTTATTACAAAGTGGGGAAAATTTATTTGTTTTTAATACAAAACATACATGTGATTCTCTCTCTAACAGTACTATTTTAGTATATATTAACGGCAACAGTTTGGTAATAACGGAGGATCGGAGTCATACAGAATCAAACAAACATACTAAGATATACCCAAAACCGCCTTCTTTAGGAGACGGGTAAATAAATGCTTCAGAAAAGGTAAACCGCCAACGTTTGAAATCTTTCGTGCATTAACAATGCCGCCAACCGATTCTTCCGAATGAAAGACGCCATCTCTTTCCAACGTTACATCGGACAATACGTTGTTCCGCATGTTTGGAAAACTTCTAAGTACCCTCAACTTTGTTCGTAGGCCTACAAACTATGAGCATTCCATATGCCATTCTACGCTTGTGACGATGTAAGAAGGTGCCACTGAATAAGTAGGTAATCGATTTTTGAAAGATTTGTAATTAGTATTTCTATTAATGTTTATGTCTATTTATTTCTTCTCACAGAGTGACACCTTATCTATAGTGTAAATAATTCACAACGTAAGTAAATACACGTAATGAAGTGATGTTTTTGCAGATCAGAGACTAAGGTCTAAGGGATTTATTAATGCATTCATTTGAAACTGTTTTGTTCATAAGTTACGGCTGTTTAAACGTTTACCTTTAGTTATGCGTTATTTTTGCCCTGTAAAACAATGACAGTTTGCGATTGTGATCAGCGTTTGATTGCATCCACTTTGGTTATAATTTGACGTTTGATTGAGACTGTTTCGTTAATGTGGAATGTGTTATCACTTAATTTTCATCTCATACATAAAAACTATAACATTCTGTTTAATAGAGGGCCTGTTCATATGCCATCATATTATTGTCATGATTACAGACAGTCTGAAAGTTAGCTATAATTCAATAAGGCAAAACCTCTGTTGATATTTAATAATTTGTGCTTCTAAATCTTTACCAACTAAAAACATCACTCTATCTATTCCATCATACAAATATTGTCTAAAATTAAATCTAGTTTAGGCGAAGTGTGCTACACATAGTGGCGTTTCTATATGTTTTGGAATCAATGGCTTCGCCCGATTTATCTCAAGACCTTTGATTCTGACCTTTCCCTCCATTGCTTTTGATGTTAACATCGATTCCTTACTCACGGGTGAAATATTTGTAAGGCAACCCTTTACTGAAATATTCTCAGCTCTCACTTGATAATGTTTACTTATACTTGCAGGGACATTACTGATATGAAATTCATAGGTGTGTTAGAAGAACGCAGAACTGGGCCCACGTGGTAAAATGCACGTTGTCACAGGTTATGCTAATTGAGCAACAACCTTAGGCTGTTGTAGTGTCGCTTGCGAACTCACGGCAAAAATAAATTGTCATACAAGTAAATATTTAAAAAAATACGCGATAATCATACGAAAATTTAAAAAAATAGTTCAATTTTATGCCAAGAATATCTAATATCAGATGATACGCTTCAAACAGCCGAATCAATTTTTACCAAATATGGCTAAGAACCACCGCAGGAATCAAGTTTTCACGTAAAAAATTGTATCAAAATCGGTCCACCCGTTCGAGAGCTACGATGCCACAGACAGACACATACATTGGCGTCAAACTTATAACACCCCTTTTTTGCGTCGGGGGCTGAAAATGAGGTCATTTTCGAAAGTAATAAAAGCACTGCTGAATACCGTTTCTTATTTATATTATACAAAGTGTAAACAATCTTACGTGAAATTAGTTACGAGAAAAACATTCGCGGCTTTCAGGAAGACTAAATTAACCACTACAAATTGTCTACAAGCAAAACGACTATTTACGAAAAAATTAACCGTGTGGCTCAGAGAAAGGGTTGTATATAAAGTAGCAGATATTTTTAAAAATAAATTGTGTATAGCTATCTTATGTAATTAAATATTTTGTACGCCATCAATATGGCTAAATGTGCTGTACTCTTATAATGACGTAACATCTTTGCCTGCGAGCATACCACCACATTTACTGCAATAAATGATTTCTATAGTCTAAAGCGAAAGGAATTCCCTTTAGCTATTATTCAATTCAATTCAAATAATCTTTATTGCACACACACACAAAATAAAAAACAGAAAAGAAAAGAGAAGAACATAAAAGGTACAATGAAGGCGGCCTTATCGCTAAAAGCGATCTCTTCCAGGCAACCTTGGGGCAGAAGAATCGTGTGATTAAGAAGGGGTAAGTAGGTGGTGCTAAATATATATTAATAAATAAATAAATAATATATATATAATACATACACGATTATG
Source organism: Carcina quercana (assembly GCA_910589575.2). Taxonomy (NCBI): domain Eukaryota; kingdom Metazoa; phylum Arthropoda; class Insecta; order Lepidoptera; family Depressariidae; genus Carcina; species Carcina quercana. The sequence goes on along the minus strand of OU342449.1, from coordinate 7,567,019 downwards.
AATAATGATATGATAATTAATAAACAAACAGAAATCAAAGGAGAAGAAGGGAAGAGGAAGGAAGGAAAGAAGAAGAAAAAGGCTGCTAAGAAACGATCTGCTCAAGGAAATATGTTTTTAGGTTAGATTTGAAGGATTGTAAGGAAGGGGCTCGTCTGATGGGTTCAGGGATAGAGTTCCATAGTCGGACGCTCTGGACGGAAAAGGATTATTATCTACTACTATTATTACTATCTTACTATTATCTTCCCGCTCAAACGTTATTGATTTCAAGAACTACTGTTTTTGATGTGACACACAATAAATTTCTTTCTATAGGATTAAATAAACGCCTATAATGTGGTGAAAAACGTCGTTCATAACGCCATAAGAATCCCATCGGGACGTCAATATTTAAACGCGATTTCAATTGCATACGCGTTGCTGAATTTTATATTTACAAGAAGTTCCTGACGGGGGAGATATATGTATGTATTCCTGCCGCTCCTTGCCAACAGGAAGGGTCCCCTGGATTTACGGCTTTTGCATAATTTACGTGGAAAGAGGAGCCCGAGCGGGAGCTGGGAGGAATTAAGTCCACCGCAAAATCTTTTTTGGGATGTTGTTAACGAGTAAAAATATCCTGTGTTTACGGGTATCAAATGGAGCTTTTCTAATCCGGCCAATAAAGGAATAAAAATATGTAGTTAATATAATTTAAAGCTGATTGATTTTTGGTATAGGATTAGTTCACGAGTCAGAAAAGGACAGAAGCTAATTTTTATCCAGATCTAACAAGGGATTCCGGTAGGATAATTTCTGATATCCAAGTAGACGAATTCACGAGCGAAACCTTGTATAGCAATAAATAATAATACTGAGAGAATTGTTGATGAAGTCAAAACTGTTGTCGCGATCCACTTTATATTACAGTTGCTAAAAACCGGGGCCATGCGTTAAAAACCCTCCGGCGCAGGATATCATATTCATAAAACACAACATTAGCAAAAAATCATATCTTCCAAACATCATAATCTCCAAGAAAATACGTGCAAATAAAAATGGCTATTGTCATCTTTTCTTTATACAAAAATTTCTGACATTAAAACTAAAAGTACTTGTTCCACAGATCTTTGGTTTTATTTATATGACCTATTAGACCACGCCTAGGCAAACGTAGTGTAAGACGTCCCCGGGCGAGGTGGAAAGACGACCTACGTAGGGTAGCCGGACGTGAATGGATGCGCAGAGCAGAGGACCGAATCGAGTGGCGCACTCTGGGAGAGGCCTAAGTCCAGCAGTGGACTGCCGCAGGCTGTACATGATGATGATGATATGACAAAGGATAGAGTCTTTATAACAAAACAAAAAGGAGACATATTTCTTGGAGGCCTTCCACTCTTACCATAAGTCTGACCGCCACCGCTGTACCGCGCCCTAAGTGCGACAGGCGTAGTACGGGGAGTGAACGGGGGTGCGACCAGCGGGGTAGGGAAGGGGAAGACTTGGAATCGGAATGACATATCGTCTGCCCCTGCGTCTCGCCCTAGGTGTGACAGGCGTAGTACGGGGAGTGAACGGGGGTGCGACCAGCGGGGTAGGGAAGGGGAAGACTTGGAATCGGAATGACATATCGTCTGCCCCTGCGTCTCGCCGCGCACCTGCCTAGGGCGCGGTACAGCGGTGGCGGTCAGACTATAGCGAAAATTTTCGTAAAACACCTCAGTGAAGCGTTAATATGACAGATAGTAAGAGATATATTTACATACAGTTAAAATACTAATCTAACAGCTACAAGTAAACAGTGGAATTTGGACAAAATACAAACTGCCCACGAAACTTTTAATTGACTTCGGAGCCACGTCTTCTCTGAATTGGAAATACGGAGAAAGCCCGAAAAAAAAGTTGTGACGGATTTGGGTATGGCGGCGTTCCTTTTTATTGAGTTGAAAAAAGTAATTAAAACAATGCCGCTGACGTTTTCTTGTTTAAAAGTATTATTGTATCCAATGCATAGATTATAGAAAGATAAAACCTACCGAAGTGACAGCGTTCTACATTGGGTATCCGATTGGGTAGAAACGAATACGAAATCGACATAGTGAGAAAAAATTTGCAAATAGATTTACAGACGCAGGGTTATGCCATGATCTTTACTATACCGGAGTGGAGCAGTTCCTTAATCTATTATCCAACACCTGCATCAAACTTCTGCTCTAACCGCTGAAGAAAGAAATAGAATAAGACTGTAATTATTGGGAATATGGTGGCACTTTCCCTCTATGTCCGGTTCAAGCCATTTCTCAAAATAAGAGAAGTTCGTGAGGTATGAGGGAACAGTTCAAAATTATATACAAAGCAGGCTTCAATCATGACCGTCTGTTGCTGTGCCGTAGTCGGCTAAACAAAGACGCCAGCTTTGTAAAACTGCCAGTGAAGCACGAGAATTGGGTACTTGACACTAAATTCTATTGGGGTTGAATTGTTAAAAGAGCCCTTCAAAATAAAAATACGTAATAATTTTCATTTTCTGGGGAATTAGCAAGAATTTAAACTCTCAAAAATTACGAATAATATTGTTCCTCTAATAGTACAATGCTTATTAGATTTAGTTTTTTCATTGCATTTTCAATTTTTTCTTGTCTAAAACATAAAACATTATTTTACGAGATAACTCAAAATATCGAACAAGCTTCATACATTTAACGCTCCAACAATGGTATGTGACGTCACATAACTCATCCGATTTATACGGAACGTTTTAGCACCGCGTGGCTAGAATTACTTTTCGTCAGGTTGTGCTAAAAAGTATTAGTCATTTCGATTTTTGTTACAGCTATTTTTTTTTTAAATAATGGCTTTAACCAGTGGTTATCTAGCCAATGACGAGTAAAATTAGGTGAACTAATTTTGAGGTTATAAACTATGCCGAAGCCATTTCTTCAGCTTTCTCAATAAAATGTATAATGTGTACATTTTATCGCTTAATTTGGATTCTTGACGAGAACTTCAAAGGCCAGTCTTGGTTTCAACATTATCCGAAAGAATCCATATGCCGAATATACTCGACATGATAAACTCTTCCGATCGAGTCAAAACCCTCGCAATTTTGCGTAATTGATACTAAAACACCGTCCGTGACACTTTTTGCACTATATCACACCATTATAACACAAATAACAGTATTATTATTCAATTAACAAAATTGCAATGAACCACCATTTTTCCAGTTCGCGCCAAGAATCATTTTTCTTTTTACATGGTCTGTCGAATTAGACCCAAAAACTTCTGTCAAATACTAAATGTCATCTTGTTACAAGTGGAGTTACGTAGTAACTAATACCTAATCTGTGGTTACGGAGCCACAGCGGATGAAGAGGGATGAAGGTCTTACCTTGGAGCGTCCTCGTATTCTTTTGCCGCTGTTGAGCCTCAGCCACGCATCCCAGCGGTGTCGGTACACAGAGATGGTGTTCCAGTGGCCCAGGCGGATCGGCTCTGGCGACCGCAGCACTCCTGCGCCGCTGCCGCAGTCGAATCTGTAAACAAAATATGACTTTACTTTCTTGTAATTTTTAGGGTTCACTCAAACGTACAAAGGAATCTTTATCAACGTCTGTCTATCAATATTATTTATCTCTGTGAAGTTATCAAGTTGAAATTAATATTAAAGACTCAAATCTGCAATCCCTTGAAGCTGTGAAAGATCAAAGTTCACCGGAATAAACAGATACGGTCGTTTGTGTCTCATACTTTAACAATTTCCTTAGAGAACTCAAGGGATCAAAACATATGTCATACTAGTTTACACTAACACAATAATACATTATATATATTTAAGTATGTACAATCACATTACATATTTCAAAAATTTTGCAATATGTAATACTAGTTAATAAGTATATTAAAGTATAACTTCGTATGTCCGCTAAGGACGAAACATAGCAGATCTATAACCGTTACCTACTACCATGTACTTTACAACCTATATTTACGAATAAAGATTTTGACTTTGACTTACTATATTAAATGACACGTTCCGCGAATGTATGGAGCCAAGGATTGGTTTTGTACACTTGTAATTTTAAAATGCCATAGTCAAATAAAAGTGATTTAGTTACAATTTCCGCATGTTTTGGTTTAGTTTATTTGTACAAAAACATATAAAACGCACGATGCCGGTAGGAATTGACGTTGAAACAAAGATGGCGTCAATAAAATAACATTTGACGCTGTCACTCAGTACAAGAATATGAATTTTTTCCAATAAAATAAATGCAAAAATGTAATTCTATTATTTTCCTATACATATTTCGATCATTACGTGATTTTTTAAATAGCGTACAAGTGCAGGACGAATTTGAAACAACTCTTTTTGTTTGTTTACAAACATTACGCAATAAATAAAACATAAAAAATAACCTACCCTAGCACGGTTATTATTCCTATTTGTGAGGCTGTGGTCTCGCACCAAATCTAGTTCACAAGTCAAGTGATTCGTTCTATAGGTGCAAATTGTAGCTATGTTTGTCAAACTACAATAAAATATAAATAAATATCTTCCCAGCGCCCTATAATCAGCAAATTTGGCAAGAAGCAAGGTGTATATTGAAGATAGATCAACGCTTGACCACAAATGAGGTCGAGGATGTTACACGTTGACCTAGAAAGGAGGTTATTATTTTCCCTCTGTTAGAAGACTTCTAAGTAGCATATTCAGGGGAGACGGACTGGTAGGGCATTCCATACTTTAGCTGTACGCATGATAAAAGTGGAAGCGAAACGGTTTGTCTAAGCTAATTATCAAGGCCAAGGACATAGAAACACCAAACAAAATTTCCTAAAATCACCAAGACCAGATCAGCGATTGAGAATCGAACCTGTGACCTCCAAATTCTGTACCGAACTGTTTGCCGAATAAACTGGTGGTAAAACAAAAATAACGGAACGTATGAACAGACTAAGCTGGTGAGGTTTATACCGGATAGAACGGAAGGAGAAACCGGGTGAAATAAACGATGCTTGTATCCGATGGTTCCGTCGACGAAGCCCTAAGGAAATCGTGCCCCGACTACGGGATGGGGCGCTTGATGATGGTATAGAGCTGCGAGCTGGAGGACATCTTGTTTTATGTTGATATTATTACTGGCCGCACGTTTCGATATAAACAGAAATTTTCGAATTTCGAATAAATGCTAACAATATTTTAACCGTCTCCGTGGTTTAATGGCTACACGTTTAGATTTATAATGAGGTTGTCTAGGTTTTATTCATCATTCATCTACCGGTAGTGGGTTTGGTTGGTGGTAGGGCATTTTTTGTCCGCCTGGCTATGTACCACCATGTTACGTAAGTTTATCACCAAACATCAGTGATAAAAGAACTGTTGCGTCCCGGTAGTATCACAGACTAATATATAGAGTAAGTAAGAGACTAAGTATGAAATGTAGCAGAGACAACGCCTCATTGGCTTAAAGCGTCTGGGTGTGCACGCTTTCCATCCAACGGCCATCAATGGTCAATTATGAACCCATCATAATTTTTTTAACTACGAGTATAACAAATGCTTGGTTTATTGGAAGTACTTTTATTGTTAAGTGTCTCCTCTTCGTATTTTGGATTGTTGTGGTTTTATATAATGAAGAGAATATAATAATAAATTATATAACAAATACAAACAGTATGCGGTTACTTTGAAAGTTCCCTAACTTTAGAAGATAAGTTTTCTTTTTTTGAAATATTATGTATTACTAAAGTTACACAGATGAAATTTCAAATAACCAGACCGCGCATATGCTGCTGAAATTCGGCCGTATTACTAGGAAGACAAGGCTTACATTCTACGTATTTTAATTCGGAGCATTGCTTTACAATATCAAAAGCGATAGTCGGGCTATCGCATGTCAGCGCGCGGCGCGTTTTTCAGTGATGTTTCGAGTGATGCGTAACGGTATGATGTATTATTACGCGGTAAGAAATATAATGACATATTATCATCCATATACATGTATATGTCCCCACTGCAGGGGCTTACGCCTACTGTCCTACAGAGAGTGTATGGGACATAGTCCACCACGCGGGACCAGTGCGGATTGGTAAACTTCACACACACCCTTGAATTTGTTCTCAGGAGTGTGCAGGTTTCCTCACGATGTTTTCCTTCACCAAGAAGCCAATGGTAATGATTTTTATCATTCGTACATAAATTCCATAAACAAATTGGAACTCATTGGTACGAGCCAGGATCGAACCCAGACCTCGATTGTTCAGGACTGACGCTCCACTCAACTGAGCTACCATGGCTTTTTAAATGACATATCACATTACTTTAAGAAGCTCTGTTTTGTGCATATCGAATACACACTCTTTAAAATCAAATGTCTAATTAAATGTTGAAAATAAAATTAAATTTAAAATAAATTAAAATTAAATAAAATGTTTAAAAAGATAACTGGATGAATTGATGGACAAGCATAGCCTTATATGGTCCCGTTGTCATCAACATTAATGACACGAAATCATTTAAAAGTTTTTAAACAAAGATAGCATACTCTTAGGTCAAATCGTCCGAATTTGAAACTACCCTCTCGTTATATCAAATAGGCACGGCTTCAAACTACACAAAACCCACATTCAGGGAGTAATGATTCATCCCTAAATCTTGCGAGGTTTCGGAAGCTGTCAAGTAATAAACAGACCGTAATAAATGGACCTTTAAAGATACCGCTTTAGCGGTAAATAGAGACAGTTCCAAGGAGGTGACCACATTTAGGTTGTTAGAGATTGGTGATCAACTGAAAGTGATTGGCTGTTACTCATAGTTACGAGATAGGGCACTATTAAGTTTTCTGGGCGATTATTGTATTGTAGGCACCTTTCAGGGGTTCACATCACATGAAGCGCACGTCACACACTCTCTGGCCTCGTCAGAACACCAGCACTGTGGCCTCACTGTAGCACATGCTGAGACGAGTCCATTTTCCACAACGCACTACAACTCAACCAAATTTTATGTATAAAACTTCAGTATTTTGTTTATAAGTTGTAAATAATATTTAAATGAGATTTTTTTTAGTGTTAGTTTTGTTTAATATTGGTATCCTATTTTTAATTCTGAATTTAGTTTAATAGATTTTTTTGGTATGTTTATTGCGTTGTGTATGTTTTTAAATAAAGTTATATATATGTCTAAGGTCAAATATGCCACGAGAATATTTATCACATCAATACCGCAGTCTCGTGGCTGCGGCCACACATATTTATCATTGAAAAGGATCATAAAAATCACTACTTATTTGCTACCTCATCATCATCAACAGCCTATATATGTCCCCACTGCAGGGGCTCAGTCCTACTCTCCTACACTGAGTGTATGTGACATAGTCCACCACGCGGGCCCAGTGCGGATGGGTGGACTTCACACACACCTTTGAATTTCTTCCCAGGAGTGTGCAGGTTTCTTCACGATGTTTTCCTTCACCGAAAAGACAATGGCTGTGATTTTTATCATTCGTACATAAATTTCAAATAACAAATTGTAACTCATTGGTACGAGCCAGGATTGAACCCAAACCTCGATTGTTCAAGGACTGACGCTCTACCCAATTGAGCAATTTCAACTTAGTGGTGGAATTAGGTTACGCGAATGGAAGGCGCGTAAGCCGCATTGGATCTTAGTGGTCCCTAATCAAGCTATATTAATTAATACGGGTGCAATCTGGAATCAATACCCTCCCCAGACTATGAAATAACAAGCAGACGTAATGTTTTAACTGCAATAATAATCCCACTCCGAGATACAAAGTGTGCCGTTGACAACTTGACTGCGATAAACGTTGTGTGCATCTGTAATTGGTGATCGTAAAAGAATAAATTCTTTACCATTGTACATATAATAATAATAAGTTTATTCATTAATCATCTACACTTATATTATAATCTTATATATATTTCAACTTAGATCGAACAAAACTAATTTATACATCACTAAATATTGAACGACCTCTGTTGTAGGCAAAGCCTGTCACAGAGGTCTACCTTCCTGTTGCACAAATAATTTTTATAAATGTTCCTGCAGACAAATCTAATATATAAACAAAACAAAAGATAATTATGATTATGAGAGAAATGTTATTTAAATATTTCTAAGGCGGCACGAGAGGGTGTGTGTGTGAGTTGTGTGAGTGAGAAGTTAAGTGAAGTATTAAGTAAATGAAATGAAAAGTTTGTATGTGTGAAAGGGGTCTAGACGGTAAAAATTCTTACGAAAAGTTGTCACCGACACTTTTTGCTATAGTAAGTTAGCGTCATCTGTTAGTACGACGTACGTAGTAGTAAGACGATACCAACAGTACAGCTATGTGACGACAGATGGCTCTGATTAGTTGCCGCTACTCAATGACAGATGTCGCTAAAAACAAAACGTATCACGTACATAAAAAATCTAATGAAAAAACCTACAAAACCATGTTTAAAATATAATGTTAAAAATCCGTTCAAACCTTATTGAAAATTTGTAAAATTTTATTATAATTCCTTCACTAATTAATCGAAAGGAACTTCGTTCCATCCGGGTGTCCCTTGACACCTCTCAAGTTTTTGTATATATTTATATATATATAAGGTAGTGATAGGGATCCATCTACATCATTATTTAATCAACATTATCACTACACAACCCGGCTTAGTGTCCGGTTAATTAGTCCGGTTCCGGTCAATCTGGCGCCGGACGGTCGCTCCGGACCGGACCGGCAGATGATGATTGGGTTTCGTAAACGATTACTGGACCTCATTCTGTTTTCGTGATATTGTGTATTGGTCAAATTCTGGGGAATATAATATTGACAGCGTGTTTTCAAATATACACTTGGCCTTCATCGACATCTGATGGTAAATGATAAACATCCGTCGGATGGAAAACAAGCTTATCTACAAGCCTGAAGCTGATGAGACGCTGGCTATGATATCTTTATTACTTCAGCTAGGAAATGCCCTACCAACAACCAAACCGAGTACCCTCACTGGGAATCGAACCTGTAACGGCCAAAGACTAACAATAGTCCAACTTTCTAGCTACTTGACACGTTATGCATTGTATATTAATTATTTACTTATTCGTATCAAATTTCAACAAGAGCGTGCCCTTGTTCAAGGACGTCCACTGCTGGACATAGGCCTTCGTCATGGTACGCCACATCGACCGGTCCCGAGCCACCTGCATCCAGCGACTCCCTGCGACTCTAACCAGGTCGTCGGTCCATCTAGTAGGGGGTCCATCTGGTAGACGTTTCCCGGTACGTGGTCGCCACTCGAGAACCTTTACTCCGGTTATCGGTTCTTCGAGCGGTGTGGCCTGCCCATTGTCACTTCAGCTCACTGACTCGTCGAGCTATGTCGGTGACCTTCGTTCAAGTCATTTCAATGTATTTTACTAATTCAGCGCATAGTAATAGACTTTAATTTACAGAATTTCGTGCAGTACCTACTTAAGTCTGCCACCAAACCGCCTTTTTCATAGCACTGTTGTGTAAATTTAAGTAAGTACATACTTTTTTACACTGTGTTAGTATAGTAATTTGAATTAGTTCGATGTACTTAACCTGTCCACAGGTGTGCACATATTATAAACATATCTAATAAGGAATTTAATTGTAAAAAAAATTGTTTACATAACGTGTCAATCAGTATAATGTTAATAATTTTGTCATTAAATAATTCACAAGTCATCTCATTAATTTATGTCAAACTATAATTACAGGTTTATTTAAATGATTAATGTTTATGATTAAAATATATTATATATTATTATTTATTTATTTATTAATATATATTTAGCACCACCTACTTACCCCTTCTTAATCACACGATTCTTCTGCCCCAAGGTTGCCTGGAAGAGATCGCTTTTAGCGATAAGGCCGCCTTCATTGTACCTTTTATGTTCTTCTCTTTTCTTTTCTGTTTTTTTATTTTGTGTGTGTGTGCAATAAAGTTTATTTGAATTGAATTGAATTGAAAATATTCAGGAAAACTATAAAAGCAGTTTTCAAGGAACCAATCCGTAATTTTTTTATAAATCTATGCCGTTTTCTAATTTCAAAGCTTAGCTAAGCTGTATAACTTAGAAATTAGAAAAATAGGTTCAAATTCGCGTTCACAGCCATGTATTATTCTAAGCTTTGAACACACGGGTACAAAAAGCATTGGTTTTTTTTATTGGAGCTAAATTTACCTCCAATGAACCGAGCATATCGCCTGATATTTTAATCCGAATTCACATTTTTATCCCTTTTTTACGAGACAGGGGTGCTCAAATAATATTCTCGCTTCATAATATTAAATCATTCCTGTGACCTCATTACCGGGCTGTAGGAAAAAAGGCCCTAAGCCACGTTTTAATCTTTAAATTGTATTGTTTATTGTTTGTAATCCAATTTTATTGCCGTTTTGGGTAACGTGAACTCCATTACTTCTAAATTAAACTCATATTTTGTCCCTTTTTTTGTAGAAGATATATCAACGCTTGACCTCAATCTCACCTGATGTCAAGTGACGATGAGGTCGACGATGTTATACTACTAGCACACCAAGTTTGCCAATCTGAAGTTAGCTCTCCGCAATTTCAAACATGTACAGACGGAATGTGTGTGTATTATTTTCGATAATAACTCTCCCTAGATAACATAAACCACTAGAACATTTCTTTCCACCCGCTAACTTGCCTTGCCTCTCATTTATACGTTAAGAGGGTATGCTGTTGTCAAAGCGCCCATACAAACGTAGTCCAGTCATATTCTGAGTGTTAAGCTATGAAAATCTATGAAATTTTCAAGACACAATCTAGAAACAAATATCTGTGTCGGTGGTGAGTCAGATTTTCGTTTAAATATATACTTCCAGAGTTACAGGGCGTCAAAAATTTGTATTTTACGGTAATAAAAAGCCCCAACTTTGAACCTGATTTACAAGAGTATGAATCAATTTAGAATAATTTGGAAAAACCACCGACATCTGAAATTTCATTAGTATACTGTATTTAAAAAATGGTTACATAATATACTATATCCTTCAAATGATCCCTGGACTACGAAACATCCAAATAACGGGTGGATAACTTCGCGTAGTGTATGCTGTCTCACCGTACGCGCTCGGGTAGGATAGGGCTCGGATAGGGACAGCTATAAAACAATCCAAATTTGAACGCGGCCACGTGGTCTAACCAACAAAGTCTCTTAATAACAGATAGTTCGCGGTCTGTTGTGGCTAACTTCAGAGAGGCAAACATAGTTTGCGAGTACTGTACGCGTTGCTCTAGAAGGTACCTATTTACTCTTCGTTTGAAGATTTCCATGTTGTAGTTTTCGAGGAACACGGAAACCGGTAGCGCATTCCATATTTTATCGGTACGCTGTAGGAATATCAAACGGGTTCTTACAATTTTAATTTTAACAGAAATCCTGCAGTGCAGGCTTACCCTTACACAATGATTATTAAGTGCATTATCCTAAATAAAATTACAACCCCGACACAGAACCTGCATCAAACCGCTAGATGTACTTGTTTACTGTTTTTAATCCGCGTCAATGGCCGTTTAGACGACATAGACGGTTTTTATAGCTCGTTCCATGACTGTTTGTAATTGGATTTGTTTTATAGAGTGTTCCTGTTTGAGAGGCAATAGATTGCGACTTTTATGGGTCGTTTAGCAAATAAAACAGCGTGTAGATGGCCAGGCGTCTAGTTTAAAAGTTTTTAATGGGACTTTTACTACGCAAGAAAAGGTGTATGATTAACGACAACTGACACGTTCCGAGAATGTATGGAGCCAAGGCCTGGTCTTGTACACTTATAATTTTAACACGCCATTGTGAAATAAATGATTTAGTTACAATTTTTGTATGTTTTGGTTTAGTTTATTTGTACAAAAACTTATAAAACGCACGAAACAGGTAGGACTTGACATTGAAAACAAAGATGGCGTCAATGAAATGACATTTTACGCTGTCACTTAGTACAAAAAAAGTTTTTATACAATTAAAATAAATGCAAAAACGGAATCCAAGTATTTATATATACATATTTTATATTATTACTTGATTTTTTTATAGTGTACAAGTGCAGGCCGAATTTTAAACAACTCTGTTGCTCTTGATTAATTAAATGGGAAACGTGTATCGGGCCGTCCCCCTACTAGACGGAACAACGACTTAGTGGTCGCGGGGAGTATGGAGGAGGCCTATGTCCAGCAGTGGACGTTCCCTGGCTGATGATGAGAAGGTAAGAGGTAAATGTATGTGAGTTATGTATTTGTATAAAAGTTCAACAAGGGCGTGCCCTTGTTTAGGATCATGCTAACTTAAATAAGTCATTTCAATGTATTTAACTGATTCAGCGCATATTAGTACTTTAATTTACAAAATTTGCAGGGAAGCTGTCGCCTTGCTATTTCCTTTCACTACAGATAATTGATATTGTATGGCGGCAGATTTAGAAACTTAGCTAGACATAAGGGTATAACTAAGTGGCCCACAATCAACACAGACCAACTGTATACTCAATTACGCACGGAGACAACCCTAATGGGCGTGGCTTGTGTGAGAATCTGGAACTGTAATATTAGAGTCGTGAACTTCATTCATTCACTTCGTGAGCCTTGCGTTTAGAAACGCGAAAAACATTTAATTCTATTGAAAAATAACCGTGAGGATTAGAAAAAAATACAAGTTGAGAACTGAGACGGGCCTGAGTGATAATAAAACTTGCAGATTCTGTCAGGAGGATGAGGAAACGCCCATTCACATCCCCTGTCACTGTGATGCCCTAAATCACAGCAGAAATAGACACCTCGGAGGCCATACTGCCTCAACGGAAAACATTAGTTTCTCCAAACCCAGGCATGTCATACGGTTCATGACCGAGATTGGCTTCGGGGAGGTGATGTGATCCATAGGGGACTGTCACAATAGATCTATACAGGTCGCAGTGACATACAGGACGATAGGACTACCCCTCATGCCCAAATAATAATAAAAGTTGAGAACTAACAATATTAATGTTAACTATTAATTAAAGCAATTTATATTGCCATACCTTATGTTGTTTAACAATAATCTGAGGTAATAACATTTTTAAGAGGTCTTTTCGAAATTAAAATATATCAAGACAACTTTACTTTGAGATTCGCAGGATCTTATAGCGTCCTTTTAGCATTACACCAAAAAGTTAGTTCATTTCAGAAAATCGCTTTCAACAATAGTTCGTATTCGTTGGCTAAAGTTCAACTTGTCCTATTATTGATCAACTAATCAAACCATGAACCAGTTTGCTTGTCGCATTCCCGCTCCCCTGGCTAACTGGGTCATCGGCTCATAAACGTGGGGTCGCAAACAAGTGAACTCGTAGCTCCATACTGCCGACGAGCAGTCGAGAATTTTCTTTTGCAGTGTTGCTAAGAGGCTTTTATTTCTTGAGTATAAAGACTATTCGCATAGCCTAGTTCTTAACAGACAGTATCAAATCCTATAAAGCGAACATTGAACTGAGAAATGGGAACAAATGAATTGCATGAGGCAGTAGAGCGTCAGTCCTTGAACAATCGAGGTCTGGGTTCGATCCTTACTCGTACCAATGAGTTACAATTTGGAATTTATGTACGAAAGATAAAAATCGTTACCATTGGCTTTTCGGTGAAGGAAAACATCGCGAGGAAACCTGCACTCTCCTGAGAAAAAATTGAAAGGCGTGTGTGAAGTCTACCAATCTGCAATGGGCCCGCGTGGTGGACTATATCCCATACACTCTCTGTAGGAGAGTAGGCCCGAGCCCCTGCATTGGGGACGTATATAGGCTGTTATGATGATGATGATGAGACGACCCAAACAAGGTTAAACAATAGATAACCTTTAAATAGAAATATTTAACACATAATTTTAAAAAAAAACAAAGTCGTGTTAGTATCACCATTTATAATTCAAAACCGACTGAACCGTTTTTGATATCTTAGATTTTTTGAATTTGTCTCCGCTCCGAATAGCAGAATTACTTTCTCATACATTCACGACTTAAAAGAAAGTTAGAATGGTTGGTATAGGGACGTTTGAAAGGCCAGAATCGAGCAAGTGGTTCCTAATAATTAACGCGTTCAAAAAGAACGATAAACCGACTTCAATTGCCTTAAAATGTTCACCCTTAGAGGTAGAATTATCTGGGTACATATTTGGGTTTTGTTGATTTTCTCTAAAAGTGCTTCATTAATTTCATATGGGGCCACCTCTAAAGTATGCTCTATCAAACAAAAAAAGAATTATCAAAATCGGTTCATAATCGGCGGAGTTATCGCGTAACATACATACTCCTCAAAACATATAGTCGTATTGAGCACCTCCTCATTTTTGGAAGTCGGTTGAAAACAACAACTGGAGTAACAAACCCAGCTATGCAGTCGGGAATATGAACTTTATTTCAAGGTTATACGTAAGGAGTATATTTCTTTCCTTGGTGCGTGAGTCCAACCCGCAGCACTTAAACAGTTTTTTAAATTGTAAGAATGTGACTTACCTTAGCTCGACGTGTCCATTTCTGAGCACGAGCGCGAGGTAGTCTCCAGAGAGGTCATCGTGCTCCCCCGTGAGCAGCAGCACGCCGCGCGCGCGTTCCGGGCGCACGCGCAGCCGCACGCGCACCCGCTTGTACGCGCCGCGCAGCGCGCGCAGCGCCAGCCACGACGAGCCAGAGAAACGAGGGGTGATGATGCGTGGATCTGTAGACAACATGAACATTTTACAGGTGTTATTTTAAAATTATTGTTACGAGCTCCCGAAGTTCGTAGATTGAAGAGAAACACGACTCCAAAGTTCCGGAATTTATTGGTAACACAAGTCCACAAACCAATCTTCAAAATCACGGGTCCCCCCAAACAGAGTACGTCCCTGTCTCACTAGTTCCGAGTCGTCTGCACTGAGTCCGTCCCTGGATTCCACGTACAGAGTTCTTGGGCACTACTGACGCCGATCTGTCGATACTGACACCACGTGACACACTAGTACACTAACACTTTTCCACCTCGACTGTACTTTCGCTCTACAATTTCTTCCTGTTTTCGTTTCTTCACTTTTTATCACTGTGAACTCAACTCAAACTGGACTCGAAGCTCGGCTCGCGCCTATATATACCCCATAATGTTTCTAGATCCTTCAGTCTAGAATCTTCAGGAACATTGGTATTCGACACGAAGGAGATAGATGAATTGCTCTCCCTTTCGCACATGACAATCCTTATGCGAGTATTCAAGAGCTTTCTACGGTAGTCATTTGTCAATATCCGACACGAAGGGGATAGATGGATACGCCCCTCTCTTTTCTTTATCTCTAGACTTTTCGAACTCCGTGACATTATTTTGAAAACCCTACATAATTTTCATTCCAAAATAAAACAAGTTAACGCGTTCAAAAAAAACCCAACTAGAAACCGACCGACAAATTGAAGACTTATTTAAGACTGTATAGGTATTCTCATGTATGCAATTTTCAGAACTGAACAAAATGGGACCACTCGGGAAGCACCAGCTTTCAAATAAAAATAATAATAATCAAAATCGGTTCACCCAGTCGTAAGCTCTGAGGTGACGAACATAAAAAAGTAAATTTAAAAAAATAAAATAAATATATATATAATGTGCCAAAACATTAAATTAACGCGTTCAAAAAGAACTATTAATCGACATCAACTGCCCTAAAAGTCTACAATATTCATTCATTCCCTAAAATATTCACCCGTGAAGGTAGAATTATACGAGTAATATTGAGTTTTTGTTGATTTTCTCAAAGAGCGATCAATCAATTTGGATAAAATTTATATGGAACCACCTCTGAAGTATGTTCTACCAAACCAAACAGAGAATGATCAAAATCTATTCCTAATTGGCGGAGTTATTATATTATATAACAGACATAGAAAAAATAAAATAAAAAATACATTCGAATTGAAAACTGCCTCCTTTTTGATGTCAGTTGAAAATTCTCGCTGAAACTGGCAAATGTCAGCCCTACGGTAGTCGCAGTTGGCGATAAAGATTTGTCTTCCGTACACTTACGACATAGTGTTCTGCCGTTGTGAATTTTTTATTGACTACCTGTATCTTTGTCAACTGGAGAGCTTGCTGAATATCAAACTCTCTCACAGAGAGCCATGACAAAGCTTACAACAACTTTGGAGAGACTTAGTTCTTTTTTTGCTCGTCCCATGGTGTATTTTCTAAAGTCAATTCGTGAGTCGCGAGATGACCACGTATATCATCTGAACATCACCATGAGTTTGTAGTCATTATCAGCCGTGAAACGTTTGTAATTTGTTCATGTTTTACTGTATTTGTATTATTTGTTGTGGTTTCTTTTTTCTATTTATTTCTTCTGGAATCTTGTATGTCTTTGTCAATAAAAATATGTCTGTATCGATGTCTAAACGTACACTGCTGGACATAGAACTCCTATATGGTATGCCACATTGACTGGTCCCGAGCCACTTGCATCCAGCGACTCCTCGCGATCTTTACCAGGTCATCTGTCATTTATTAATACGTAGTGTATAAGTGTGTAAAGTATAGTATATGTGTAGTGATAGACGAACGAAGGTCACCGATATAGCTCGACGAGTCAGTGAGCTGCAGTAGCAATGGACAAGCCACATCGCTCCAAGAACCGATAACCGGTAGGGAGTAAAGGTTCTCAAATGGCAACCACGTACCGGTAAACGTCTACCAGGCCGTCCCCCTACTAGTTGGACCGAAGACCTGGCTAGAGTCGCTGGATGCAGGTGGCTCGGGACCGGTCGATGTGGTGTACCATGAAGGAGGCCTATGTCCAGCAGTGGACGTTTTACGGCTGATGATGATGAATAGAAATATGAATATTTTCTGAGTGAATTGCCGTTAAATAAAAAATATTAATATAAAACGGTGACAGTAATCGCGGTACACTTATCACTTGCCGTGACAACCCTACTCAAGTCCCGAGGCCAGAGGATTTTGTTTGATTTACATAGGCACTTACGAGACACTGTTCCACCCTGTTCCACCATTTTGAAAGATTAAACAAATGTATTCTGTGCTACATGTAAGATCTAGAGCAGAGGTACCCAAACTTTTTGTCTCGTAGACCCCGTGCCATTTTTCCTGTGCTGGGTAGACCCCTGCCTTATATAGATTTACAACCGACTTCAAAAAGGTGGTGTTTCTTAATTCGACTGTATGTTTGTGTATGTATATCATGCGATAACTCCGCCAATTATGAATCGATTTTGATGATTTTTTTAAGTAAAAGTCTACAGTTGTGGTTCCATTTTTTAAAAATTGATATATCGCTTTTTTACAAAATTAACAAAAACAAAACATATACCCAGATAATTCCACCTCTGAGGGCTGTTGGACGGAAGTGTGTTCAACCAGAACGTCAAGTTAATGAACCACTGGATCGCTACCCTTCTTACTGGAACACAAAAGTGATATTAACACTGTTGTTTGGCGGCAGACTAACGTAACATGGTGGTAGCTAGCCAAACGGTCATAGAAATACCACCAACATAATCAAGTACCGACAGGTAAATAAGCCTTAAGTTTAGAGGCGATAATCTATTTAAGTTAGTGCGGTTGGGATTAGTGCTACGCAAAGTACTACGAGACTTTAAAAGTGCTACGCTCGTAGCAAGTACTACGAAACTATTGAACTCAACGCATATTACTCGGAAACTTTGCGAGTTTTCAACCATTACGAGTATTCACCACAATTGGCTTATGTATCAATGTTACCCGTTACTACAAATACTGCTGTTTGACTGTGGTAATTGTGGAACTGTAGAGCAGTAGGTCTATATGGTTATAATCTCCGTGGTTGCGTATGCTGGTTGGCGGGATCTCTGATTTTGAATGCTTTAAATATAGAACGCCTATTAGATACAGTTATGGGCAGAATCCCTGGCGCCATCCAGTCTGCGTGTCCCTAAGCCGTGTCATTCAGTTTATTATACATATTATATGTTTTTACTCTACATATTTTGTCTTTTTCTTGGTTCGAACCCCATACGAGTATCTCTTGCGCCCAGAGTTACGTCCTTTTGATACAGTATCTAGCCAAGAGCCCCTGCCACTGAATTCGAACTTCTAAAAACGTGATAGACCGGACAAAGCGAACGCAATTTTATCCTTATCTTGTTGCCAATTGTAATTACTCAGTCTAGTACCACATCACGTTACCCGCTCGTACAAGAAATTTAACATACTGTTACGAGCTCCCGAGGTTCGTTTAGATTGAAGAGAAACACTAGTCCAAAGTTCCGGAATTTATTGGTAACACAAGTCACCGAACCAATCTTCAAAATCACGGGTCCCCCCAAACAGAGTACGTCCCTGTCTCACTAGTTCCGAGTCGTCTGCACTGAGTCCGTCCCTGGATTCCACGTACAGAGTTCTTGGGTACTACTGACACCGATCTGTCGATACTGACACCACGTGACACACACTTTTACTTACACTAACACTTTTCCACCTCGACTGTACTTTCGCTTTACAATTTCTTCCGGTTTTCGTTTCTTCACTTTTTATCGCTGTGAACTTAACTCAAACTGAACTGTCCTCGACGCTCGGCTCGCGCCTATATATACCCCCGTAGTGTTTCTAGATCCTTCAGTCTAGAACCTTCAGGAATATTGGAGAGTATTCGACACGAAGGAGATATATGAGTTGCTCTCCCTTTCGCACAAGACAATCCTTATGCGAGTATTCAAGAGCTTTCTACGGTAGTCATTTGTCAATATCCGACACGAAGGGGATAGATGGATACGCCCCTCTCTTTTCTTTATCTCTAGACTTTTCGAGCTCCGTGACAATACCATTGACTGTTCAGATCAAAGTTTTTCTGTTAAATGTTTCCCAATGCCCGCTCTATAACTTATGTATAACTGTATATTGAAATCTTAAAGGCCCTTATTATTTTCGCAGTCATGGACCTCTTAAAGATTTTAGTCGACCCATGCCGATACGCTCCACTTTGGGAATCACTGATCTAGAGCGAGCTTCACAAAATAAATGTTTGACAATGTTTGTCTTGTTCAGGTATCACATAACCTATTCATAACACAATGAAACCTTGTAATATAGCTGCGTAACATAATGATACATTGTTAGTTAGATTCATAACACAAGGATACCTTGTTATTTAAATTAATCCGTGCTAAGTAACATAAATGCTAAAGTGAGTTTGTTTGTCTTTACTGGTCGTCGTAACGGAGGGTTAGAATGACTTTGTTTTTTGTATAGGGATAGTTGAAGGATTGGAAAAGGACATAAGCTACTATTTATCACGATTGAGCAAGTAGTTCTAGTTTGATGATTTTTGAAGTCCACGCGGACGAAGTCGCCGGCAAAACGCTATTAAATAATAAAAGAGGATACCATAACATACTTTTTTAACCGACTTCAAGAAAAGAAGGAGGTTATCAATTCGCCGGGTATTTTCTTTTTCTAAATATTTGTTACCTCAGAATTTTTGACTGGGTGAACCGACTTGGATGATTTTTTATTTATTTAAAGGTGATGCTTCCCGTGTGGTCCCATTTCAATTTGGTCCAGTTCTGACAACGGCATCCATGATAAAAGTAGACTTTTAGGGCAATTGCAGTCGGTTTCCAGTTCTTTTCGAACGCATTTACTTGTTGCTGTGGCATGTTTATCTATTGTAAATATTTTACGAAGGTACGGAACGCCGGCCAGATTTATTATTTAAAATATTTCAAAGGCACACTATAATGCTTACGGAACACTTCTTCAAGTGAATCTCAAGTAAACACAGCTACACTTAGAGCCTACTCAACGACGTAGCAATCTCGCGTATTTCAAAAGCAACGAAACGTCTTACGCTTCATTTCTAAAGCGAGGTAATTGTCAACTCTCCATCACAACACACCCGCCCCCTCGACAACACACTCTCACACTCACACATACACCCTCGAGTACAACATTTAAGTAGGAAGCGTGTTCGCGAGTAAATTGATTAATTCTGAAGCGTGTCAAGTCATTAATCTCGACTGTGGAAGGAATAACGTGCAACTCCGGTTTTACGATCGCCGTCCTAATACTTTTTATTTATTTTGAGTAAAAAAAAACCGGCCAAGTGCGGGTCTGACTCCGGCACCGAGGGTTTCGTACAGAATATGAATAACTAACATACTGAAAATAAAATTTATAAGAATTAGTTGTGCTTGGCGAAAAACACGAGCAATTGGGTATTTGACACACACAAAAAAAATCTTTTCTCATTCGATAGTCCATGTAAAAATATAAATAGCTCTATATTTTATTTCTTTTATTATTTTTAGTATTTTTTTTACTGAGATATAATTTAAATTTTGCTTTTCAGGTGCATGAATTATAAATATGCTTCTTGCCCAATTTTGCATTTTATTATGTCACATAAAATATCATAAACCGACTTAATCGGACATACATTTGCGTAAGAGCATTGCTCGGTGACTTTACATATTATGTATGATTTTCAGTATGTTATTTACTCTTTTTCTTTACAGAGCGCTCGGTGTGCGAGTCTGACTCGCACTTGACAAAAATCAAACACACTTTCGGGGGCGAGAAATGTACTTGGGTAACTGTCTTACTCTGGAGCGTCTCCTAGCTGTCAACTTAAGTTTGAGAAAGGTTTTTTGATAGAAAAAGGAGTTATAGTGTGTAGTGTTGGTTTCTCAAGTCTAGACGGTCGGTCTAGTGACCAAAATATAATTTGATTGTCTTTGACTGATTGAAAAAGGCTGTGAAGAAACCGGAGAATGTATTTTTGAATGTATTGTTGAGTGTATGTAAAGTTTACTGCAATAAAGTAGGTAGATAAATTAAAAAACCGAGTTGGCCTCGCGCACCGAGGGCTCCATACATAATATGGATATTTAAAATATGGAAAATGATAAATAAAATGCACCGAACAATCCCCTAACGAATGCGCCTCAATTTTTGTTCTCGATTTAATTTTGGTACTCGTCACTAAATGGCGCTAATAATACGTTAAAACACACGTGTCAAAACATCTTGTTTGTTGTATCGGAGCCACTCTGAAATATTTGTTTTATTTTATTTTAATTATTTATTTTTCAAGCGCATATATAACTAAATATTATGTGAATATTTCAAGCGTCTACCTATTACCATTATCAATATCGAGCTAAAACGAACAAAAATATCACGTTTGTTTTTAGTATTTGTTGCTATAGTGGCAACAGAAATACATCATCTGTGACAATTTCAACTGTCTAAACTCTCTGTATAAAATTAGTTTCTGTTTAATTAAATTACTGTCTATTTAAGCAGAAAATAATATCCCATTTCCCTAAAATTAAGTAGGTGTTCAATGAGCTAAGTTGTCATCCCCTCTTTGTCACACATTCCCAAGTCTTCTTGCTGCTGGAGCGAATAACTTTGTTCCAAATTAAATTGAGTAATTTCGGAGAGCGTGTCTGTCTTAATTAGGAAGGCACTTAGGCAAGAACATTTTCTAACCCATCACCGAATCTTGAAGTATTCCGCACAAAGAGAGTGTTATTACGACCTTCTTTATTCCAAAGAGAATATGGACTCTTACAACGTCATTAGCAAATAATGATCATTTATGAATTATTGGATGCTGTTTATTTTTTAATGACCCGTGATCTTTTCTAAGTCATCGGTCCATCTAGGGTCCCTACACTAGATGGACCAACGATCTGGTACGGGACGGTCAGGGGCTCTATTTTCGATTCGCTCTTTTTTTTAAAGCATTTATTTTCAAAAAGTATTTTACAATACTTTATCTCTCGCCAAACTGAAAAACAGTTTGTTGGCGAGTAATGCTCTGTTCCTTATATAATGATATGTACTTAAAGCTATTCACTATCCATACCTAATATCTATATTCTATCTAAAAAAGCGGTTTTAGTGTATTCTTTAGGTCTGTTTTGCTAGTTTTGGGAGTTTCTCTCAGCCAAGCGAGCTCATTAAATATTCTTGGCACTACATATTTATTTAGCCTTAGTAGTTAACGGCTGTTGGCTGTGACATAGCTTCGTCGCACACAACTTAAGTCACGATCGACTACAAGTCGCATGAAAACAGGTTTGACCGTATTTTTGAATCATTCGCCTCAGGCGTGGCCAATATAACTTAAAATATTTAATTTTATCCGTTTTACGCACAAAAATAAAACCGTTAATTCATGCAAGGAAAGCGGAACGCAAAGTTCATAGAACAGTTCCTACTGTCAATGTCAATAAGTGGTAATGTCAGTGTTCGACGATGACGTTCAGTCTATCGCTCGCCTCCACAAAGAGTGGTCCCGACCACACGGTGCAGAAGAACGATTCAAAAATACCAAATTTCATAAGTCGAACGAAAATCAGTAGAAATCGAGCACTCGCGGCGCGTAGAGCGAATCAAAAATAGAGCCCCAGTACACGATCGGCACTCGAGAACTGACTCGTCGAGCTATGTTGGTGACCTTTTAAATGTGAAATTGTGAAAATTTTAGTATTTTTCTAATTGTAATTAGATTATTTTAATAGTTGATATTTTAATAATTAATAGTTGTTCTTGATTTTGTAAATATTGTACAAATTGCATTATACGAGTAGATTAGAAACCTTTTGATTTTAGATGCGTTTTGTTTTTTGATACAAAATATCTTAGAATATTGAAAACAACGCATGAACTCTGCCTGGAGAACTGAATGATTACGAACTGAGTCAGAATTAATTACTTCTATCATGCAACTCATTTCTAAGCATTATTATTATTGACAGATCTGTTTTATATAAGACTATCCAAGTAGGGAAGCAGGTACTCTAAATTCGTTGACGTGTGAAACTGCAACACCTCGGAAAACAATAATAAATTCTCTATATACCCCGGTTCCACCCCAGCGTCACTCTGACCGCTCGTGACCCCCCGTGACCCCCCGAGTGCCTCATCTCACCTGGCGGAAGGGGGTTGTAGATCAGTACCCCTCGATATCACTTAATATAATTCAAGAACCCCGCATTCTTCAGGGGACGACGATTAAGGGGTGCTCGGAAAAAATTGCATTAGAGTAGGGTCGGCAAAAAAGTAAGCACGGAAATATTATGCTTGCGGAAATTAAGCTTAAATCATCCTAAAGACTGATTTTTTGAAGTTTTCGTGTGGAATTTTCTTATTAAAGGCAAGGTATGCAGACTTGATTTCGTCAATGATATCTGGCGAATGAACAAGTGTACAAATTTTTACTTATATCTAACTGGGCTAGGAAATGTGACTTGGTAAACACTAAAGCGTCTGCAGCTAAACTATGTTGAAAACTTGTGTTTTGGCCTACAGTGCCTCACCCCTTAGAGAACAGACGGAACGTCCTAGCCGACAGTAGTATTTTGTACATGTAAAATATATCTATTTAAGTGCAATAAACAAACAACTTATTTTAAGTTTACAAGCATTTAACACTAAAATTTCTCTCGATCTATTTATTTTTAAATGTTTGCTTTTCCGCAAAACATTCATACGATTGTTTATGAGCTCTAGAAAAGTTAACAGCTCATTGCTGTACAATCAAGAAGGAGATGGATGGGTCTAATGTTGAAGAAATGATTAAAAGTTTGTTTAAAATAATTTGATAAACAGATGGAAGTGTCTCGGGGCTGGACATTGTGCCAAACCATGGAGCCGGTCTATGTCTAATATTGGACGTTACCCGGCTGATGATGGTGATGTAACTGATATAAGTAGTGGCACTGCCACTAGGTTGAATGACTATTTGGCGGCTTTCTGAAATAAACTGACTTTTTGGTGTAAAGCTACAGGACGCTGAAAGATCCTGAGAATCTCAAAGTAAGTCATATATGACTCGTCAATCGTCGATTTTAATTTGAAAATGACCTCTTAAAAATTAACAAAGTGGAATATTTATTCATCATCATCAACAGCCTATATACGTCCCCACTGCAGGGGCTCAGGCCTACCCTCATACAGTGAGTGTATGGGCCGTAGTCCACCACGCGGGCCCAGTGTGGATTGGCGGACTTCACATGCCTGTTCAAGACATGCAGGTTTCCTCACGATGTTTTCCTTCAACGTTAAGCAATAGTCGTGTACCTACGAAGAAGACCGCTGCCAAAAAACTCGGCATCCTATCCAAGGTGAGACGGTACTTCACGCCTGAACAGCTCCTAAGCCTTTATAGAGCTCAAGTTCGATCATGTATGGAGTACCTATGTCACCTTTGGGATGGCTCTGCTAAATACCAGCTAGCTGCCCTGGACTCGGTAGAACGACGTGCAAAGAGGCTCATTGGCAATGATTCGCTCGTGGAGGCCAAACTCCAAAGCCTTGAACACAGGCGAAAAGTGGCCTGCCTTTCTGTATTCTATAGGTTACATTTTGGAGAGTGCGCGCAAGAGCTGTTCATGTTGATTCCGCCATCGCCATTTAAGTATCGATCCAACAGACGAACAGCAGGGCTCCACCAATACATAGTTGACATTCCTATGGCTCGCACAGCGCTTTGCTTCTAATTTTATCATGCGTACAGCCAGGGAGTGGAACGCGCTGCCGGCGTCTGTATTCCCAGAAAACTATAACTTGGGTGTATTCAAGTCGAGGGTGAACAGGCACCTTCTAGACCAACGCGCACCATCGTAGGCCACATCGTCGCTTACCATCAGGTGAGATCGTGGCCAAGCGTTGATCTATACTCTGTAAAAAAAAAGTGTCGGTGGCGCAGTGGATAAGGCGCGGACTCTCAATCTGAAGGTTCCGGGTTCAAATCCAGCCGTGTACCTATGAGTTTTCCAATTCAAGTAAATTATCCGAATATTTATTATTACACTACAATAGGTAAGCAAGTCGAAATTACTTGAATAAATGCATAATTTCGAATGTACGTTTTTAAGTTTGTATTGGTGTACAATAAAGTTATATTGTATTGTATTGAACTACAATATTCACAATCATACAGAAGCAGTTTTTTTCTAATCATAACATTTATTTTTTTAACGAATTAAATGTGTTTTTTCGCGTTTCTGAACGCAGGACTGACGCGAATGACACTCCCGACCCTACGGCTCGGACCACGCCCATTCGGATTTGAATACAGCGCTTTGAGATTAATATTGTAGTAGAATAAAGGGCTTTTTAAATATGTTATTTTATTTATCTGCTGACCGTACGCACAGAAGGCAATCGAAAGTTTCCTCTTTACTTCTTGCGTACTGCCCTGTGAGGGGAGATTGTATTATATTTATAGTTATGTATATACCTACACAGACCGTTACATATGTTGCGGCTGTATGTTGAGTTGTTGTTTTTATATACACATTCGGTTTTCACTTGGTCATCAATACTGGTAAATAACAATAAGTCTTTAAAATATCAGCGTGCTCATCCAGATCCTTAATTTAATTAGCTTCATCAAAATGTCTCTTTATATAAAAGATTATCCAAAAGTTAGGCAGCAGCGTCCACTTCACATTGAGGTCACCAACCCGTTTACCAAAAGTAGTGATAATATCGAATGGCCTCTTAAAAATTGGTTTTGGTTTTTGTCTAAAAATAGTGTATTAGTTTTAACTATTCACCGATAGATGGCGCCACCGTCCAGATAAAACACGATATCAAAATTATTTTACCGCACACCGCACACACAATACCTCGAGCATTTAGAATAAATGAGTTTACAAGAGCGAGAGAGCGAGCAAAGCGTGTGTCTGATTTACATCCCTGCAACAAACAGTTATGAAGAAGTTGACTATTTCGACCAACAAAGAAAAAATATTTGATATAGTAAAAGGCTAAGGGTTTGCCACATATAAACAGTCTTTAGGTATCTACATTAAATGAAGATTATAAGTACAAATTTTTAACCGACTGCTCCAAAATGGGGGTTATGTTTTTCGAGAGTATGTATGTATGTATGAATAATTGTTTGGCACGCTCTGCGGCCTGAGATACCGTTAGATTTTTTAAGAAGTCAGGTTTAAAAAATTACTTTTCATTAACCTAATTAATTCAAACACTTTTTCAGTTAACTCAATAAAACCAAGTGTAAAGCACTCTAATTATGCCGAATTTGACGAAAGTGTATTCATAATTTAAGGCATTGAAATAACTAAACTCCGGAACCTAACTTGAAGCATGATATTTTTGATGACGGCATCGATAAGTTTAAAAACGCTGTTAAGCGTGCCTACAGTTTGTAATTTGAGGCACACTTTTTTAATGATATTATTCAGATACTTTTTTGTGTAAGCCGTAGTTGCCTATAATTGCGGCAGCATTTAGAACTGAATTTGAGTGTGTGTGTGTGTGTGTGTGTGTGTAATTGCTTTGTAATGATGCATGCTGTGTTGGCAACCTATAAAATAATAATAATAATAAAAATGAAGACTCACACTTGGCGGGTATTTTTTCACAGTTATCATTTAATTATACCGCCATCAGCCACTAAAACCGAAAAATTAACTCATTCCATTTTTATTGTTCTATGTCGAAGTAAAAAGTCGACTTCTTTTAAGAAAGGCAAAAACACAAAACAAAATTAGGATCTTTTTTTTAAATGTTGACAAACAGCCATTAATGCATTGTTTTGCCTTGAAGATAAGAAAGTCAAAGCCTCGGACGTGGCGACAATTTTGGGTGAAGAGACGTTGCAAAGCCGGCCTTTATTAAAAATAAAAAGATTTTTATTTTCTCTTACCCTCTCTGTTCAAAAATTAATATTTTAAACCTGGTCCTATGCAGTTTAATACCCACAGTTTTAATTTGTTGTCAGCCTACCCGCATACCTACAGAAATAGACAGAAGCCGCCATGACTCAATAATGGCGGCGAAGCTGGAAGCCGGAAGCAGTTCCCGTAATGGCTGCCGTGCAACTTCCGGTTACACAATTTAAGGTCCGCTGTGGATACTGTGGCGTATTTACCTGGTTTAAATGAGCTTTTCGGTTTGTTTAATTTATTTTGTAGCTCTCTTTATTGAATTTTGGACTTAGGAAATACTTTGTTTCGATGACAAAATCAACAGAGGCCTTAGAAAGCGTGATTTATTAAACGAAGAAAACAAGTAAATTGTTCAAACTAAAACACAAAAATTGGCAGATTTGACAGAGATTTTAAACATAAGTTTATTAACTGACGGTGTGAGCAAAGATACATCGAGAGAATTGTGACTTGAGAGTTCCTAAAATATTAGTCATCGTGGATCTAGTCGATGCAACCTTTTCTAATTTTATATTTGATTAAGTACAGGACTATTAGACCGCTTCCAAACCGATTAAAGTTATTAGACCCTCAGTTTCGAAGTGCCAATAATTCTCTGAAATAGATACCTCCAAAGTGACCGGCCATTATATCTCGGCAAGAACCAAATAATTGCTTTCTGAAACTTGTAGCTTCCGATTTCACGGTGCTAAATTACGTCTGTGGCTACGAGCAAAACACGAATTGAAAAGCGTAGTTGAAAGAAGACGTTTTTTTGTTTCTTTTTGGCTTCTTTACCTGGTTTAATTTATGTCCGCGTCTGCAAAAATTAATCTATGTGTACCTCTATTTAAAAAAATTATTTATCAATTATCAGCCGACCTTAGAAAATGAAGAGGTTCTCGATACGAATGTATGTTTTTTGTATGTAAATTACGCGATCATTCCGTCGTCCGTTTATATATATACTCGTAAGTTTTATCGTAATTGATTTTTGATAAAATCAACTAAAACAAAATATATAACAGACAATTCTACCTCTAAGGGCGATCATTTTATGGCAAGGTTTTAGACTATTAGTACAGTTGAATTTGATTCCATAGTTCTTTTTGAACGCGTTGATTACCAGAAACAGAAAAGTCGATTTAGCTTCTTCTAAAATAAACCTCAGCAGTACTGAGACAAAAAGGAAGGTACGAAGAGAGGTGGCTCTCGTTTTAGCAGCCCGACCGGCAGTCTAGTGGAAAGGGATGTAAGATATGTTTCCGTCTCTTACCTGGCTTGCAGTTAGACAGAGAACACGGACATTTCCCGCCGCAAGCGCACTCGCATTTCTCGACTGCAGCTGTCCACGGCGGCTGTACCGTTCCTCCTGGCACCTAAAATAAATTTAAGATTTTAACATTACATTTCATGAAGACACTGTGTAATATAAAAATCTGCTGAAAAACAAGTAAATTACCTTCTGTTCCAAACTGGGCCCAAGCGTCGTGACCTTGAACTCTCCTTCAATCTCCTCCTTGTCATCAGCAATGATATTCAAATCAACTTCACTGACCCCATCTTCTATCAAACTCTTCAATCCGTCCACTTCCTTGGATCTCTCTCCGGTGTATGTATAGTTTTCTTTGACATTGTCAATGGGTGTCGTTAGCCTTAGCCTTGGGATATGTATAGGGCTTATTGTGGTCTTAACTCTACTGGACGGGGCTATTTCTAGTTCTGCTGAGAAAGAGACGTCTTTCTGATACAGCACGTCTTCTTCATTGTCGATTGAGACTTCGAACGCTCTTGTAGCGTTCAGCACTGCAAAGATAAACCTTATTAATTACCTGCTTAGTCAACGTGTTAAGAGGCCATACTCAAAACCGATCCCACCTCCTAGAAGCGCTCAGCGCGGACTGCTGACTCGAGGCGTCATCGACAGCTTATATATGTCTCCATTGCAGGGGCTCAGGTCTACTCTCCTACAGAGAGTGTATGGGACATAGTCAACCACGCGGGTCCAGTGCGGACTAGTAAACTTCACACACACCTTGAAATTTCAAGAGGGTCAGGTTTCTTTACAATGTTTTTCCTTCCCCGAAAAGCCAATGGTACTGATTTTTATATTCGTAAATAAATTTCAAATAACAAATTGGAACTCATTTGTACGAGCCAGGATCGAACCCAGACCTCGATTGTTCAAGGACTGACGCTCTACCCCACTGAACTACCAGGGCTTCATATAGCTGAGAATATCGAGGCGTCTTACCGAGACACCCGTACCCGTTGACGTGCAGCACGAACCCGGGTGCGCAGCCGCACTCGTATGTCCCGTCGTGCAGCTCCCGGCACAGCTGCTCGCAGGGGCTGCCAGACCCACAGCGACCTAACAACAAATACAAATCTATCAACTTTAAAGATGAGTTTTATTTTTATCGAACATGGTACACTGGAGCACAAAAATATGTATCCACTTTTGAACCATGTCACATTCACCATTCATATGTGTTGAAGGAAATGTCAACTAAAGGTGAATGTGACATGGTTCAAAAGTGGATACATATTTTTGTACTCGAGTGTACATATGATGACGGTCACCAAAATTTAGTTTCTACAATTTCTCGTTTTTAACCCCCGACGCAAAACAAGGGGTGCTATAAGTTTGACGCCAATGTCTGTGTGTCTGTCTGTCTATGGTATCGTAGCTCTCGAACGGATGGACCGATTTTGATGCATTTTTTTAAAGTGAAAGCAAGTTAGTTTCCTTGCGGTGGTTCTTAGATCATCATCATCATCAGCCAGGAAACATCCACTGCTGAACATGCCGGGTCCCGGTCCCGGTTCTTAGGTATATTTGGTAAAATCAATTCAGCAGTTTAAATAGTATCAGCTGATGTTAGGCATTTGGGCATAAAATTGAATATTTTTTGTATGATTATTGCTTAGTTTTTTTAAAAAAGTTTTTTTTAAAATGTATTAATTCTATAAACTATTTCACTGAATCCCGAGTTTAATATATCGTATTGTTGTTTTTGAGGTCATTGTGTTTTGTTTTAAATAAATAAAAAAATTGATAAGCTTTGTCTCAAGGGGTTCGCTCTTTGAAGAAACTAAGAAAACTGACCCGCGGCAAAAGCAGGCAGGTCATAAAATTGTGTCGTTACGAAGTCAGGTCCCACTCCGGGAGACTTTCACACCAAGATCAAAGGAATCACAATATCCCGTTGCGTTTTACGAGACGTAAAAACTACACTAAAGTCACGAACTGACTCTTAAACAATGAACGATGCATAAAGAGGGGTAGTTCGTCATTTTGTGACGGTTTTCTGAGTTGGGTTGTCTTTTTATAGCATTTAGGAATTGAATTAGAACCATCGTATCGCCTACAAGCATAATGTGTAGACAAAGTACTTAGAATAAAATGTAATATTCAAGATAAAAGGGAAAATATAAAATAACAATGAGGTGAGTTTTTTGATGCCGATCTAGACAAAATCTCGTCTAAAGGCGACCGAATAAAGTTGCTAAATGCCTGTCATGAATCGAAAAATCTCATCTCCAAAATGACATACATACACACATACATCTTTTGAAACCATTTCAAATAAATAGCATAAGTTACGGAAAGCTAATGTTATTACGACAGGGTTTTCTCTATCACCACCAACTCCGATCAACTTCCCGTTGGGGTAGTGATACCCCTTGGTCTCCTGATGAAAGTAAGGGAGTTTGATCGCGATG
This sequence comes from Carcina quercana, assembly GCA_910589575.2. Taxonomy (NCBI): domain Eukaryota; kingdom Metazoa; phylum Arthropoda; class Insecta; order Lepidoptera; family Depressariidae; genus Carcina; species Carcina quercana. The sequence goes on along the minus strand of OU342449.1, from coordinate 7,536,569 downwards.
GGTGGAAGTGGGTAGCAAAGGGGTGGCAAAAATGTGAAAAATATATATCTGTCCTTGTCTAACTCATGTGAACTCCACAGAAGTTCACATGAGAACTTATGGAAAGTTCTGAAAATTTCTGTAATGATCTAGAAAGATTACATTTACTCTACGTTTATGCCAAAATAAATGTCCACCCGTGCGAAGCCGGGGCGGGACGCTAGTATTTTCATATGAAACCCTAAACATATAAGAACAACTTTTCAAAGATTGATTATCATCCCTTATAATCCTAAAAGGTGAGATCGTTATTCTAAAAATAGAAGCATCTCGAATTTCCCTCACCAGTTTCTGACATTCGTAGGCGGAGCCGACGTCAATCAGAAGATAATTTTTAAAGGTTATACCTCCTCAATCTAAAAAAAGAAGGCAATGTAGACCTAGGATTCCCGTGTTACTTAAATATAAATTCAGGAATGTGTGACGTGAAAGATAGATAGGTAAAAACTTTATTAGTCAGGACACACACAGAAAAAAATACAAAAATCATGATAAAAAGAGAAACAATAAGAATAGCAGTTACACCTAATCTAACAAGTATTAAACAGCTAAGACTAAAACTAATATATGTGTCTGAGGTGTCACACTGTGTCATGACATGAAAGGTCGCTGGCTCAGCATGTTGTCACGAGCTGTGAACCCGTGACACTGGTATTCTGACAGTAACTAACCAAAGCCATAAGGTCGCAAAGCTCGTTACTATACGTGTGATTGTCGACATTAAAAATATTATTAATGATGTATGAAATGTGTGTAAAACGGAGAGAATCACAGAGATGACTGAGAATTGAAGTGAAAGGCATAGATGTATACTAGAAATGCGCAAAACAGTGATTTTTAAAGAAATGTTATAATTCATTACTTTTCGTACCGCGTGATAATCACTTTGTACCATTACACATCACTCGAAATATCACTCGAAATGCGCGCCGCGCGCTGACATGCGACAGCGCAACCATTGCTTTTGCTATACTATTAATATTTGTAATGAATGACATGTCTAAACATCACTTGCTACGAATTAAAATACGTAGTACGTCCTCATTCTCTTATTAATACGGTTGCATTTCAGTAACATATGCGCGTTATATACGTGTTAATGGTTTTGTCGGATGATCCGAGCCCGCACAGGGCGCCCTTTCGCTCGCACCTAGCGCAGGTGCGAGTGAGCAGTGCAGAATGTATGCCTGCCTGCCATGAGTGATGCGGAGGTAATGAGTAATGTTTGAGATGGTCAAGTGATGTGTAATGCAACAATACGCGGTCGGATAATATCAAGCGTAATGCATTACTCGCATCACTTACACATGTCTAATATATACTCGAACTTTGAATCTCATTTTCTCTTCTCACAAATGCTTTATTTCATTTAAATAAGCAAACAGGGATAAATACCCTGTACAGTGCTCGCTAAATACATCAAGGACCGTCAATACTCCTGAAGGTGTTAATCTTTATTCGTGTAACCGTAAAGTTACTGTTCCAAACACCACATACGCTCAGTGGACTCTCAATAACCCGCGTTAGCCGCACAAGTAGGGACGCGACGGCGCGCCGCGGTCGGCACGGTGCCACACACAGCGGTAACAGTTTCACCGAGCACGTTGATTTCATTAGCCAGTACAAACGGGTCGATAGTGGAACATTGGACGATGTTATTAGGTTATTAGAGATGCTGGAATACTATTGGATACTTTTGGAATAATCGTATATTGGTAAATGAATAGTAACAGTTTCTACGAGTATCTGTGATTTCGTCATTTGATTTTTGTTATAATTAGCTTTTTCCTGCAACTTCATCCGCGTAGACTTCTATTTCGGCATTATCGGGTGACAAGGACAGAGCGATAGTTAACGATACACGTTATCGCCTGCGTAAATTCATGTTAGATGCACTGAAGCGGTTACGCCGTATATTAGTAAAAAGTCAAGTTTTTGGTTGGTGGTAGGGCATATTCTATGCCCGTCTGGTAGTTACTACCATGTTACCTAAGTCTGCCGCCAAACAGCAGTGTCAAAAGCACTTCGATATTAAAGGTAGCAGAACTAGCACCTCATTAGCTTGAGGTATCTGGGTACAAGTCTTACCATCCAACGGCCATATCTCACTTAATATCAGGTAAGAGGAAGGCCAAGTGCAAACCCGTCATACATTAAAAAAACTGACAGACAGATATATAATTTTATAAAATATAGACTTCGGTGTGTTTCGAGGTTTGCCGTTTCTTCCGCATTACACTACAACATGCTCTCCCACCCGTACATTTTAATATGAAATCCTTTGATCCTTTGAAACATGGCTGCACGTGTTGGATATAGCCTGCATATATCAACACAGGTCTAGACATATAAGCCTATTTTTATGATTCACTGACCCCACATAACAGACGAGTGCTATGGCATACCCTTTACCCGACTACAGCGAAGACAAAAGAAGGGTTATGATTTTAGTAGCGGCTATGTATGTTCATTTGTTACTTCTAAACCACTCATCGTTTTGACAAATGAACTATCAGTAGAAGCTTCGTGTTTGTGACGCCACAAAAATCCAAAATGGCGGCTCGCTAAAATATCGTGTTTAAATTCAAATTTGAGTACATTCCAAAAAAAAAATTTGATTACATTTAAAAGTAAATATACATATTTCCTAAGAAAAATAAATTGTAATTGGTATATTATAAATACGTTTCATATAGAAGTCGGTTTTCTTTATTTAGCTATTTATTTGGGCATGGTTCCGAAGTTACCTACCACTTTATCGATCTGGCAGCGAGGCAGGAAGCTAGTTCGACACGTTAAAATTGATTTTTCTTACTCTCTTCTAACTAAAGCATTATTGTAATGGCTTTTTAAATCAAATCAAATTTTCATTTGCAATAAATAGGGTAACATATTAAATAATATTTCAATATTATGTCGCTTAACGAATTTCTCGGTTTTACATTCTATTTTGTCTTTGAAGCTTTTATTCTTTTGTTTTTTACGTTTTGTTTTGTTTTTATGTAGTACATTGATGGAACCCAAAATGGTTGTTGAATTTTATCTTTTATCGCCAGTAAATAATAACTATATAAAACAGCATGCAAATAGTTTTTTAAAAACCATACACTCTAGAAGTTAACGTCAAACTACATCCAGCGTATAGTAAAATATGCATCGATCTCACCAACAACAATAATATAAATAGAACTGGTCAAATTCATTCAAGGAATATAACGAGTGTTCCAACAGCCACAAATTTAATGCTCTCATAAACCTATGTTTCAATCCTACCTGTTTCTATCACCGTACTAAGTCTACCACCAAACGTCAGTGTTAAAAGCCCTGCTGTCTACCGCTATTGAAAGTTAACAGATCACCATGAATTCCTTAAAACCCTAGCAACAATTTTCCGCTAAGTTTCACAATAAAAGCGTAAATGAAAATTGTAATGAGAAATAAGTAACAGAAATAAGAAATTCACTCTGAAATGAGCAAATAGGCTCGCGGTGAAGGGCAAAAGTAATGGAGTAAACAAACGATCCTGCGAGGAAAGTTCGGCAATGTTCGTGTTTGCTGCCATTAAAAGTACAACAATATTTCTTCTCTAAATATTCACAGAAGAGCGAAAGGTGCAGCGCTGTTGCGGGCGGAAGAAATAACTCCCAAACGCTCCGCTTCTTGCAGCTTTGTGCCTTCATGTATGTGCCTCCGCGGACTAATACTTACAAGCGGAGATCCTGGGTTCGATTCCCAGTGTTACTCGGTTTAGTTGGTATTGTTAGGTAATTTTATATGTCTACCTGGCTAGCTCAGACGCGGCAGACTTAGATAGCACGGTAGTGTGAGGTAGTTGCATGTTATGTTTTTAGTATCCTACCGACTGCGCCATGTCAGGTTTGGGAGCTCGTCAATAAAACAGCTTGTTCACTCAACTACTGATTTATTCCACCACTGGAGGTTGGAGGGTGGATACTTAAAACATCACATGCAACTACCTCACACTACCGTGCTATCTAAGTCTGCCGCCAAACAGCTGTGTCAATAGCATTGTTTTGTTCCGGTGTCAAAGCTAGCAAGGCCAAGGTATCAGCTTGAGGATTCTGCATGCGGCATCCAACAGCGGTCATTTATCATCATGAGATGAAGGTCAGGCCTTTAGTCCCCTTTTACAATAAAAGCGTAAAGAGATGGCATAGGGTAGTCCTGTAGGCGATATTATAGAGGGCCAGGTGCAAACTATTCTCTATTTTTCAATTAAAAGATAGGAGGTTATCAATTCGACGCGTATGTTTCTTTTTGTATGTTACGCGATAACTCCGCCAATAGTGAACCGATTTTGATAATTCTTTTTTTGTCTGATAGAACATACTCGTACTTCAGAGGTGGTCCCATATAAATTTTATCGAAATTGATTGATCTCTCTTTGAGAAAATAAACAAAGTCCAAATGTTTAAGGCAATTGAAGTCGGTGTTTCTTTTTGAACGCGTTAATTATTGAGGGCAAGTTAGTCAGCCTCTTAGTAATATCGCTCTGCGACTCTCTGCGCTCCTCGCTGCCACTGAGACGCCGCCCCATCGCCTGGTAACGTAAGCGTGTTGCGGGCTTGTATATCGCCTGTAATTAGTATCCGTCTGACGGTAACGTGGGGCGATAATGAGTACGTTACAACACAACGTTTGATTTTAAGCTTATTACTTCAGCTTCTTATAGGAGTACTTTAGAGAGCATGATTGGTAGCTGGTAAATACCGAGTACCTAATACCATATATTTTTAGGCTATGACACCAAATCAGAATAAAACTCCTATAAAATTAAAAATATCTATAATTTTTTTCTGAACTTCTTCAGCTTATTAAGCTCGCAAAATTTAAAAAAAAACGTTCTCGAATTAAATTTTTTATTTTACATTTTGCTTTGTAATTACATTGTAAAGATGTTTTTGTATAAAAGTGGTCACATAAAACCGTTATTTTACGAGATAACTCAAATATTGTTAAAAATTTCATACATTATCTACTTCAATGCGCAGACGTGACGTCACTCCTAGGTACCGATTTGTATGGAGCGTTTTTGCACCACGTGACTAGAATCACTTTTCGAGATAAGTCATATTGAATTTTTTTTAACCAAGCTTTTTATTTTTTCACACGGTCTCTCGAATGAGAGAATTTAAATAAAATTGGCATCATCCTAAGAGTAATTTTTGTATTTTCTTCATATTTCTTGAAGCTTCAATAAATATTAAACGCTAAACAAATTTGTTAGTATTTCTTTTCTGTTTCAATTATGTAACAGTTACATAGAACTACGCAGTTTATCCTCATCGGGGTGAAGTAATACCGACAGGATGAATCTATGAGGCTGTAAAAGTTCGTCATTATGTTTTATTTACAAAGCAAACAGACACGGATGAGGAAAACAGTGGCCGCTACCGATGCATGGAAACCAGATAATTCTAAATAAAAAGAATCATCTGCATTTAGCCGTCGCCGTGGCCTAGTGTCTGGTGTGGTAGGGCATTTTCTTGCATGTTAGACATAGACATATATTTTTCAGAGGGTTCCGTGTTCGAATCCGGCCGTGTACCTATGAGTTGTTTTTTCAATTCAAGTACATTATCAGATTGCTTAACGGTGAAGGGAAACATCGTGAGGAAGCCTGCATGTCTTGAACAGGCATGTGAAGTCCGCCAATCCGCACTGGTTTCGCGTGGTGGACTACGGCCCATACACTCTCTGTAGGAGAGTAGGCCTGAGCCCCTGCAGTGGTGACGTATATAGGCTGACGATGAAGTAATATTATTTTATGTTAGATATAGGAATGTCAAATACTGTTTTTTTTTGGACTAAATAAGCTATGTAACTATGATAAAATGTAGCCTATGAACTTCTCCAAGCCCTAGTCATGCTACAAGTTACGACTTGAAGACAAGACAAGCTAATTCGATACACCATAGCTATCCCTTAAGCATTATGTTTTTTTATTGGATGATTGAAGCCCTAATAATAAAATAACAACCTCATTTCCAGCAGTAAAGCATGGCGGTCATGAATGTAGAACAGTAACCGCTCGCGGGTGGCACAGTAAAAACTTTTTAGCTTCATGATGACGGTAATGATTTAACGAATAACAATTACATTGAACTCGAATTTTGCTAGCAAAGAATTGTCGGTCGCAAAGCGGATCAGTTCGGCCACTGCGAGGGGCTTAAGTGTACTTTTAACGTTGAATAAAAACGTTTTACCCAATCGACGTAGATTCACCGGGTGAACCGGATGCCCGGAAACGGACACATCGTTTATCAATCCTACATCCGGTTCCGCTATTCAATAGTGCAGCTCGTGCTTTTATAAGTTCCGGTTTTAATCCAAAAGGGGTTCCATTTTGTTTTATTGTTTTTAACTATTCGTAAAAAAATGAATGAAAACGGTTATTTATGCGATTTAGTATTTCATATCAAATTAACATTTAGCACACCTCTGACTGTTGCTTTTTCATGACCAATCAGTTAAACTGGTCTTGATGAAATCTGGGATGGCACATGTTTAGCCATTATAAAGTATTCTAATTGTTTTAAAGCAACGCAGATACAGCTGCATGAAATTGTCATGAAAACTTATGTATACTGTATCAAACAGACAATTTTTGGGTGTGTATGAATGATATTCTAACAATGCACATTTTACTTTTCAACCGAATTCCAAAAATACGAGGTTCTAAATTCGACTATATGTTTTTTGAATGTATGTTACGCGATGACTCCGCCAGTTATGAATCGATTTTGATGATTCTTTTTTTGTTTGGTAGAGTATACTTCAGAAATGCTTTCGTACAAATTTCATTGAAATTGATTCAGCTCTTTTTGAGAAAATCAACAAAATCCAAATATGTACCCAGATCATTCTACCTCTACGGGTGAACATTTTTGGGGATGAATGCTGTATACTTCTAAAGCAGTTGAAGTCAGTTTCTAGTTCTTTTTGAACGCATTAATTTTATTAACGTTATTTTAAACTACAATTTTAAACTACGTACGAACAGGTTAAATGCAACCTAATTTATTACAAACGACAACTGCTTTTGTCTCTAATGGACCCATTGTCTTGGTACGCAAATAAAATTTAAGGTAACACGGGAAAATGAGTCCATTGTGCTAAGTAATGGTTGAAAACTCGCAAAGTTTCCGAGTAATGTTTGAGCTCAAAAGCTTCGTAGTACTTGCTACGAGCGTAGCGCTTTTAGTCTCGTAGAGCTTCGCGTAGCACTAATCCTGATTAATTAATATTAAACTAACATCACTAACATTTATTAGCTAGCACATACCTTTTTATTAGTTTAGTATGTAAGTATATTTTTACAAGTATGAAAATTGCAATCATATGTTTGTATATGATGAACATAGGCTTCCCCGTGGTACAATAAAATGCCCATAAAATAATATAGTAGCGAATAATTTCGAAGTGTATATCAGCCTTAATAATAATAATAATTTTACAGCATATAACAATAATTTCATTCGGTATAAAGTAGTGGTAAAATAATATATATACTAATGCATAGCTCTGGCTCTAGAAATAGTCATAATAATTTAAACCATGATGTGTTAACATCATTATTACACAGTTCAAAATATTTGCAGGTGGAATGTAAGATACCAAAATTTTCGGACTGTCATCATATTAGTCCAAGCCCAGTCCCGCCAGACATAACTTATTTTTAACCGACTTCAAAAAAGGAGGAGGTTATCAATTCGATTGGTATGTTTTTTTAATGTTTGTTACTTCAGAACTTTTGACTGGGTGAACTGATTTGGATGATTCTTTTTTATTTGAAAGGTGGTGCTTGCCGTGTGGATGCATTTCAATTTTGGTCCAGTCTTAACAGCGGCATCCATGAAAAAACGATACAAATCTTAAATTAGTTCTAAATTAGTTTTTATTAGTTCTTTTTGAATACGTTAATTATCAACATTTAATTTTTTTTAATATCACCAAACGTTCAACAAATGACATTACATGTAAGACGAAAGGATTCAAGTTACACACTCTTACATTATCTTTATTACAAGAAAATTTTTACTTTATTCTAGAGTTAGTGCTTGTTATCTACAGAAAATAAAATTATATAAGATCCAGTCATGCAACAAACACCACTTAAACAAATCATAAACTCGTTTATAATCCGTCAATTTGGCCTCGTATCTCAGAGTTCTAACGGCGGCTCATTTAATTATTCATTCAATTTAGCCGGATAATAGCGGCCATTGTTGCCAACAATGAGGCCGACGCTTGCAAACGATATGATTAAATATGACCAGGCAAATAGAAAAATATTGTCGTCCCTCTTTATCCTTCTATTTGGTTGTGTTCTTCATCCCTCGAAGTCTTTCATAAATTGACTATTCATCAATCATCATCAACAGCCAGGCCTACTCTCCTACAGAGTGTATGGGACATAGTCCACTACGCGGGACCAGTGCGGATTGGAAGACTTCACACACACCTTTGAATTTCTTCTCAGGAGTGTGCTGGTTTCATCACGATGTTTTCCTTCACAAATAAGAGCTGTCATCAATAACGTACTGCGTCCACAAATCGACCTACCTAGCTTGGAATAGTGATTGTAAAAAAAACTGACGTGACAAAGAATTAGGGGTAGTTCATGTTCAGCTGTGGACTTATATAGCTGATAATGTCGATGAATAACTTTATGCAGTCGAAATAATTGATGACGCCATTTTATGCAGTCGACGATGTTGATGACGTCACTTTATGCAGCTGAAGATGTTGATAACGTCACTCTATATAGCTTATTGTGAAGTTTGTCTTAAAATTCCTATCATTACAATGCGCCGCCACTTTATAAAATGACCGGGCATATCGCGATATACCGGATAACGGCACAATTAATTATTCATTCAATTTGGCTGGATAATAGCAGCTATTGTTGGCAACAATGAGGCGCGAGATGAGGTTGCCGACACATGTTTGGCCATTGTTCGGTAAAACTGTTTGAATGTGTATATTCGTACTTTCCCGATTTCAACAACAAAAAATATTGATGCACGAGCTGTGCTCATATATCACTAGTTAAAATTTGATACATGGGTTGTTCCTGCTGTAATCTTAAAGTTGTTTAGTCTCCTAGTACAGAGGCACTAGTGGATTGTCCTCACTGCAGCACATGCTGAGACGAGTACATTTTGGCAACACACTACAACACAAACAAACATTATGTCGGCGCGTCGTCACTGTACGGCAGGTGCAGTCAGCCGATCGCGCCACATTTACGCAACATGGTGCTAGCCAGGCAGACATGATTCAAGATTCACTTTATTGACCTAGTAATATGAACATTACACTCGGCACGTCAAAATATTATATTTATTTATTTATTTATTTATTATTACGGTTTGACAATATGACTATATTTCTATGAATTCGTTAATAGAGTAGAAGGAACTGATTTTGAAAAATGACTTTAGTTTTTTCTTGAATTCGCTATAAGGCAATCGGCAAATGTCAAGTGGGAGTTTATTGTACATTTTTATTTTTATGTGGCGACCTTGTTTTAATACATGGAAAATGCTCTACCACCAATCATCCCAAGTGCCGATATGTGCCTATACTGGGATAACAAATCCATTAATTTAATAGTTCTACAGGTGATAGTAAAGTTATAGGCACTAATACGAAATTTCACACTATTTGGTTCAACGCCCGTTGCTTTCAATGTTTCAAATAGATTAAATAAATGTGTACGTAAATTGTAAGCAAGTTTGTTAAAAATAAACATGTATCATATCTGATCTTATTTTTGAAACAGTGTACAAGTGCAGCCTGTATTCAAAACATATCTTTTCTTAATTCCTCCGGACCAAATTGCGGCCATTTTGTAATCATTAATGTCTGACGAATCGGGGGAATTGAAACGCACTCGTTGACGTTAAATGTTTGCTGAATAATTGAGGATGGAAATGTTGGAGACTTGCCCCTCATTACACTGAGGAGCCGACGAGATTTACTGCCCGCCGCTCCCTTTGTTGTCCATTGTAATTTTATAAACGTTTATTAAAGCACAAACACACGCTTTGTGGTCGGCTTTTACAGTAGAATATAAATAGTTTATTCGGCATAAATACAGAACAATATTTTTATATATGCGATATGCATATAGCTCTGCTATATTCTTCAGACAGACCCAGAGTTCCTGGCAGCGACATTTATCCATTACCACTGTTTTATTTTTACAATAATTAATTAAGTGATAAGGAAGATTTTATAGCATAACGGACATTAGAAGAAATCTCAGCAAAATTAAAATACGTAATAAAATACTTGATTTTGCAATCTTGCAATGCATCTTTCCCATTAAAGTTGATGCAAGAGTATATTAGATTAGTAAATTATGTAATCATACTTGTACATATGTATAATCTACACTTACACATGTATAATCATATATCAGTATAAATATACAATACGCAAGTAAATACAAGTAAAATGTAATTTATGCCGGTGAAAATATTGATAAGAATTTTGTATATGGCCACCATATGACCATAATATCATCCCGTGGGAATTGTAAAATGCGCTACAGGCTACAGGTCAAGGTATACATTTCCAGTATAAGCGTGATAATTATGGCGATTCCCCACACGGAGTGACTGAAAACGTGACAATCTGTGAGGAAAGCTCACTTTCAACAGTGGACTTAGATGCTTTGTGACTATGAGTAGTGTTCAACGCGTTGGTAGGTGTATTATAGATCTAATGGCATTTGGTGACGAGTCAGGTGGTACAAAGTGTAAGTAAATAATCCCTCGAGTATGAATCATTTTGTTTGTTTTGACTGTTCTTTTTAGTATATTACTGAAGAAAAAAAAACGTATTTTCTTAAAATATATAGTTTTTGTATACTCTGTAAACATCAAAGTCCACATCATGGTACAAAAATGTCCCCGTGTAGCGACTAAGGCCCCTACCTCACCGAAACGCCATTGCGACGTCGCTGGCTCCGTAAGCATGGTTACCGCTGGCTACTTTCGGTTGCCAAATATAGTGGTTACCATCTGTGAGTCAGTCCTCTCAGCTCTCATATCGAGAGTGGATACTACGTAAATATTAAAAAACAAGAAACCTAAGAAATTCTAAGTCCATCCTTTTGTATCAAACCCAAACCAAAGTATTTTTTCTTCAAACTATATGAAGATTCAAGAAAATATCGTCCCGAGTTTTATAACTACTTGAGAATATCGATATCATCTTTTGATGGATGGACTATTGAGCTTATGTTGAAATAACATTTTGTTGGCGACGTCGCCACAATGTGACCGGTTGGTCGTGGCTACGTTACCGAATTGGTGACGTTGCCAAAACGCCATAATCCCTACTAATATTATAAATGCGAAAGTAACTCTGTCTGTCTGTTACGCTTTCCCGCTTAAACCTCTCAACCGATTTTGATGAAATTTGGCACAGACAATCTTTAGACCCTGAGAAGGGACATAGGCTACTTTTAATGCGAAAAATAAAGTCCACGCGGGCGAAGCCGCGGGCAGAAGCTAGTTTTAATATAAATTGTTTAGATACTTACTCGTAGCTGGAGACGTTGCCATTGTGTCTCGGTGAGTTAGTGCCTTAAGCCGCTTAACGAAGAAATATATGATAATGATCATGTACATACATACGTACATCTCTCGTAGTAACATTGTACGCCCACGTAACGGTAACACTCGCGGTAATGTTCGACACTCGGCGCGAATCATTCGCTTTAATCACGACTATAAAATGAGCAAGTGACTACGCTATCGGCGTCATAAAACACTTATTAGGAAATTGAAATATTTGGCTCAGGATATGGTAGAGGGAACCAATCAGGCAGTCAAGCCTGTCTTATTGTGGCAAGACTGAACTACGGGCGTAGTATGACACGCGTAAGAACAGAAGATCTTTCGACTAGACCGTATCTATACTAAGGTAATTTTTTATAAATAACTAGCTTCCGCCCGCGACTTTGTCCGCGTGTACTTCAGGATGTATTCTACTTGTTCGATAGGCACAGGTGACGTATATGACAAATTAATACACAGCATAAGGTACAAAATAGTGTTTATTCTGTTACGTAGTCTAATAATTTAAAGAAACAAAAGAAATTTCAGTATCTGACGTAGTACATTCAAATAGTCTTCACACCAATATTATAAACGCGAAAGTTTGTATATACGAATTTACATATTCTATGGTCCGTTGCTAGGCAACGCGTTTTTGTTATGCCAAAATTGCCCATGTAACCCCACTAATATTATAAGTGTGATTTTGTACAATTTACACAATATGTCTTTATAAACTATAGCCTATATGTTATTCTGATGTATAAGCTATATTATTGTAAAGTTTCATTCAAATCCATTCAGTAGTTTTTCCGTGAAAGCGTCACAAACATCCAAACATCTAAACATCTAAACATCTAAACATCTAAACATCTAAACATCTAAACATCCAAACATCCAAACATCTAAACATCCAAACTTTCACACTTATAATATTAGTAGGAAGTAGGATTATAATTATGAGCTACCACACACTACATCGTCACCTATCAATCCCTGACCGACCAGTGCATCTACCATGAGTTTACGCAGTCGATGACGTGTACCGTAACTATCGCTCTGTCCTTGTCACGCGCATTTTGACTGAGCAGTATTTCCGATAGTATTACGTTATCGCCTGCGTAAACTCATGGTAGACGCACAGATGAAGCACGGTACGCGACGCGCGTAACGGTGCGGAGACGCACGTGAGATTGATAAACCAGTGCTCGACAGAGAGACTGCATGTCAGCGTTTATAATTCACACTATCTTAAATAAAAATACAATTTATTTTAAGACGTTCTAGTGTATTTATGTTCCGGTGGCAATATTTTGCTTCGTCTCTTTCGGATCTGTCACCTAGTTTATTATATTAGAAGTTCTTGTAGAGGTATATATACAGGCGATCTTGGAAAAGGCTCTAACGATTTCGCTGAAATTTTATATGTAGGGGTTTTGAGGGGTGAAAAATCGATCTTCTTGTATCTGGAAAAACGCGTGTTTTCAAGTTTTCATGCGTTTTTATTTAGCATTATGCGACAAATATGGTCGCTAATTTCCCACACTCGGGCATAACCATCGTGTATGATCGTGGTCAAGCGGCTAAGGCACAAGAACAGGTGACCAGGTCCGAATCCCAGTCGGATACAAAGTTTATTGGGTATTTATTAAAGATTTTTATTTTTTTAAGCCAAAGTAAAAATAATAACTTTAGTTTTGGCAAAAAACTCGCACAAGTACTTCATAGTTGTTGAAAGGATTAAGCTGAGAAAAAGCAGTACAATAGTTCTATTTAAGACCCAATCTCTCAATTTACGAAAGAATGGCATTGTGCTGCATTCACGTACATCTCAGCACGTCGGCAGCGTATTGAAGTGCACTCGAAGACTCGAGAGCACTCAGAGACCTCTAGAGACCTTATGGAGGGACCAATCGAGTGGCCAGGCTAGTGGGATTTTGACTTGTTCGTGTGGACGTATTTTATTAACCAATAACGTTTAATTCTGAGGGACAAGTTAATTAGTGTTTTGAACCAGGCATGGATAGGGATTAGCTAGACTTAGAGTTGTTGTTTTGTAATGAGAGAAACAGCCTGGAATGTTCCTGGATTCGTAATGCGCCTGAATTATTATTGGGATATACAATACACCCAGTATTTTTGCCGTCTCCGCGGGCAGAAACGGTGTAGTTTAGAGTATGGATCAGTAGTGCATAATTGGGGTCGTTGAACACGTCGCTAGGTCACCTCTCACGTTACTGGAATAGGTTCATACCAGCCCGGAGTAGGTCTACTATATCCAAGAAGGTGCCTCAGAAGAGAGACACGATAGAAAGAGAGGGAGGTAATTTTAGAGTCCGAGCACTGTGAGCCGAATTGCTTCTTATTGGTGCAAAGCAGATGTTCTTATTCTGTCACTCTTGCACTTTATTTACCAATGCGAGCAGACTTGAAGTGGCGATATTCCGAACTTAAAAACATACTACACGACGAAGACACAAAGCTTTCCATTAAATAACCGTCAAAGTCGCCGCTTGTATTAATCCACCTATACTTCCATACAGAATACATATCTTACTTTTGTTATAATGTTCTCTATGTGGCAAAATGAAATGAGGAAATATGTAGACGAACTAGGGGAACTGGCAACATCGCTCTAAGAACCGATAACCGATGGCGAATAAGAGTTCTCGAGTGGCGATCACGTACCCGGAGACGTCTACAGGTCCGTCTAGGTGGACTGACGACCTGGGGGAGTTGCTGGATGCAAGTGGGGATTGGTCATGTGGCATACTATGAAGGAGACCTATGTCCAGCTTTGGAGGTTTCATGGCTGGTTACGATGATGATGAATTAAGCTAGGGGAATATCGTGAACAGTGTATATGCCAGCGCCACCTATTGGTGCATACGTGTCCACGTTAAGCTTACGCTATCAAGGACACAGCCCAGCCAACAAGGTACTTTTACTGCCTACGATCGCCCGTTATTACCCGCCCTCTTAATTGTCTCGTTACATTGTGATATTGGTTTTTCATCGTCCTCCATAAATATGAAGTGTTCCTTCTAAATTATCAAAGACGGGGATATTATAAGATTGTATTAGCTCAATATCATCACATTGACGCCAACCTCACATTGAGCGGTGATTTATCACATTGTCATTTCAACAAAGAAACTGACTTTGTACTTGACTACTTACAGACTAATTGGTGATCGCTGAAAGATTGGTGGTACAAAATTGACCTCTTACCCGTCTTCTAGAATTATTTCTAAAATTATTTTACTGTCATGAATTTAGGTAATGCACACCTTCTCTTTTGTTTACGTTTTCATCAAACAAGCTTAGAGGTTTTTTTATGAGGATTTTATCATATTTGTAGTCAAAATATTATTGTTATATACAAAAAGTTATTCAATTCTAGAGCATATTTTAAAATACTCTGATAAAACAAGATTTATCTAAACAGTTTTGTTGTGTTCCGTTTAGTTATGACATCATAGAATTGTATAGTTTAAGAGACTATGTTGGTTATACCACGTGGCCGCGTTCAAATTTGGATTGTTTTGTAGCTGTCCCTATCCGAGCCCTACCCTACCCGAGCGCGTACGGTGAGACAGCATACACTACGCGAAGTTATCCACCCGTTATTGTGTCAAACATTGGCTAAATGTGTGATCTAGAATTATTTATTTGACATCTGAAATGTACCACACATTTGTTGCAAATAAAGGTGTATCTTATCTTAAGTCCATAAAATAGTTCTAAAGCTAAAGACATAAATGCTTCATCCAACAATGAACTATGAAACTTATAAATTAACTCCTCAGCTAGTACTCGTACCTACTTAAAGCAGAGTTCACATGAAGCGGATTGAACGATGATTAAAAATGTTCAGCGCTCGTCAAACTTTTTGCTGAAGCTGCGTTCATTATTTCTAGGGCTGTCTCGCTAGGATACTTGACTTAAAACTGATATTTGAATTAATTCAACATAATTACTCCGTTCAAAAATAACTAAAACGGAATTCAAGTACCTTAACCGACAATATGACCGCTGGGAAACTAATCTCTGGATTGTTAGCCCAAGTGGGTAGATATTATAATTATTATGGATTTTGTCTGATATAAATAAATAATAATAATAATAATTAGTCTACGGAGGCGGTTGCCGACACAAATCAAGGTTATACCTTAATACACTGATATTATGAATGCGAAAATATAGTTGTTTGTTCTTACGTTTAGTCGTTACGGAGGGTCAATTATTATTATTATTATTATTAATTTGTATCAGACAAAATCTATATAATGACTTGTTAGCGTTCCGAACCTCAAAAGGAAAAAATGTGCATCTAGCTCCAGAGGATCACTTTATTTTCCCTCTGTTTATTGTTTATTATAAACATCAAAAATATTAAATACACAATTGTATCTAAAATAAAATTGTACAATTTGAGTGGCCTATCCCTAAAGAGATATTTCTCCCGGCACTCAAACTGGAGCTTTCAGAAAATAAATTTAATATACTGAAAGTAGACCTACATACATATACATAAACAAAAAATTGACATACGAGTGTAATAGCTTTTGAAATATATGTCTATATGCCTGTTAAAACTTCGTCATATGTCTACGTAGCAGTGTGCGCAGCCCTGTCATCCCATGGGATAGAGCGACATAATTAAACCTGGATTATTCAACGATCCCGGACTACTTTTGACGGGCCCGGGACGACGATTAGACTTAATGTCGTGTTGGAAATTGGGACGGAATAAGGAGCTCGATCTAGGGGCGCTACAGCTAATAAAAGAGGCGCTATTCCACTACAAATCCACATTCACGTCATTACGGATGGAAAGGATGACTTGATTTTTGTTATGGGGAAATTGTGTGTGTGTGTTTATTTCATCGTCATATATTTTGTCGCTGTGACCTCTATAGTTACCACAAAAGATTCAATTCAAATAAACTTTATTCCACACACAAAAAACAAAACAGAAAAGAACATAAAAGGTACAATGAAGGCGGCCTTATCGCTAAGAGCGATCTCTTCCAGGCAACCTTGGAGCATAAGAATAATATAATTTTCAAGGGATAAGTGGATCTGATTACCTTCAAAACGTCTGAATACATTTTCATCAAACGTAGCTGAAAACCATCCCTATTAAAACGGACTAGACAGATATTATCTGTTATTACCGGAACTTATTATCATCTACAGTTCAATTAAAAAGACTTTAAATATTCTGTGATGTAGTCCGCTGTTCCCAACTACAAGTACAACACTACGTCAATTGATCAGTTCGAGTTACTGAAGTAATGAGATATTTTTATTACTAGTTTAGTTGTCTGGACTGAACTAGTGGCAATAAAGATGTCACTACATCGGCCATGTCTGTCATGGCCACATCTGTCGGCGAACTGACGGAGCGGAATGATTCTCGAATGGAGACCTCAAACAGGGAGACGCGGGGCATGACAACCTGAAGAAGAAAGCCGGGTGAGAGTGGACGTGGACTAGAATAAGAAGACTGGAAGTAGCGTCCTCCTTCAGCAGTGCTGATACGTCAAGTCAAGTTGACTTTTTATTATTTTCTATACAAGATAGATCAAAGTCAACGTATTTATTGAATTTTTTTTTACAATTTCTCATTTTCAGAAAAGTATACTATACAAAACTATTTTATAACTTTAAAATCATTTAAATTATACAAATTTTTCGATAAAAGACATGTCTTCATTTTAGTTTTAAATTCAATTTTGTTCATTTCTTCCCTCATATCTTTAGGTAATGAATTAAATATTCTTGCTGCGTTTATGAGCACACTCCTTTCATAATGAGTATGCTTGTGTATCCTTGACCTCAGTATGTTTCCTCTTCTAGTGGTGCGGTTATTATTATATTCTATAAACAGTTCTTTATAATCAAACTGGGCACCAGTGGTACGGTACGGTGGCGGCGGTTCAAATTTTGACCTCTATAATGAATAGCGCCTCCAATTACTGACTCCGTCTCTGGCTAACGTTATGTTCAAAGCTCCGGCGTACCTTTTTGTGTGCAAATTTCCATGTTTTTGTTAAATTTTGCTTTGTGATTTATACTTGTGAATGAGCGAGAACTTTTTAAGGGATAAGCCTCTGAAAACCTTCGCCGTTAAAAGCAGTTTGAAATTGACTAAGCAACAGGTAAGAGCTGGCATTGTGTGTTTTATGTTACTTGTATATTATAAATAATCATTATCAAATTATCAGGATATTAATACATGCGAAAGTGAATTTTAGATTACCATTTATGTTACATTATTCTCATACATGTGGCCCCTTCAATATTTTACCAAAATGCACGCGTTGCCGCACAGCCTACTATACCTTATCTGTTATTATTATTTATTTATTTAGCGAGGGAGCCAAAAAGCACCAAATAAAACTAGGTGGCCTGTAACAGGGGCCTGTTTCATAAAGCGACAATTCGTAATAAAGTGACAGATGCCATGGTATTTTCGCTCCTTGTGTCCGGTGTGTGTGGCGGTTGTGATCGAGAGTTGAAAGTTGCAGACATTTATAAGATTTTTGTATTATTAAATTGTATTTTTATGAAACAGGACCTGTAATTAACACTTATCATTACGGGGACATCCCAAATAATAATAAAATAAAATTATTTGATTTCGTAAGCGCATCACCAATTTGGTGATTATTTTCTTTTAAAAGGTCATATAATAGTACGAATCCGGTTTTTATCGAGAAAAAAACATGGAAAAGTTTCCCAGAAAAATTAATGAAATTTGTTCAGGACAACATTGTGTCGGTAAAGCTAGTTTTCAATATTAGTATGGATTCTAAATAAACACAGTACCTTGGAAGGCCGCCTCGAACGGTGCGGGCTCTTGCGTGGGCGCTGGCGCGCGTGAGTCCGAGCTCGCGAGCAGTGCGGCGAGCAGCGCGCCGAGCCACACGAGCCGCGCGTGCATCGAGACGCTACGCCACGACATCTGTGTCCATACTACCGCACGACTCCTGAAACAAACACACAATTTTTTGGTTCATTTCAATCCATGAAAAATAAAAGATATCAAACCATATCATCATCCGTCCAGTGCTGGACAAAGGCCTCCTCCATGGTGCGCCACAATAAACGGTCCCGAGCCAACCGCAACCAGCGACTACCCGCGACCTTTATTAGGTCGTCAGTCCATCTAGCAGGGGGACGGACATTTTAAACAACAAACCACTTTAATAAAACAAACTAATAATGGCCCCAAAAAGGTTTTACTCGTCTCCTTCATTTTTTTCGATTCAGTTAATAATAACTTAATATGGCGTTTGTTTACAGTTTTAAATATCGGAATGGGATGTACTTTAGTACAAATACCGTCGTGGTCGCAAGTTCTGCAAGGTTGGTTGAAAAACAAATGAATGAAAAACGAAACCGAGAATAAAAAAGAAACCCAAACAAAATAGAAACACAGCGTCTGCGATTTACGTCGCTGGCAACTTTTATACCTCCATCCTTTCCCCGTAAATGCAGCGCTATAACACGCAGCCGGGCCCGACCTTTTACTTAAATCGTCTCACCAGATCTCCAGCTGTAAGATTTTATTGTGTGCGATTGCCCGTTCCTACGTGACATGCTGCGCTTGATGGGATGAGACCTTCCGTTCCCCGGCCTCCACGACCTCGCCGACACGGCTTCGAGAACGTTTTACGGTCAGTCTGTATGTGTAAATGTAAAGATACTAGACGCTGGAAAGGAGACTGATGACTTGACTTTACAGGCATATGATTAACGCCATTTTTGCGTTGATTGTAGCAGTGAGCGTATTGTGAGCAATTGATACGTTATGTACACGGCAGCACATATATTCAAGACTTGTAGTAGGTATGATGTGCGATCCTCGTCCGAAACTTGTAACTTTAGCGTTATCGGTACAATTACAACCGTGAAAAAAATCAAGTAGAAGATAATAGAAAACAAATCAGCCCGTATTAAATGGATATTACTTTTGGTACTTATATTTTAATGCTGGTTGGGACAGTGCCATCGTTTTCAGCCGAAACTTTTTGACAAAATATTGCCTAAAATAGTATTAATTAATATTATTTCAGTAGGACCCCATTATAACAATCAATCTATGTATCACATGGTAATCATTATCAAGATTTTCTTGGCGTTACTTGAAATGAGAGTTCGGGATTTTTATGTTATAGTGGTGTGAAATACTGTAAAAAGTCACGAATAGTATTCTGTGTATGATTACGCCGATAGGGTACGTATTATGCTGAGTACGTGTAACGACTGTTGCCTGTCCTGGAAAAGGCAAATAATAACAA
The DNA here is from genome assembly GCA_910589575.2 of Carcina quercana. Classification (NCBI taxonomy): domain Eukaryota; kingdom Metazoa; phylum Arthropoda; class Insecta; order Lepidoptera; family Depressariidae; genus Carcina; species Carcina quercana. Next base: position 7,516,624 of record OU342449.1, on the reverse strand, counting down.
AAGGCGTTACGTCACTTGTGACACATAACGTCAACGTCATTCATTCCAGTTTGTCAACAAAAACAAAACGTAGCGACTTACTTGAATTATTTTCATGTTGTTTAGTTATTTTTTGATTGAAATTCTTCAGTTTTTCTGTTTAAAATATGTGTTATTTACGGGCGTAAAATATATTAAATAAAACCACCATTTTTGGGTTCCATGAATGTACTGTAAAAACAAAAGCTAAAACGTATAAAAACAAAAGAATAAAAGCTTCATAGACAATTATTCTAAGAAGTTCGGCGTCGGCAACATCGCGGGCCCCGTGCAGCGCACAACTTAGTAGGCGACGTCGCCGAACAAATTTAGAGGGAATTTAAAGTGAGGAGCCCAACACCACGAGCTTCCTAGAAGGGCGCCGTAACACCCCAGCTGCTGTAGTCACGTCTGCGACACGAATTACGTTGTCTTTGCCCGGGTAGACGTTGGAGACGCGACCTCTAGGCCACACACCGCGTGGCAGGTTGCCATCTGCTATCAGCACAACGTCTCCTACCTTAAGAGGCGACGACACAGAGTTGACGGACGGGCGAGGGGTTAATATTGGCAAATACTCCTTTACCCATCTTGCCCAAAAATGATCCGCCAGGCGAAGCCCCTTACGCCAATTTACCCTTCGAATAAGATCTGTGTCATCGACCCGAGCAAGTGGCCAATATGGCGATGATTGCCCCAACAAAAAATGGTTCGGTGTGATGGACTCTTCGGAGCTTGGTTCCGTGGAAACGTGCGTTAAGGGCCGCGAATTTACCAACGCCTCCGCTTCTAACAAAAGCGTATAAAAAACTTCTTCACTAGGTGAGCGTTCCTTTAGCGTAGCATTCAACGCAACCTTCACGGTACGGACGAGACGCTCCCAGCATCCTCCCATGAACGGTGAGGCTGGGGGAATAAAGCGCCACTCAAAACGTAATGTACTTGCTGCAGTTTCCATATCCACTTGATATAGATGTTTGAGAGTTGTATCTGCTCCAACAAAAGCTGTGCCGTTATCAGAATATATCCGTGTAGGACAGCCGCGCCGGGCCACGAAGCGACGTAAAGCCATAATTGCGGAATCTGAAGAAAGGCTACTCACAACTTCCAAATGGACCGCTCGAATCGTTAGGCAGGTAAACAGAGCCACGTATCGCTTTTCTCTACGCCGTCCAATTGTCACAGTGATAGGGCCAAAGTAATCTAAGCCAGTAAATGTGAATGGTTTACTTCCGAAGGCAAGACGATCCGCAGGCAAATCTCCCATTGGTGGAGTAGACGGCAAACCTCTGTGTATCCTGCACCAATAGCATGCTTTTACAAAGCGCCGCACAGCTGGTCGCAATCCAAAAATGTAAAATTTCTGACGCATTTCGTTTACGACTGTTTCTATATTGGCGTGAGCGTATCTTCTATGATAATGGCCAATCAATAGTTGCATGACGGGATGCTTGGCAATTAATACAATCGGATTTGGTCGAAAAGATTTTACTTGAACAGCTGCAGTCCTCCCGGATAAAACTAGAAGTCCGTTTTCATCTATAGTCACGTCCAATTTACGTAGTGGACTTCTGCTGGGAAACGGAGAGCTTGATTTTAAGTGTTCATATTCTTCTCGAAACGAATCCAGTTGAGACTTGAGGAGCAGGTTTCTTTCCGCTTTATCCATATCAGAAGAATTTAGAATTTTGTAATTTTGAGGTATAGTCTGAACCAAATTAAGCCGAAATAATCTAGCAGCCAAAAAAATGCTAGCTGTAGCGCGAAGTAAACGCAACCAATCGCTAAAATGCGATATATCTGCCACAACCGGTGAAGGTTGCAGCAATGTTATTTAATATACACCACTTCTGACACCAATGTTATTTACGGGCGTAAAATATATTAAATAAAACCACCATTTTTGGGTTCCATGAATGTACTGTAAAAACAAAAGCTAAACGTATAAAAAACAAAAGAATAAAAAGCTTCATAGACAATTATTCTAAGAAGTTCGGCGACGTCGCCTACTAAGTTGTGCGCTGCACGGGGCCCGCGATGTTGCCGACGCCGAACTTCTTAGAATAATTGTCTATGAAGCTTTTTATTCTTTTGTTTTTTATACGTTTAGCTTTTGTTTTTACAGTACATTCATGGAACCCAAAAATGGTGGTTTTATTTAATATATTTTACGCCCGTAAATAACATTAAAGGAGTATTTGCCAATATTAACCCCTCGCCCGTCCGTCAACTCTGTGTCGTCGCCTCTTAAGGTAGGAGACGTTGTGCTGATAGCAGATGGCAACCTGCCACGCGGTGTGTGGCCTAGAGGTCGCGTCTCCAACGTCTACCCGGGCAAAGACAACGTAATTCGTGTCGCAGACGTGACTACAGCAGCTGGGGTGTTACGGCGCCCTACTAGGAAGCTCGTGGTGTTGGGCTCCTCACTTTAAATTCCCTCTAAATTTGTTCGGCGACGTCGCCTACTAAGTTGTGCGCTGCACGGGGCCCGCGATGTTGCCGACGCCGAACTTCTTAGAATAATTGTCTATGAAGCTTTTTATTCTTTTGTTTTTTATACGTTTAGTTTTTGTTTTTTTACAGTACATTCTTGGAACCCAAAAATGGTGGTTTTATTTAATATATTTTACGCCCGTAAATAACATTGGTGTCAGAAGTGGTGTATATTAAATAACATTGCTGCAACCTTCACCGGTTGTGGCAGATATATCGCATTTTAGCGATTGGTTGCGTTTACTTCGCGCTACAGCTAGCATTTTTTTGGCTGCTAGATTATTTCGGCTTAATTTGGTTCAGACTATACCTCAAAATTACAAAATTCTAAATTCTTCTGATATGGATAAAGCGGAAAGAAACCTGCTCCTCAAGTCTCAACTGGATTCGTTTCGAGAAGAATATGAACACTTAAAATCAAGCTCTCCGTTTCCCAGCAGAAGTCCACTACGCAAATTGGACGTGACTATAGATGAAAATGGACTTCTAGTTTTATCCGGGAGGACTGCAGCTGTTCAAGTAAAATCTTTTCGACCAAATCCGATTGTATTAATTGCCAAGCATCCCGTCACGCAACTATTGATTGGCCATTATCATAGAAGATACGCTCACGCCAATATAGAAACAGTCGTAAACGAAATGCGTCAGAAATTTTACATTTTTGGATTGCGACCAGCTGTGCGGCGCTTTGTAAAAGCATGCTATTGGTGCAGGATACACAGAGGTTTGCCGTCTACTCCACCAATGGGAGATTTGCCTGCAGATCGTCTTGCCTTCGGCAGTAAGCCATTCACATTTACTGGCTTAGATTACTTTGGCCCTATCACTGTGACAATTGGACGGCGTAGAGAAAAGCGATACGTGGCTCTGTTTACCTGCCTAACGATTCGAGCGGTCCATTTGGAAGTTGTGAGTAGCCTTTCTTCAGATTCCGCAATTATGGCTTTACGTCGCTTCGTGGCCCGGCGCGGCTGTCCTACACGGATATATTCTGATAACGGCACAGCTTTTGTTGGAGCAGATACAACTCTCAAACATCTATATCAAGTGGATATGCAAACTGCAGCAAGTACATTACGTTTTGAGTGGCGCTTTATTCCCCCAGCCTCACCGTTCATGGGAGGATGCTGGGAGCGTCTCGTCCGTACCGTGAAGGTTGCGCTGAATGCGACGCTAAAGGAACGCTCACCTAGTGAAGAAGTTTTTTATACGCTTTTGTTAGAAGCAGAGGCGTTGGTAAATTCGCGGCCCTTAACGCACGTTTCCACGGAACCAAGCTCCGAAGAGTCCATCACACCGAACCATTTTTTGTTGGGGCAATCATCGCCATATTGGCCACTTGCTCGGGTCGATGACACAGATCTTATTCGAAGGGTAAATTGGCGTAAGGGGCTTCGCCTGGCGGATCATTTTTGGGCAAGATGGGTAAAGGAGTATTTGCCAATATTAACCCCTCGCCCGTCCGTCAACTCTGTGTCGTCGCCTCTTAAGGTAGGAGACGTTGTGCTGATAGCAGATGGCAACCTGCCACGCGGTGTGTGGCCTAGAGGTCGCGTCTCCAACGTCTACCCGGGCAAAGACAACGTAATTCGTGTCGCAGACGTGACTACAGCAGCTGGGGTGTTACGGCGCCCTACTAGGAAGCTCGTGGTGTTGGGCTCCTCACTTTGAATTCCCTCTAAATTTGTTCGGCGACGTCGCCTACTAAGTTGTGCGCTGCACGGGGCCCGCGATGTTGCCGACGCCGAACTTCTTAGAATAATTGTCTATGAAGCTTTTTATTCTTTTGTTTTTTATACGTTTAGTTTTTGTTTTTACAGTACATTCATGGAACCCAAAAATGGTGGTTTTATTTAATATATTTTACGCCCGTAAATCAATGTTATTTACGGGCGTAAAATATATTAAATAAAAAATGGTTCGGTGTGATGGACTCTTCGGAGCTTGGTTCCGTGGAAACGTGCGTTAAGGGCCGCGAATTTACCAACGCCTCTGCTTCTAACAAAAGCGTATAAAAAACTTCTTCACTAACGATTCGAGCGGTCCATTTGGAAGTTGTGAGTAGCCTTTCATCAGATTCCGCAGTTATGGCTTTACGTCGCTTCGTGGCCCGGCGCGGCTGTCCTACACGGATATATTCTGATAACGGCACAGGATTGGTTAGACACGACACAAGTCATGTTTTCAGGTAACCACGGCGTGGAAAAGAGCGAGCTAGCGTGCCCGCCATTACCATTGCCGTATCCGCCCTCTGGCAGCGCCGATAAACACTCACTAAATAGAATAGGCACACAAACACAAAATTGTAACAAAAATAAAATACTAGATAGTGGTCAGGCTACACAAAATGAAGAGCAAGACTTCAAGGCCACCCTCGTGCAAATCCTCAAGAAGCTAACGGACAATAAGGTTGGTGATTGTTCTAAATCCTTAGATTCGCGCTTGCCGCTGTTCGATGGGCGCGTCACTGAGTGGCTTCTCTTCCAAAAGTGCTACGAAGACTCAAAGGCGGCGTTCACTGCAGCAGGGAACTTAGCAAGGCTAAACGCTGCGCTTCGCGGCTCAGCACGTGAAACCGTTAGTAGTCTCATTATTTCTGCGCAAGATCCTGATCTCGTCATGATGGAGTTGCAGCGAAGGTTTGCACAACCAGAATTCATCATCATGCATGAAATAGCGTCGATACGTGCTCTACCCAAGCTACCCAATGAGGTTGGTAAAGAACTAAATATTTTCGCCTCTAAGGTTAGGAATTGCGTAGAGTCTATTAAACTGATGAAAAGAACAGAGTTTTTATCTTCACCAGAGCTCTACACTGCGGTGTTGGTAAAATTGACACCGTTGTTGAGAGCTCGATTTGTCGACTACGCAGCTCCTAAACTTAATAGTGGGAAAACCAAGATCGAGCTGATGGCAGAATATCTCTCTCAAGAGGTGAGTTTGCATCTGCAACTGGCTTTCATACCCGATTTGCATCTTGACAAACATAAATCAGACAAATGTGTCAAAATTCATTCTTTGAACGATGTCATTTTGAGTAAAGAGGTTGGTGACGAGGAGATTAAACATGTGAGTACGCAACGGTCTTCCTCTATATACCCAGGCAAAACAGCGACATCTTTTCGAAAGTCCTCGAACTCTGTAGCTACTGTATGCTCCCTTTGTAAAGATGGTTGTCATTTTCTGATTGACTGTAAGAAATTTCTAGTTCTGAGCGTTGACGACAGGTGGCAGTATGTAGTTAATAATAAAATATGTAGGAAATGCCTTAGGCCCGCCTCTCACAACGTGTATACATGTAGGCGCATGCCTTATTGCAAGGCTCCTAGTTGTCATCGAGCTCGTAGTCATCACACGCTTCTTCATCGAGAACCAGAATGTTCTAATCACTTTGACTCTACATGTGTCCCATCTTCGTCTGTAGCACAGCCGAGTACTTCATTGAAGAAAGATTTCCCTGATGTGTCAGTGGCACATTCTTTCCCAGACTGCTCGCAGCTGTTGCCGGTGGTACTTAAGGTGGTACCTATCACAGTATCTGGTCCTCTAGGTAGCGTGGCTACGTACGCGCTGCTGGATGACGGTTCCACGGCAACACTAATAGATGAAGAAGTCACAGCAGCTGTTGGTGCTCGGGGTCCTACTTCATCTATCAAGGTAAACTGCATAGGCGGTCTTTCAAAAGAATCTGAAATAAGTTTTGTCGATGTGACCGTAAAAGGTCAAAATAGTTCGGATTCACATGTGCTCAGAAATGCACGGGCTATTTCAAACCTGGGCATACGACCTCAGTCTATTTCTCTCGATGAAATTAAGGCTTTTACTCACTTGGCCGACATAGCACCTACGCTTTGTTACGAAAATGCAAAGCCTACAGTTTTGATCGGAGCCGATAACTGGCATCTTACGATTCCATTGTCAGTGCGTCGTGGTACTCGTCATCAACCGGTAGCAGTCGAAACTCTACTCGGTTGGGTCCTATTCGGTTACACTTCGAGTAAAACCGCTCCGGTCGACATTTTTAATCACGTAACAATGTCTCAGAAAACTGAAAATTCTTTAGACGAACTTATAAAACAACATTACAGTCTGGACTCTATTGGCATTACGAAAAAAGACTTTCCCTCTGAAAACGACAAACGTGCGTTCAACATTTTGCAAAGAACTACATGTCGCTTAGATTCAGGTCGTTTTTCTACCGGTTTATTATGGTGTGCTGATAATTTGAATGTCCCGGATAGTTACAATTTAGCACTGTCGCGCTTTCGGTCTCTCGAAAGGAAGTTTGAAAAAGATCCAGTATACGCAAAATTATACCGCGATAACGTAAATAGCACTATTGAAAAGGGTTACGCTGAACTTTGTGATGCCCCACCGAATCCTGACGGTGTCAAATGGTATTTGCCGCATTTTGGTGTTATTCACCCTCAAAAAAAGAAGCTGCGGGTGGTACACGATGCCGCCGCCAGAGTTATGGGTGTTAGCCTTAACTCATTATTATTGGCCGGACCTGATCTATTGCAACCACTGCTGGGAATCCTAATGAGATTCAGGGAAGGTTTAGTGGCGCTTACAGCAGACATTAGGGAAATGTTTCCGCAGACCAGGATTAGGGTAGAGGATCGCGATGCGCAGAGATTTCTATGGCGTAATACATCAGAAGAGCCTCTGCGTGAATTTAGAATGTCCTCGATGATTTTTGGTGCTGTCTCAAGTCCCTTTACAGCAATTTACCTAAAAAATCTTAACGCTGAGGATCATAGGCATTTGTTCCCGCTGGCGGCTGAAGAGATCATCACTAACCACTACATGGATGATTATTTGGGTAGTATAAATACTGTGGAGGAAGCAGCTCAGCTAGCTCACGACATTGTAGAGGTGCACTCTCGTGCTGGATTGGAGATGCGGTCGTGGGTCTCAAACTGCAAGCAAGCACTTTCACGGCTTTCCCCTGAAGCTCGGGCTCCCGAAGTTCGTGAAGTTTCCTTAGGGCCGTCCAGCGAGCGCGTTCGTGTTCTGGGTGTCACATGGAATATATGCGATGACTCTTTAGTTTTCTTACGAGACTTACGTGATCAACCAGATCTTTTTACGAAACGGTCCATGCTCTCACACTTAATGAAGGTTTATGATCCTCTAGGCTTTCTAACGCCAATAATTATCCGCGGACGCATTTTGTTTCAGCAGACCTGGAAATTGGTAGCTGACTGGGACTCTATCCTTCCGGAACGTTTTATAGAATTGTGGAAGTCATGGTTCCGAGACTTAGTGGATCTGTCTATCGGGTCTATTCCACGTTGTTACGTAGATTGTAATGATCCTTGCGAGATTCAGCTTCACGTTTTTGCCGACGCGAGTGAGCTTGCGTATGCTTGTGTGGCTTATTGGCGCTTTCAATACCTTGACAAAAGCATAAAGCTGGCTTTGATCGCTGGCAAGGCAAGACTTACTCCTTTGAAGCCAGTCTCTATTCCACGTTTGGAATTACAAGCAGCCCTGATTGCCACTCGCCTGGCAACTTATATCCTGGAATCTCACAGATACACAGTCGCATCTACTGTCTTTTGGAGCGACAGTGTAACCGTACTGAGATGGCTTCGAAGTGATGCTCGAACATTTAAACCTTTTGTGGCCCATAGAGTGGGTGAAATTCTAGAGACAACAAAAGGACATCAATGGAGATATGTCCCAAGCTCTTTGAACGTTGCCGATGATGCTACCAAAACTAAATCTAAATTCGAAATTTCGTCACGTTGGTTTTCTGGCCCTGAATTTTTGACCAAAGCCGCGGCAACTTGGCCTAAGCTACCGTTCGATGAGCTCAACTTTCCACCTGTTCTGGATGAACTGAAACAAACAGAGCAGGTGGGAGTTATTGAAACCGCTGTATCGCTACCTTCACCGGTTGTGGCAGATATATCGCATTTTAGCGATTGGTTGCGTTTACTTCGCGCTACAGCTAGCATTTTTTTGGCTGCTAGATTATTTCGGCTTAATTTGGTTCAGACTATACCTCAAAATTACAAAATTCTAAATTCTTCTGATATGGATAAAGCGGAAAGAAACCTGCTCCTCAAGTCTCAACTGGATTCGTTTCGAGAAGAATATGAACACTTAAAATCAAGCTCTCCGTTTCCCAGCAGAAGTCCACTACGCAAATTGGACGTGACTATAGATGAAAACGGACTTCTAGTTTTATCCGGGAGGACTGCAGCTGTTCAAGTAAAATCTTTTCGACCAAATCCGATTGTATTAATTGCCAAGCATCCCGTCACGCAACTATTGATTGGCCATTATCATAGAAGATACGCTCACGCCAATATAGAAACAGTCGTAAACGAAATGCGTCAGAAATTTTACATTTTTGGATTGCGACCAGCTGTGCGGCGCTTTGTAAAAGCATGCTATTGGTGCAGGATACACAGAGGTTTGCCGTCTACTCCACCAATGGGAGATTTGCCTGCAGATCGTCTTGCCTTCGGCAGTAAGCCATTCACATTTACTGGCTTAGATTACTTTGGCCCTATCACTGTGACAATTGGACGGCGTAGAGAAAAGCGATACGTGGCTCTGTTTACCTGCCTAACGATTCGAGCGGTCCATTTGGAAGTTGTGAGTAGCCTTTCATCAGATTCCGCAGTTATGGCTTTACGTCGCTTCGTGGCCCGGCGCGGCTGTCCTACACGGATATATTCTGATAACGGCACAGCTTTTGCTGGAGCAGATACAACTCTCAAACATCTATATCAAGTGGATATGCAAACTGCAGCAAGTACATTACGTTTTGAGTGGCGCTTTATTCCCCCAGCCTCACCGTTCATGGGAGGATGCTGGGAGCGTCTCGTCCGTACCGTGAAGGTTGCGCTGAATGCGACGCTAAAGGAACGCTCACCTAGTGAAGAAGTTTTTTATACGCTTTTGTTAGAAGCGGAGGCGTTGGTAAATTCGCGGCCCTTAACGCACGTTTCCACGGAACCAAGCTCCGAAGAGTCCATCACACCGAACCATTTTTTGTTGGGGCAATCATCGCCATATTGGCCACTTGCTCGGGTCGATGACACAGATCTTATTCGAAGGGTAAATTGGCGTAAGGGGCTTCGCCTGGCGGATCATTTTTGGGCAAGATGGGTAAAGGAGTATTTGCCAATATTAACCCCTCGCCCGTCCGTCAACTCTGTGTCGTCGCCTCTTAAGGTAGGAGACGTTGTGCTGATAGCAGATGGCAACCTGCCACGCGGTGTGTGGCCTAGAGGTCGCGTCTCCAACGTCTACCCGGGCAAAGACAACGTAATTCGTGTCGCAGACGTGACTACAGCAGCTGGGGTGTTACGGCGCCCTACTAGGAAGCTCGTGGTGTTGGGCTCCTCACTTTGAATTCCCTCTAAATTTGTTCGGCGACGTCGCCTACTAAGTTGTGCGCTGCACGGGGCCCGCGATGTTGCCGACGCCGAACTTCTTAGAATAATTGTCTATGAAGCTTTTTATTCTTTTGTTTTTTATACGTTTAGTTTTTGTTTTTTTACAGTACATTCATGGAACCCAAAAATGGTGGTTTTATTTAATATATTTTACGCCCGTAAATAACATTTGGTGTCAGAAGTGGTGTATATTAAATAATATTGGTGTCAGAATTGGTGTATATTTGATGTGCTGGTGCAATATTGTGTTATAGTGCGCGGTAGTAGTGCGTTTTAATAGTTTTGCAGTGTAATATGGTGCTAACACGAAGCCAAACAGGCGAAGCCGCAAAAGTGGAGCGCCCAGGCGCTGTTGTAGAAGAGGCTCAAGCCTCAACTGCGGGACCTTCGGGTATCGCGGGGCCTATGGGCACAGTTGAAACGGCGGCCGCCGCCGGCGGCACGCCCTGTACGCCCGTCTCTTCTCGACCAGAATCCACAGCTAGTACTTCGTCTAGCACCATTGTAAAACAGCTTGCCGCTAAGGCGCGGCATGCGCGTCTCCTTGCAATAGCTGAAGAGGAGAAGGAGCGCGCTGCAGTTGCCGCTCGCACCGCCGAGCGCAAACGTGCCGTGGCGGAGCTAGAGCTGCAAGCAGAGCTTGCGGCCATTGAAGCCGCTTCTCGTGGAAGTCGCGCCTCTAGTCGAGCCAGGGTAGAGGATTGGTTAGACACGACACAAGTCATGTTTTCAGGTAACCACGGCGTGGAAATGAGCGAGCTAGCGTGCCCGCCATTACCATTGCCGTCTCCGCCCTCTGGCAGCGCCGATAAACACTCACTAAATAGAATAGGCACACAAACACAAAATTGTAACAAAAATAAAATACTAGATAGTGGTCAGGCTACACAAAATGAAGAACAAGACTTCAAGGCCACCCTGGTGCAAATCCTCAAGAAGCTAACGGACAATAAGGTTGGTGATTGTTCTAAATCTTTAGATTCGCGCCTGCCGCTGTTCGATGGACGCGTCACTGAGTGGCTTCTCTTCCAAAAGTGCTACGAAGACTCAAAGGCGGCGTTCACTGCAGCAGGGAACTTAGCAAGGCTAAACGCTGCGCTTCGCGGCTCAGCACGTGAAACCGTTAGTAGTCTAATTATTTCTGCGCAAGATCCTGATCTCGTCATGATGGAGTTGCAGCGAAGGTTTGCACAACCAGAATTCATCATCATGCATGAAATAGCGTCGATACGTGCTCTACCCAAGCTACCCAATGAGGTTGGTAAAGAACTTAATATTTTCGCCTCTAAGGTTAGGAATTGCGTAGAGTCTATTAAACTGATGAAAAGAACAGAGTTTTTATCTTCACCAGAGCTCTACACTGCGGTGTTGGTAAAATTGACACCGTTGTTGAGAGCTCGATTTGTCGACTACGCAGCTCCTAAACTTAATAGTGGGAAAACCAAGATCGAGCTGATGGCAGAATATCTCTCTCAAGAGGTGAGTTTGCATCTGCAACTGGCTTTCATACCCGATTTGCATCTTGACAAACATAAATCAGACAAATGTGTCAAAATTCATTCTTTGAACGATGTCATTTTGAGTAAAGAGGTTGGTGACGAGGAGATTAAACATGTGAGTACGCAACGGTATTCCTCTATATTCCCAGGCAAAACAGCGACATCTTTTCGAAAGTCCTCGAACTCTGTAGCTACTGTATGCTCCCTTTGTAAAGATGGTTGTCATTTTCTGATTGACTGTAAGAAATTTCTAGTTCTGAGCGTTGACGACAGGTGGCAGTATGTAGTTAATAATAAAATATGTAGGAAATGCCTTAGGCCCGCCTCTCACAACGTGTATACATGTAGGCGCATGCCTTATTGCAAGGCTCCTAGTTGTCATCGAGCTCGTAGTCATCACACGCTTCTTCATCGAGAACCAGAATGTTCTAATCACTTTGACTCTACATGTGTCCCATCTTCGTCTGTAGCACAGCCGAGTACTTCATTGAAGAAAGATTTCCCTGATGTGTCAGTGGCACATTCTTTCCCAGACTGCTCGCAGCTGTTGCCGGTGGTACTTAAGGTGGTACCTATCACAGTATCTGGTCCTCTAGGTAGCGTGGCTACGTACGCGCTGCTGGATGACGGTTCCACGGCAACACTAATAGATGAAGAAGTCGCAGCAGCTGTTGGTGCTCGGGGTCCTACTTCATCTATCAAGGTAAACTGCATAGGCGGTCTTTCAAAAGAATCTGAAATAAGTTTTGTCGATGTGACCGTAAAAGGTCAAAATAGTTCGGATTCACATGTGCTCAGAAATGCACGGGCTATTTCAAACCTGGGCATACGACCTCAGTCTATTTCTCTCGATGAAATTAAGGCTTTTACTCACTTGGCCGACATAGCACCTACGCTTTGTTACGAAAATGCAAAGCCTACAGTTTTGATCGGAGCCGATAACTGGCATCTTACGATTCCATTGTCAGTGCGTCGTGGTACTCGTCATCAACCGGTAGCAGTCGAAACTCTACTCGGTTGGGTCCTATTCGGTTACACTTCGAGTAAAACCGCTCCGGTCGACATTTTTAATCACGTAACAATGTCTCATAAAATTGAAAATTCTTTAGACGAACTTATAAAACAACATTACAGTCTGGACTCTATTGGCATTACGAAAAAAGACTTTCCCTCTGAAAACGACAAACGTGCGTTCAACATTTTGCAAAGAACTACATGTCGCTTAGATTCAGGTCGTTTTTCTACCGGTTTATTATGGTGTGCTGATAATTTGAATGTCCCGGATAGTTACAATTTAGCACTGTCGCGCTTTCGGTCTCTCGAAAGGAAGTTTGAAAAAGATCCAGTATACGCAAAATTATACCGCGATAACGTAAATAGCACTATTGAAAAGGGTTACGCTGAACTTTGTGATGCCCCACCGAATCCTGACGGTGTCAAATGGTATTTGCCGCACTTTGGTGTTATTCACCCTCAAAAAAAGAAGCTGCGGGTGGTACACGATGCCGCCGCCAGAGTTATGGGTGTTAGCCTTAACTCATTATTATTGGCCGGACCTGATCTATTGCAACCACTGCTGGGAATCCTAATGAGATTCAGGGAAGGTTTAGTGGCGCTTACAGCAGACATTAGGGAAATGTTTCCGCAGACCAGGATTAGGGTAGAGGATCGCGATGCGCAGAGATTTCTATGGCGTAATACATCAGAAGAGCCTCTGCGTGAATTTAGAATGTCCTCGATGATTTTTGGTGCTGTCTCAAGTCCCTTTACAGCAATTTACCTAAAAAATCTTAACGCTGAGGATCATAGGCATTTGTTCCCGCTGGCGGCTGAAGAGATCATCACTAACCACTACATGGATGATTATTTGGGTAGTCTAAATACTGTGGAGGAAGCAGCTCAGCTAGCTCACGACATTGTAGAGGTGCACTCTCGTGCTGGATTGGAGATGCGGTCGTGGGTCTCAAACTGCAAGCAAGCACTTTCACGGCTTTCCCCTGAAGCTCGGGCTCCCGAAGTTCGTGAAGTTTCTTTAGGGCCGTCCAGCGAGCGCGTTCGTGTTCTGGGTGTCACATGGAATATATGCGATGACTCTTTAGTTTTCTTACGAGACTTACGTGATCAACCAGATCTTTTTACGAAACGGTCCATGCTCTCACACTTAATGAAGGTTTATGATCCTCTAGGCTTTCTAACGCCAATAATTATCCGCGGACGCATTTTGTTTCAGCAGACCTGGAAATTGGTAGCTGACTGGGACTCTATCCTTCCGGAACGTTTTATAGAATTGTGGAAGTCATGGTTCCGAGACTTAGTGGATCTGTCTATCGGGTCTATTCCACGTTGTTACGTAGATTGTAATGATCCTTGCGAGATTCAGCTCCAAGTTTTTGCCGACGCGAGTGAGCTTGCGTATGCTTGTGTGGCTTATTATCGCTTTCAATACCTTGACAAAAGCATAAAGCTGGCTTTGATTGCTGGCAAGGCAAGACTTACTCCTTTGAAGCCAGTCTCTATTCCACGTTTGGAATTACAAGCAGCCCTTATTGCCACTCGCCTGGCAACTTATATCCTGGAAGCTCACAGATACACAGTCGCATCTACTGTCTTTTGGAGCGACAGTACTGAGATGGCTTCGAAGTGATGCTCGAACATTTAAACCTTTTGTGGCCCATAGAGTGGGTGAAATTCTAGAGACAACAAAAGGACATCAATGGAGATATGTCCCAAGCTCTTTAAACGTTGCCGATGATGCTACCAAAACTAAATCTAAATTCGAAATTTCGTCACGTTGGTTTTCTGGCCCTGAATTTTTGACCAAAGCCACGGCAACTTGGCCTAAGCTACCGTTCGATGAGCTCAACTTTCCACCTGTGCTGGATGAACTGAAACAAACAGAGCAGGTGGGAGTTATTGAAACCGCTGTATCGCTACCTTCACCGGTTGTGGCAGATATATCGCATTTTAGCGATTGGTTGCGTTTACTTCGCGCTACAGCTAGCATTTTTTTGGCTGCTAGATTATTTCGGCTTAATTTGGTTCAGACTATACCTCAAAATTACAAAATTCTAAATTCTTCTGATATGGATAAAGCGGAAAGAAACCTGCTCCTCAAGTCTCAACTGGATTCGTTTCGAGAAGAATATGAACACTTAAAATCAAGCTCTCCGTTTCCCAGCAGAAGTCCACTACGCAAATTGGACGTGACTATAGATGAAAATGGACTTCTAGTTTTATGCGGGAGGACTGCAGCTGTTCAAGTAAAATCTGTTCGACCAAATCCGATTGTATTAATTGCCAAGCATCCCGTCACGCAACTATTGATTGGCCATTATCATAGAAGATACGCTCACGCCAATATAGAAACAGTCGTAAACGAAATGCGTCAGAAATTTTACATTTTTGGATTGCGACCAGCTGTGCGGCGCTTTGTAAAAGCATGCTATTGGTGCAGGATACACAGAGGTTTGCCGTCTACTCCACCAATGGGAGATTTGCCTGCGGATCGTCTTGCCTTCGGCAGTAAGCCATTCACATTTACTGGCTTAGATTACTTTGGCCCTATCACTGTGACAATTGGACGGCGTAGAGAAAAGCGATACGTGGCTCTGTTTACCTGCCTAACGATTCGAGCGGTCCATTTGGAAGTTGTGAGTAGCCTTTCATCAGATTCCGCAGTTATGGCTTTACGTCGCTTCGTGGCCCGGCGCGGCTGTCCTACACGGATATATTCTGATAACGGCACAGCTTTTGTTGGAGCAGATACAACTCTCAAACATCTATATCAAGTGGATATGCAAACTGCAGCAAGTACATTACGTTTTGAGTGGCGCTTTATTTCCCCAGCCTCACCGTTCATGGGAGGATGCTGGGAGAGTCTCGTCCGTACCGTGAAGGTTGCGCTGAATGCGACGCTAAAGGAACGCTCACCTAGTGAAGAAGTTTTTTATACGCTTTTGTTAGAAGCGGAGGCGTTGGTAAATTCGCGGCCCTTAACGCACGTTTCCACGGAACCAAGCTCCGAAGAGTCCATCACACCGAACCATTTTTTGTTGGGGCAATCATCGCCATATTGGCCACTTGCTCGGGTCGATGACACAGATCTTATTCGAAGGGTAAATTGACGTAAGGGGCTTCGCCTGGCGGATCATTTTTGGGCAAGATGGGTAAAGGAGTATTTGCCAATATTAACCCCTCGCCCGTCCGTCAACTCTGTGTCGTCGCCTCTTAAGGTAGGAGACGTTGTGCTGATAGCAGATGGCAACCTGCCACGCGGTGTGTGGCCTAGAGGTCGCGTCTCCAACGTCTACCCGGGCAAAGACAACGTAATTCGTGTCGCAGACGTGACTACAGCAGCTGGGGTGTTACGGCGCCCTACTAGGAAGCTCGTGGTGTTGGGCTCCTCACTTTAAATTCCCTCTAAATTTGTTCGGCGACGTCGCCTACTAAGTTGTGCGCTGCACGGGGCCCGCGATGTTGCCGACGCCGAACTTCTTAGAATAATTGTCTATGAAGCTTTTTATTCTTTTGTTTTTATACGTTTTAGCTTTTGTTTTTACAGTACATTCATGGAACCCAAAAATGGTGGTTTTATTTAATATATTTTACGCCCGTAAATAACATGCAAATTTCGAATTTAGATTTAGTTTTGGTAGCATCATCGGCAACGTTTAAAGAGCTTGGGACATATCTCCATTGATGTCCTTTTGTTGTCTCTAGAATTTCACCCACTCTATGGGCCACAAAAGGTTTAAATGTTCGAGCATCACTTCGAAGCCATCTCAGTACGGTTACACTGTCGCTCCAAAAGACAGTAGATGCGACTGTGTATCTGTGAGCTTCCAGGATATAAGTTGCCAGGCGAGTGGCAATAAGGGCTGCTTGTAATTCCAAACGTGGAATAGAGACTGGCTTCAAAGGAGTAAGTCTTGCCTTGCCAGCGATCAAAGCCAGCTTTATGCTTTTGTCAAGGTATTGAAAGCGCCAATAAGCCACACAAGCATACGCAAGCTCACTCGCGTCGGCAAAAACGTGAAGCTGAATCTCGCAAAGATCATTACAATCTACGTAACAACGTGGAATAGACCCGACAGATAGATCCACTAAGTCTCGGAACCATGACTTCCACAATTCTATAAAACGTTCCGGAAGGATAGAGTCCCAGTCAGCTACCAATTTCCAGGTCTGCTGAAACAAAATGCGTCCGCGGATAATTATTGGCGTTAGAAAGCCTAGAGGATCATAAACCTTCATTAAGTGTGAGAGCATGGACCGTTTCGTAAAAAGATCTGGTTGATCACGTAAGTCTCGTAAGAAAACTAAAGAGTCATCGCATATATTCCATGTGACACCCAGAACACGAACGCGCTCGCTGGACGGCCCTAAAGAAACTTCACGAACTTCGGGAGCCCGAGCTTCAGGGGAAAGCCGTGAAAGTGCTTGCTTGCAGTTTGAGACCCACGACCGCATCTCCAATCCAGCACGAGAGTGCACCTCTAAAATGTCGTGAGCTAGCTGAGCTGCTTCCTCCACAGTATTTAGACTACCCAAATAATCATCCATGTAGTGGTTAGTGATGATCTCTTCAGCCGCCAGCGGGAACAAATGCCTATGATCCTCAGCGTTAAGATTTTTTAGGTAAATTGCTGTAAAGGGACTTGAGACAGCACCAAAAATCATCGAGGACATTCTAAATTCACGCAGAGGCTCTTCTGATGTATTACGCCATAGAAATCTCTGCGCATCGCGATCCTCTACCCTAATCCTGGTCTGCGGAAACATTTCCCTAATGTCTGCTGTAAGCGCCACTAAACCTTCCCTGAATCTCATTAGGATTCCCAGCAGTGGTTGCAATAGATCAGGTCCGGCCAATAATAATGAGTTAAGGCTAACACCCATAACTCTGGCGGCGGCATCGTGTACCACCCGCAGCTTCTTTTTTTGAGGGTGAATAACACCAAAGTGCGGCAAATACCATTTGACACCGTCAGGATTCGGTGGGGCATCACAAAGTTCAGCGTAACCCTTTTCAATAGTGCTATTTACGTTATCGCGGTATAATTTTGCGTATACTGGATCTTTTTCAAACTTCCTTTCGAGAGACCGAAAGCGCGACAGTGCTAAATTGTAACTATCCGGGACATTCAAATTATCAGCACACCATAATAAACCGGTAGAAAAACGACCTGAATCTAAGCGACATGTAGTTCTTTGCAAAATGTTGAACGCACGTTTGTCGTTTTCAGAGGGAAAGTCTTTTTTCGTAATGCCAATAGAGTCCAGACTGTAATGTTGTTTTATAAGTTCGTCTAAAGAATTTTCAGTTTTATGAGACATTGTTACGTGATTAAAAATGTCGACCGGAGCGGTTTTACTCGAAGTGTAACCGAATAGGACCCAACCGAGTAGAGTTTCGACTGCTACCGGTTGATGACGAGTACCACGACGCACTGACAATGGAATCGTAAGATGCCAGTTATCGGCTCCGATCAAAACTGTAGGCTTTGCATTTTCGTAACAAAGCGTAGGTGCTATGTCGGCCAAGTGAGTAAAAGCCTTAATTTCATCGAGAGAAATAGACTGAGGTCGTATGCCCAGGTTTGAAATAGCCCGTGCATTTCTGAGCACATGTGAATCCGAACTATTTTGACCTTTTACGGTCACATCGACAAAACTTATTTCAGATTCTTTTGAAAGACCGCCTATGCAGTTTACCTTGATAGATGAAGTAGGACCCCGAGCACCAACAGCTGCTGCGACTTCTTCATCTATTAGTGTTGCCGTGGAACCGTCATCCAGCAGCGCGTACGTAGCCACGCTACCTAGAGGACCAGATACTGTGATAGGCACCACCTTAAGTACCACCGGCAACAGCTGCGAGCAGTCTGGGAAAGAATGTGCCACTGACACATCAGGGAAATCTTTCTTCAATGAAGTACTCGGCTGTGCTACAGACGAAGATGGGACACATGTAGAGTCAAAGTGATTAGAACATTCTGGTTCTCGATGAAGAAGCGTGTGATGACTACGAGCTCGATGACAACTAGGAGCCTTGCAATAAGGCATGCGCCTACATGTATACACGTTGTGAGAGGCGGGCCTAAGGCATTTCCTACATATTTTATTATTAACTACATACTGCCACCTGTCGTCAACGCTCAGAACTAGAAATTTCTTACAGTCAATCAGAAAATGACAACCATCTTTACAAAGGGAGCATACAGTAGCTACAGAGTTCGAGGACTTTCGAAAAGATGTCGCTGTTTTGCCTGGGAATATAGAGGAAGACCGTTGCGTACTCACATGTTTAATCTCCTCGTCACCAACCTCTTTACTCAAAATGACATCGTTCAAAGAATGAATTTTGACACATTTGTCTGATTTATGTTTGTCAAGATGCAAATCGGGTATGAAAGCCAGTTGCAGATGCAAACTCACCTCTTGAGAGAGATATTCTGCCATCAGCTCGATCTTGGTTTTCCCACTATTAAGTTTAGGAGCTGCGTAGTCGACAAATCGAGCTCTCAACAACGGTGTCAATTTTACCAACACCGCAGTGTAGAGCTCTGGTGAAGATAAAAACTCTGTTCTTTTCATCAGTTTAATAGACTCTACGCAATTCCTAACCTTAGAGGCGAAAATATTTAGTTCTTTACCAACCTCATTGGGTAGCTTGGGTAGAGCACGTATCGACGCTATTTCATGCATGATGATGAATTCTGGTTGTGCAAACCTTCGCTGCAACTCCATCATGACGAGATCAGGATCTTGCGCAGAAATAATGAGACTACTAACGGTTTCACGTGCTGAGCCGCGAAGCGCAGCGTTTAGCCTTGCTAAGTTCCCTGCTGCAGTGAACGCCGCCTTTGAGTCTTCGTAGCACTTTTGGAAGAGAAGCCACTCAGTGACGCGCCCATCGAACAGCGGCAAGCGCGAATCTAAGGATTTAGAACAATCACCAACCTTATTGTCCGTTAGCTTCTTGAGGATTTGCACGAGGGTGGCCTTGAAGTCTTGCTCTTCATTTTGTGTAGCCTGACCACTATCTAGTATTTTATTTTTGTTACAATTTTGTGTTTGTGTGCCTATTCTATTTAGTGAGTGTTTATCGGCGCTGCCAGAGGGCGGATACGGCAATGGTAATGGCGGGCACGCTAGCTCGCTCTTTTCCACGCCGTGGTTACCTGAAAACATGACTTGTGTCGTGTCTAACCAATCCTCTACCCTGGCTCGACTGGAGGCGCGACTTCCACGAGAAGCGGCTTCAATGGCCGCAAGCTCTGCTTGCAGCTCTAGCTCCGCCACGGCACGTTTGCGCTCGGCGGTGCGAGCGGCGGCTTCAGCCGCGGTGGCAGCGGCTGCAACTGCAGCGCGCTCCTTCTCCTCTTCAGCTATTGCAAGGAGACGCGCGTGCCGCGCCTTAGCGGCAAGCTGTTTTACAATGGTGCTAGACGAAGTACTAGCTGTGGATTCTGGTCGAGAAGAGACGGGCGTACAGGGCGTGCCGCCGGCGGCGGC
This sequence comes from Carcina quercana, assembly GCA_910589575.2. Lineage (NCBI taxonomy): Eukaryota > Metazoa > Arthropoda > Insecta > Lepidoptera > Depressariidae > Carcina > Carcina quercana. The sequence continues at coordinate 7,496,679 of OU342449.1, read as the reverse complement.
CGCCGTTTCAACTGTGCCCATAGGCCCCGCGATACCCGAAGGTCCCGCAGTTGAGGCTTGAGCCTCTTCTACAACAGCGCCTGGGCGCTCCACTTTTGCGGCTTCGCCTGTTTGGCTTCGAGTTAGCACCATATTACACTGCAAAACTATTAAAACGCACTACTACCGCGCACTATAACACAATATTGCACCAGCACATCAAATATACACCAATTCTGACACCAATGGTATTTAATATATCCCACTTCTGACACCAATGTTATTTACGGGCGTAAAATATATTAAATAAAACCACCATTTTTGGGTTCCATGAATGTACTGTAAAAACAAAAGCTAAAACGTATAAAAACAAAAGAATAAAAGCTTCATAGACAATTATTCTAAGAAGTTCGGCGTCGGCAACAATATGTACATAACACTTTAAAACATCTGCGAAGCATATTTTTCAATTTATCTCTCTGACCCTTCCTGATCAATAACGTGGTTTAATGGCATAGTTTTATCGCGAAACAAATCGTCGAATAGCCGGTAAGTTAATGTTAGAGTTTTACGATATTTTACACAGAATTCTTCGTACTTTAGGCTTGCAACGTAACCTAGGTTATTATCTGATTTAAAAAACATAGTAAGCGTATCATAACCTTTTCTTTTAGGTGCAAAACATGGTGGAGTACGGATCGCTATCTTTCGCCTCATTTTTCCTATGTCTGCTTAGTAAAGCCTGGCTTCTTGAAAATGGTCTAGCTCGCACTCCACCAATGGGATGGATGTCTTGGGGATACTATATGTGTAGCACAAATTGCACCTCTTCTAACAAATGTTTAGAGTAAGTAAAACGTTTTATTGCCTCAAAGTTTCTCAAACAGTGTGTCTATTTTTGAGTGCATGCAATTTTTAAACTTATTTTAAGATAGTATCGTGGTTAGTATACTTATTGGGTTTGAAAACTTGACTAGTTGATAGATATAGCAACAATAGGTAGTTTGGTTAGGTTGTAAAAAAGGGGGCGCAAAAAATATTTTAAAAAATTGGGACTTAGAAAAATGACAAATTTCCATAATTTTTACGCCCCCTTTTGAACACCTCCATGTGAAATTTTCTAAGTTTTTTTTCCTCAGCACCCTCTTTTGTACACCCTAACCCAATGTTTTTTGAAATTAGTTATTTTATTATTATTTTCTTGATACACTAAAGTTGACGCCACAATTTCACAGACTACTTTGACAGTGTGGTGCTGATAGTTTCACATTTTTATTTTTAGTCTATATTGTCATGGGTATATCATTCGTCAACAGCCATTATATGTCCCCACTCACTTGCAGTGGCATATTAGACCTACTCTCCTACAGAGATTGTATGGGACACAGTCCACTTTGCGGACCCAGTGCGGATTGGTAGACTTCACACACACCTGTGAATTTCTTCTCAGGAGTGTACAGGTTTCCTCACGAAGTTTTCCTTCACTGAAAAGCCAATGGTAATGATTTCTATCATTGGTACATAAATTCAAAATAACAAATTAGAACTCATTGGTACGAACTAGCATCAACCCAGACTTCGATTGTTCAAGGACTGACACTCTACCCTACTGCACTACCACGGCTTCTATATACAAAATAACATTAATTATAACCATATTATTCCAGTGAGAAATTAATTTTGACCGTAGCAGACACATTCTATACGCAAGGGTATCAAGAGGCTGGATATGAATACATTATAATAGACGACTGCTGGTCTGAGAAGTCGAGAAGTTCTGATGGGAAACTGGTATCGGATAAGAAGAGGTTCCCGCGTGGAATGAAGTACATTGCCAGTTATGTATGTGACTTCTTATATCCAGTTACGTTTACACTTGCCTTGTACTTGTTACACTTTTTTGATACACAACTCTTCAAGCTAATATGTGTATTGCCGTTTATTTTGCGTAAATATACAGTCTGTTTTTAGGGTTGTATGTCCTATTCTACAGTTATAAGGCTGTATCTTTGGAACTGTAACAGGTAGATGCATTTTTTGCACGATATTGTGCTAAATATTGCATGGTGGTACGGGACTATTGATTTGTGAGTCAGACCCACACTTGGCCGGTTTTTAAGCAGTTCACTGAAGCGACCCATATTACAGCTTAAAGTAAGCATTATTACAAGTTAGGTAGTAGTAGTAGCTAGGTTATGCTGTTGTGCAGAATGCAATGTGTTATAATTTTTGGTGTTCTTATAATAATCAGCGGAAAAGTGTAGTGAGTTTGTCAAATCCCCTCATAAGAAATCCGTACCAATGATCTACAAATCTTCGACATAACCATGTCGGATTGTGAACTAATAAAACTGGTTATGATTTTAATTACGGTAAAGTAATATTCTTCTTTGTGTTTTTTTCTCAGATCCACAAACGAGGCCTAAAGTTCGGGATGTACCTGAACATAGCAGCAGTGACCTGCATGTCATATCCGGGATCCAAATATCATTTTCAAGATGACATAAATTTGTTTGCGAGCTGGGGGGTCGATTACGTCAAGGTGGATGGATGCTTCAATTCAAAGGAATACCTCGATACTGGTATGATATACAGTCAATCAGTATTATTATTTGTAAATCAGGCAGGCAGCTGATGCAGCTGATATTTCCTGCGTCTAGCTATTCTCCACTACAGTTACTATTTTGCTGAGTTTTGTTTTTTTCTGTCCAGTCTATTTTGATATTAGTGATGAAGTAGTTTTGCACGTTTAGTAGTTTAATAGGGCCCCAATTTAGTTTTGTCCAGGGGCCCTGAGTTACGTAGCTATGGCACTGTACTGCCACACCCATTTAACTGATAGTGATGACATTACTGATCATTTTATGCATTGTTCTTCAGCTTACATCAAACTGAGTAAGCTGATAAACGAGACGGGAAGACCCATGGTACTATCATGCAGTTGGCCTTACTACATCGAGTATATACACAATATGACGGTAACATTGTTACTATTTCACTCTTTTGCAATCAACTGCTAGGCAAAGGCCTCCCAGAGGAACTTCCTTTGAGCAGCAGAATTTTTTAGAAAAGTATGAATGTATTTAACAATAATTTTAATCTGTTGTTAAGTCGGTGAAAGAACGCATGGTTGACTATAGCACATACACTCTCTGTAGGAGAGGCCTGAGCCCCTACAGTGGGGACATATATAGGCTGTTGATGATGATGATGATTGTAAGAAGAAAATTATTACTCCATTAATGATTTCTAACATGGAATAAACTGACATTACACACTTAGATTATTATGTGTGTATTTTTAAGGTTCCGTACCCAATGGATATAAACGGGATTGGCCGTCCGTCCTTCTGTCACCAGGCTGTATCTCATGAACCATGATAGTTACACAGTTGAAATTTTCACAGATGATGTATTTCTGTTGCCGCTATAATAACAAATACTAAAAAGCAGAATAAAATAAATATTTAAGGGGCTCCCATAATTTTTAGTAATTTTTTTTGACGTGGGTTGTAACATATTAGTGGCGCCATCTAGTGTCGTACTCGTCTACTACTGCAAAACTAAATTTATAACGAAAATCGAGGCGCATTCGTTAGAGGATTGTTCGGTGCGGACAACGGCTTATAGTTCTTCTGTCATACGGCCTTATCGTCATCAAAAGGTAATATCTAAGGTCTAAGTGAAGGCATTGGCATACTTATATAGTATATAAAGTTTGTGTTTGTTTGTTCCCAGTTCGATTACAACAAAATATTGCCGTACTGTAACTTGTGGCGTAATTACCACGACGTGCAGACCAGCTGGTGGGCCATTGCCGCCATTATCGACCACTACGAGAAAGAATACCAGAGACTAAGCAACTTCCACGGACCGGGACACTGGAACGACCCTGATATGGTAAGATGTATTTATCATAAACAAAATCGGGTATTTGACTGAAGAAAAAAAAAGAATTTGTTACAATTTGATAGTCCATGTAAAAATATAGCTCATCCATCAATTTGTTCTCGATATGACTAATACTTTTCTTAGCACAACCCGAAGAAAAGTAATTCTAGTGACGCGGTGCTAAAATGCTCCATATAAATGAGAGGGTTGTGACGTCACCTGCCTATATTGGAGCGTTAAATGTATGAAGCTTGTATCGTATTTTGAGTTAAATAATATTTTATGTGTTATATTAATAAATTTATGTATTATCTAATAAGCATTCGAGGAACGACATTTTTTCGCAATTTTTGAGACTTTAAATAATAGTTACTTATCAAAGAATTTTACTCGGGGGGCTTTCTTTTAATTTCCGTTACGGTACAAAATACAATTCAGCCCAGTCTAATTTGGTGTCAAGTACCAATTATAGCTTTATTTCGGTCAATAGTTTTAAATGTCATAAAGTCTAACACATAACAAAGATTTTAGTCAAGTATTCAAAATTGAAATCGATTTTTGAATTCGAATTTCAGTTAATAATTGGCACCGACTCTTTAACCGAAGGCCAGACGAGAGTACATATGGCTGTGTATGCCATGATGTCATCACCTCTACTCCTCAGCTGTGATATGACACAGGTGACAGACTTCGAAAAGGACATCCTTCAGAATATGGAGCTGATAGCCATAGCCCAGGATCCACTCGGCATCATGGCACAACCTTTTAAGGTTAGTATTTCTAGCCTAGATAGTTCACACCAGGCCGTAGGGCGTGGAGTTGTACGCAAACAGAAGTCAGTTCGAAAAAAATCAGAATGTAAATTCAACTGACTCAAAGAATGAGGTTAAATACTCTTACTCACTAACTATTGCTGCTGTTACTCACTGCTGGGTTAAAACTCAAAAAAGAGGTTGTTGTCATGTTTACAAATGTTACACATTTTCACTTATTAAAAGAATTTGTGAGCAAATGCGGTTCTCTAGTTATTTTTTAATTTATAACATTACTTTAACTGTAGGAAAAATTATCCAGCGAATCCAATGGGCGTAAGAGTTTTGAAGGAGTTTGATTGTGTAGTACCGTGTTTAATACCTATGTTCAACAGTGGGCGTATCCCGGCTGATGATGATAGTGTTCTTATATTTTCATTCAGTTTGCCGGCTCCATAACGATGTGGGTGAAGCGACATTTGCCCATGAAAGGGGACCTGTACCACGCGTTCACATTCGCCGTCGTCAACATGGGACGAGACGAGCGACCATTCTCATTCAAGCCCGTTAACTATGGACTCACTTCCACCGATTTGTACACGATCTTGGTATGAGTTTTATACTTTTCACTTCACTTGAAAAACTCAGTTGATTCTATATACGACTTCTTATTATTTTTTGAAAATTCATTTCTGTTTTCAAGGGTCTTGGGGTTGTCTTTTTTTGACTGAAGAAAGTAGCTCCCTTGTGGCTTTAATTGCGTTTTTTTAACTGCCTACGTACGCTAGCCACAATCCGGAAATCCTGAGCTTTATTCCCAGCGGCTTTACCATTTGATTTCGTTGGAAGTAGACATTTTCTATGTCGGCCTGGTTAGATACCACCATGTTACCTTAGTCTACCGCCAAACAGCAGTTTTAAAAGCACTGTTGTGTTCCGGTATAGTAGCAGAGCAAACGCCTTAATGAACAAAGGCTTCTGGGTGCCATAGGCATGCGAATTCAGTAAATATAAAAAGTCCAAGCACAGGAAATCATATTTGATTATTATTTATTTATATAATATAATAGAAAGTTTTCCGTTTAACCACAATCTCACGTTATGTTAAGCGACGATGTCTAGGATGGTTCACGGTTGCCTATAAATAACCGATTCACTCTGGCCTTGAAGATATTCAGGTTGTAGCGCTCGGGAAACAGAAGCCGGCAGGGGAATCCACTCCTTAGGTGTACGCGTAATAAATGAAGAAGAACGCTTCTTGCGGAATGGTGGAATGTTAACCAAGTAGGGATGGAACCCAGCCGTTCTTCTGTTGGACCGGTTGTAAAAAGGGGTCGCAGTCAAAGATTTTAATGTTATATTTTTTTCAGGACGTGTTTGAGAGAAATTACGTCATGAATATTACTATTGACAGCACCGTCGATGTAATAGTAGCACCTCATGGTAACTATATTATACTATGTTTTTAAAATTCTGAAATCCACTGAAAGTCGCGGGCATACACTAGTAATCGTTATTATCGTACGACTTATATTGCTTCATTATTTCGCAAATTCAGTGTAAACTCTATATAACGACACTCAAGGGACTGTGCATATTTTGACGTTACAGAGAGTTGTCGTTAAATGGAGAGAAGAACAATCTGTATGTAATGTGGAAACTAACAACAGTACACGCGTGCAAGCAATCACAATTTGTAAACAGAAGGATTTCTTATAATGTTGGGTGTGTATGACGCCGACAGTCGAGTTTACTACGGACTAGGATAATAAAGCGACAAGAACCTACACAGCTGCACAGTTTCTACTAATTTTAGCAAATTAAAAAGTACTTTTTACTACATTGTATTTAATTGTTGTCGTTATTGAGAGTGGGTGTAATGCTATAGAATATATCATTGTATGGAAGACAAGCTAAACCAACCAAAGCCGAGTGATTTCGACGCTATAGGGAGTTTGTCGTTAAATCGAGTGACGTTACATAGAGTTTACACTGTATTATATTATGTATGTATGATGAGTTTGCACTTGTGTATCTCACCTGACGGTAAGTGACGATAAGGCCGTTGGACGGTAAGCGTGCGCACCCAGAAGCCTCAACCTGATGAGGAGCTGGCTCTGCTACCTTACACACACGGAACACAACAGTGCTATTAACAAGGTGTTAGCTAGCCAGACGGACATAGAAAATTGTCTATCACCAACCAAACCGATAGATACCCCTCTGGGAATCGAACACGGGCCCGCTTATTATAAGTCCAAGCGTGTAGACATTACGTTTATAATAACACTTGAATACAATAGTTTAAAAAGAACCAAATTTAGTAAAATATTTAGAATTCTAAAGTGTCTAAAATAAGTATAGCATTCCCACACCAAGTTTGCTCCTCTGAAGTTATCTCTCCGCAATTTTACACATGTCCAGACGGAATGTGCGTGTATTATTTACGATAATAACTATCCCTACATGACATACAGCACTAGGACATTTCTTTCCACCCGCTAACTTGCCTTGCCTCCCACTTATACGTTAATAATTGATACTTCGCGGTCTGTTGTGGCTAACTTCAGAGGGGCAAACATAGTTTGCGAGTACTGTAATTATAAACACTTCTTTTTTCCAGATGTTGTTATGTACACACTTTTCGCGTTGTAAATAAATACTATGGCAATATACTGAATTTCAAAATCAATATTGTTTCCAACGACTTGAAGATTGGATCGGCTACATGGGAGACAAAGAAGGAAAATCTGTGAGTGTACAAGGCAGGAATCTATAAGACTAATATATATCATCTGTGAATGTTTAGGTAAAATTTCAAATTAGAATTTTTATTTATATTTACTGATAAATAAGGTTAAATATTTTTCCCACCGGTGAACCATGCGACGCGTGAAAATAAGAGAGATGTCATATCTTAATGTCAAATCTTGACATTTGACGTTCACGGCTGGAATATATGAGGACTTTCTAGCTAGGGGGAGCTACTGTGAAAAAATGAAATTTACACCATCCTGTCTGCGTAGCACGAGAGTGGTGAGAGTGAGTATTTAAACGTAAAATGTGTATGCGATTTAAAGTTACTATATGACTAGCTCATTTTAACCGCTCTCGTGCGTCTCATGCTACGCCGACAGATATAAGAAGAATGTATTTATTATGAATCATGAAAAGCGTCATACACGTCACAATTTGACTGTCCAATTTAGCGATCCAACCACAGACGAGATTGGTTCGAAGTTGGCCAGCGTTGTCGTCAAGTTGACACGACATAAGAAAAACATGGCGGCAGTTTTGACTTTTTAATTGCACGGCAAACGACTACAACCCGTCAGCCCTCATTCTAGAAATTATTTTTCCCGAAATGTCATCCAAACAAACAGATCGAAGAACTTTGGGGGATAGCGATTATTCTATGATATATTCAGATTTTATGTTGCTGGCTCATGTAACCTCATCAGATTTTTTAAAGTTCTTACTCTGAATTTTACTATACAAATTAAGAGAAAAACTCGAGGGGTTTTCTTGAATGTACTTAATGCTGTTGGTCCTCCAAACACTAGATCTTAGGGACAGGTTTTTGAGCGCGGAAGGCGCCCAGACGGTTAAAATTTTATTAGCAACTGGCCTAAGGGCGCTCGCTTGGGCTCGTGCGCGGCTTAAAGTGGTCAGTCGCCTACTTAATTTATAACTACGTGGCATTATTAGGTAAATAAAGCGTAATTTTGTTTTGGTCTTAGATTATATTTGCGTGACTGTAAAGTTTTGCTCATAAATTCTGTGATATGTAAGTGTAAAATGTTAATAAATAATTTATTATTCAACCTGTTCTTTTGTTATTTAATTTCACTGTGTCTTTGGTGTCCAACATATTACGTATAATGTATAACGGGTTCGCACTTGGCCTCCATCTCACGAGATTCTAAGCGACGATAAATCATTGGATAGAAAGCGTGTTCGTTCAGGACAAATTGATGAAACATATGCTAGCTATATTTTTAAGTATGATGGATTTCCACTTGCCCTTCATCTCACCTGATGGTAAGTGACGATGGCGGTTGGGTGGTAAGCGTCCGCACCCAGAAGCCTCAATATGAACACGACAGTGCTATTACCGCTGTTGTTTGGCAGCAGCCTTAGCTAGCCAGATGGTCATAGAAAATATTGTCAGATACTTACGCTGGGAATCGAACCCTGGACCTTCGGATTGTGAATCGAACATGTTAGTTATTCGCGGAGGCATTTTATGGGGGTCCATACACAAAAAAAAAACTCATAACATCTGTTACATACGAGCGTCTCCCACATATTTCTACTTATATAAGTCGCGGTAATATTGTCCCCTGTGCAGTGGAATGCTAGATGTTGTCCCTTGAGTGAAAAGGGCATTGTTTCCCCCAGCGTTTGTTAGCGGGGCCGTCCGACTGGGGTGGAAATGACTGACGTTCTGTACATGAACATAATGGTCTGGTTCATAATTACTTCGCCTCAGTGAGCAGATGGAAATATTTTAATATTGGGAATTAATGTAAATGCCTCACCAAAAATATACTGCCAAAGAATGTCGGACTAAATAAAGAAATCGATTATTTGCATCCTGCACGGTTTGCTCGCGATGTTTTCCTTCACCGAAAAGCCAATGTTACTGATTTTGTCATTCGTACAAAAATAACAAATTGGAACTCATTGTTACGAGCCACGATCGAACCCAAACCTCGATTGTTCAAGGACTGACGCTCTACCCATCTGAGCTACCAAGGCCGACCCTTCGAGGGGCTATGTTGGGAAGACCACGTGGTCTGTTTCAAGGTTAAATTGTTTTGTAGCTGTCCCTCTCCGAGCCCTATCCTACCCGAGCGCGTACGGTGAGACAGCATACATTATGCGATGTTATCCACCCGTTATTTGGATGTTTCGTAGTCCAGGGATCATTTGAAGGATACATTATATTATGTAACCATTTTTTTAATACAGTATACTAATGAAATTTCAGATGTTGGTGGTTTTTCCAAATTGTTCTAAATTGATTCATACTCTTGTAAATCAGGTTCAAAGTTGGGGCTTTTTATTACCGAAAAATACAATACTTTGACGCCCTGTAACTCTGGAAGTATATATTTAAACGAAAATCTGACTCACCACCGACACAGATATTTGTTTCTAGATTGTGTCTTGAAAATTTCATAGATTTTCATAGCTTAATACTCAAAATATGACTGGACTACGTTTGTATGGGCGCTTTGACAACAGCATAGCCTCTTAAAGGAAAGACTATCTTCGGTCGGAGTTCAGGAATTATCTCGGAAGAGTGACGAGAACGGCGTGTTTCGGTGACAAAGTTGAGATTCTTTCTCACCGTGGAATTGCTCCCGTTCCTGACATTTAACGAGCCCAGTTACACACAGAAGTTTAAATTAAATAAGTTTCTGTTCTGCAGTACAGATTTTCGGTGCCGAAGATTGAGATCGGCACCGGAATTCCGGATTTGAATACTGGCTGACGCCCGTTACCTCTCAATTATTAATTAAAGCAGAGTTAATTCGAGACTCACGTCAAAGATTTAATTTTAAATTGTTCAATAATTGGGATTGTCTGGGTGGCTTGGCTTTTGCCCGCGAATCCGTACACGTGGACTTCAAAGATTTTAAATTTTTACCGTGTAACGACTCTGCCGATGACCGTACAAACCCTTGCCTTATGTATATATGCAATATACATATATGTATATATATGTATATTGCCTATTGACATCATAGAATTGTATAATTTAAATGCTCGATATTATTACTTTTAATTACTGTTTGCATGTCAAAACATTGGCTAAATGTGTGATCTAGAATAATTTTCCTGAACATCTGAAATGTACCACATTTATTGCAAATAAAGGTTTATCTTATCTTATCTTATACATAAGTCCATGCTGTCCTATATTCTACCTCTATGGGTGGTGAAGTATGCACACAACACTACCAAAAATGTACATCCAATTGTAAAACCAACTTTACTTTTCAGTTAAATGACATACCCGATGTATGGCTTTCAACTGCAAAGTTAAGTTTGTAAACGTAAAAAGGTATTTGTAATGTGTTATTATGGAAATTTCGTGGTTTTCAGATTTATTCCTAGTTGTGATAAATTTTAGAATTCTAGGACAACGGGAAATACCTTATAGGTTTTTGATTCGTTGCATTATCTAAGATAATGCTCTAACAGCTGTCCCTTTTTATTGCGTTGACCTAGAAGTTTGATTTCGAAGTGAACAAAGACTGATATACTGTCTATTTCTTTGTCAGCTTTTAACGCTGCATTGGTTAAATATATTCTGAGACAATCCTCTGCCATTGACTCCACTTAGTTTTAGACACTTGTATAAGCTTTATTTCATATTAATTATTTGTTTTAATTATTGTTTGCATGCGGTTGTTTCCTGTCATTGAAGGAGCACTTACTGTTATTTTAAGTTGTTTTTATTGTGTAATTAGCTAAAGCTTTGTTGAAAATCCAAAATAAATAAAATAATAATAAATCCTTTACGCGGTCCTGAGAAATATTGTCTTGACACACAGACGGACAACAAAGTGGTCCTATAAGGGTTCCTTTTTTCCGTTTGCGGTACGGAACCCTAAAAAACAAACAGTCAAATGAGAACCTCCTCCTTTTTTGAAGTCGGTTAAAAATAAAGAATACCAACAGATGTAGAATGTAGTTTAATCTTATTTTGAATATTATGCATTCAAAGAGAGTGAAATTTTCTAGAACCGATCTAGAAACGCAGAATATACGTATAATCCAATTCATGGATTTTCCGGGGAAATTCGAACACCACCGAATACCTGTAGTAGGTATTCTATTTCAAAGAAAATACCTGACTAATGTTTCGACGATTTACTGTAGAGATCTTTAATCATTGCTCATTCGAGGTTTGATTCGTAAACAGACGGCATTTTCGTTTCGCCATAGGCATTTCAAGTGGAACGAGCAATAATATCTACTCCCTTTCCCCAATTAATCAGTGATTCCACACATGAGCCCTTAAAGTTTCTTATAGGAGCATAAATCGCCACACAGCGTAAAACTACGTTTTCTGAATCACTAATGCGTCTCCTTCCTTCGTTTGACGGCTCCACTGTCCACGTCATAACACTAAAGCATACGTCAAATCGATTGAATTTGTTAGTTCCTTATTTATCCGCTAGTTTGAACTAGTTTGTTTCATCATATCGCTATTCAGCCCACTTCCTCACAGTTTCCCGTTCTAGCTTAGTTATTTTCCGACACGCGCCAATGAAAGTCGTTGGAAATGTTGGAAATGAAGTCAATTTATATCGTTGTCCTTTTTAGTTTGGTGATGTGTGAAGAGTTCAAACTGTCGGGACTGTTTTTCGGTTGCGACAGAGATGTAACCTTGGAATATCACAAAAACCTCCAAGGGTTTTCGACTAGACTGCTCAAGAAAGTAGCAAAGGATTTTGATCACTTCGCTCTGTCCCAATATTCTATTTGGTTGACGTTATCAGCTGTCGCTGAAAGCGCTGATGGTCCTGTCCAGAAACAACTATTTCAAGCTTTAAATTTGCCAGAGGACAAATGTTTGCGAGAGAAGTATTACGAGATAGCGACCAGCCTAGAATCCCCAGGGAATGATGTCACGCTATCTCGAAAGCGATATTTGATCCTGGATGAAAATCAAACACTCAACGACAGTTGGGCGAATTCTGTAAGAGCTTCAGGTTTGATCGACACAAAATTTACACCAATCATCGGAGCGGATGAATCGACCAATCAGCTTCGAGAATTATTGTTGACGAAGAGCAACTTAACTTCGATTGGCGGTTCAATTCTAATTGACACGCTGAATTACAGCGGTCTGTGGACTAAAGCTTTCGAAAATGCTTCCATACAAAATGACGCAGACTTTTACAACGACGATCGACAGAAAATTGGTGCAGTGGATTTATTTAGGACTAAAATGAGAGTGAAATTAGCACATATTCCTTTGTTGAATGTGAAGCTGTTAGAATTACCTGTGGGCAACAATGGCCGTTATCGATTTTTATTCATAATAAATGCCGGAAAGTCTTCGATTAGACGAACTGTAGAGCATTTCCCGAGTACGTTTATAATAGACAGTATGCCTTTATTGATGGAAAGTTTGATACCTTTGGAAGTGGCGATACCAAAGTTTTCGATGTCGTCGCGAATCGATTTGAAGGACGTATTGGAACGTCTGGGCGTGGGAAGTATTTGGAGAGACCCCGAGGCAACCAAGTAAGTTCTTTACCGATCTGATAGCGAGGGGAGGCAACTTTAAGTTTTCGTTCTTCTTTCTTGAGTGTTTTCAGAGATAAGGACTACGAGAAAATTACGAGTGTGATGGGAAACAATTGTGTTTTATCTGAATGAGAATTTTTTGCATTATTTTAACAGATCCGCCGCCCATATGAGTCGTAAAGATACTTTTTTATATATCTAAATTTATTAGGATAGGATATAAAAGGCTAATCACTCAAATTTGTAAAGCCGAAAGCCTCAAACAAATGAGGCGCTGACTCTGCTGCCTTTCATACCGGAACGAATTATCGGCAGACTTAAGTAAAAATTGTGGTACCCAACCAAGCAGACATAGAAAATATCTACCCTACCACGAAACAAATAGAGTACCAATTACATATTCCTTCACTGTGAATCTAACCCTGGATCTCCGGTATTCGAGTCCAAGGATGTAGCCACTAGGACACGGGGGCGGACAAAAAGAGTCTTATTCAGAAGTCTCAAGACATTGAGATAGATGCATCGCTACTGCTTGGCGGTAGATTTAGATTGGTGGTAGATAATATATTTCTACCCTCTAACAGATCCCGAATTTTCCCAGGTTCATGTCTTCACCACCAGCGCCGCCTTCCACCTTCCTCCATCAGGTCACCGTGAACGTGGACAGTCCAGGGCTGGAGCCAGTATCCTCGTCATCTCTCCCCGGACTGTCTCTGGCTACAGGACTGGCCAGCGCTGCTGGCAGAGGATTCATCGCCGATAGACCTTTCATTTACGGTCTGGTTGATTCCCAGACCAGAACGTGGCTATTTTCTGGAATGTTCTCCAAGCCTTAAAATAAAGATCAAGGCAATAATGGTATTATTACTTATGAAAAGGCTTTCCTGCCTGATAATTGACGTTGTGACACGCCCAGGCCAAGCTTCTTGATCCGTAAACTTGCAATTTCAAACCCTTATAATCTCACTCTGTCCTTGCTTCTGTCACAACTTAAAAATAAGAATAGTTGTGGGGAATTGCGACCCACTGGTAATTTTTTTTTAGTTTGGTAATTATGGGCATTACCCCGCTAAAAGCTGCGATGGTTGCTAATATGCTGCTGTAACGGCTATTATAGCTGACAATCAATTTTGCGACACTATAATCCGATCTATTATTTTTGATAGATAGATCGATTTATTTTCACATGAGCAACACATGATTGAAATATTTACTTATTACTAGATTTACAGTTGTTAGTTAATCTATGATTCTATATAAACATATGTTGCAGCTGCAAAAATAGGCCGCAAACTCAGCGTGTGCTTGCTCCCGGGGGAACAACCGCAGATTTTCAGTTTGTCAGCCTAACCGCTATAGGGGCCGTGTGCGTACATACTGTGTATGTAGTGTGGGTGAATGTGTCTGTATGTGTGCTTGTTATGTTTAGAAGGAAAAGAAGAATACTGTAAATAGTAGTAATGAAATAGGGGGCGATACTGCAAGTTGTGAACGTAAATTAGATGATATTATATATATATTTTTTATATAGAAGATAGACCAACACTTGACCTCAATCTCACCTGATGGTAAGTGACGATGAGGTCGACGATGTTACGTGTTGGTCTAGAAGGTGCCTATTTACTCTTCTTTTGAAGATTCCCAAGTTGTAGTTTTCGGGGAACACGGAAACCGGTAGTGTATTCCATATTTTAGCTGTACGCACGATAAATGTGGAAGCGAAACGCTTGGTGCGAGCTGTAGGAATATCTACAGTGTACGGGTGAAGGTCTGACGTTAGTTATATATTTTTGTGACGGGATTTATTGATATTTTTGTAATTTTATAAAATATTCTTTATGCCGTTTCATAAAATTTGATCTATTTTTCAACTCACGTATAGGGGGTGGGATAATATTCCAACATTTGGATGCATTTTTAGACAATTAGTTATAGAAGTCATCTCTTCTATTTTTAAAGATCATGGCAAAACTGCTGCAACTTCAGCTTGCTATAACGTGAGCTATGTCGGTCACTTTGGTTCTCTGACGGATCACTTCGTTCCGAATGCGGTCCATCAGAGAGACTACGAGCTTTATGAAAAGCGAATGAACACTTTGGAATGGTGTGTAACCTTTTTTAAAGCGCAAGTTCGTGGTAGACTTCATTCCATTTCAAACGTCTTCGAATAATTAACGCGTTCAAAAAGAACGAGAAACCGACCCTAAAAGTCTACAGCTCTACAGCATTCATCCCTTAAAATGTTCGCCTTTAGAGGTAGGTTTATGTTAATTTTATCAAAAAGCGCTAAATCAATTTCGATAAAATTTATATATGAGACCACCTCTGAAGTATGTTCTACCAAACAAAAAAATCATCAAAATCGATTCATAATTGGCAGAGTTATCACGTAACATACATTAAAAAAAATACAGTCGGATTGAAAATCTCGTCCTTTTTGAATTCGGTTGAAAAGGAAGAGGCTCTCTCTATATCGTAGAGATATTTAGAACTATTAAGGTGAGATAGTCTTAGGTACGTTAATGAGATCCGACTGTTTCCATTACGTCACCTAGCCACCTCCCTAATGCCCTAAAACGCGCAGTCATTTACGTAAATTGCTGGACAGGAATTTTGTAAATGGCTTTCCTATTTATTGCTCGTACCATCGAAGTACAAACGAAAACAATAGATGTGTTATATCGCTGGTGACAATGACGACTCTAGTCTCCTATACTTTTCTCAGTGAAGTCAAAGAAGTTGGCCTAAGTTCAGTAGTGGACGTTTTCCAATTAATTATGATGATATTTTTATAACATATCGGAATTTTGTTCTACGGACTCTGTATGATATCTGGGCGACTGAGCGAATTTTCTTTTTAATTTGACTTAAAAAACCTTGAATAAATAAATAAATAAATAAAGGAAAAACTTTGTATCAATCTTGCGCTTTAGCCTCTTGACCACAATGCGTATGCCTGATCGTGCGAAATTAGCGATTATATTTTGCGTCGAATAATGTGAAAGAAAACCGCTTGAAAACTCGAAAACACGCGTTAGAAACTTTTAAAAGGGATGAGCCGCATGATGCACGGACAAATCTTTTTATATGATTAATATATGTACAATTAATATTTTCTGAAGAAATAATATTTAAAAAACTTGAGATAGAAACATGAAATTTGGATCATTAAGCCTTTTGACGATGCGGAGTACAACTGATAGCATTTTCTATAAATTTCGTCTCTAAAGGAATGAAAAAGGGTGAAAAGTAATGGGCAAGCCATTTAAGCTAGAATCTTGAAATTGGCCTCAATTCAATTAGACTCCATGCTTCATTTGCAACCGGAACACAACAGTGCTACTAGCACTGTTCTTCGTCGGCAGACTTAGATGACATGGTATTAGATAGATACCCTGCTGTAAGGTAACCAAACCCGGTACCTCCGGATGTTAGTTCAAATGTGTAACCACTAGGCAGTGGAGACGTAAATATATATTTATGCTATTTCTATTGGTGCTTAGTATTTCTATGTCCGGTTTTATAGGTGTGTGTAGATAGGTCGATGTGAGGTGTGGTCCAGTTTCTACGATAAACCGACAACAAGCGTGGGGACACACCTGGCTTTGCTGTTCTGATCTACCTAGACCGGGCTGATTTGCACTACTGCAGGCGTACTGATGCAAATCTCTCTCTCTCTCTCAGATATATGAAGCTTGTACGTAATTCGCGCCTCTTCCCGACCAGCCAGCACGTTCAACTGGGATGCTTGACAGTGAGGGTAGATAGATGTGTTTCGATCGGTACATTTTGTATTTTGCAACAAAAAAACCTCTTTTGCCATAATCTTTTTAAATGTTAAAGGAGTAGCTTGCTTAGTGCAGTAATGAATTATACACATTGATTATACATGAAAATTGGATATCGGATTATAATCGTGGGAAAGCAATATTATGGATATGATATTGCTTAGCTTTATTGTCAGCTATAATAGCCGCTCTGCAGCTAATGCGTTTTGAAAAATAATCAAAAATAGTGTGTAGAAATGAAAATGTATACTCATTTCATGTCATATTTTTATATTACATATTACTAAAACAAAGCCAACTGTACTATTTTATCGTAAGTCGACTTAACTTTCTAATTTGCGAAAAAGGTAGGTCCATAATTTGAAATACGGACAAGGTAGCTCTACAACAGTGGCTCATAAAGCCTTGAGCCAAGAGCTAGTATTTATCATGTTGTACCTAGGAAAGCCTGATTATTAGAGTGCCAACCTCCTCCTAATTCCGTGGAGCTAATTAGGCCTGTACCTTTTTTGTTTGCCTCCCACAACCCACTGTCAAAGTAGGTTCGCTTAATGAGCCGTCCGTACGCCTGCAAATTTTGTGGAGCTTAACGTTGAATAGTTTAATTGCTCCCAGAAATGTGACAGGCGTTACAGAGGAAAATTCTCTGTTTGAACCAACCTTTTCTGGTGCAACAATTAGTCAAATATATAGTAGGTTTGTATAAAACTAGCAATCCGCCTGTTTACCCATCTTATCCAATTTTGAGCGAATTATCTAAAAACACTTCTTAGTGATACTTTGCAACAATAAGTTAAAGAGATCTGTATGTTCTAAGTTTCAAGTTTCTAGCTCAAGCAATTTTGTTTAGTTATTGTTATATGTGTCAATCAGTGAATAATTCATTAATCAGCATTTTGTACATGCATCATTTGTTCAAGGACTGACGCTCTACCCAACTGAGCTACCAAGGAAAAGATTGTACATACAGAAAAGATTTAAATCAGTATATATACTTATTGAATTATTTTTTTCCGAACATCCGCTGAAAACACGAAGCCTTTATGATCTCATTATGGTGTCTGTATGTCTGTATCTCTGTCACAGCTAATTATTATCACAGGAACTACTTACGTATGCTAGCGAAAGTACTGCAAACCGACTACAATTGCCCTAAAAGTGAACTTTTACTAAAGCAAATTTAAGATTTATATCGTTTTCTCATGGATGCCGTTGTCAGAATTGAACCAAATTGAAACACGAATTGACCACACGGAAAGCACCGCCTTTCAAATAAAAAAGAATCATCCAAATCGGTTCACCCAGTCAAATGTTCTGATGTATCAAACATATTTTTAAAAAATACATACCCGTCGAATTGATAACCTTCCTCCTTTTTTGATTACGGTTAAAAAACCTTGACAAACAAACTTAGTTAAGCGGTTGGGACAGTGAAAATTATTTCAAAGTAATACCATATATGTACATACGTATCTTTCCATGGTTCGAAACCCTTAGTGCGACTCGCACTTGGCCGGATATATTTTTCGCTAAAAAGTAATTACTGCTTAATGGCAGACCAGCTGTATTTAAAATATTGTATATACTGTATTAAAATAGACGAGTCACATGGTGTACAGATAAACCTTTTCTTGGATTAAGTACACTTTAAGCAAATATTGTAAAAATTTATGTTTGATTAATAAGGCAGGGGGGATTGACATCGCCCACGCTTTTCAACTTATACGTAAACGAACTCATCGTCGCGCTCAGCAGCTGCCGTGTCGGGTGTCATGTGGATGGCATTGCTTTTAATAACATTAGCTACGCGGATGACATGGTGCTGCTGAGTGCGTCGGTGGTGGTATCCGGGAGCTCATAAGTATATGCGAAGAGTACGCGCGTTGTCACCGCCTAAAATACAATGCTAAGAAGAGCGAACTTATGGTCTACCGAGCCAGTGCTAAAGGACCTTTGGACGTGCCCCCTGTCAAGCTAGATGGAGTGCCCCTAAAGCTGGTACATAGATTTAAGTATCTCGGCCACATCGTGACTGATGACATGCGCGACGACGAGGATATTGAACGAGAACGGAGGGCGTTGTCGGTCAGGGCGAATATGATAGCCCACAGGTTCGCTCGTTGCTCTAAAGAAGTTAAAATTACACTGTTTCGGGACTATTGTACCACCTTCTACACGAGCAGTCTGTGGGTTTCATAGACGCAGAGGGCCTACAACGCCCTTCGCGTTCAATACAACAATGCGTTTAGGGCTCTGCTGCGGCTGCCTCGCTTCTGCAGCGCTTGGGGGATGTTCGCTGAGGCACGTGTAGACTGCTTCTACAGCACGATGCGCAAGAGTGCAGCCTCGAGCGCGTGTAGGGTGCGGGGCGCGGGGCGGGGCAGCAGTCTGCTCGCTGTCGTCGCGCAACGCACCGACGCTCCGATGCTGCGACACTGGCTGTCATTACATGCACCAGTGTCGCAGTATCATGTCTGACGTTATAGTTATAAGTTAAATTACTAACATAGACCTAAGATTACTAACACTATGGATGTATATCTGACTTAAATAAATAATAATAAATAAATATTATTCAGAATATTTTTAAACAAAGAATTATGATTTTCATACTCATTTATATGAAGAAGAAAAAAACTAGAACTCTACCAATTAGAGATAGTCAAATGACACTCGCTACGACTTGCCTCCACTGAAACAGTGTACGTTGCCAAGTACCCTATCTGGTTGGTGATAAATAATGGTACTATTTGTTCTCGATAGTGATTGAGAAGCTATGAGCGAGAAGACCGTGAGAATCTTGTGACTGGATATGTTAAGGTTACAGAATAAACTGAGTGAAATACTTGTGTCTAAAATAGATTAATGTTTGAATGTACGTTAAACACACGCAATAAAAATTATGAGTACCTATTATTCAAATATACATTACCCACTCCAAAGTCCCCGATTAGTATATTAACGCTTGGTAAGTAATAAAAACAGTAGGGAACTGACTACCAGTGTCTGTAGAGGTTCGTGAAGGCCGTGAAAAATGTTTTAGAATATTAATATGGATCCGTCTTCAAAACGACACTGAAAATACAAATCCCTACTTAAAATAATTCAGGCGCTTATCTCAACTATAACAAAGGCAAAGCAACATCCGTGATCGAGCCCAAGCGAGTGGCCTAAGGCCAGTTACTAGTAAAAAAATTGACGCTTCATTATTTATTCATGAATTACCTTAGACTAGGAGTGGTTATTATAATTCATTGTTTTCCGTCTGGCAACGATGAGTAAGACATCGACATGTAGTAACAAAAGTCACTGTCAATTCACCAGTAGTTTTCGGGTGATATCCAATAGTACCACACCGAAGGAGTGTGCTTGACAAGTTGCCAACTTAAGTTAGTCAAAGTTATGGGGAATAACTTGGAAGTTGATTTAGAACTTATGCTCAGTGCTAAGGGGCAGCATAGAGGCAGCGGCTTTCCAGAGATATTGCATGTGATTTTGTTATACTAATAAATGCTTCGCATCGTATGTTGAAAGTTTTATGATAGATTCATTTTACCGAATATGCATATTATTGCATGTGCCTGACAGGGACCGAGAGATGCGGGATGGGACAGGTGGGATGAGACACATGGGATGATAAGTCAAGTAAGTTTAGTTCGGGTATGAAAGGAACTAGAGACAGTGCCTCACCGGCCTTAATACTTATTTGAGTGAACACGCTTTTCAGGCAACGGTCTTAATTTACCATCAAGTCAGGAAGGCCAATTGCAAACCCCTAAAAATAAAAACATAAACACAGTAGAATTCATGTTCGTAGAAGTGGTATTCGTTGCGTCTCTGGTTATGTAAGTAAATATATTGTTGAAGCATAGCTTGGTACACGAGTATGCTAATGTGAAAATGGAACGTAAGGAAGCAAGAAGGAATGAATGAATGAGTGAAAAATATGAATTGACAGCTGAACGAATAAAAAGAATGAAGCGGGCTCTTGGACGTGAAACGCCGTGTAGGAAAAGCGTAAAATTAGTTTAAAAGGTTGTTTTAAAATAAAAAAGGAAGTTAGTAGTGCTAAACCTTGTTTGTCGTGTAGTTGCGCTGAAATATAATATCTCACTCCATGAAAACTCGATTCTACCCCATCTATCTTAATGAATCATAAGTTTCACTGGGATCGTAGTGAATGCAGGGAAAAAACCCACGGCAATCCATGCACTGATTCGATCATCAGCGTAAATTACAATTAAACCACCTGCGGGGAAGCACTTAATGACTAATCAAATGCAATGAAACAATCGAATTCGATATTTGCATAGTTTTTCGAAAAATAATATGAAGGTGGGACGGTCCTTCATTACGGCCATTTTATGGCTAGGGCGTAGAGCGGGCGAATAACTTACAAAATAAAGATCATTTATTAGTAAAATTCGCAAATCAATACATCAATCAAATCACTGTGATATTTATATCAAATTCCAGCAGTTATTAAGGTCGGAAACCATGAGATGGTCCAGATCGCCAGCGATTTGTCTAGAACGCGGTGCGCGGGCGGCGAAAGATGTCGTAACAATATGGCCGCCCAACAACCATCGACAAGACTCTTTGCTAGAGTGACTCGTTCTTTCATTCAGTCTCGACCCAACCAGTATCTTACTAATAATAACATTCATTATTAATTAACAACTCTAAGATTGTGCCTGCAGACGAAGTCTCAGTTGAGCTTAGAAATTATGCAATGGAAACTTATCATGAGGTGATATTAAAGCGAAGTGTAAACCCATCATATATATTTTTTAAAGTAGCCATGTGCGTTTCTACATAAAAATATATATTAAATAAATTCGTTTGTAGGGAAAATCCGTGGAAATAACATCTATTAATTTAGAATCCCATATACTTCAAACTTCAAAGAAGTTCATGTCACGATAATTTCGCGAGCTAAGCAAAGTCACCCCTCACGACGTTGAATGAAAAGTAAGGACTGGAGGGAAGGCAGGGGGGGGGGGGGGGGGGGCAGCTACGTGAAGAAGGGGTGAACGCACTTTGATAGCTTCACGTACTTTACTTAGCTACGTTGACTTGCTGAAAAGTACTTACTTACACATGTCTGTCTGGGAACAAGGTTTTATTTGGTGGAAAAGTACTAAATTACATCCGCCCGCTGCCAATGTTGACTAAATTATAAGCGCTAGCTGCCACTGTGTTAACTAAATTATGTCCGCTAGCTAACACTGTCTACTAAATGATCTAAGTTAGCTAACACTACTCATACTAATATTTATAAATATGAAAGAGAGGTTGTACGTTTGTCTTTCCTTTACGACGTAACGGAGAGTGAGAATGACTTCATTTTTGTATAAGGATAGTTGAAGCTCAGAAAAAGGACAAAGGCTATTTTTAACCGACTTCAAAAAAGGAGAAAGTTCTCAATTCGACGAGTATTTTTTAAATGTTTGTCTGTTTATTACCTCAGAATTTTTGAATGGGTGAACCGATTAGGACGATTATTCTTTAATTTGAAAGCTGGTGCTTCTCGTGTGGTCCTATTTCAATTTGGCCCAGTTCTTACAATGGCATCCATGATAAAACTATATAAATCTTGAATTTGCCTTAATAAAAGTTGCCTTTTAGGGCAATTGAAGTCGGTTTCCAGTTCTTTTTGAACGAATTTACTTGTTATTCCAATCGAACAAGAAGTTCTCGTATCATTATTTCTGAAGCTACAGGTAAATAAATTATGCTCGCAAACTACCACCTTTGCTAACACTGTGTTAACTAAATGATATGTGACACTTAACCACTGCTAGATTAATTAAGCCAGCTACCTAAAGCTATGTTGACTAAATTTTGTGTGCTAGCTAACACTATGTTAGATATATACTTGTTACTATTAGAAGATTTACCTTGCGCTTGGCAGACGGATGATCGCAAACAGATGTTAAGGCTGTTCAGTGACCCACGAGAAGTTCAATTTGTTGCCTCGCTTTCCCACTAATAATAACAAGGTAGGGTGAAAGGGTAAGAAACAGCGCGTCACATCGACTCTCGTTTCGATTTTGATAGATTTAGATTTTTTGTCTGAATTAATTTATTAAAAAATATTGGTTTATGATATAGAAATTCTAAAGCTGTCCAATTTTTATTAAACTTATTATTTATTTCATAACTTAGTGTCATAAAGTGCAAATAAATGAATACAATGTAAAGTTTGTTTGTTTAAAAGGCAAAATATTACCGTTTTGGAGGTTACTTTGTGATTTAATTGTATCGAGCAAAGCATTATGAATCGTGTTTCGACGTCTGTCTTATCACAGACAATATCAACATTAATAACAGTATTTTTCTACAAATCTCAGTGATAATTGGGGGGTATGGGTCATAGAAGAGCCTTAAGCTTTGCAAAAGCTGTGCTGTCTCCTCGAGCTTTACTACATAACACCTACGGGAAAGCATGGGGTGACCCCATTCTAAAGCCGAAATCACACGGCCTAGTCTATTTTTAAAATACAACAAAATATATATAGATACTCTTATATTTTTCCTGTTTACTAATTATTGAGTATTTTAAGTGTAATTGGATTTGCACTTGGCCTATAACATCTCACTCAAAGGAAAACAGCTAACACTGATGAATATTTTCACAAAACGACTTTACTTATCAGTAGCCTCGTAGATTGAGACTTCTGGGTGAGCACGCTTTCCATCAAACAGCCTTATCGTCTCTTATCATCCAGTGAGCCTGTAGCCAAACGCGTTCAGTATACGAGTGTATAAAGTCATCTTAAACAGCAGCATGATGATCAGGATGTTCTATGGAAGGTTGCCCCCCATTGCTACACTGTCGCCTAAACGGAAACGGATGCTCTCCCGTCACCGGATATGACGTCAGCTGATGTACGTCAGCCAGTACGTGGCGCGTGCCACCATTTTGTTCCGGTTCGAAATGTCCGCCGACTCTTCCGATGAGTTTTTATTGGAATTTTCTTGCGAAATCGCGGGTAATTGATGAAATAAAGGATAGAACGTTATGTATCGGTTTTCACAACGAAATTATTTTAATTATTTTTACTGCGCGGATGTTCTTCGGTCCAGAAGTGGCGCCTTGAACGGGATCCCGCTCCGAATACTTCCATACCAAATTTCTGTTGTCATAATCTTTTAAAACAGAATAGCTGGCTTTCATAAGTGATCGAAGATAAGTAGTTGGCTTTGATAAGAGTCACTGGATGCAAGTGGCTCGGGACCGGTCAATGTGGCATACCATGAAGGAGGCCTATGTCCAGCAGTGGACGTTTCCCGGCTGATGATGGACAACCTTTCAAAACAAATAGAGGCAGATGTTATTTGGATTTAGGATAGAAAATGACAATTGAATAAACCCGTATTTTTATTTATTTACTTGAATAATCTAATTCTCATTCATGATTTTGATAGAACATGACGATATGTGTTTGGTTTGGTTTGGTACGTGTGTGGATTGTCGTTGGATAGATTAGTAGTATGTATCACATGCGTGACTGCGAGTTTTTTTTAAAAATAATATAAAGGTTTTCTCCCAAATCACTATCGAAAAAATTCCGAAGTAATATTTTTCAGGTTCCTTGGAGCTAAATCTCGAAATGGTTTTCAAATTAGATCAATCTAAAAATGTTTTCCATTATGGCGCACTTCAGAAACCCAAAAAGGCAGGTTGCATAAAATTGCCACAAATTACTAACCTAAAGGTAAATGGCTACGTCATAGTGCGCCCACGCACGCGTCGCACGCGACGGAGTGGGAAACTCCAAAACCCACCTCGGAACGTTCTACGTTATTTACGTCACCATTGCTCAGGATTATTCACTGTTACTTGCTGTTACAAAATGTGTTTCATCTACGTAACTGTGACATAGTTATGTCGAGAGGAATTCCATTTATTTGGTTTAGTAACGCATTTTCTTTATGCGTAATACATTTCTAACTTCTTTATTTTTTTGAAAATGAATTAGTTTGCACCAAACTTTTTTTTAAAATTAGGAGGCCCTCCCAAAATTTTTAAAATATTTTAATATTGAAATCACAAAAGCTCTTTTTTATATTTAATTGAGGTAGAAATTTCAATGGTTTTTTTACAACAGATTGTCGACATAATATTTCTTGTTGCGCAAAATTATAAAAGCTTGCTTTTGTGACATAACATTTCAACTTTATTTTATCAAATTATTAGTTAATTTGGTTTGGCTGATGATAATCATATTTGTGATCAGTAAAACTGCACAATTTGTTGCACAATTATGATTATCAGAGTACCAAAATCTGGGAATGGATTGGTGGAACATACAGAATAATCTTATCGACACTCCCCCCTATATCTTAACTCGAAGCAACTGTGGAGAACTGTCAGCCCTTTTATTCTTTTTTACAGATAGTCTTCAGTTTTGTAAATGTGGTTTAATTCTTAATTTCCTCATCAGTTCATCAAATGTTAACCAGGTCAATTATTCAGGCAAAGGATTATGAATTGGTGAGTGACTATCGCCCCATGGAAGCCGCTCCCCAAACAGTTACAGACATTGGGAGCGGATGGTCCACCACATTCTAGGTCCAGTCGAAGCCATTCTATTTTACCTCGACGTTTGCAGGCTGAGGCCCATCAGAGTAAAAGTCTTCAGTTTTGGAAATGTGAGTGGATTTCCGCAGGCATCCATAGGAATACTGTCGAAAACACTCTAGAACATGCGAATTTTACAATTGCCATTGCGTACGTCTAAAAATCCCGACATCCTAAAATAAACACATTTAAAATTCCCCAAATGAATTAGTGTCAATGCAGATGTAACTACTTTAAAACTAGTTTCTAAGTCTCCTTGCCGACGCAAACAACGTTTTAATATTATTGTATATGAAATTTACATACTGGTGTGTCTAGCATACTGTGAACTTGTCTGCCGACAAGGAAACCCCATTCAGTCAAGTTATCAAGTTCACTTGTTACGTATTTCGTCACAGTTTATTATTGCGTCACAGTGATAATGACTTTGATTCGTTTGCGCTCAGAATCATGATAACAGCCTACATGTCCCCGCTGCAGGGGCTCGGGCCTACTCTCCTACAGAGAGTGTATGGGACATAGTACACCACGCGGGCCCAATGCGGATTGGTAGACTTCTCACACACCTTTGAATTCGTTCTCAGGAGTGTGCAGGTTTCCTCACGATGTGTTGTTTACCGCAAAACCAATGTTAATGATTTTTATCATTCGTACATAAATTCCAAATAACAAATTGCAACTGATTGGTACGAGCCAGAATCGAACGCAGACCTCGATTGTTCAAAAACCAACGCTCTCTACCCAACTGAGCTACCACGGCTTTTTTGTTTCTAATTTATTTACCTAAGAATATCGGACCTAAAGATCATAATGATCAAAAAGATTATAATGTCGTGGAATGAATATCATTAACGTAACTACACACCCTGTGAAATTTCCAGTGTCCATTTAATTAGCCCTGCCACAGCCCTGTGACAGATGGACGGACACACAGCGGATAATTCTTAATATAAAAAATCATCACATTGAATATCATTGATATGCTCGTTAATACCCAGACAATCGACCCAAAAAAAACCTTCCTTGTCACGGTGACTTTGGAATAAAATAACCGTATCACAGTAACCGTGTAACGATCGGGGATCTTTTAATACGTCATAAATTAATTTATTACTCACTGCAGGACAATTCTCACGCGTCTAGGACAATGTGACCTCATTTAGGACAAAAATGTGACTTTTTCCTTAGCTTGACTCACCGGCGAGGATCAGTGTTGTGGTTTTGATTTTACCGGGGCTTAGAGTTTAAGCTATGATTAACCGTTAGATTGAATCAGTTTCAGGCTGTTTTGGATGTCGAATATCAGATCAAACAGAGTGTAGATGTAAGCTAGGTTTGTGTAGTCAACAAAATAAGTGGCCACGTGCGAATCAGAATCACGCACCTTGGTTTCTGTGATAAAATAATTATCAACAGCCTACATATGTCCCCACAGCAGGGGCTCAGGCCTACTCTCCTACAGAGAGTGTACGGGACATAGTCCACCACGCGGGACCAGTGCGGATTGGTAGACTTTACACACACCTTTGAATTTCTTCTCAGGAGTATGCAGGTTTCCTCACGATGTTTTCCTTCACAGAAAAGCCAATGGTAATGATTTTTTTAAAGTAATACATATCGACAAATATCCTAACGAATGCGCCTGACGGAATCAACGAGCAATTGTTAGCAAAATATCATTAAGAATATAGTATAGTTTAGAATACAGTAGTAGTAGTATAGTTTAAAAAGTATATTTATGAGATTTATTCCTATACTTGTCCTGTAAGACCTTGCTTTGCCAAATTTCGAGATACTAGGTTAACGGGAAGTTCCCTGTCTGTTTTTATTCTCTTGCATTGCATAGGAAATAGCCTAAACATGCGGCTTCAACAGCCGTATCTTTTTATTGGTTTGATTTAGAAGTTTGATTTTTCACACACCAAAGGGATTCCAGAGTTGAGTATTAGGTTTATTATTTTAGTTTGTACTAGTACCAGAATAAGGGCTTAATAATAAACATACGGATCGTCTTAGTTCTAGATAACCTCCTCAGTAACTCTGGTTGCTTAGTACATCCAGCGAAACATTCAAATAAAAATAGCAATCGAGAATAATAACGGACCAATTCAAATTATATAATACAGTTTGCCTTCCGAGAAATGGCTGTTTGTATTGCCCTAAAAATAAGTTATTTGTTACATATTATTTTCAATTTTTTGACTTATATGGCAGTGCAAAATATTTATTGACTAAAACCATTGGACTAATATGCTGTAGCCATACAGTTGATACAGTCTGTCATAGGTAAAACGTAGTGATTAAATACTCCTAGATCATATGGGGAGCCCTGTGCGACAGGTGTAGGCTCTCTTACAATACGGATAACATTTTTTTTATACAATATTGGATTAGGTAACGTAACCAATGGATTTTTGAAACATGTTGGCGTTGGTAAGGAGGGTGTGTGTGAGTGAGTGAGTGAGTAGGTGAGTGAGATCAGGACTAGGTTTATAATCACTGCTTCTTTGTTCACTTTATGCGAAACATGCTAGTTCACTTTTGGGGACTCGCTCGTCGTAAGGTCTCCAGCTGAGTAGGTGAGGCACCTGGCTTTTCCGTGGACACGTCAACTGTCGACTATCCACTATATAGCGCACTAGCATTGTCAGGCTCCACGTATAATTTCGAAATGGGTATTTTTTCCTTAGTCAGTGGAATGCGTGGGATTCACTTGGAGGAAAACTATTTCGGATCAAAATATTATTAACTGGACAAAGAATCATTTATCTTATCACAGGCTAAAGATGTAAGATTTGATGTGACGGAATAAGGAAATCCGTAGACAAACGAGCCAGTGAGCTTAAGTGTCAATCGCTTGAAGAACAGGCAACCTAGTAAGAGTTCTCGCGTGTACCGGGCTGTCCCCCTACTAGATTGATCGATGATCCAGTAATGATCGCGGGTAGTTAGGGCCGGTCAATGTGGCATAGCATAGGAGAGGCCTATGTTCAGCAGTGGACGTTGCCCGGATGATGATGATGGCAAGCGTAATTTTATTTCCATATTCCATCGCAAAATCCTGATGAATTTTATATGGTGTCTATGTGTACTCGAATAATAAAGCGCGAGAATGAAATCGCTCATCGAGATATCGCAACGCGGGATTTGAACCTATCGTTTTAAATCCTACTCGTACTTCAAGAGACTGATATCAGTTAATAATCTGTACTTCCTATCACTCAGTTACTTTTTTTAAAAATAATGGCTTTAACCATTGATAGCCAATGACGAGTAAAATTAGGTGAACAAATTTTGAGGTTATAAACTATGCCGAAGCCATTTCTTCAGCTTTCTCAACAAAATGTATAATGTGTACATTTTATCGCTTAATTTGGATTCTTGACGAGAACTTCAAAGGCCAGCCTTGGTTTCAACATTATTCGAAAGAATCCATATGCCGAATGTACTCGACATGGTAAACTCTTCGGATCGCGTCGAAACCTTCGCAATTTTGCGTAATTGATACTATAACACCGTCCATGACACTTTTTGCACTATATCACACCATTATAACACAAAAAACACACACAACAGTATTATTATTCAATTAACAAAATTGCAATGAACCACCATTTTTCAAGTTCGCGCCAAGAATCCCCCAGTTACTATTACGTCATTTTGTATTTACTCCTGTATCCATAGATACAACAAGACTAATAGACGCTAATAGATAAAACCATAAATATAGTAAGTCATAGACAGATTATATGAATCAGCATCCGAATAACTATATTTTAGCCTTTCAAACATCATTGAATTGACATAAGACAGTATGAGATAAATATACATTTTCTGTCGCAAATTATGTGTCAAAGTTGAGCGAATTTGAGTTAATCTTTTTGAGACAAAAAGTTATTCTTTAGTACTGCATTAGCTAACCTACAGGAGAACTAACAAAAATTTCGGTTGTCAAAAATCCGGGCGATTTTAAGACGTGCCAAAGTAGCTATTGTCATCTCTTTTTAATACACGAAATACTTTCATTAAAAAGACGAGTATCAAGTATCGATAGCATTGTTCAACTAATTCAATCTAAAGGTAACAAAGGTAATACTTGTACCACAGATTATATATATATCTTTGGATAAAATCTTCATGACACGTGACAGCTAACAGCCTGAAACGTCAGTTTACCTTCTTTTTATTTGATCCGAATTTGTTTAACGGGAAGTCGCTCCAAATGTTTTCATAAAACAATTATTTTGCTATAATCTTTTAAAATATAATATCTGGCTTTAAAAACGAATTGAATAAACTGTTAGCTATGCTAGCCGTTACGCAGCTAATGGACCGTAGATGGCGTTCTGATCAATAATAAAATTATTTGTAAAAATCAAAATTGTAATTCACAATGAAGTTGTATGTTAATGATACCCATTTCGTAAAATTACAATTCGATGTCCTATTTTCGGATAATTACTTCAGAAAGAAAGAAAAACTTTCATCGTCGAAATCACCTTTTCTCATTCGGCGGATTATGGTTGCGAAAGCAGGATAGTTTTGCAGACGAAGGTTTATGCTAAATTAGATCTTATCTATAACGTATTCTAGTTCTATAATCTAGGAGTAACTTACATTATTATGACAATAAAACAAACAAAAAACCGAGAGGTAGACGAAATAAACTTGACTTAATACCACTTAACCAGCCAAAGTTAGAATTCTATAGGAAAACATTGTATGTAAATGGAACAAAATTGTATAATCATTTACCTGACAATATAAAAGATCTCAATGTAAAATTATTTAAAACTAGACTGTATGATATTTTAATTAAGAATTTTTTTTATAATACGCATGAATTTTTTTATATAAATTTTGTATTTTTTTTTGGGACAAGTTACTGTATACCGTAGAATAATTACTTCAATAAGATATTGTAATATAAATTATTGTACGCTTTAGTGTAGGAAATAGAGATTCTAGGAGTGTATCAAACCAACAACATTGTACCACATATTACCATAATAAAGAGTATTCTATTCTATTCTAAGCCTGTATCTCTACGAGACACTGACGTAAGACCCTAAACACACTGGCGACCGTGATTCATTCGAACCAATCTTTCTATTAACCACGTAGGTACCACCAAGCTGAATGACAAACACTGTGATCATCTCTAGAGAAATGAATCAAACAGATACCTAGCTCAATTTAGCGTCTAGTGTTTGAATAAAACTCTCAGTCATAACATAATACATTTTGCCGTTTCTAAATCAACTAAACTATATTATGGATAGATGGATAAAGTCAATTCATCATCAGCCGGGAGACGTCAGCTGGACATAGGCCTCCTTCATGGTACGCCACATCGACCGGTCCCGAGCCACCTGCATCTAGCCTGCGACTCTAACCAGGTCGTCGGTCCACCTAGTAGGGGGACGGCCTGGTAGACATTTCCCGGTACGTGGTCGCCACTCGAGAACCTTTACTCCCCAGCGGTTATCGGTTCTTTGAGCGATGTGGCCTATCCATTTCCACTTCAGTTCACTGACTCGTCGAGCTATGTCGGTGACCTTCGTTCGTCTACGGTCTACGTAGTAAAATCAATTCAGAAAGAACAAATGGTAACTGAAGTGTTTAGAGCACACTCAATGGTTCATCGTTATTTACCATCAATGAGCTGAAGTGGAAATGTGCAGGCCATACCGGTCGAAGAACGGGTAACCGATGGGTATTAAAAGTTTTCGAGTGGCGACCAAGTGCCGGGAAACGTGTACCGGGCCGTCCCCTTACTAAATGGACTCGTAAATGTCGAAGGGAGTCGCTGAATGCAAGTGGGACCGGACATTGTGGCATACCAACCTATCTCCAGCAGTGGACGCTTCTTAGCTGTTGATGATGAAGCTTAACCAAGGCCAAGTGCAATCAAATTTTAGGAACGAATATATATTATTACAAAATTTAATAAAGGAAAGATATGGATACAATATATTAAGTATGCTAAAAATGCGTCAAGAATTATGCTAATGTAAATCATTAAATTCGCGGGCTACACTGAGCTACGAATGAATGAATCAGCCGGAGAGACCGGCGCGCGCGCAACCTACACCGACCGGCGCGCGCGCATGTCGCAGTTTCAATATAAACAACAGTCGAGACAGCCTCAACAGTAGTCAACACATACACGCTCTAGAAGTCAGACGTATTACAACTACTATAATCTCAATTTACCGTGACGAGTTCACTTACGACAAGTGAAACACAAGTTCATATTCAAACAAGTGTCACGCACCGTTCCAAAGAATTCTGTTACATATTGTAAACACATTCTTGGGAACTCTATTAGCACCTATACAAAGTTGGATTTATCGATAATTTTCACACGAAAACCAGTCAAGATGTGGTCGATATACGCTGTTTTATTTGCGACTCTGGTAGTGATAAGTGTATCCCTACCGATAGACCATGACACAGATGAAATCCTTGACCAGGAAAGGAGATTAGACAATGAGCAGCCTGAAGTTGCAGTGGAGCAAGAGTCACAAGGATTTGCAGAGACTGGTGTTGTGGGGAGTGATGGGGAGGTGAAAAGTGAAGTTCTGTTGAGGTCCAAGAGGCAAGTGTTCGATGGGGGCGCTAACTGTGCGCAAGGATACGGAAGGAATGTCGCGGATATATGTATGCCTTGCACTTCACGGTAAGTCGACATTTCCTGCTTCCATTTAAATATTGAATCGATCGAATCGTTCATTTGTTTATTTTGTTGTGTTGCAATACGAGTCCAGTAAAATTTTCTAAGGTACATTAGCCTAAAAACGTCCACTGCTGAGCATAGTTATTGCCCATGGTACGCTAGAATGACCGGTCCCGTGCAGCTTTTGCCCAACGGCTCTCCGCGACCTTTTCCGTTATTACCTCGATGATGATGAGCATAATAATTAGTGATAGATTTTAAAATCAAACTTTTAATTTATTTTATTTGTAGTTAGTTTTAGGGCATTTTCTACGTCTGCCTGTCTAGCTGTCACCATGTAACCTAAGTCTGCCGCCAAGTAGCTATGTTAATACAACTTGATGTGTTCCGATATGAAAGGTAGCAGAGCCAGTACCTCATTAGTTTGAAACTTCTGGGTGCGCACCCTTACCATCTCTTTCATCATCATCATCAGCCTAAAAATAGCAGAACATTGACCGGTCCCGAGCAGCTTTTACCAACGGCTCTCCGCAACCTTTACATTTATTCGATAACCCATTATCAAAGCAAACTTATTTTAATTTGAAATCAACTCCCAAATAAACGGCTGCATTGATCGTAGTGAAAATTGGCACAATGGTTCAAGTCTGTTAATTTCAGAAGTCACTAGGACACAGTTTAACTTGATAATAAATATCCAACAAGATGGAGAACAAATTAAACATCAAATGATCCAGAACAAACTATACCTGTCTTATAGCTTGAGCTTCTTTAACCTCCTTCGCCAACCTCATGGTGATTTGATTTTAAAATTAAAAAATAATATGTAGAAAATTCATAGTCAGAAACATACAGGCTGCTGCCAAATAAAAAGCAGCAGGATTATTTTTAAATTTAAAAAGTGAAAATTCACTTAAGATGAAGGTAAACACATCATTTTTTCCAAATCATACCTGTGTCTCTGTCCAGACGTTTAGGAATGATTGAATAACAATCGTACAAATGTCAAAACACACACACTTTCATATTTGTAAAATTAGTATAGGAGTTAGGATTGTTTTAGTAATTACATGATACAACATCACGATATCCGATTAGTAAATAGTATGACATCATTCATTGAACCACGATGCAGTGTTAGTCATTCAATATTTTGGTGATTAATGTATGGCCATTGTCGAAGGACACTCACTAACGCGGTGAAACAATATTTATAGGTATTTTGCCGCATTCCTTCGTAATAAAATCTATGATTATGATGATTAGCTTTGCCCGCGATTTTATACGCGACTTTAGACATTAGGCGCCTTTATCCTTCGTTCTTTACCGGACTTTAAAATATTTAAACACAAAAATCAAATCATTCTGAGCCTCCGTTACGAGGTATAGGAATGACAAACAAGCAAACTTTCGCATTTATCGTTAGTATAAAAATTTGGGTATTTTTCTCTCATTTCTCTAATATATACACTCTGTATACTGTGGATATTCCTACAGCTCGCACCAAGCGTTTCGCTTCCACATTTATCGTGCGTACAGCAAAAATATGGAATACACTACCGGTTTCCGTGTTCCCCGAAAATTACAACTTGGGAATCTTCAAAAGAAGAGTAAATAGGCACCTTCTAGACCAACACGTAACATCGTCGACCTCATCGTCACTTACCATCAGGTGAGATTGAGGTCAAGTGTTGGTCTATCTTTAATTTTTAAAAAAAAACTCTACAGCATTCATCCCCCAAAATGTTCACCTTTTAAGGTAGAATTATCTGGATATATATTTAGTTTTTGTTGATTTTCTCAAAAAGCGCTAAATTAATTTCGATAAAATTTATATGGGTCCTCCAGTGAAGTATGAACTACTAAACAAACAAATGAATAACCAAAATCGATTCATAATTGGCGCAGTTGTCATGTAACATATGAACAAAAAACATACAGTCGAATTGAGTACCTCCTTCTTTTTTGAAGTCAGTTGAAAATATAGTATTCTCATGTATTTTTTCTTTATTTTCAGATCATACCCTCCACTAATAGGCTGTTCAACGATAGCACCATTGCCTGACGAAGATGAAGAAGATAGTTAATTTTTAATTAATTTAATTTATTTTCACCAAATTAGCTAATAAATAAATAAATTATTCCAATAGCTCAATGAAAGACTGTGATAATTTTAAGGTATTTAATTTAGCTAGGAATTTTTAATAATTTTCTTCTTGTCAGTCAAGTTTGTAAATAAATTTGTTATTGTTACAGAAAATGAATAAACAAGTCATATTTTGTGCCTTTCAAAAAAAATTCTGGACGATTTATATTAAAATCGTATTTAGTCATTATTGTAATTAGTAGAATAATCTAAGTTAATGATTTTTGAAACCTGAATTAATATATTTTCTTCACTGTATTTATTTAATATTGTATTCGAAGTCTGTCATTCTTTTTTGTAATATAATTCATTTAAGTTCATTTGAGGAATCGTAATTGTACTGTGACATCACTAAAACTCGTTAAATTGTTTTTAGACGATACAATATATATAAATTATAGTATTTCTTGTCACTTAAAAACACATGTCCGGTGGTGGAGACCCGGTTCTTGTAGCCCTGGGAATCCTAGTTCAGAAGCCAGTCTTCACAAAATCACGGAACCATAGAACTAAATGATTTATAAAAAATGTAAAACAAAATTTTTTTCGGAAGCTCTTATATAAAGGCATGCTATCTTCCAGGCAACGAAACCCAAAAAGTATATTGTAAACAAGTTTTTTTTAAAATAAAAAAAGAGTTTTCAAAACCATATTTTTGTTTTGTTACCTGTTATCATCATCATTGCGCCCTACCCGTGATCTACAAAGGACGGAATCACCTTACTTTTTAGACAATCAGGTGATTCCGCCTGCAATGTCCCAACCAAACTGGGAAAAGCAAGGGAAAAGTATCACAAACTGTTATTTGACGGTAAAGCCACTGGGAATCAAACCCGGAACTTTCTACGTGTTATGCGCGTCTGAGTCTACCTGACGCTAAGACAACTGCGCCACGGAGGACGTTTTTATTTTAATGCTTACATCAATCTTTTAAATTACACAAGGACATAGGCATAGGTATTTTCTAGACGTGCTTCTTCTAGTAAGTCAACTTGAGTCAACGCGTAACATTGTTGACAGCAGCGTCACAATACATCAAGTTCAATTGTGGTCAAATGTTGCTACATATCATCATCAGCTGGGATACGTCCACTGCTGGACGTGGACCTTCCCTATTACTGCGTGTTGTAGTGTCGATGTCGATGCCAAAATAACATACGCGAAGTTCATTTTTAATCATGTGATAATTTTTTTACTTCGAAATATCTGTGAAACTTGCCGCTTTAGGCCACTATGTTACACGACATTTTTTGTTCATGCAATAGTCCTCTATCGATATAAATTAGAATTAAAGAATTAAAGCTGCCGACTTGAAAGAAGAAGAAAAAAGATGAAGTCCGCTAAGGCCAAGCTTCGAACAAAAATCTTCGAACCACTTTATTTCTGATTTCAATCGTTTACCGCATTTAATAAATCAATTAGTTACATATATAAACCACTATGTCTGCCAACAATATGTGAACGCAATCAACTTAAGAAGCAAACAAATATGCCGTGTGTGACATTACTAAAGATACCTAATTACCTGGAAGCGACACGTATTGTTCACGTTAGATCGACGCACGCGCCGCCGCGGTGTTCCTGCGATTAGACCTAGCTAGAGTTGCCAACCGTGCTTTAACGTAATGCTGGAGAAATATATACTACGAAAAAACACTATTCATTTATTGACGTACAAAATAATAATTAAGCAGCAAATTATTTTGTTACCGATATCACGACATTTATATAAAGCGTGATATCGGTTCCTATTCCCATAGATCTAACGGGAAACGTTCGTATACAGGCGCATGTGTCCCTGAGCTTTATTGTGGGGAGAGATGAGGTGTCGCTTTGGGGGTATAAGTTTGTAAGTATTAAGTAAGTAGTAAGTATAAGTATTAAGGTTTTAAGAATTATTTAGTAAGTACTTGCTTCCTGATAAATTTCAATGTTAATGGGAAGTACTCTATATTTTTCGATTCATCGCGCTTTTAAGGGAAATCAAAATAAGCAGCAGATTCAAGTAGCTGGAGGTTTGAGTTACTGAGAAAAAGGGTCTTGACAGACAGATAGACGGACAACCAAGTGACCCTATAAGGGTTCCTTTTTCCTTTTGTGGTATGGAACCCTAAAACGGTCAAGTTCGAGTCGGGATTGCACATAAAGGTCCCTGTACCACCGTGCAATATTTAGCACTACATATATTTTTTGCTTGACCTATGAGTCTCACGTCACACGTCCAACAGTGGACATTTGCAGCTGATTATAAAGATGATAAAATTGTAGCTATCCTTAGCAGTGGAAGCTTTCTGGCTGATGAGGGAATGTATAATAGCATAGTAAAACTATTAAGATCCAGTCCAGTAAAAAAAACTTCGAAGAAAAAAAACCGGTTGGCACCGTTTAACTACGCAACCTTAAAATATTGAATGTGGCGCTTAGCGTTGGGGATTCCCAACAATTTCCTCGCCTAACCGTCTGTGGTTTTCTCATACAAATTGGTTTGTGTATCGCGTGCCACAGATTTGCTATGACTCATTAAAA
The DNA here is from genome assembly GCA_910589575.2 of Carcina quercana. Taxonomy (NCBI): domain Eukaryota; kingdom Metazoa; phylum Arthropoda; class Insecta; order Lepidoptera; family Depressariidae; genus Carcina; species Carcina quercana. Next base: position 7,460,061 of record OU342449.1, on the reverse strand, counting down.
CACATACTCATATGTGCGTGTGGTGAAGCTGTTTTGTCCGACTACGTCGAAGCCAAAAGTAAGGTAATTATTTTAGCAACCTAACAATAGTATATACATATATGTCTCCACTGCAGCGGCTAAAAATGGATACATATTTTTGTACTCGAGTGTACATCTAGAGATGGCCTCTAAAATTGTCTACAAGCGTCTCAAGTTTCAGTAAACTATCTCCCTCGCACGTTATTAAATATCTGCGACAACTCGTAGCCCGTAGCAATTTAAAATGCAGTATAAAAGACCTCAACGCAGCACAAATTGTAGCGGTCTCGGTTAAATGCTTGCGTTTCGTTTCGCTTACGCATTTTTAATAGGTGCGACTAGGAATGTTATATGGCATGGACTTCGGCACATTTTATGAAATTAGTGAAATTTCAATCAATTACCATTAATCGATTTTAAAATTTCGTAATAATCTAATAAATAACTTTAAGCCTACAGTTGAATAAAAATACCGGTCATGTGCCAGGGTTCCGTGCAGAATATGAATATTTAACATACTGAAAACAATAAATAATAGTTTTTTTTACAGAGTATAGATCAACGCTTTGCTACGATCTCACCTGATGGTAAGCGATGATGTGGCCTACGATGGTGCGCGTTGGTCTAGAAGGTGCCTGTTCACCCTCACTTGAAGACACCCAAGTTATAGTTTTCAGGGAATACAGACGCCGGCAGTGCGTTCCACTCCCTGTCTGTACGCATGATAAAATTAGAAGCAAAGCGCTTAGTGCGAGCCATAGGAATGTCAACGACGTATTGGTGGAGCCCTGCTGTTCGTCTGTTGGATCGATACTTAAATGGCGATGGCGGAATCAACATGAACAGCTCTTGCGCGACTCTCCAAAATGTAACCTATAGAATACAGAAAGGCAGGCCACTTTTCGCCTATGTTCAAGGCTTTGGAGTCATATATACGGTATATATAACTCAACTCCACTCTACGGCTATAGTTACGGTAATATGCACCCAACCTTACTCGACTGAAAATGTAATTCTGATTGAAAAACTAAATTTACTTAGCAGCTAAATTACATACACGGTGTATGGCTTTCAACCACAAAGTTAAGTTTGTAAACATAAAAAAGGTAATTTGTAGTGTGTTATTATGGAAATATCGTGGTTTTCAGATTTATTCCTATGGTTTTAGCTGTAAGACCTTGCTTCTTGCCAAATTTCAGATAATCCTATTCTTATGGAAGACATGTAAGAATTGTAAGACTATTTGTAAGAAACGAGTCTTCAAACCGCTCTTTGGCCTTTAGGTGTTATTTGTGTCGAAATGTATATTTTATTCAATGAAGGCGTGTCTCTCAGCAAGCATGACACACCCTGTCCGAAAAACGAAGCCTTTTTTTGCGGTTTTGGTGACAAACCCCCGGATGTACTAGCTTTTATTAAACAAGTTTCATCTGTCCGGTAAAAGTTTCACAGTAAATTTCTTTTATAAAAATATTTTAAAATAATTCGGTATTTGACAAAAAAAAATTCTCATTCGATAGTCAATGTAAAAAGATAAATTTAAACCATTTATTTGCCACAGACAAATTACACATACAAACACACACACATATATAAAACTAATTCATACATTTACAACATTACGGTAAATACACATTAAAATGAGAAGGTTCTGTGGCAGGAGCTGTCTCAGTACCCGTTATGCTTTTCTGCTGAAAATCACAACACTGATTTTCAGCCAGCGCCTGTTCTAACCAGATTTTAACAATTTGCACGCAGCGCTACACAAATATAATTAACTTAAAGACACTTATACAAACAACACTAATTAATATTATATTTAGAGACATAATGAACATGAACAATATTAAATAAATAAGAAATTAAAATAACATAAGACTATTTCTACGGGTAGACTGAAACTGAAACAACCTAATTTTTTTGAGCATTTAATAAAATTTCTTTCAAATGTTTTTCAAAGTGTTTTGTGACATAAATAGCTCTATCAATTTTTTTTCGATACGATTAGTAGTTTTTTTTATCACAACCCGCCGAAAAATGATTCTATTCGCGTGTTGCTAAAACGCTCCATATAAATCGGGTATGAGTTGTGACGTCACACGTCTGTAAATTGGAGTGTTAAATGTATGAAGCTTGTTAGATATTTTGATTTATCTGTAAAATAATGTTTTTATGTGTTTTAAGTCTAGAAAAAAAATTTCAAAATACAATGAGACAACTAAATCTAATAAGCATTTTACTAATTGTATTTTGAGGTGCTTTCTTTTAATACGGTATAAAATACAATTCAACTAATTAGGTGTCAAGTACCTAATACTGGCTTTATGTAGTGATTATCTAAAAATAGAACATCAGATTGTATTGCCAGATAAACAGTCCTACTGTTTTATTTTTGTTAGTGTCCTCAGATTATGTAGCGATGAATGACTGAATGTCATCCCATTTTCTCCCACTGGTGTCGTAAAAGGAGACTGGGAAAAAATATTCAGGAGATGGCCATCAGTATCTACTAAAGTAATAATAACACCGATTACGACGAAACGCTAAATTGCTTTAGCTTTTCAATTCAAAAACAAAACATTGGGAAATGTTGTTTGTTTAAATTCTGAATGTTTACTTGTCGTGACGAACTGGTAGTCGTATGTATTTTCCCCATTGTCCTCTACGGGACAGACCTGGCTGAGTGTGGGGACAGACAAAACCGCATAATATAACCTTTTACTGAGTAAAATTTATTTGTATTTAGAACAGACCCATTGAACTGTAGTTTCAAGTATGAATCAACTTAACGAAGACCCCGGTTTGTCCTGTCTCAATAAAAGAGCAGACCCGTTCTATCATGAGGTAGTCGTGTCAAAGCTTCTGACTTAAACACACGTTTAAGGATAAATATCGACTTTATTATTAACTAACGCGCTGATGTTGTTATAAATAAAAACACATGACACCAGTTCAGCTAATTAAAAGTGCAAACAAGTTTTTTTTAAAGAAACTGTACCGGTTTTAAAATTTATGCGGTATTCTGGTGAATGGATCATAATGTTGTCGATATACTCAGTTTTATTTGCGACTTTTGTCCTGTGTGCATCTCTGCCTTTAGACCGTGTGGAATCTGAAGGTCAAACAAATGAAGACCAGAGATCAATACTCAACGAAAGAAATGAGATGTTTGAAGGTGTGAAGTTAACAGAATTGCGACAGGAGGATTTGCAAAGTGATAAAGAGTTGGTGTCTCAAGTGAACAGTGGTGTTATGTTTCGGGCTCGAAGACAAGCAGTTGGTAGCACAAACTGTGCTATAGGATATGGCAGGAATAAGGCTGACAGTAGGTGCATGCCTTGTAGTACACAGTGAGTATTACATTAGTACGAGTATAAGAAAATGTAGCATTTGTCTTTCTTGTTTTTGTTGCCTTTTCACAACTAAACATTCAATCAGATTTTATTATGATTTGACACGCACATAACCAATTGTATGAAGAGTGACTTAGGTTATATTTCACCGCGATAAACTGTTCTAATTGGATAATTTCTGTAGTCCAGGCTGATGGATAACAGAGTGGTAGGAAAAAATAGCTTTAAATTAGGTTTAGTCGCAAGAAACATCTTTTCTCCACATAGATGTCACTAGTAGTATGATAAATGGCGATGTTGAGGTGTCGTCGCCGAATAATGACCTTCGTTGATTGATACAAAACCAGCTGCTTATCATAATAGGTTCTACTTCTACTAGGGGCTTCCTTGGGAATTTTACAAAATACTTCTAGTTTAATATTTTCTTTCCGTGGGTGTATTATAATACAGCTGCCTTTTGTGTCTCACAATCTTACAACAAATCCAAACTCATCTTCTGACTATAGCGACAAGCATTTAGAGGGACTTAATGTTCATAACTCAATTCCGAAAATAAAACAATCACCCGTGGTATTCGCTAATGAGAAGCATTCTTATAACCTCACATCTCACGGACTGCTGACGACATCTCTAGTTTCCTAGGCAACAAAATCAAAAACGAATGACGCCAGCAAGTACATAAGTGAGCCGTGATGTGTAAGGATGTTTGTTGTTAGTGAATGACTGACGATGGATCACGCTGTATATCCCTAAATAATAATAATGCACACAAAGAGTATGGTAGACTAGTACCTAGTTATGAATGCCAATGTCAGTTTGTATTTGTCCTTCACTCAGTTGACTTTTTATATGTAGAGATAGTTGAAGACAGAGAAGAGACATAGGCTCCTTTTTTATCACAAGCAAACAATAATACAGAGATATAGTTTTTATAAGTAACATTTATTAAATTTTTGTTTTTGTTGTTTTCAGATGGTATCCACCTCTACTTGGATGTCCGGACATGGCGCCAGCGCAAGATGACGATGACAATGATGATTAATTGACTACTGATATTTATTTATTTATTCAAATCGATATTTCGATTCAATGCAATATTTCTCAGGTCTGCATTAGTATTCAATATAGGATAGATAATTCAGATAAAAAAATCCTACACATTTTAAAAATCACCGCAGTTTGTGGTAAATCAACTAATGGTGGAATCGCAGTTCTTCTGGTTTTGGTTGGATTATCAGCCAGGAAACGTCCACTGCTAGACATAGGCCTCCTCATTGCCTAGCGACCTAAGGTCGCCAGTCTATCTAGCAGGAGGACGGCCCAATACACGCTTCTCGGTTTGTGGTCGCCACTCGAGAACTTAAAGTATAGTTGAATAAGGCGGCTTAATTAGTATTCATATCAGTGCAACTTGAGTATGGACTTAGTTAAAGATTTCTCAAGGATCAAAGAAAGAAATCGATATTAATTGTTGACGAGCATAGCTCAAAGAAAGACTGTGATATGTTTATAAGTTATTATTATTATAATTAGATATTAGTTGCTCTTAATTTATTCAATTGAATATATTGTAGACTGAGTCCATAAATTTAAACGTTCTGCTGATTCTGAAAATGTGTTTAACATTGGTTTATTTGTTATTTTCAGTTTTTTAAAAGAAAAATATGTTTAAAAATTCAAGGGTGCATTCCACTATGCACAAAAATCATTACAAACTCACGCCTTTAGGCTTGTAGTAGTTTTGAATGATTGACTTAGTTAAAACAATGTTTACTCGGTCAAAGTTTCATACTAAATTTCTGTTGCAATAACCTTTTCAAATATAATAGCTGGATTTGTGCAGTAACTATCTAAAAATAGGACATCAGATTGTGATGTCGCGAAATGAGTATCATTAACATACAACTTCACAGTGAATCACATTTTTAAAGCGCTATCTAGGGACCATTAGCTGCGTAGCGGCTATTATAGCTAACAATAAATTTGTAAATTAATGAAATTTATTTTGCAACATTATAATTTCATCTCCTACTTTTAGGTAATTACTTATCAAAGCCAGCTATTCCATTTTAAAAGATTAAGACAACAGAAATTTAGTATGGAAGTATTCGGAGAAGGATGCCGTTAAAGTGGAACTAATAAGTTCGTATTGATTGTATAATATTTATTACTGTTTTAGTCATTAGTTTTATACTCTGAAATTATTTATATGATTGTGAAATAAATAGCTAAGGCATTTTATGGTGCTGACTTGAAGTTGTTCGGAGCTTTTGTCTAAAAGAAAACCTACGTGTAGAATGAATTTAAGATTTGTTGTCACTAAAAACTTGCCGTGTCATAAAGAGTCACACAAAAAAAGTTATTTAAAAAGTGAGTTTATTTTAGTCATTAGTTTTATTGTGTCATAAACTAAGTAATTAAATAATGATACATGTGTTTGGTTCGTTTTCTTTTTTAGCCCATTACTTTGTCTGTGTGGACTTCATTTATAATAAACGCTTGAACAACAAGTGAATTTAAAAAAAGCCCCGATGCAATAATCATACGAAAAAATTACATTTTATGCCGAAAATGCCTAACTGATACTCTTAAAATTGCTGAATCAATTTTGACTAAATATAGCTAAGAACCACCGCTAGGAAACTTGCTTTCACGTAAAAAAACACGTCAAAATCGGTCCATCTATTCAAAAGCTAGATTGCCACAAATAAACACACTCTCAGACATTGGCGTCAAACTTATAACACCCCTCTTTTGCGTCGGGGGTTTTAAAAATATAAAATCTCATAAAAAGTTGCGACATGAAGAGGTAGCAAGCGAGCACAGTTTCCTTATTTACATCATCATCATCAGCCAGGAAACGTCCACTGCTGGACATAGGCCTCCCTCATGGTACGCCACATCGTCCGGTCCCGATCCACCTGCATCCAGCGACTCCCTGGACTCTAAACCAGGCCGGCCAGTCCATCTAGTAGGGGGACGGCCCTTTCCGGACGGTCTATGTTTACGATATACACTTTCACAGAATACAAGGATTTTGTTTCAACAAAATACTAACATTTTGTATCTAGTATTTTTAATATCAAATTTTTTGGTAATTTTTTTAAATGTACACTCGAGTACAAAAATATGTATCCACTTTTGTAATATGTCATATTTAACTTTAATTGACGTTATCCTCAATCCACTGCCACCCACTACACAAGAACAAGAAAAGGCGAATGTGAGATGGTACAAAAGTGGACACATACTTTTGTGCTCGATTGTACAGGCCTTATTGAAAACATCTCTTATACGTTACATTCTTGTTAAAGATGATTCATGCCACTTTAAGGTCAAGTTGAAAGTATCAGGGAAAACCGTAGTTTTTGATGTCATATGAAAACATACGAGGGGCATACCGAAATGATCGGGAATATAAAACAATACATACAGGAAATAACTAAATTTATTTTTATTGCTTTTCGAAGTATTCTCCGTTGCAGTTAATGCACTTTTGCATTCGTTCGAACCAATTATTATAGCAGCAATTCCAGTCCGAAGTTGACATGGTCAAAATCGTCGATTTGTATGCTTCCACTGCTTCTTCTGGACCTTGAAACCGCTGACCACGCAATAAATCTTTGATTCTAGGGAATGTAAAGTAATCATTGGGACTCAGATCAGGGCTGTATGGAGGATGATCCATTAATTCAACGTTTTCCTGCTTCAAAAACTCGCTTGTTTTCTGAGCGGTGTGAGAGCTCGCATTATCGTGATGGAGGATTATGCGTCGTTTCGGGTTACCTCTACGGAGTTCGGATATCATCTGTGGCAAACAAACCGTTGTATACCAATCAGCGGTAACCGTTCTCCGTTCCTCTAAGGGAACTGTGACTACATGTCCTGTTTTCGCGACAAACGAAGCGACCATTTTCTTCGATACGCTGCGAGAGCGGACAACTTTTGTTGGCTTGATCTCACCTGCGAAGACCCAGACAGCCGACTGATGCTTTCTTTCTGGCTCATATGAATAGATCCATGATTCATCACCAGAGACAATGTTATAAACTGCTTTTGACTTTCCTCCGTTGAAGCGTTGCAGAGTAGACCGGCACCAATTGACACGAGCCGCCTTTTGCTCTTCGGACAAATTATGGGGCACCCAGCGGGAAACTAGCTTTCTCACTCCCAGTTCACCATGTAAAACAGTTTGTATCGCAGTCATACCTATCCCTAAAGTAGCCCGAATCTGCTCATATGTAATATGTCGGTCATCCTGTATCATTCGGCGCACAACAGCGACATTTTCTGGTGTAACCGCTGTTTTTGGCCGGCCTGTGGAAGGTACGGTGCCAAGAGAAGCACGTCCACGCCGGAATTCAGAATACCAGCGATATATTGTCGTCTGGCTAGGCGCTTCACTCTTGAATATAGATATAAGCTCAGCGAGACATTGTCCCTGAGATAATCCTCGTCGAAAGTTGTAAAAAATTATGGCACGGAAACTTTCTCTTGTAAGCTCCATTTTTTTATCGACCTATCAATTTCAAACTGATATTGTTCTTTAAAAAAAAATTTTTTTTTAATTCTGTCAATTGTATTCGATTTTCAACTAACCAGTGTTTATTCATCAAAAAGAGTTTTTAATCTAATTAAATCGAAAGTACTCGATTACCGATCTTTTCGGTATGCCCCTCGTAACAGTAGCTGCGTTTTATTTTATTATTGTCAGCCGGGAAACGTCCACTGCTGGACATAGGCCTCCCTCATGGTACGCCATATCGACCGGTCCCGAGCAATCTGCATCCAGCGACTCCCTGCGACTCTAACCAGGTCGTCGATCCATCTAGTAGAGGGACGACCTGGTACGTGGTCGCCACTCGAGAACCTTTACTCTCCACCGGTTATCGGTTCTTCTAGCGATGTGGCCTGCCCATTGCCACTTCAGCTCACTGACTCGTCGAGCTATGTCGGTGACCTTCGTCACCGTTCGAGTAGCTGCGTATGACTTTAGAAAACAAGCAAATCAAATACATGGCTACACTACGAGTAATTCACAATCGTGAGCCGACTGATGTATTTGATGACGTCACGACGGTTGGATTCGGTTTTGATCCTAATTCTATTTATCATATCATATCTACATAAAACAATTACCAAAACAATTTATTGTGAGCTACATAAAAATAAGATATATTACCAAACTATAAGTGCGTGCAAATAACGATGCACCGTACAGGAAATTAAAGTTGGAAAGGATCATAAAATCCGAACGCAAGATCTCTTCGGAAGTAGTTTCGTAAGTCACGTTTGAGAAGGTAGACGTGTTTATTTTGTTGCGGTTGTATCTTAAATATAAGTAGTGACCGCGATTGTACAAACGTGATTCTTAGAAAAAAACCTCTATGAAGTACCGATTGAAAAAATCAAAAGAAGATTAAGCAAGACAGAGTGAAGTGTGTTAAATTTGCTAAAATGTTGTCCTTGCACGCTGTTTTATTATCGACTTACGTTGCCATTTCTGCGTGTTTACCGATAGAGCATAGTGAATCAGAAAAACCATTCGAAAGCAAAGATACGAATAACACTCCAATGACCAATGAAATTGATACGCAATCAGAATATTTTCCATTCGTGAAAGATCGTAAAGCTTCGTATGGATGGATGGATGATGGTGAAAAGTTGGCGTCAATAAGTAGAGTTTTGTCTAGGATAAAAAGACAAGTCGTCAGTGGCGGGAATTGTCCCAATGGATATGGGATGACTGGCAACGAGCGATGCTTGCCTTGCAGATTATGGTAAGCTTCAATTCTTCGTTAAATATCACTTCGTTTTTCCTTTTAGTCAAAGAAGGAACTCTTATAGTTTCGATCTATCCGTCTATCCATCCGCGGCTTAGCTCAAAGTCTATTACTACTAGAAGCTGTAATTTGGTACGGGTAAATAATCACATCTACATAGTAATAGAAAAAAATCTTGAAAAATATTTCTTTGGGCAGCTTCCACACGTAACGTGGAGATGAAATATTTTTGGGGTGTCTACTCCACCGGTGAATCATTGAATATGTTTTTCAAAAATATTGAGGGTCTAGCAGCACTACTTTTCAATTCAAGGATTCGTTTGCGAAATATTTATCAGAGTCGAGCGTCTCTCACGCACATATATCAAACGATCCTATATTACAAATTCCTGTTTGGGATAGCCGATTATACGTCAGTCAGTAATTCGCAAAAATTGCATTTTTTATTTTGTTGACGTAAATAATATCAAGATTAACATTTAAATCGGGTCATTAAATGCATATTTTTAGATTGCTGTAAATAATAATCGTATTTTAATGCACATTTGGAGACAAGAAATAAGCAACAGCCTTTTGAATATATGTTTGTTTATTTACTTTCAAATATGATTTAGAAATCCCCGGTGTGTAGGTGCGGTGTGAGCTTCAAGGCCAAACATTGCAAGCCGGCTTTGTAAGAACTAGCCCAAAGACATAAATTATAATGTGACCTCACACTTATCAATTTTATGCAACTCTCGTGGATTCAATAAACATTTATACTTAGTTATACTCGCAATCCGCAGGTAATGAGTTCGATTCCCAGTCTAATGTATCTCTGATACCCGGTTTGGTTGGTGGTACTCATATTTTAAATTCGAATCACAGCTAAACTACAATTGGTTTTTCTGCAAGTCTTTTAGTATCAAAACCACCCTTTTCGATGGGGACCACCAGGGAAAATGTGGAAATAAATATATGTTTAACCGTTACGCAGCTAGTGGTCTGTACAAGTAGATTTTTCCAATAAATAAATTTTTTGTGTAATAATAATAATTGTGATTTACTATGAAGTTGTAAGTTAATGATACTCATTTCCCGCCATTACAATCCGATATGTTTAGATTATTAATGCAGCCAGGTGTCCTGTATTAAAATATTATGGTAAAATAAATTTAATATGAAACTTTTGTTAGCGAATTCGCCTCGAGTGGAGTGATATTGTTTATCAGCAAATTAATATCTGGTTTTGTCGTTTGACGTCACCTCATAGTTTACACATTATTGTATAGTGATTATAATTAAAACAATTGAATCAACACAGGCTGCGCCGCGTGTGACAACAGGTTGTTAGCACCGCTTGTTTCCAAGCAAACATTCTATTAATATTTTACGTATGAAAATATGTTTGTTTTTTATTTAATCGCACTAACGGACTAGTGTTTCTGTGAGCCGTAGACCTCGCGAGTCTTTACATAAATAAATAATATTTCTTTCTTTCTTTCTTTCTTACATATATTCACCGCGCACCTTTTAAGGCTTGGCCGCGACATAGTCAGATTTATTTTCCACCCCCACACACGACTCCATGCGTTTCTTCCATTTTGAAAAATAATCCATATACAATTATAAAACCTTCTCGCCAAATTTTACTAGAATCGGTTGAGAAATGCGATCTGTAGCGAAATGCGAACAGACGGATATCCGCCGCCCGAATCCGAATTTTTGCGCACTGACTGCCCGCTTCGCGCTCGCTCAGTCAATTCGAATTACATGAATACAAACGAATACAAGCTTTTAACTGCGGCTTCTTCTAGGTTTATTTCTAAAATCATTCTGCGTCAACTAACCCTTCATATCGGTATAAAGAAGGCTACTTGCTATTTATTTCAAAACTAACTTTTTGATTATATTTGCACCCCCAAAAATATAATTTAACAATAGTTATATCAGGAATATACTGTCCTTTCACGACTAGAAAAAAAACCGTTACCCTAAAATAAATTCAACAGGCTTGTTTGTCTCGACATTTTATTTTTTATATCCAAGTGCAAATACATGTAAAACCTTAGAAATCAACTTAAACAAGGAGCACATCATTTCAACATGTGAGCTTCTTTGTGAATTCTAATGGGAATGATGGATGGGGTGAATTCTTGTATGTTTTATAAGATTTGCCTATATCATTTCTTCCATTAAATATGTCAGTCTGTCCACGATTTCAAATTTATGAAGCGAGTCTATGTTTCTCTTATCAACTGCAAAGTCCACTGTCGAGTATGAGCCTCCTTCATTCAAAATTTATTTTCTTTACAGGGTCTACCCTCCGTTAATAGGCTGCCCGCTAGCGATATCACTGCCAGATGATGATGATGATGAAGATGAATGAGGACAAAACCAACCTATAGATCAATAGACGGATGAAGATATCCCAGAGATAAACATTTAACCTCATCACGCAGAAGGCATGATGCCAGTGTGCATGGGAATTCTTGACTTGACTAAGGCAGCTAAGAGGAAGTGAGAACAAGATACATATCTAGTCTTCCATTAGAAATACATTGGCCCTGCTGCTAGCACCGAGATAGCTCGACGAGTCAGTAAGCTGACGTGGCGAGGGGAAGACATCGCTCGAAGAATAACCGGTGGGGAATAAGAGTGTCGACCAAGTACCGGGAAAGGTGTACTGGACCGTCCCTCTACTAGAGCTGGTGAGGTTTGAGTGGAGTCGCTATATTCAAGCAGCTCGGAACTGGTCATGGTGGCGTACGAGTACCATGGGAAGCCATGGGGAAGGAAATTATGATCAACAGTTTTTCAGATAGTTGAAAATAATGTTAGAAATAAAATTAAAAATAACACGAAATTAAAAGGAAACTAAAACCCGACTACAACAAACGTATATAAACTGTGGAATACACATTAAAATGTATTTTTCTTGAGTTTATTTATATATTCTTATTATTTCTTTCTTTCTTGCTATATATTTTCGGAATGTATTCATCAAGACCATTCATTTGCTACCAGACACAATTGTGTCATTAATTTTTACCCGACTGCAATAGAAGAAGGGTTATGTTTCTCAACAGTATGTGTGTACGAGTTTGTTTGGCACGCTCTGCCTGGGCGGCTCGATGGATTTTAGCTTGAGAGGTGTTGTTAGATTCGTATTTACTGTGAGAGTGATACTGGGTCAAAATCATGAAAAATTTTAAAAATTACGCAGGGTGTTTTTTCTTAAATTTACTTTTCATTCACTTGTTTTAGCAGCACTTTCCGAGGTCTGTTTGACCGGTACTTGAACGGCGAAGGTGGAATCAACATAAATAGCTCCTGCGCACACTTTCCAAAATGTATCCTATAAAATACCGAATCTCTTATACAGACAACGATATGGTACAATTTCACTATATGTATAATAATTTAACCTCAGTTAAATAACAGACCTAATTTTCCTGGTCACAGCAACTGCGTAAAGATTTTATTAGTGACGCCATTTTTACGTCACATTTCGCTATATTTTATGCGTCAGTGCATACATTACGAACAATGTAATTATTCAATTAGAATGTTAAGTCATTACACATATTAACCCAATATGCTCGTAATATTACAATGCGGTCAACCGCCAGGGAAACGCAGTGACAGGTTTTGATTGAAAAAAACTGCGCGTCATTTTTGGAAATTAAATGAATAAACGTATAGTCAGTTTATTATCGAATAACAAACAAGAAAAAGTAATTTTCTTCTTTTAAAATAAATGAGCTGGCTTTGATTAATAATTACCTAAAAATAGGAGATTAAGCCACTTTGTTGCCAGCCCCAATAGCCGTTATGCAGCTAAACATATGGCGTTTCGAACAATAAATCAAACAGCGTGTAACAAGTAAATACGTTCAAAAAGAACTGGAAACCGACTGAAATTGCCCTAAAAGTCCATTTTTAATAAGGCAAAAATTTATATCGTTTTCTCATGGGTGCCGTTGTCAGAACTGGACCAAATTGAAATGAGACCACTTGAACTAAGATTGATATTTAATATTCCTCACGTCTCGTTACATAGATTTTACAAGTAAATGCGTTCAAAATGAACTGGAAGCCGACTTCGATTGCCCTAAAAGTCTATTTTTACTAAGGCAAAATTTATATCGTTTTCTCATGGGTGCCGTTGTCAGAACTGGACCAAATTGAAATGAGACCACTTGAACTAAGATTGATATTTAATATTCCTCACGCCTCGTTACATAGATTTTACAAGTAAATGCGTCCAAAATGAACTGGAAACCGACTTCGATTGCCCTAAAAGTCTATTTTTACTAAGGCAAAATTTATATCGTTTTCTCATGGGTGCCGTTGTCAGAACTGGACCAAATTGAAATGGGACCACACGGGAAGCACCACCTTTCAAATAAATAAAAAAGAATCATCCAAATCGGTTCACCCAGTCAAAAGTTCTGAGGTAACAAACAAACAAAAACATCGGTCGAATTGATGAAAATTGTGATTTACTTCTCCTGTCATTATAATCGGATGTCCTATTATTAGGTAACCTTAACATTAAAGTTCTGAGACGAAGTCGAACGTAATTGACGTTGTAAGTCAAGTAGGCGTTAAAAACTAAATTAATCAATGTCTCAATACATACCGGAACATCGTCGCGACGATACAGTTTTGGAGGTCAAATGCATAGCGTAGGTCTGTGTCACTGCGAGTGGGAGATGTTTATATTGAGGCATGGCTATTGGTCATAGCATAGTATCCAACCGCGAGTTCATATGTGTGGACTTGAGAATGTATGCCACAGGAACTCCGACAGCGACATAATGTAGCGTATTACCCTCGGACAAACACGACAATTTCAACGACACCTTATTTTCAAATTACAACAAGTGGTTTTGGAGATATAAAAAAATAAAAAAATATTTATTGACTAAGACAATTGAAATAATATGGTGTAGCCATACAGTCTGTCATAGGGGGAGCCCTGTGCGACAGGTGTAGGCTATCTTTATCTACGGATGACATTTTGTTTTGCACAATATTGTAACGTAATAGATTATTAAAGCTACTTTACTAAGTAGGGTGAGGGTGAGTGCGAGTTACAGGGTGTGTTTGTGCGTGCGTGAGCGTGTGTGTGTGAGGAGGAGCGTGTGATATATTGTGTGCGTGTAAACCAATATGAGGGAGATATACACACATACAAAGAAAACTAAAATCATAGCCTTCCTGTGGCTTCGCTGTAGTCGGGTAATGAAATGACAGGTCGTACAGTGTACAGTTTGACAACTCAACTCAACCAATCGAGGAACCTTGGGAAAAACGTCTCCAACTCAAGGAAGGAAAACGTTCCAAACGTGATTTTCCCCACCGCTGCATTGAAATAATTACTGTTCACAAGAAACATAAGTGGCTAATATGTAATTGAAAAGCGTAAATACAGCGACATAAAAAAAGCTGCGCCATTGTAGTAGACCACAATTAAAATAAAATCCTACTAATATTATAAGTGTGAAAGTTTGGATGTTTAGATGTTTGGATGTTTGTGACGCTTTCACGGAAAAACTACTGAATGGATTTGAATGAAACTCTATTTCCTACTCTAAGGCGTACAATAATTAATTAAAATATTATTTATATTACAAAATCTAAGCGATGTGATTATTTTACAGTATACAATAATATAACTTGTCAAAAAATTCAAAATTTCTATTTTTTTTTCGAAATTTTTTGCGTATTATAAAATTGCGTCGCGTTTATTTGGCCAGGCCTTGGCTCCATACATTCGTGGAACGTGTCATTTAGACAGTTAAAATTAAAAATCGACTTCCAAAGATGGACCAACCAATAACTGAGACGAGACAATTTGTTATATTGTATGTATGTACCACGAGTAAATTATGGCTACAGCTTTATTTGATGCAAGTTATACTGATCTACAGTCATTGAACACATTTTAATCGCACGAGAACTAACAATAAATAATTGAGTTGTTTTAAATACATTATTGACAAGGTATTTTAAAATGTAACTATTTTCTGGGCATGTTTTGGCTCCCTTGAAGTGATATAGTACTCATAAAACACTCAAGTATTTATTTATATCGACATGAACTTTATTATTTAACAAAAATCTTACAGTATACTTATTTTTAGTTGATACATCATTACGGTATATCCAACATTTAAAAATTAAAACTAATAATAATAATTAAATAAAATTATGAAATTTTACCACAGAATTACTTAACTACAAAAAATCTAACTTTAAAACAACAACAATTAAAGCTGTACTCTCTACTGAGAGATCGATTAAGTTCTTTTTAACTGACTTCAAAAAAGGAGGACGTTATCAATTCAAGGGTATGTGTTTTGTTTGTTACCTCAGAACTTTTGACTGGGTGAACCGATTTGGATGAATCTTATATTATTTGAAAGGTGGTGCTTCCCGTGTGGTCCCATTTCAATTTGGTTCAGTTCTGACAACGGCATCCATGAGAAAACGATATAAATCTTAAATTTGCCTTAGTAAAAGTAGACTTTTAGAGCAAATGAAGTCGGTTTCCAGTTCTTTTTGCACGCATTTACTTGATAAATGTAACGAGTCGTATAACTATATTTTTTAAACCGATTTTATGGGGATTTTATCTAAAGTTGAAAACAGGATTTGAGATAATTTTGGTATATGTTTCTTTTCTCGTCAGTGAGCTGAAGTATCAGTGGGCAAGCCATACCTATCGCTCGAAGAACTGATAACCGACGGGGAGTAAGAGTTCTCAAGTGGCGACCACGTACCGGGAAACGTCTACCGGGCCGTCCCCCTAGATGGTGCCTGGTAGCTGGATGCAAGTGTCTCGGTACCGGTCATTATGGCATACCATGGCGGAGGCCTATGTCCATTCCCACCTCCTCTCCGCTCCCACTGTTATTCCTGTTTTTCATTTTAGCCAGGATCTACAGCGGTACACATGAAACGCGTCCACTGAAGGTGGATGAATTTCCTACGGACTCTAAAGCTATCTTGGGACCCCAGACTCGTTTAGAATAAAGAAATAGGGTGGAGTGGTAAAGACGTTCCCCCCCCCCCCCCCCCCCCCCCCCCAATGGGAAATGGGAGATACCGCAAAATCGAAAATCAACCATAAGGTCACCAACTAATGGGAGGACGGCCGAGTGAAGCCCGACCGCCCGGTTTTGGAATACACCACGGACAGCGCCATGCAGTGAGTGCGGGTAGCTGAGGGCTACTTTGAGTAGTACGACCAGTAGTACGAGTACTCATGGCAGAAGCGCTTGAATGCTCGGAAGTTGCGGCGCGTTGAGACGAGATCGCCGTAGTAGACCGGATGGCCACCCGAATCGATACCGTCCAGGCCTATGTCCAGCTGTGGACGCCTCCTGGCAGATGATGATGAACTAAATAAAAAGTTGAGGTACTAGGCGAGCATAGCTCGTGGGAAGACTCGAACGCGGATACATTCTTTACAAAATGAGTCATGTGCCTCTGTCAATATGTGAAGAACCGCAAAGTGAATCACGCGTCCAGTGAAATTCGTTCCAAGCTAATTAAGTCCACGACAGTTTTTTTACTTAGAGACAATAAACTTTTTAAACACAAAATATATTTGCACTTGGCCTTATCTCGGCTGATGGTTCAATTCAATGCAATTTCGCATTTATTGTGATACTCAGATATACGAGTATTTGTTTGCTATGAATACCAACTAACCTACTTCAAACAAACAAAAAGAGAGACAGCAAAATGACTATCATATCTTTCTTCCTCGTCTATCACATGAGATCCTTATAATATCTGCAATTATAGTATATTATCTCGAGAGTTGCAATCTTGCAAGATATCTTATGTAATCAGGAGTCATTGGCCGTCCTCTAGAAGGCTGTGACTCAGACCATGACTTCAGGTGCAATTGCACTCTGACGCATCTTGTAAAAGTGCAGCTACAATATTCTCTTTTTAAATGATCCATATTTTGTTCACTTGAGTTTAACTGATTAACTAACGAAGACAGTGAAGACTGTGAAACTATATTTTTAAACTTTAGCAAGTCAGTGTTAACCTGCTTGTAATTGTCGTATCTATTTAAAATGACACGTTCCGCGAATGTATGGCGCCAGGTCTTGTATACTTATAATTTTAAAAGGCCATTATCAAATAAAAGTGGTTTAATTACCATTCTTGTATATTTCGGTTGAGTTTATTTGTACAAATACATATAAAACGCACGAAGCAGTTAAGAGGGTATGCTGTTGTCAAAGCGCCCATACAAACGTAGTCCAATCATATTTTGAGTATTAAGCTATGAAAATCTATGAAATTTTCAAGACACAATCTAGAAACAAATATCTGTGTCGGTGGTGATTCAGATTTTCGTTTAAATATATACTTCCAGAGTTACATGGCGTCAAAGTATTGTATTTTTCGGTAATAAAAAGCCCCAACTTTGAACCTGATTTACAAGAGTATGAATCAATTTAGAACAATTTGGAAAAACCACCGACATCTGAAATTTCATTAGTATACTGTATTAAAAAAATGGTTACATAATATACTGTATCCTTCAAATGATCCCTGGACTACGAAACATCCAAATAACGGGTGGATAACATCGCGTAATGTATGCTGTCTCACCGTACGCGGTCGGGTAGGATAGGGCTCGGAGATGGACAGCTACAAAACAATGCAACCTTGAAACCGACCACGTGGTCTTACCAACATAGCCTCTTAAGACTTAACGTTGAAAACAAAGATGGCGTCAATAAAATGACATGAATGATACTTAGTACAAAAAGAATGATTTTGTACAATTAAAATAAATGCAAAAATGTAATTCTAGTATTTTTCTGTACATATTTAGATTATTGCTTGATTTTATAAACAGTGTACAAGTGCAGGTCGAAATTGAAACAACTCTTTTAATAATATGCATTATTTAATACTCGTTTTACAACAATCACATATTCCGTTCGCCTGTACCGACACTATCTAAGCCGAGGGGTTATAATCGTTGGCAAAAAATATCCGATAATTATAATGACACATTCTGTAGCGTGCAAGCTGGTCAGGGTTTCCCAGAAATATGTTTGAAGAACTCAGGCATCTCAAGATGTAAATCAACTTGGAGGACATATACCGATACAGGAAAAGAATTGAACCTGTGTCTGACGCGCATGTCCCTCAGTAGAGCTTTATTAGTGCGAGGGAGATGTTTCGGGCCTCTCGCTTCATTTATCACCTCAAGCCTTATTTGATAATGGCCTTACTACTCGTATTACCGGAGTGCTGAGCTTTGATGTTGAATGGAAATCATTACGTATTTGAAGCAAAGCCCAAGCCTCCAACGTCAAGTTGCTGCTTATTGATATTTGACATGAAACATTTTGAAGAGTGCGCAGGGGTTACAGCTTGATTCAGCTTTCGACATTCAAATATCGAATAAACAGGAGCTATGACATAAATCAAGATGATTTCCATACTACATTTCTTTTAGCAATCAAATATCATTAACACATAACTTTATATTCTATAATAGGCGTTACGCCGCATTTTGCTTCTAATTTTATCATGCGTACAGCCAGGGAGTGGAACGCGCTGCCGGCGTCTGTATTCCCAGAAAACTATAACTTGGGTGTATTCAAGTCGAGGGTGAACAGGCACCTTCTAGACCAACGCGCACCATCGTAGGCCACATCATCGCTTACCATCAGGTAAGATCGTGGACAAACGTTGATCTACATTCTATAAATAAATAAAAAATGGTCCCTAGATGGCGCTTTGAAGAACAATAAAAAAAGAGTATAAAAATTGTGCATTTCGCGACAGTATAATCCAATGTCCAATCAATGTATTTTTTGATAATTACTACAAAAAGCCAGCTATTATATTGTAAAAGATTATGACAACATTTAGTATGAAACTTTTCTTGAGCGAATATCCTTAACTGTAAAACGCTCCAAATAATACTTTAGAAGTAATTTCGTTGGGATTTTAAGAACTGCCTACGAGTAGTTGTCGATAAAACCACTCAAAATTATCAATGGCAACTTTGTTACCAAACGCATTTGTTAAGACTGCGAGGCACTGAGGACATTATGCCTCATGTTGGAGTAGTCTCAATTTGGCTCCGTTTGGACCCTTCAGATTTGGAACCCTAAAATTGATCCATGCAAACAAGCCATGCGATATTCGAATGGCTTTCCAAAGCCTGATATTCAATGTTGATGCAAGCCCGCTCTGCTTTGAGGCCGGCGCAAATTTATTCATTGAACAGCCACGATAGCCGGCCGGCGATGTTGCCGGACCTTTGCCCGCGTTTGCGCTTTCCACTGCAATAACACTGCTTTGTGTCTTTGCTACCTTTGTTTTGTCAGGCACTATCGTTTTTCGTTGAAAAAACCATGTAGTTAGAGGAAGTGTTAACAGCCTACTACTGATGGCAGCTGATAGTTTGATGCTGCATCTTATTAAAATGACGCGATCTGTAGTTTTTCTCAGTTGCTTCGAGAGTTTATTACCCGACTACGTTGAAGCCAAAATAAAGTGGTTTTTTACACTGTTCCTTCTTTAACATATGATATATTGGTTGGTGGCCTCTTCTGTGACCTCAGCTTATTTTAGAAACGTTGTGATTGTCCTCGGGTTAAAAGGTACATGACGTCACGTGAAATCCAAAATGTTGGCTTTTAGGGGACATAAAGTGCTACCAAAAATAATAGTTAAAGGTTAAAAAATCGTATTTGATATCAAATGATGGGTCTATATCAGTTGCATATAAGAATATACACATTTGCCATGTTGTCATAATCTTTTAAAATATCATAGCTGGATTTGTGTAGTAACTATCTAAAAAGGACATCAGATTGTGATGTCGCGAAATGAGTATCGTTAACATACAACTTCACAGTGAATCACAATTTTCATTTTAAACATTTTTTTTCGATTATTGTTCAAAGCGCCATCTATGAACCAGTAGCTGCGTAACTGCTATTGTAGCTAACTATAAAGTTGTAAATTAATGATATTTATTTCGCGACACTATAATTTCATCTCCTATTTTTAGGTAATCACTTATCTAAGTCAGCTATTCTATTTTTAAAGATTATGGCATCAGAAATTTTGTATGGAAGCATTACGAGAGGGATAAAGTTGACGGAAATGGCGAAAACACAGCTGTGTTCTGTTTTTAATTTGTTAGATGATAGCAATAAGTTTATCCCGGATTGACCCCATTTATTTTTTCAATTAAACGTTGCTGGCCATTACACCGACGCCTGCGGTTGACGCCGGTGGCTTCAACTGGGATTTTAATTGGACGCAGTTTAAATTGATGAATTCCTACAGCCATCACTATTGAACGAATGATATTCTATCGGTTCTGATTTTAAAATTCGTTTACTCGTAGCTATGCTCGGAATTTCTCTGACGTTATTAAATCCGGAATGCGGAAAACTGTACACGAACTAAGGTCACCGACATAGCTCGACGAGTCAGTGAGCTGAAGTAGCAATGGGCAGGTAACATCGCTCGAATAACGGATGACCAATGGGGAGTAAAAGTTCACGAGTGGTGACCACGAATCGCTGTATACAAGTCTTTGTAGTGTACCATGGAGGAGCACTGTGTCCAGCAGTGGACGTGTCTTGGCTGATTGATGATAATAATAATAAGTTTATTCACTAATCATCTTATACATATTTCAACTTAGATCTAACAAAATTAATTTATACATCACTAAATATTCAACGACCTCTGTTGTAGGCAAAGCCTGTGTCACAGAGGTCTGCCTTCCTGTTGCACAAATAATTTTTTTAAATGTTCCTGCAGACAAATCTAATATATAAACAAAACAAAAGATAATTATGATTGTGAGAGAAATGTTATTTAAATATTTCTAAGGCGGCACGAGAGGGTGTGTGTGTGTGTTTGTGTGTGATGATGATGATGGTACTCGTAGTATGCTATGAAATAGTATGTTAATATATATTTAAACAAGCAAGCTTAAGAAAATTGGACCTTTGTTGTATTTAAGTACAAAACTTTGAAACAAAATATTTTACGGAAAATCTGTGACAACACAGACTACAGACACCAATATCTATTTCTACAGCACTAACGACGCTACGTCGTTACGTCGTTCAACGTACCGTAAGCACACCCTCCTGTACCGCTCCCATACCTCAGTAACAGACTCAGTTATGCGTTAGACCTGTAGATCGTGTCAAAAAGATTTCATTTCTTTCCTAGATATTCAAAAGTTGTTTGTTTAACTGCCGCCGCACAGTTGATAATTAAAACGATAATAATGAACAACTAATTTAAATAAACAATTGCACACAAAAAATCGAATAAATATATAATAAAAATGTGATGTCAGTTTGCCGCTGCCCGTGTCGCGCAGTGAGCGCCGACAAGGTCTTCACTCAGCATGAGCTGCACTTCAGCCGGGAGTGGATGAAGCGCAGCACTGATGTTCAGTGAAGCCTTGATTCCCGACGGACACTAATACGCATTACTAGTATATACAATACGAGTATCACGAATCATGGGAAAATGTATAAAAATGAGTACACACAGGTACCTGTACTAATAAATAAGACTTCCCACAGGAACGACGCGACTAGAAAATGTAGGAAGCTCACATGTCCCCGTGCCCCTCACATGTATTTACACCGGTATTGGAGTTTACGCCAATTTATAATTGAATTCGGTTACCTTGTGGCTCATTTGGCGGTGGAATTTAGCAAACTTTATGGAAGATGGTAGGGGGAAATCCAACGCTTTTGGAAGGGTAATTTGGCATGAAAACGTTGGTGATTGGGTTTTGGGTGAATAAGTTTGTTTCAAGCGTCGAGCGTTTTGAAATAAGTTTTAAGCGGAATTTCCGGTGGAATTTCGTGATTCTTGTCAGTATTTTTTGTCTAAGACTAGTCTCTAAGTCTATCGCACTTTTATAGCCATTTAAAGTACTAATCATATTTATTTAGGTTATGACGGCATTAAAATGTTTTTGGTTCATTTTCATGCACAATGGATGAAAAATCAGTGAAGCTGTAGACAACAAACTGCCTAACAAATGACAATTTATACATATTCGAAGTATTGACTTTTGACTTTAAAATTCCTAAGTAAAAAGTTTTTTGTAATAACAAGTCGTTACTTGCGCCTTACCATGAGTTTGCATTGTAGATAATCAAAGTAGTTTTGATTATTACGCGAAATGATGCCAGGCCGATTTTTGTGAGTTATTAAACCCTTTCAAAATAATTTCACCTGTCGATTCTCACTATAATTGTATACGAGTGGAAATCAAAAGTTAAAAGGTTCCTCGAAATGAGGTCAATAAATCCGAGCTAGCGAATATACGAACCCAGTTAGAATTTTATTTTCAGTCGCTTACTATCGCTAGCGAGTGTCGACAGTGTGAAATCATGGTAGTAGCAACATGCAGCGTAAGTTCGACCGGATCTGATGAAATTATAGGGTTTCCTGAGGGATTGTGTTTCTTACCAATAATTAAATACAAAAAATAGGTAGTTAGGGTTGAAAGGCGCTGGGAAAATGCTTATAGAAAATTTGGTTGCGGGCGCGTGATGTGCTTGTGATACGAGACTGGACATGAAGTCGTGATTTCATCCTGTTTTCGTGATAAAACCCTCGAATTAAAAGAATTCCGCACTATCGTATCCACGTATCTATTTTTTAATATATATAATCAGTATTCAAACTGCTTGTTAATATTGTAAAACCTTTATCTTGCCCTTGCATAATTTAAATAAATAAATAAAAATTAAGCGAGAATGTTTTTGGCGGCAGATTTATCTATTTTTGTATAATTTAATTTATTTAAGTTTAAAATCATCTGTTCATTGTTATTTCTCCAAAACTGAAAATAAAAATAAATAAATAAATAGTTTTCACTGCCCAAATTTCATACGTGTAGCCGTGAATGATGAGAAATCACAAAACAAAGTTACTCTTACCTACTCTTAAATTCCGTAGACGAACTAAGGTCACCGACATAGTTCGACGAGTCAGTGAGCAGAAGTGACAATGGGCAGGCCACATCGCTCGAAGAACCAATAACCGATGTAAGAGTTCTCGAGTGACGACCACGTACCAGGAAACGTCTACCGGGCCGTCCGCGTTGCTTGATACAGGTAGATCGGGACCGGTTGATGTGTGGTAATATGAAGGAAACCATGTTCAGCAGTGGCCGTTTCCTGGCTGATGATGATGACTCTTAAACTAGTCATTGTTTAGTGGAAGCCAAATAATCTATAAAAGCGTTCGAATTATGAACGTGCCCTAAAGATATTAAAAAGTAGGTTTCATTAGAAGGAAATATCCTGAAAATTAATTAAATTCTCAAGCTTAATAAGGAAAATTCCGTTCTTAGAATCAACAAGGCGGAGCCGCGCGTCTAAACTTTTTAAATCGATATGTTGTACAAACAAACTGAGGGCTAGTTTACGGTGAGCCATGGAGTTCGTTTGGTGCTTCTATAATTATGACTGTATAATAATGAATTTTCAATCTAATTAACAAAAAATTATGGTATATAATGTGGCAGAGATTCGGGCAATAGTTCGAGAGAGAGAAAAACATGTCGATTTTGATACATGCTGAGTTTATAGCGAGAAAGAAGTGGAGTTTAAAATCCTAGTCAATAATTTGTGGTTTCACGTAAATAAAAAGCTTCTCATGGATTCTAATTTACATATCAACGCCGAGGCCAAACCGCTCTTAGGTTGAAATTCGTACAGTTTCCCTTTGATGATGTAGAATAGTAGAGTGTACCACTAAGATTTTTTTTCTAGATTACACCCGTAGTTTATAAGTAGTGATAAGTTATTTACGTGCCAGCCACTTAGCTTGATTAAACAAAAAATTACCGGTATATAATTATGTACTACACTGGTCTGTAGCAAAGAAGAGTTTTCTGATGTCATTAGCATGATTTGCATTTTGATATTTCCGAATAACATTGTCGAACGAAGTTTGTGTTTTTCGTTTTTAGGATTCCGTACCCGATGGGTAACCAACGGGACCCTATTACTGAGCCTCCACTGTCTCGTCCGGCCGTCTTTGTGTCAGCGGGCTGTATATTATGATCCGTATTAATACGTTTCGTTTCGTTATTCAGTTTAGTGACGAGTATTACTGTTTCGTTATATTCTTCTGTTACGTTACTAAACTGAGAAGCTAAGGCCTAGCTCATAAGGATCAGAGCTACTACAGTCGTCGTTTCTTAAACTTGAAAATAACTTTTCTATAAGTAATACTCGAAACTTTTTAAGCAGTCAGCATAAAAAAGTTGCAATTAATCTTTCGTTGATTTCCTTTGACCTTTTTATAAATTTTTATAGGTACTTTACAGTTTTGTTTGGACATGTGACCTATGCCTTACTTATCATTACAATTAATTTTATCAGTTTCGTTACAATTTCGTTACGGATTTTTACATATCAGTTTACTAACGATTTCGTTACGGTACATCTATTCTGCACTTCACCCATTAGGCAGACAGCTGAAACATTCACAGCGTGTGTATTTCTGCTGCCGTTATAACAATAAATAATAAAAATTGTGGATTTTTTAAACAGTTATGTGTATACATTAAAATTGCCACTTTACGATCACAACCCGTTAGTGCCTGACAGTGCCTGTATAAGAGTTTATGTAAATTAACAAGTGCGTAAATTAAAATAAAGTAAATTAACAATTGCAAATTTCGTCAGGAGCTTACATTAGTTAGAACATTGTTCAGTGCATATCGTCATACCTATTATTTATAATTTTCAATATGTTAACTATTGATATTCTATTAATAAGCCAATTAGAGCTCACTTTGTAGACTGTGTTCATGAATTACACGGTCCATTTATTTGTACCCTCTACATTCTATACCCAACTAGAATTACGGCAGCTGATATTCCACCACCTCCTTTACCTTTCATAAACACTGTCAAGGAGTGGAATTACCTGCCGGCTTCGTGTTTCCAAAGTGCTACAATCTGTACGTCTTCGATGCCGGAGTTAATAATCAACTTGTTGACAAGCGTATACTATCCATGACCACATCATTGACATCAGGTGAGGCTACGGTCAAAAGCGAGCATTTACAACGGAAAAATATGTTAAAGAAATGAAATGATATTAATTCCTCTCGAGTCGTTAAAAATTACGCCCAATTAATTTACCGCCCCCTATGATAACGTGTCAGAGAAGAAAATGCAAAGAAAACTCTCTATTGTCAGTTTTCTTCGCCGTGTATATTTTGTGTTTGGTATTGGTTTTTGGTATATCTTTTTATATTTGGCATAATACATCCGATAATGAAATTTTAAAAGTTGAAGTTGAAAAGAAGATAAACGTTTGCTTTTTAACCGACTTCAAAATAGGAGGAGGTTATCAATTCGACGGATATGTTTTTTATGTGTGTTACCTCAGAACTTTTGACTGGGTGAACCGATTTGGATGGTTCTTTTTTATTTGAAAGCTGGTGCTTCCCGTGTAGTCCCATTTCAATTTAGTCCAGTTCTGACAGTGGAATCCATGGGAAAACGATATAAATCTTAAATTTGCTTTTATAAAAGTAGACTTTTAGGGCAACTGAAGTCGGTTTCTAGTTCTTTTTGAACGCATTTACTTGTTAGTACATCAATTAAATGATCGTTTCATCGATTCCGCTGAGATGTCTGGTGCCTGCCTGTTTCGTATAAGATTTTAACTAGACAATTATACACTGGAAAAATATATATAAAAAGTTTTGTGTCGAGGTATTTTCATAGTCTAAAACATCGGTAAATCATCGTCCAGTCACCCCATTCCGATCACGACAACCACGCATGTAGGGCCACGTGGATCAATTATACCGATATTGATCCATAATGATCCGCACTATAATTACAGCCACGAAAACCACATTCCTATCAGAAAATCTCGAAACGGCCATTGCTTTCTATTCAATAGTCTTGTGTAGTACATGTACTAAGAACTAAAAAGACCTAATTCCCAATACTGTACTAGAGCGAACTATTCCTTAAATTTTCTGCTCTTAGTACATTTAGTACACTCGGACATCCGAGCGGAGAGCGAGCGTCCGAACGAAACGTCAACCAGCCGCCAGCCGACCCGAAGCGACCGAGACCGAAGTTGACCGAACGTCTCACGCAGTCTCACGGCTCGCGTGAGTGAAAGGTTTCGTTCTTAAACACGGGAGTAAGCGAGATGACGAGTTTTCAGATTTTTACTTCTTTACAAAACGTGATTTGACAGGCAGATCGATGAGATCTATGAAATTAGCAAAGTCTAGTCTACCGGTCAGTAGTTTCCAAGATATGACTTTTTAGGGTTCCGTTGCCAAATGTCAAAAAAACGGAACGAAAAATGTGTGCCCCAATGTTACTTCTAAAATAAGAGAATTATTCAATCAACTCAAATACAACGAAATACAAGAACTTTTATATTATGTTACTTGCTGCTACGGAACCCTTCATGGGCGAGTCCAATTTTCGGTGGAAGTTTGCATGGTAATGCACATCATATATTTTGAGTTTCAGCTTTAAGTATGGGGAACCCTAAAAATTTAGGGTTTTTTCTAATATTTTTCTGAAAATCTTAATTCAGTTCACAGAATACATCTACTTACCAAGTTTCAACAGTATAATAGTCCTTATAGTTTCGGAGAAAATACGGACGGACAGACAGACATGACGAATCCGTTTCCGGGTTCCGTTTTTTTGCAATTTGGCTACGGAACCCTAAAAATGTATATCTCGTCGAGATCGATGTTATAGAGACACCACTAGTCAGTAGTAAGTAATATGATTTTGGTATTGATCAATAATCAACCGTTCACTCGGCACAGATTTAATGATATGAGCTCATTCCAGTGTACAATAGTACTTATTACTTGCATGCCTGTCGGTCCTTCCTTCTGAAGATCGGAAACAACAACGGAGCATGAACTGTCGGGACCGGGAACAAGCCATACTATTAAAGAGTTTCCGTGTACTACTGTACTAGTTGTACTAAAAGTCCGAACTAGTACATTTGAGCAATTGTACTAGTACGGAGCGATCCGCTCAGTGAACGAGCACGCACAAGTCTAATTCAAACAACTCAGGTGAACTACTTACGACTGGAACAATTCGGTTTGAACTGGCGCAATCCGGTTTACTGGAACCACTTTGTCACAATTGAATTTCGAACACAAACACTGCACTGTTTTTTAAAACAATTGTTGAGGGGAAAACGTTTTTTTAGTGGGATGGACACGCGTGAAACTGGAATGACCAGCGCGGCGTCGATACGCAAACTGAACCGCCATGACAGTTTGCCAGGGGTAGTAACGCATGCGCACAACCCTAGAATTCTACAAACTGAACGATACCATCACTGGCGGCGCTAGTGCTCTACGAAATCGTAAAATTAGGTTGGTAAATCGAGTATTCTAGTTGGAGAACCAAAATGGCTGCTATTAATTTGTAATTTTCTCGAGTGTTGAGTGAGTTTTGTAAGTCTGCAGTGTGCTTTTAAGGTCGTTCCCCATTGTCTGGTGATGAGGGTTGGGAAATTGATGCGGCCCGAAATTGGAAACGAAGCCTTTTAAGTTTTGTAATATTATTTCGGAATTGACCGTTCAAAAGGAGCGTTTTAAGAATTTTCGCTCCTTTGTGTGGCCACCGTGTCCAGGGACGCATTCGGAAATACACTCGACCAAATATTGTTGTAACACAAACAAGAAATTGTAGGCATTACTTATCAAGGAATACCTAATACCGATGCACTTCTTGAAACCTCACCAACTGACCTGAAGTGCTCACCCAGCTAATAAGGCCCTGGATAATGCCGCTTTTCATAACAGAACTTGACTGCCTTTAACTCTTCACAATTCATAACTTGACCCATTGCTGGTGTGATTATTTCCTTTAAGAAAGAAACTGTTACTTTAAATAATTTTCTTCTGTGTTTCTGTTGCTTTTCCAGATGCAGTGAATTGTTACGAATATTGATATTTTCTTTCTTTAATTGTATGTAGAGGATACAGTACAATTATTTACATTATCTTTTGAAGGTGAAGGTAAAGGAAAAACTTGGTGTGCCAACGAATCCTGCAAACTCTTGAGAACTAATTCAAAGCTGTGGGTAAAGACTGATTGCCACATTACACTAGAAATTAAAGGAATACATAACATACCGCTAACAAATTACTTTTCAAAAAAGGATATTTCAAAGAAGGAGGAAAGTAACATCGCTGTAGCTACTTCTGTAGCATATGCTGAGACAGGTTCATTTCGGCGTTACAGTACACATATACAAAGTGCGGTATACATATACAAAGTTATCTGCAATATCTGCATATATATGAACTTAGATTAAGAAATATTGAACTGCATTTATGATGAATATATTTACTATTTATATTTTATTCAAAAGTTTTATTTAAATCGGTTGACGAGAAGGAAGTCAAAAAGATGTTTCAAATTCGGCCTGCACTTGTACACTATTTCAAAAATTCAAGTTATAATATAAATATGTACAGAAAAATACTAAAATTATTTTTGCACTTGTTATAATTCTACAATTTCATTCTTTTTGTAATAAGTGACAGCATCAAATGTCGTTTTATTGACGCCATCTTTTTTTAACATAAAGTTACCTGTTTCGTGTGTTTTATATGTTTTTGTACAAATAAACTAAACCAAAATATACAAAAATAGCAATAAAATCACTTTTATTTGATAATGGAATTTTAAAATTATGGGTGTACAAGACCAGGCCTTGGCGAAATACATTCGCGGAACGTGTCTTTTTATTCCCAGTTTTTTATCCATTTTTGGAGATATTTCAATAGATTTGGCAGTGACAGGCGTATTGGTGATTTCAATAAGATATTGTTGTTACATACGTATAGATAGATGCTGTTAACATGTTCTGAATAATTTTCCCTGAGTTGCCTTTTACGTCATCCGCTGGATGATCTAGCCCTTAGAGAGAAATATTATATTTAGCCTATCAAAGAAAAAACTGTATTAAAATCGATACACAATTGCCAGAGGCATGAGATAGCTTACACACAAAAACTTCGGACATATTGAAAACCTCCTCCGTTTCTGAAGTCGGTTGAAAAGCTAAAGAAACAATCAGAAAACTTGTAACAGAAATGTAAAACCGGCGTCGAATATTACTGAATATGCGACTATTGGACTTCAAAAAATTCAGCACAATGTTTCCACCTTCCCACCCTCATAAAGCTGACTTTGAAGTGGCAATACTTGTGGGCGGGGATAATCTCTTCGTCAATAAACTAGGGGGAACTTAATCCCCGAGATTTCACCTTTGCCGCGGTGTTTATTAACAATCTACGGAAAAAGCCTTGGACATTTTTGTAATAATATAGGTACATTTGTATATTCCACCGACTTCAAAAACAGAAAAGGTTTGACCCAAAAGAAAGTTCCCGGTTCAAGTGTCGGTACTATGACGCGCGCGTACGCACACATACGCGTGAATACAAACGTTATCCGTTCGATGTATATGAGAATAGGAACATTTGGTTGCAGGGTCCAGCCTGTGCTCTCGCTCTTACTTATTTATTTCAAATCAAGAGTCAATCTCATATTTTACTAAAGTCTCACCAAGGACCTCGTAGGATTTATCCTGAATGGTTGCATAATAGCAAAAGCCTCATAAGTCTATGTCTAGACGTGTTGAACACAGGTCCGGATTCAGAGTCAGAAATAATAAATTAGGGCTCCAGCTGACATAGACATTAACGTATTCTTTATTCACAAATACTCACTCACCTCACAATAATAGAAACAAAAAGACAGAAAAATTCACGAAATCAAAAAAATAGGATCAATTTTATTGTGTTTCGATGTCGCTAATGTCACTATCTCGTTTGACAGATGACGTTTTTCACTACGTTTTGAAACTTCTAACAATAGAATACTTACCAATCTTATCAAACCTATTTAGGGCATATCAGGTCAAATTGTATTGTGTTTTTTTATATTAAAAAAAACTTAGCACACACACACAGTTTTTTATTTATAATATTAGTTCGATGGTTAGTTTTAAATCTGTACAATTGAAATGTTAGAACAAAAACTTCCCACTAGTTCGATTAAACTGTAAGAACTACTGGGAATAGACGAATTAAGAAATAATTACAATTATTTAGACGGGGCCTCCTCCCTCTGAATCCATCTCTGTGGTATAAAAGATCTGTTTTCGCGAGGAGGGTAAGACAAAGGCGACGAGGGTCTCCAGTCTGTATTCCTCGCGAAGACATATTTAGACGTGTGTCACAAACCGAACATCATATGCACCCGCATTGCAGTTGTTTTGTGTGCTGACGCGATGCACTTTTGAATGTTTTGGGGGAATATTTTTAGGGTTTCGTTCTCTAAGGGACCCTATAAGCCTCCGCTGTCCATCCGTACGTTTGTCTATCTGTCAGCGCGGCGTTTATCTAATCTCTCATATCTTTTTTTATTTTATTTAAGATAGACCAACACTTGACCTCAATCTCACCTGATGGTGACGATGAGGTCGACGATGTTACGTGTTGGTCTATAAGGTGCCTATTTACTCCTAAACTATATATCGTATTTTAACAAATGAGGTGTCACTGAAAGCGCCATGCTTGTCCACGTAGGCTATATGACACTTGAACTCACACCTACTTACTGGCATTGAAGTAATCGAAGATCAGTTGTGTAGAGCGTCAGTCTTCGAACAATCGAGGTCTGGGTTCGATCCTGGCTCGTACCTATTTATGTTCTATGATAAACATCATTACCATTGGCTTTTCGGTGAAGGAAAACATCGTGAGGAAATCTGCACACTCCTGAGAAGAAATTCAAAGGTGTGTGTGAAGTCTACCAATCCGCACTGGTCCCGCGTGGTGGATTATGTCCCATACACTCTCTGTACGAGATTAGGCCTGAGACCCTGCAGTGGGGACATATATAGGCTGTTGATGTTGTTGTTACTGGCATTTCATGGTTCGTTGTTTGACTGCGGAACTCTAAAATCGGGAACATGGTAAGTCATGGTAAGGAAGGCCTGTGTAAGGAACAGTGAAGTTTATTTTTTAATATTAATAAAAGACAGCAACATGCGATAAAATCTATTTTTAATGTCCCCCATAAAACGAAGGGTCAGCTTCTGATCGCTATACAACGACATGCACCTGGCTTCAGTACGCTATAAATTCCATCACATTATTTTACAAGGAACTTCTCATAAGATTTGTACGAAAGTTTTTTTATGTACAATGGAATAACCCTTCGTTCCTCGTCAGCACAGTTATATAAGTACAACGCCCTTGTCCTTCATCTCCCCTAATGGTAAGACCTGCCACTTAAGTACGTTTTAAAGCATCTCCGTGGCCTAGTTGGACAAAGTACAGACGTATCATGTTCGATTTTTTCCGAGCGTACTTATTGCTTGATAAGAGGTAGGATAGTTTCCTGTCCGCTTAGCTAGATACCATTTTACCTAAGACAGCTGCCCAAAGAACTGCTGCGATCCGGTATGAAAGGTAGCAGAGTCAGCGCCTCTTTAGCTTGAAGCTTCTGGGTGAACATGGTTACCATCCAACGTGCTTATCGTCACTATCAAAGCTTCACCCATATGCGTCAGGTTGCCCGCTATCGGTATTTTACAGGAGCTATTTTTGTTGATTCCACCTTCGTCATTCAAGTACCGATCTAACAGCAGAACGTCAGCCCTCCACCCGTATACTGTGGATATTCCTACAGCTCGCAACAAGCGTTTCGCTTCCATTCATCATGCGTACAGCTAAAATATGGAATACACTACCGGTTTCCGTGTTCTCCGAAAACTAACACTTGGGAATCTTCAAACGAAGAGTAAATAGGCACCTTCTAGACCAACACGTAAATCGTCGACATCATCGTCACTTACCATCAGGTGAGATTAAGGTCAAGCGTTGATCTACCATATATAAATCAGGTGAGATGAAGACAATAGTTCAAATCCATAATACAAATTCAATTAATCTTTATTGCACACATACACACACAAAACAGAAAAGAACATAAAAGGTACAATGAAAGCGGCCTTATCGCTGAGAGCAATCTCTTACAGGCAACCTTGGGGCAGAAGAATCATATAAATAAGAAGAGGTAAGTGGTGCTACATAAATATATATATACATATGATGGATAAACAATAGACAAAATATAGAAGATCAGGAACAAAAGGAAATCAGAGGATATAAGACAGGAAAGAAGAAAAGACTGCTAAGGAATAACCTGTTCAAGGAAGGAAAAGTTTTTAGGCTAGTTTTGAAGGATTATAAGGGGCTCGTCGGGGCCATTATTCATTACGAAAGAAAATACAGTCTCTGTAGGAGAGTAGCCTGATCCCCTGCAGTGGGGACTTATATATAGTCCAAGCACTCTTATTTATTGGCACGTTGGTGCGGCTCTGGTGTTGTTGGTCGCTATCCTCCCTCGACGGTACACCACGACCTCGGCCAGCAGTCCTCCCTCATGAAGGTCTCCAGCTCGCAGGTCGGGACTCGCACCACAAACGACTTGAAGGATGTGTCGTGGCCTACATATGAGGGTACTACCATCTCACTTTTTAAGTTTCAAATCTATAGCTATCCCTGTCTCATGGTATTTCCCGAAGTCATCAAACGAACAGACAAGTTTACCGAGCGTTCAATATTTATTACTGCGCAGTAAAGTTGACGGGCTGAACAACTGTGCCCTCCAGTAATGTCGGAAATACTTGCACTTTAACTACTACACGATGTTGATCCATATCCATAGCTCAAAGGGACTATATCGATAGTTTAAAAAACATAAAAACTAGCACAAAATAATATCTAGCATCATAAATGAACATAATCGTCTTCTTATAATATAAAATTCGAGTTTGTTCGAATACTTATAACTCGAGAACGGCTGCACCGATTTTCATCGTTTTTGATTTATTTTATTTGTCTCCGTCCTGAATAACATAATTGCACACACAAAAAACTACATGTACTTTTTTCATGCACTCACGACCTAACAAAAACTTATAAATGACTTGATTTTTGTAGAGGGATAGTTGAAAGACCAAGGAAGGACATAGGTAACATTTTATACCGATCGAACGAGCAGTTCCCACGGATTACGTTTTACAGTCCATGCGGGCAAAGCTGCGAGCAGAAGCTAGTTTTAATATGTAAAAAATAGTCGGGTTTGTTCGAACACGAATAACTTGAGAACGGCGGAGAATATATTTCCATGTTTTTTTATTGGTCGTATTTGTCTCCGTCATGAATAGCAGAATAACTATTTAAACATTGGATAGATTGAAGAAGAAAAAATCGTTTTTTCTTATACATTTTGCATGGAATGATATTTACGATGATGATCAACAACGGATTGAATGATTTCGTTAATTTGTTTGTTTCAGTCATGTATCGGTCCTTCCTTCACGACTTAACGGAAAGTTTGGATGATTTTTTATGGGGGTAGGTATTTCCCTCGGTATAAATCCTGAAGTCCGAAAGAACTGGATACCGATAGATACCACTGGTAATCGAACCCGGGACCTCCGAACTGTTAGGCCAAGCGTGCAGCTATTAAGCCACGGAGTCTTAACATAAAACTCAATATATTTGTAGAAAGAGTAAGTTACTGCATGTACCCGTAGTAAGTATTCGTCGTGCGACTTCCATTAGGTAAATCTTCTGAATAGCCCAACTCGAGCGTTCGGTTGTGTTCATCGTAGTACAGAGAGGTAATCAGGTAATCAAGTGAGGGGTCTCGGATTTTATATAGCTAGCTTTTTAACGCGACTTTGCCTGCGTGGATTTCAAAAATCATCTAGCTAAGTGGTGGTGGTTGGGCATTTTCTACGTCCGCCAGACTAGCTACCAACATATTATCTAAGTCTACCGCAAAACATCAGTGCTTAATAGCACTGTTGTGTTCCGGTATGGAATGTAGCAGATTCAACACCTCATTGGCTTGAAGCTTCTGGGTGCACACACACACACACATACTTCTTTTACCCTATGCCATTTTCTGACCCGTGAAAACTCTATACAAAAAGTTACAACGTAAGTATAATTAACGCGTTCAAAAAGAACAAGAAACCGACTTCAACTGCCCTAAAAGTCTACAGCATTCATACCCTAAAACATTTCCTCTTATAGGTACAATTATCTGGGTGCATAATTAATTGGTTTTCGTTGATTTTTTAAAAAGTATTGAATCAATTTCGATAGTATGTATATGGGATCACCAAGCAAAAAAAGAATCATCAAAACCGATTCATAATTGGCGCAGCTATCACGTAACATTCATATAAAAAACATACAAAAGATCTGAGGACCTCCTCCTTTTTAAAATTTGGCTAGAGAGACGGACTCACTTTCGCATATTAGTATGGATCTATATAAAAGCTGGTTGTTAATATAGCATAAGTATCAGGATCGTCATGATAAAAATCTGTATGAAAAAAATATTAACAAAAATCATGTTCCTAACGTTAACGGGGGTCCCAACGTTTGTGGACCTGAGTAGGTGCCTGGATCGCACTCAATGAAGCACCAATGCAATCCCGGAGTGGAACATACTCGTATTCGGAATATAGTTACCGCATAAAATATAGTCATACTTTATTTATTGTACTCGGGGAGCTTAGTTTTATGTGTTTGGTTTCATTCTCAGAGAACTAACTATACTATTTTCATTCATTCAAGCGGAAGAAGGCATCCTTTTGATGTACAAACATGTGATACCATTAATACTTTCAAACGTAAGCTATTTGACTTTTTAGTAGGACATTCTATTCTTTAAATGAATATTTTAACCATTGACCATGTAACGGATATGTTTTAGAATTATAATGTTTTTATGTTTATACACATTATGTTGTAGTTTATAAATTTTTAGAGTAGTTGATAAAATATTGTGTGCCGTGCCGGCAAACTATAGTAATACTGCTAAATATCATAAGACCTATGTTACCTATAGTTTACAACAAAATATCATTTCATTTCAAGAAAGTTAAAATACGTATGTCTGTCTGTCTCTCTGTTCGTTGTATTTTCACGCCTGAACGGTTGGACCGATCTTGATGAAATTTGGCTCGCAGAGAACGTATGGGATGTAACTGAAACTGGTTTTGTATTCTCTTCAAAATGTGACATTACGGCTTGTTACTCTTTAGAAAATCAAGGAACAATGTAATGAAAAATTTTCCTTTTTCATAAGATTCGATTTGTCTAAAGCCTTCTTTTTATCCCCCCCCCCCCCCCCCCCCCCGCCCAAATCACCCATCACCCGTCTCACTAACACACAACCTTCACACACATACAAACTTTCACACATTACACATTTCCTACACATAACACATTCCCCCACATTACATATTCCTCACTCATACCCTCTTAATTTTGTTTCTTGCTATCTTTTATTTAGACTTTAACGAATTATTTTTATATAATTGTCATTATTATTTTTTATTTATAGTTTATTTCATTTAAATATAATTTAGGTAGGTTCGGATAAGAAGAGCGCAGTCTCCTGGCACAGGTGTTGTTATACTTACAAGATTATAACCTGGAATGCTGCTTTAGATAAGTTTTTAAAGAAATACACAATTTTCCATTTTCTTTTTGGGGAGTACTAAGTGGAAAGCATCAAATCATTTCATTAACGCCATCTTTATTTTTTGTTTAAGGCTTTTTTGCGCGTATAATCAATGTTTTTGTTTAGAAAATGTACGTCTGAATATAATAAAATGTAAATTAAAACACTTTTATTTGGTAATGAAGTTTTAAAATTAATAGTATACAAAGACCAGGCCAGGGATTCATACGTTCGTGGAACGATTCATTCACTATAAACTAAAACGCGAATACCATAACTTTACCACCCGCTCTATTAAACAAATAACCACCATTATGACGTCATAAATCTGTCTGTCCACTCACGGCAATGAGGGGGTCAACCTCGGGAGGAGGGGGTCAAGTTAGAGGTAGGGGGGTCAAAATGGGGAGTTAATATGTCTAAGGACATCGCATGGCCGTGTGCAATCGCGTGCACCGAGCTTAAGAGCTTCGTAATTGCATTGGACAAATTGAATTACGAAAAGGGGCTAGATCACGACAGAGATAGCGCTATCGCGTCACTATGTGCCCAAAAGAGACAAATAACACAAATTGTTGAATTTTGGGGAATATTGATCATACTGCAGCATCAAATATATGTTTACGGCTAAGCTAAAAATAAATCCATTTTAAAAGCTTTTATTTAACTTGTTCAAATAAGGCTTAGAAAAATGGAAAAACATTGAAATGAAATACACATTAAAACAATAAGTCGCCAGTTCAAAAAGAGTATGAATTACCGGGCATATATGTATCTGTCATTTTTTAAAACACCATCTCCGGTCTTTACTTATTTTAGACGGAACCCTAAATAAAAATAGAGATTAATGCACGATTTGTAAGTTAATCATAATTACACAACCTAAGGTAGAATGTAGTAGCAGAAGGGTGCGCTCTAGACTTCGTGCTTTTCAACATCGTCAAAGATTATCTTGAAGTTAAACAGATGTGTCAATCAGCTTCAATAGATGTGACTGGCAGTACAATACTTACCAGGCTCTTATCAGCCCGCAAAGGACTTCAGAATACATATTATAAATTACGAGCTGAGGGGTGCGGGATTGAAGGTAACAAGTGTCCAAAAGTTTCTGAGTTTATTCACATGTCTAAGCCAACGTATCGGGTATTATTGAATGAGTGCATCCTTGTATTCACCCGTGAAGGGTTTGGTTTTCCCCACACGGAGTCCTTCAGCACGTCGATATATAGATATATCGTTCAAAGTAGAACGTCGCGTCGCTGTACAAGACTCATTAGTTACAGCTTTATAGTGGTAATCTGCAAAGCCTGGAACACCGACGTAAAACAGCCAGCCTTTCGGTTTTCTACAGGCTTCATTTCGGGGAGTGTGTGATTGCATTACACGACCTAATTCCACCGGCCCCTTTTTACAACCGGACAGCCAGAACGGCTGAGTTCCACCCTTACTTGGTTGACATTCCAGATTCATCCGTTAACCATCCTAGACCACATTATCGCTAACATCAGGTGACATTGTGGTCAAACGGAAGCCTATCTAATGTAAAAAAACGCTGACGAGGGTCTGTCACTACTGACACACCTTACAACTATCAAGTGATATCCATGTGACGTTATAAATCCGCAAGTAGTTGATTGTCTTTGTGTATGTTTGTTACCCTTTAATGACTAAACGCTTCAACCAATAGAGATGAAATTTGCCTTTTATTGCTTTGTAGTCAGATTCCTATTTTGTCAGATCATAGCCTGTGACATGGAGATGGACAGTGTCTGGATGTTACCCATCCCCTGTTATTATTTTATAGTAATCTAAGACGTCAGGAACAAAAAGCATCTTTATAAATTCCACGTATAAGAAGTCCACTGTTGGGCATTAGCCTTATTAGTGTGATAAGATATAATAACAAATAGCTTGCGGTGGAATGGAATTCATGAGACGCATGTGAGCAATAAGAGTGAGATATGTCAGACATTGACGAACTGACGTTAAGACAATATGTCACTCACATCCGTCTTATGCTGCCCTGGCTGGTATTGTTGTAGCTCTATGACGCTTTCTTAACACAACTAATTGTAGTACACTTTCATTAGGATATTTGAATAACAGTGTCCCTTCTGTATAAATAAGAAGGTGGATACTCTGTGGCACACGCCCGGCAACTGTTGGATCGATTCAAAGAGTTCAAAGTTCCATAAGCTGGATACGTTTTGATCCGTTATTATTGGATATACTATATACGTTCTAGTCAGTGATGGGCTTATCTAAAATGAAGAGCAACGATCTGCCTGTGTACTTTGGACACCCTTTTCAATTTTGGAGGGTAAGTCTAGTTTCTTATAACTACTCTTACATCGAATATGAGGTAGCCTAGACACATATCGCCTTTGTGAAATGTCTTCCCGCAAACGACGCCAACATGAGCTGAAAGCGGGCCGGCTGTGTCGTACAGAGGCTGGTGAGGTTGCGTTTGTGTATTTGTGGTGATTGATGCTTGTCTGGAAAATGTTTTGCATTTAATTTTATGCCTCTTTATGTGTACCCATATTTTTCTGCCTAAATTGATGTTTTCACAGCTACAAGTATTCAATTTTATTTCAACTTGATACTTCTACGCATACATGCCGTGGCAGTTCAGTTAGTTAGAGGTAGAGCGTCAGTCCTTGAACAATCGAGGTCTGGGTTCGATCCTGGCTCGTAACAATGAGTTACAATTTTTTTGGGAATTTATGTACGAACGATAAAATCGTTACCATTGCCTTTTCGGCGAAGGAAAACATCGTGAGGAAACCTGAACATTCCTGAGAAGAAATTCAAAGGTGTGTGTGAATTCTACCAATCCGCACTGGTCCCGCGTGGTGGACTATGTCCCATACACTCTCTGTAGGAGATGAATAAAGTGAATGCGGGTGGCCTTTTTTCTTTTGATGTACGTAGCCTAATAGTACCTACCTGAAGTTTCAAGGGCCATGTAAATGTTAGAGGAGTGGAAACATTAGACGAGGGCAACGACATCACTCACGTAGGACGAAATGAGCTGGAAAAATACAGGGGCGAACACAAGTGGTGTGCTATGAAATATGTGAGGCTCAAGGATGATTGATCGCCCTATGTTCCCGGCTGTATAACAGATATCGAGTAGCTTCGGCTATGGCGTAGTTTGCCTGTTTAATAAATGAAGAAATGGTAAATTTTGTACGAAAATTTCATTTTGACCACTCCAAGTATATTTTATAATTTGGTCGACGATTACTCGTAAACCTGTAAAGCCACCTGAGTCGTGATAGTTTTCCTTTTAAGTTTATCAGTATATATTCTACTACTGCCATTTTAAAGCTATTTTTATGATTTTTTTTCAATCAATAGTTTAGCAGATATAACTTAAAACTTCGTAAACGGGTCCCTGAATCGAATCTGAATCCGAAAATCGAAAGTGGGTTTCCCAGACTCTCAATATTTTTGAAAGACCTATTCAACGATACCCCACACAATGGGGTAGACGCAAAAAAAAATGACATCCACAAGTTACGTGTATGGGAGCCACCCTTAAAAATATATTTTCCAAGATTTTATTAGCCCACTTTGTTGACGTGATTATGTATACTCGTACCAAATGACAGCTTTCTAGTAGTAAGAGTCTCTGAACTATGCAAGGATGGACAGACAGACAGAGCGAAACTGTAGTAATAACAAGTCTAAATACTCTTATCCTTTCTAAGGAGCCGTGAGGTGTGACTTATACTCGTCATGGTAATAGTTTTTTCTTTACTTATTTGTAGGAGCGCCATCGAAGTGAGAAATCTCAAGATAAAATGGTGAATGTGGACGAGATGAAGATACTGTCGCAGGTCGTTGGATACGACTCGCTACAATTGAAAAGGTAAGTTGTAATTAACGCGTTCATAAAGAACTAAGGAACCGACTTGCGACTGCCCCAAATGAGCCCAAACTCTAGGTGCTTACGAAGTGGTTCCACTTTCTACTCCCTGGCTTCATCATCAGACCCTTTTCTCCAAGTCTACCACTATTGATGGGCTAAACTCGTCAAACCAAACCAAAAAAGCCTAAACTCGTAGTGCCTACTAGTATCCCATGAAGGATTCCACTCTCTACTTCCTGGCTTCATCATCAGATCTTTTTACCACTATTATGGGCTAAACTCGTCAAACCAAAAATACCCAAATAGCTTCAAGTGTACATATAAAATATGAACAATTCCCTCGATTTTACCAGAGTTTCGTGATCGTTTTGTGAAAATTTGTGGTGAGCAGGTTTTCATCCTGCGACCACCATCAGATAGCATGAAGGAAAATTGCAAACTCATGGGGTATACAATAAATCTATCGATTCCAAAAAGTATCACATGGGATTTCACATTTCACCGGGATAAAAAGTATCATGTGTCAATCTACAACACAAAAACTAAAACATGTAATGACATACATCCGTTGGGACGTGAATGAACGACGAACGAAACATGTATATAGTTCAATTTATTAAACAACTAACTTTCAGACTTGCCATGCACAAAGCTACTACAAAAGTCCAAGAGATTCTTAATCAGGAAGACACGAGACTATGACAGAAAAGAGAAAGACTTCGACTTCTCTTACAGAAAGAAGAAGAAATGTACATGGACGAATTAATGAGAAGACAGGAGAAAGGAAAGGAGATAAAGAAGGATGACTGTGATTATTGTAAAGAGAGAGAAAGTAAAATAAAAGAATATGAGGAGGAGATTGAGAAGGAGAAAGTCAGAGAGTGTCAGAAGGCTTTGGAAAGGGAGGAATTGTAAGTGTCCGAATTCTAGAACCAGTTCTATTATTTACCTCTAGAATCACATAATATTCCATTTAATAGTAAACTAGTGACAATGACCGAATAGGACACCTTAGCGTTAATTTATTTGAATAAATTGTTTTGCAGATTCAAGCCACTCACAAAAGAAGACGAGTTACAATTGAGAAAGATGCAGATTATGCAAATGCAAGAGAAGAAGTACATAGAAGAACAAGAGCAACAGGTGGAGAAGATGTGGCATCAGGTACTTCTAGACGACGTCAAAAGAAAAGTAAGTAGTGATTACGCCTATTTATAGCCTATAAACAACGGAATGCGAAGAACCAGTTTATTGTCCGTCTGACAAGATTATTTTTATCTGGAACGGCCACAGGTATCCAGTTGAATTTCTGTCTCTTGGAGTTGTAAAGAAATCAATTCATTTCTACTTGAAATCTTTTAGGAACATCAAGAGCGATTGGACTTTGAAAGAAGGCAGAAAGAGATGCAAGAACGACGGCTGGCGTACGATGAACAGATAGCCAGTGCCAACAGGAAAAGGCAGGATGCTTTGCGGCTGGAGAGAGAAAAAGAAAACAGAAGATTGGAGATGATGAGAAGGAAGATGGAACAAGATCATTATGATGGTAAGACAATACAATAAGACACCTGAATAGGATAATATAAACAGTTTATTACTATGTACCTACAAATTATATGGATTTGTAGTTTTACTTCATCTTACCCCATAAAGTTAATAAGATCGAAAGCTTGTTCAACCTCAAAAGAATGAGGAGCTGGCTGTGATAGTTTTTATATTTCCCTTAGCCATCTTTAGTGTGATTTTATTCGATTGACTTCTGCCACCACTAGAGTACACTAGGCCTAATTTGTGCTAGTAAATAACTAATAAACATTAATTCTTCTATTTTCGTTGAAACAGCATTGAAAAGAAAGAAAGATCAACAGAATTTAAACATGAACAATTACATAGAATGTCATCAGCTGAAGCTAGCAAGGCTTAGGGAGCAAAAGGAAAAAGAACGAGATCTAGACGACAAGACTATTAGAAAAGCGCTGCAAGAGTTACAGGAAGAAAGAATACGGAAGAGAAATGAAATGGTCAGTGTTTTTGCAATGAAAGGTAATTTACATGATGATTATATTGAGAACGAGTTTATACTACTTTCAGAAAACACTTCAAATAGTGGAGAAAGTGTTTGTGGACTACCAAAACCGTGAGCGACTGATGTCTTCAAGGCAAGATGAGGAAGCCGACAGGATCACCCAGGAGTGGAAGAATGAGGAGGAGTCCAAAGCTGATGAGGTGTACCGAAGGATGGAAGAAGAGAAAAAGATAAGAAAAGAGGTACATACGAAACCAGAAAGTTAAATTAGCTTTAGCAATCGAGGTCTGTGTTCGATCCTGGTTCGTACCAATGAGTTCCAATTTGGAATTTGGAATTTATTTACGAATGGTAAAAATCATTACCATTGGCTTTGAGGAAACCTGCACACATCCCGATAAGAAAGTCAAAGATTCAACGGTGTGTCTACCAATAGGCACTGGGCCCGCGTGGTGGACTATGTCCCGTACACTCTCTGTAGGAGAGTAGGTCTGAGCACCTGCATTGTCGTGTGATATAATAAGTGTATTTGCTTCGAACATACAACATAAAATATTTAGTGTCAAGTCCGAAGTAATATGCTGCCTTCTCTAATTCAACCCGAAACGAAATCGATATCTTTACTGTCTTTGTTACCTTATCCAAAAAGAAGCCTTACAAGGTGCTGGCCCCTTGGTTTAGTTCAATTTTAAATCTTAGTTTAGCTTTTTGCTGTTGTATGCTTTCACTATAAATAATGTTATTTTACATGAATTTTAGTCCAAACATGCACGCTAAAATAACATATACAAGTATATCATCATCAACAGACTATACATGTCCCCACTGCAGGTATTCGATCTACTCTCCTACAGAGAGTGTATGGGACATAGTCCAACACGCGGGACCAGTGCGGATTGGTAGAATTCACACACACCTTTGAATTTCTTATCAAGAATGTGCAGGTTTCCTCACGACGTTTTCCTTCACCGAAAAGCCAATGGTAATGATTTTTATCATTCGTACATATATTCTAAATAACAAATTGGAACTCATTGATACGAGCCAGGATTGAACTCATAAATTGATTGTTCAAGAACTGACGCTCTACCCAACTGAGCTGTAAAGTATACTTGTATAATCAGTATCAACGTTCAGAAGCACTCATAAAGAATAACAATGTATGATTATAAAAGTACAGTTTTAGAAACTATACTTGAAAAAACGTAACGTAAACGCGATCTGTTTTAAAAAATTGGTTATCTGTAAAGTCGGTTTACGGACGATAATTTAAAGTTATAACGTTATAAGAAATGATTCGTCACAAGCCGAACGCTTAGGCCGCTCGTGTCTCTCTATCGCTTGTTCCGCGCTCTCGCTTTCAAGCTCGGCTCAGGCGGAACGTGACACTTTTTCATGCGTGCAGTTCATCGATTTATAAGACGTTGTCACGTCAAAAATATCTAATAAGTTTGCAATTAGATTTCATCACACCTGATTGTAAGTGACCATAAGGCGGTTGGATGATGAGCAATCGAAGCCAGTAGGCCGAAACCTGAGACGCTGGCTCAAACATGGTAGCAGCAAGCCAGGCAGACATAAAAAATGCCCAAACACCAACCAAACCGAGTACTGGTAGGTACCACTGGGAATCGAACTGGGGACCTCCGGATTGTGAGCCCAGGGCGGTTGATATGATCTATGACTAAGGATCACGTCCAGCAATGGACTTCTGTAGATAATTACAATGATGATAATAATTTAGAGAGCGACAGAAGAATACCGAAGATACGTTGCAACAAGAAACCAAGACCTGGAGAGAGCACGCCAGGAGAGGGTTGCTCGCATGGAGAGAGTCAAGCGGAGCGCTGTCAGAGAGTTGCAGAGGAGGTTGGACAGTGCCAACATGGAGATGGTGAGGCAAATGGAGTATAGAAACGGGCTGACTCGTCAAATCATAGACAACCAGAAGGTTCTGGTAAGTTACACTGGATTTGCTTGCGAGACTACTCGAAATATATACTATAAAAAATACCGCATCCTCTCATTAACGTCCATGTATATTTTAGAAACATTTAAGTTGGTTAAGCAACAAGCAAACTTATTTTCGCGAATCATAAACACCAAAAGAAATAATCGGGACCTAAATAAACTAGAATTACCTTTTTCAAAACTTATGTTATTTCGATACCTCAATGCATGCTGCCGTAAAAAACATAGAAAATACACGACAATTTAACAAACAGTTGAAAGAATGGCTTATTAAAACCGTCCATACCATCGCTATTTAGACATACAACGCTAAAAGTAATATGTATATATGTTTTAGGAAGCAGAGCTGAAAGACATCGAAGATAAACAGAAACCGTTCACGAAGAAATCTGAAACATTCAGGGATGCTATGGCTAAGAAAGTGGACCGATCTCCAGGAAGGCAGAGGTATTATTTTATTCCATACTACGGCCTCCGTGGCGCAGTAGACTCAGACGTGGAACACACGTGGCAGGTCCCGGGTTTGATTCCCTGGAGGACATTGTAAAATATCACTTTGTGAGACTTTCCCGTTCCCCAGCTTGGTTAGGACTAAAACATAGTGATTACTTGCTCAGTGGCATGGGTATAGGGTAGGGTATAGACTAACTACTTCTATGCTATGTTATATGTGGTTATATATATATAGCACAATGTAGTTTACTCGTATTACTCTGTGTATCTAGCAAAGATGTGTGGGTCGTCAGCTTCCTCATAGAGCTATGAGAATTCTACGCATGCCAAATTTTAAAGCAATTTAGGTGCAATCAAACTTTAGCATTCATAATTTAGCAGCAATCATG
Source organism: Carcina quercana (assembly GCA_910589575.2). Classification (NCBI taxonomy): domain Eukaryota; kingdom Metazoa; phylum Arthropoda; class Insecta; order Lepidoptera; family Depressariidae; genus Carcina; species Carcina quercana. Next base: position 7,415,558 of record OU342449.1, on the reverse strand, counting down.
ACTCAGTTACAGCGAGTTGTTTTTAGTGTGTCAGCTGGAGACATGGGTCTCCAGCTGACACATGCCAGGAAGGCAAACCAGTGAGGTTAGGGCTTTAGACTATAGTCAGGCATTTAAAGCACAATTAAAGCAATGAGAGCCAAAAAAATTTACGATCACATTGATAAACTGTTGGATCTACGAACGAAATACCGTGTGTAAGCTGGCGACCCGTGTCACCAGCTTACACATCTGGATCTTCGTAATTATTCAAGTTACGATTATGTATTGTACCTCATATTTTAGAGCAAAATAGAAGCAATAGGCTTCAAAATTTTCGAATCTCTAGTGCTAAAACTGTTTGAGCTACGAGCCGATATGTGTGTGTAAGCTGGTGACATGGGTCGCCAGCTGACACATGTTGTATCTCTGAAACTACATAAGTGAGAACTTCGTTTTAAAGATCAGATGAGACCATACAATAGAAGCGTTCACGAGTCAAAATTTCAAATCTCCTGGCTGTCTAGATTCAAAGTTATAAGCAAAAAACTATTTTCCCGCCAAAAAATTCAAAATAATCGCACGGACGCCGCTGAGCGGGCCGTTGCCGTTCCGTGCGCTACGCTATTACAATAGAGTTTCAACTTAGCCGTCATTGTTTTAAAATTCATTTTACCCTCCACTTTCGTATCGATTCAATTGGTATATTGAGCGTGTTAGACCAGGAGCCGACAGAAATAAGCAATGGTATACTACCGATTAACTTTATAGAGAGATTACGAACGACCTTCACCAAATTTGAGGTCAAGTGATAATATAACCCTTCATCGTTGGTGCATAATTCAAGTCTACTAATTTAACTAATAGGAAGTCAAGATTTAGTTTAGTAATGAATCAACTTATCAGAAATAACAATTTACGGTGTGATATAACATAGTATAAGAGGTATATGTTCAACATATACAGTTTACATCACTATGATCAATAATTGTTGAGCTCGGTATTTAGTGTATTTTCAATAGCAATCCATACTAATATTATTTATAAAATAATATTATGAATGCAAAAGTGATTTTGTTTGTTTGTCCTTTATTATCGTCGTAACGTAGAGTCAGAATGATGATTTTTTGTATAGGGGTAGTTTGGAAAAGGATGGAAAATGACATAGGCTGTATTTCTTAAACTTTTATTCATAGCTATTTTCATGGAAATTGCAAACAATATTGGCACATTTTAATAAAAATTATTGCTTATACTCAGAAATTTAGATTTGCAAATGAATAAAAATCTTATGATTTGATATATTTTTATTATAAAAGTCGACTAACATTGCTTTGTCTGATTTTCATAATATCAAAAACGGGACATGTGCGAGTCAGACTTGCGCACCGAGGGTTCCTATATTTGTCCCATAAGACTTTGTTTTTTGCCAAATTTCAGGATTATAGATCAATCAAAAATATGCGTCATGCACGGCTTTGATATAAGGGATTGCACACCTGAGTATTTGATATCAATTTCAACTTGATGCATTCACGCATTCCTTAAAAAAGGGGTCTTGACAGACCGAAGAACAACAAAGAGATCAAATCTAGTGTTCGCCTAAATATATTATTTAGTCACAAAATTAACCGTTTATGTACATAATAAATATGAATGTACACAAACACACACACATACACACACACACACACACACGCACACACACATATGAGCATAGCAAACTTAAAATAGGAACTAAGATTTTAAATAATACTGTGTAAATCCGTCTGGAAGACGCGGTGCACTTCCAACACAAGTGTCGAAAGACTACTTTCTGGAAGGCCCCTGCAAAACTCTGTAAAAGTTATTTAAGAAATAAACGCTTTTTACTTTTACTTTTTTTTTAATTGATCATAACAAAGGTGCTTCTGAAAGGCGATAGTTGTATTCTAAAGAAGTAAACAAGTCATAATTTTGTATGGGAACCCATATTTTGTTGAAACTTATATATAATAACCAGTAGAATTCAGAATACCTGCCTTCTAAAGTTTGTGTATATTAGTTAACATCATTAAGATTAATTATTTTTCTAAAAACTAGCGTTACATTATCACAGGTTGGATACTATAAAGAAATAAACGAGACATAGCTTTGTATGGGGACACAAATATTTTGTTTGAAAGTTATACATAACAAGCCCTAGAACTAAAAATACTTGCTTTCTATATTGTGCATTAGCAAATAAAATAAAACCAAATTTTTCCTTCTAAAAACCAACACTAAGTGTTCACTTATCACAGGTCGATCAAAGTACATAATCATAGATTGGATATTCTAAAGATATAAACTAGTCTTTTCTGTCATCTTAATATCTTACATCAGTGAATAAAATTCAGGATTCAGATTTTTCTAAAAACTAGTGCAAGTTCAATCATCACAGGTTGATCAAATTACACAATCACAGAAGAGTTATAATATAATATGGCATCATTAAAAATTCACACAGTAAACATCTTGTCTATGTATGCACCAGAGCTAAGCCAGCGAAGTAAGTACCTACTCATACAATCATTCTTTATTTACATTTATATCAACTATAATAAAATTCCGACCCATTCTTATAAACACGCACCGTCCAAGGGTTTTTATAGAAAAGTAAAAATATAACCTTGGTTCCGGAAGCGCTTTCCTTTGGAAAAAATATGAGACGAATGAACCATGTTAAATGCGAAAAATCGTTGTTGATAAAATAACTGGGTATCAAATATTTTCTTATAATTAACTTAATTACTTTAATTAATTATCACAGATAGTTTGATTTTAAATTACTTAGGTATACAATTACATACCACTTAAGAGAAGAATCTTCAATTAAAATCTGCCTTAGCTAATTTAAATACTTTGATACACAACACTTGAACACATAAAAATTGGTCAAGCCGTTTCACAGGAGGTCGGTCACAAAAACCGTGACACGAAATTTTTATATATTAGATATCGTTCCTGCGATCATGATGGTGAAGGCATTTGCTATGCCCACCTGGCTAGGTAGTGTTCAAATTGAATATTCTGGGACTTTACAATTTCATAATATGTCTAATTGAATATTATTGTATGCTAGTTTTTTATTCATTATTTCCGTTACAATAACAAATAATTTTCTTAGTTTTTCAGTCTGTTGTGTGAATATTGATACATTACTAGTCGCGTTATTTATTGTTTTTTCTATAACAGTATGTTTATTTTTGCACTATAAATATTAAAATGTTTCTGAAACGGTGATTTCAGGTTTCCGTTAAAATTAGAATAGTTACCGCCTCCGTAACCTAAGGACTAAATGTTTGATTTACAATCAGGAAGTCCCGGGTTCGATTCCCAGTGGGGGTATCGGTACTCGGTTTGGTTGGTGGTAAGCCATTTTTTGTCTGCCTGGCTCGCCACCACCATGTTACCTAAGTCTGCCTCCAAACGGAATTGTTAATAGCACTGTTGTGTTACGGTATGAAAGGTAGCAGAGCCACAGTGCCTCTATTAGTTTGAGGCTCCTGGGTAAGTATGATTTCTATCGAACAGCCTTTTTGTCACTTACCACGTGCGTACTTCAAGGCCAGAGTGAATAGACTATTTCTATGCAACCGAGAACCATCATAGACCACATCGTCACTTAACATCAGGTGAGATTGTAGTCAAACGGCAGCCTATCGAATGTTAAAAAAAATCCCGTTAGATGAAGGTCAAGCGCAAACCCATACAAAAAATAAATTAATATAAAAAAATTCATAAGGAAGCTTTTATTTAAATGCTCTAAAAAGAAGAAAATAAACTTTAAAACTTTAAATTAAATCAAACCCATCTATTGATTACACTGAACAATTTATATGCTATAAAAGCTTGTCGCGTGATTTTACTTGTATTGATGTCGATATGGCGTACCATGAAGGAGGCCTATGTGTTGATGAATAGAATACAAGAATTACGTAAACTGATCTAGAGAAAAAGTATGTATTTTATAAAATTGATAAATCTACATACATCTCCAGGAAGTGCTTCTAATTCAGCTTGCAAAATTTGACCCGAACATACATACATACATTGCGAGTTAAATAAAAGCTTTTAACAACTACATATTTACGAACTTTTATACAAACTTGCATCGCTAATTTTACTTCCCATTCCGTGAGGTCTCAGTTTTATTAGCCTTTTTAGAAGATGGGTAGCAGAATCTAGCTATGTAACAACAACATCTTACTGCGATCACCAATCCGCCTACCAACAGTGTCGTTATATAGTGAGAGGGACACATGTCCAGCAGTGGACTCATGCAGCCAATCAGGTGTTGGAGGGACGACCCGATACACGTTACAGGGCAATGTCAAACTTTAACACAAACTTGCATCACATATTCATTCAAAAACACTTTTATACATTAACAACTGAATCACCTTCCTTTGTCTTTGCTATTTGAAATTAGTCAGGCATTGTAGCTATTCTGTACAGAACCCGCGGTGCGCGAGTCTGACTCGCACTTAGCTGTTTTTTTTTGGTATTCTGTATACCCCAAACCATTTTTGGCAATTATTTTCAATGTACAGATTCACACGTCGATTCTCCATATACAGGTAAGTTGATTTAGGTTCTTTGAATATATCTTTTTATTGCGTGAACCGATTTTGATTAAATAAAGCTTAGATGTTGCCTTGACCTACGCCTAATTTAATTGTGAAAACCGCATCAAATTTGGTTTAGTAATTTCGGAGATTAGCCGGTTCAGATAAACAGACAGACAGACAAAAAGACAGACAGACAGACAGACAAAATTTTTAAAAATGGTGTTATTGTATTCTGTTACACTTCTTACCTCATCCTCAATCAGTTTTTGTCAAATATGTTCAATGTACAGACACGTCGATTCTACAGATTTATTATAGTAAGATTACGTTATTTATTCGTTACGTCGTAACAGAGAGTCGGAATCATCACATTTTTTTGGTATAGGAGTAGTTAAAGGATCAGAAAAGGACAAAGGCTACTTTTTATCCCAATCGATAGTTCCCGTGGGTTCATTTCTGAAGTAAACGTGGATGAAGTTGAGTTCACAAGCCTACCATTTAGTTATAATATAGTTAAAAGCCGCCTTCTGAGTACGCACATTGTGACAGGCAAACATTTAGCTGGAACTGGAGCGGTGAAAATAACTAAAATTAAATGTTTGTGAAATCTATATCATGTTTTATTCAATAATTGCTACTGAAAATATACTAAATACCGAGCTCAACAATTATTGATCATAGTGATGTAAACTGTATATGTTGAACATATACCTCTTATACTATGTTATATCACACCGTAAATTGTTATTTCTGATAAGTTGATTCATTACTAAACTAAATCTTGACTTCCTATTAGTTAAATTAGTAGACTTGAATTATGCACCAACGATGAAGGGTTATATTATCACTTGACCTCAAATTTGGTGAAGGTCGTTCGTAGTCTCTCTATAAAGTTAATCGGTAGTATACCATTGCTTATTTCTGTCGGCTCCTGGTCTAACACGCTCAATATACCAATTGAATCGATACGAAAGTGCAGGTTAAAATGAATTTTAAAACAATGACGGCTAAGTTGAAACTCTATTGTAATAGCGTAGCGCACGGAACGGCAACGGCCCGCTCAGCGGCGTCCGTGCGATTATTTTGAATTTTTTGGCGGGAAAATAGTTTTTTGCTTATAACTTTGAATCTAGACAGCCAGGAGATTTGAAATTTTGACTCGTGAACGCTTCTATTGTATGGTCTCATCTGATCTTTAAAACGAAGTTCTCACTTATGTAGTTTCAGAGATACAACATGTGTCAGCTGGCGACCCATGTCACCAGCTTACACACACATATCGGCTCGTAGCTCAAACAGTTTTAGCACTAGAGATTCGAAAATTTTGAAGCCTATTGCTTCTATTTTGCTCTAAAATATGAGGTACAATACATAATCGTAACTTGAATAATTACGAAGATCCAGATGTGTAAGCTGGTGACACGGGTCGCCAGCTTACACACGGTATTTCGTTCGTAGATCCAACAGTTTATCAATGTGATCGTAAATTTTTTTGGCTCTCATTGCTTTAATTGTGCTTTAAATGCCTGACTATAGTCTAAAGCCCTAACCTCACTGGTTTGCCTTCCTGGCATGTGTCAGCTGGAGACCCATGTCTCCAGCTGACACACTAAAAACAACTCGCTGTAACTGAGTCATGATTGCTGCTAAATTATGAATGCTAAAGTTTGATTGCACCTAAATTGCTTTAAAATTTGGCATGCGTAGAATTCTCATAGCTCTATGAGGAAGCTGACGACCCACACATCTAGCAAAGGCAAGGAACTTAGCAAAGGTATTTAGCAGATGCGATCAGACGTCAAACAATCTAGTTCAAGGTACATGCAGCAGATGGCGTTGAATACAATTTTCGAATTTTCTATTTATCGTTTCATTCGGAATAGTTATTTTGTAAGTCTTCCTATAAGATAAAATTGACTTTTTTACTTTTTTCAGTACGAATCCTGTTCACCCTTTCAAGAGAGTTATTGACAAATATGCAGTAGAAGCAAAAGTTCAACTGCCATTAATCCAAAAACGATGAAACATTTTTATTTGATAATACTGAGTACGTAGGAATGTGTGACCTATGTGATATAATAAAGTACATACGAAAATAATTTAGAAGTTTAATTTAGAAAGTGTAGAAAAATTTGGTCGGTGGTGACATCTGTTATCGATCATGAGAAATAATACGGTAAATTTTACGCAAAAATGATTCAGATTTTAGGCTACAGATAATGATTGTTAACAATTTTATTTAATATTTAATTAATTATGGTTCCTTAATTTCACAGCACGATATACAATTAATTTGTGATATTTGAAAATGATAATTACATCGTGGAACCGAACGACTGGTTGTCAAAAAATGCCGGTTGGCGCTGGCGGAGTGTTTTCGTACCTACAAAAAATGATTACAAAACAAAAGAAGGGTACCCACTACATAGTTTTAAATTATTACCTTTCAATTAACTCAATTTAGTGGGTATTTAGGAATATTTCGTCACATTGGCAGCGTGACCTCACGAAGTTTCACTCACTGGTTATAAACCTTTTAAAAAATTATTTCTTGCCATGAATCGTCACGAAAAGAAGATGGAAGAATACTCGATTGCTAAACTTCAGGAATTACCATACAGGTACCTGCAGCAGATAGCAAAATCCATGAACCTTCCTGCGAATGTTATGGTAAGTGGCACGTGTTTTATTTGCGCTCTGACTCTGGGTACACATTTTCTTGATAAATTCAATTCGTCAATGAATTCAATCTTCTCCGTGTGACTGTAAATGTATCAATTTAAAAAGACTATCTTATAATTTTGTGAAGTCTGACAGCTAGGGAGAGCTAAAAAAAGAGTAGCTAGATATAACATAATGATATTTTTCTTCATAATAGGCTTGTACTTGTACTTCATCATATCAAGCATGTTTGACTCAAATTAAGGAGGCAAAATTCTCGTGAACCTGTGGCCTATGGAATACAATAAAATTTTGGTTAGGGTATACAGGAGGGAAAAATACCCTTAGAAAAGTCCCACCTTAGTGCCCCCTTTTGTGCACCCCAACCAATGAATGAAATAAAGTTTTTTTCTTCGTATTCCCTTGTAGCATGCAATTCGACCAAGTGTCCATATTCTGAGTGAGATCTTTCAAATAAAAATAAAAAATTTATTTCATCCAACATAAAATTCGGAATAGATTATTTTTTTATGTATAATGGGGTTTGCACTTGCCCTTCATCTCATCTGATGGTAAGTGACGTTAATACACGATGGTAAGCGTGCGCACTGAGAAGCCTCAACCTAATGAGGTGCTGGCTATGCTAACTCTCATACCGCAACACAAAAGTGCTATTAACAATGCTGTTTGGCGGCGGACTTAGGTAACATGGTGGTATCTAGCCAGGCGGGCACAGAAAATATCCACAAACCAAAATTAGATTCATAAATGTGTAACTTACAAAATTTTATACAAATGTTTTTTACTAGCAACATAGCCAGTCTTGAAAAAATTAAAAACATGATAAAATTATTATCATTACTCCTTATAAAGTGTACCAATAAGCATATAAGACAGATGGTGTCTTGTTAAATTGTGTCTTTCTAGGTTTTACTTCTACTTTTGTGTAAAAAAGATAGCTGTCGAAAAATCCCTTGAATAATTGCAACTAGTGCCATCTATCTCTTACCCATAACACCACTAGGAGCTAACTTTACCAATTCCCATACTATCCTTTATTGATTTATACAAGAGAAATATTGTTTAAGGCTTTAATATTACTTACCATCAGGTGAGAATAGCCTGAAGTGATGAAGGCTGTCGGAAGTGTGCTGGCTTAGAAACCTTAGGCTAATAAGTCCTCTGGCTCTGCTGCCTTTCATGCCAGAATACAACAGTGCTATTAACACTGCTGTTTGGTTGCAGACTGACAAGCAGCCATAGAAAATTTCCTACCACTAACCGAAATGGTAGGTTTCCCCCGATGCGAACCTGGGACCTCACTTTTTTTAACCGCTTAGGTGGCCTAATGGCTAAACGGTTTAACAATCTGGAGGTCCCATGATTGATTCCCTGTGGGAGTGCCCCATCGGTACTTGATTTAGTTGGTGGTAGGGAATTTTCTATCTATGCTTTGCTGACTCCCACCTTATCTATATTCTATTATCTAAGTCACCTTATCCATATTCTGTTATCGAAGTCTGCTGTGAAACAGCAATGCTATTAGCACTGTTGTGTTCCCGTATGAAAGGTAGCAGAGCCAGCGCCTCATTAGATTGAGGCTGCTTGGCGTGCACTCTTACCATCCAAAAGCCTTATAGTAACTTACCAGCAGGTTAGATGAAGGCCAAGTACAAACTCATCATACATTTTTTTTCGCTCTAGACTGTGAATCCAGATGATTATTTAGTATTTAAATTTAATTATGTAGCAATCAATTAATTTTTTATATCATGGGTTATATTTTTTAAAAAGTATGATGGCTTTTATGTATTAAGTTTAAAATAGGAAACCCAATTATCATATTTTTAATCATAGGCCACCTGTACAGTGGCATAGTACTAAATTACAAGTTGATGTGCTTATGTACTATAGTGGTTACAGATACATGCTGTTAGATGGCGCTGTAAGATACTTTTCCTAGAACGATTTAAAACTTTCCGTCACAACGACCCCAGGTTCAGGCGATCCACTTTTTTTATTATTGAAGATAGACCAACACTTGACCTCAATCTCACCTGATGGTAAGTGACGATGAGGTCGACGATGTTACGTGTTGGTCTAGAAGGTGCCTATTGCCTCCATCAGTTTCATACTAAATTTCTGTTGCCATAACCTTTTCAAATATAATAGCTGGATTTGTGTAGTAACTATCTAAAAATAGGACATCAGATTGTGATGTCGCGAAATGAGTATCATTAACATACAACTTCACAGTGAATCACAACTTTCATTTTAAACACTTTTTTGAGTTGATGTTTAAAGCGCCATCTATGAACAATTAGCTACGTAACTGCTATTGTAGCTAAGTATAAATAAAAGTAAATTAATGATATTTATTTCGCGACACTATAATTTCGTCTACTATTTTAGGTAATTACTTATCAAAGCCAGCTATTTTATTTTAAAAGATTATGGCAACAGAAATGTAGTATGGAAGCATTAGGAGAGGGATAATGTTAAACTGAAACCTACCTAAATTATATTTAAATCTATTGTGGCATTTACATGTATTGTAAATAAACTATTTTTTATTATTTTTTTATATAATCAAAGCAATATCCTAGTACGCTCCGGAGTAGTTGTCTATAATAAATTATTTCATTTCAGAAAATTCACATGGTGGAAATGATTTATGCAGTGAAAACTCGCAGTTCCGAGGAAGTGGCTGCATTGGTGAAGCGTATTCGACAGATGCAGCGGGCAAAGAGAGAGAGAACTATGAAACGGAAAATGATGGTAAGTTCACCATCATTATCAACAGCATAAGTAATTATACTGCAGGGGCTCAGACCTACTCTCCTACAGAGAGTGTATGGGCCGTAGTCCACGTGCGACCAGTGCGGGTTGGTAGACTTCACACACCTTTGACGTGCAGGTGTCCTCACGATGTTTTCCTGCACCGAAATGTTCAGTTCACTGTTACTTTTTACATCCTTCATAATATGCATGTAAATAAATCTAGCAAGTTAAATTTGACAAACTTCAAACTGTCGTATCGATTTCAAACTTTGCAATAGGCTGGTGTCCACTAATAACAAATTGCTTGGTTTCTAAGTATAAATGAAGAGACGTAGATAAGAAAAAACTGTCTATTTCTTATAAAAGTTAAAGATTATTAATATTTTCAGAAAATAAATTCGAAGAAAATAGGCAAAATTAGTCACGTGACAGCGAACACCAACCAGAACGTGTGACGTCACGCCTCGCAACACATCATCGTTGTTGTTTAGGTTTTGATACAACAGCGCGGGTTACTCCGTTATTTCGCAGACTGTGACGTCGTTTGGATGTCGTCTAACCAAACTATTACTCACACATAATTCTTTCATATCTAAACGGATAATCGTAATTATTGATATATTCTTAATTCTAAAAAAATGTAATCCCGTATAACTCCCGCTAGAAGCCAATTTTTTGGGTATACTTGAATAATCGCTTGTGGTGTAACAGCATGATAGGCCACGCTGAAGTAAGATGTGTGGATAGCAGTACTTCAGTTAAACATAGTGCTCGCGAAAGTGCGTAGTACATATTATAAACACTGCTGTTTTATTATATCAAAGCCTAGACATAAACACTAGCGCGCGTTCTTTGAACGGAGACTTCATTCATTCTGATGCAGTCTGTGGGGAGTGTGACGTCACCCGCGCGCCCTCTAGCACACAAGATTAGAAGCGATTCTTGGCGCGAACTTGAAAAATGGTGGTTCACTGCAATTTTGTTAATTGAATAATGATTCAGTTATGTGTGTTTTTTGTGTTATAATGGTGTGATATAGTGCAAAAAGTGTCATGGACGGTGTTATAGTATCAATTACGTAAAATTGCGAGGGTTTCGACGCGATTCGAAGAGTTTACCATGTCGAGTACATTCGGCATATGGATTCTTTCGAATAATGTCGAAACCAAGGCTGACCTTTGAAGTTCTCGTCAAGAATCCAAATTAAGCGATAAAATGTACACATTATACAATTTATTGAGAAAGCTGAAGAAATGGCTTCGGCATAGTTTATAACCTCAAAATTTGTTCACCTAATTTTACTCGTCATTGGCTAGATAACCACTGGTTAAAAAAATTATTTAAAAAAAAAGATTAGAAGCAACAATCACAACTAACGCCATCTGTGTTTATAGATAAGAACTACTACCCACATATGGATAATATACAACTTACATTTTGTCTTTTTCTCACAATATATATCGATGATTACAGGATGAAGACTCCACCACCAGTTCATCTGAATCCGATGACATCACTATATCTATCTCGAGGAAATCCAAGAGATACAGGAAAAGTCTAGACGTCGTGCGCTACCCACAACTAACAATTAATAATTTCAATGGTCCTCCGCCTGTCGCAAACCATTCGAACGCTCTGCAACTTTCATCGAGGAGACAACCGAGGATGTTCATGCACCCTGCAATGAATAACATCTTCCAGGGACCCTCGGATAACTATCCGCCTCCAAGCGATAGAGTCTTGCGAAGCTGCAATGTCAGGACCTACAGAAAAAGGCACTACCCGCTTGCTTGCGATGAGCCTGAAAGAGATCCAGTGAGAAACAATAGGGCGATGGCTTCGCGTACTGTGTCATACCCGCCTGACGTAACTTCTGGGGCCCTAGTGCAGACACAACGTCAATGTTTCGTGACAACTACGAATAACTCGTCAAATGTCAGTGTAAGTTTTCAAAATATCGTATATCAGCTTCAACTTCTAGGAATTCAACGTATCGTAGCTACTTCAAGGATTAAAGATAGTAGAGCCGTCTTGTGTATTTTTATATATTTTTCGTTGTGTGTAGATTTCTATTCTCCGGTTTATTCCTATATTTGTGCTGTAAGACCTAGCTTCTTGCCAAATTTCATTCTTTTAGATCAAAGGGAAGTACCCTATACGTTTTGATTCCATCTTTATCGAAAAATTCGGCTTAAACAATTGTATCTTTTTAATGCATTGACCTACCTTGTTAAGCTTAACGTTATCCCTCTCCTAATTTCTGTTGCCATAATCTTTTAAAATAGAATAGCCGGCTGGCTAGGAGATGAAATTATTATAGTGTCGCGAAATAAATATCATTAATTTACAACTTCATAGTTAGCTACGATAGCCGTTACGCAGCTAATGGTTCATAGATGGCGCTTTGAACAATAATCGAAAAAAAGTGTTTATAATGAAAATTGTGGTTCACTGTGAAGTTGTATGTTAATGATATACTCATTTCGCGACATCACAATCTGATGTGACGAGCCACCTGCATCCAGCGACTCCCCGTGACCTTAACCAGGTCGTCGGTCCACCAACCACGTTATCGCCACTCGAGAACCTTTAATCCCCACTGGTTATCGGTTCTTCGAACGATGTGGCCGGCCCATTGCCACTTCAGCTCACTGACTCATCGAGCTATGTCGGTGACCTTAGTTCGTCTACGGATTTCCTCAGTCAGTCACTGGGTTATCTTGTTTATTACAGACCACTACGAATTTACTTCCGCCGTCACAACGTACGCCAATTACTATCCCGAAAAAATCTCCAAGATACCGATTGGAATACGTGCCAGAGGAGGTAACTGTACCCAGACAAATAGGCGTGAGATTGGAAGACGGATCCAAGGCGTTCATGGAGGGTCTGGTTGTGGAGAAAACTGTCGACTCACAGGATAACACCATCGTTATGCCTCAACAGACCGTTCAAACGAATGACGTAAACGAAACTCAAGTGAACCATTTCGAGAATTATGGGCAAACGTTCGCAGATCCCAGAAATATGCCAGTTAGGTTAGTTGGAGCTCCAGGTCCAGAGCAGCGGACGGAAGTAGCGAATCAAGCTGACCAACATTATAACATGTTCAGTCAGGAACAATTGGGGTACTTGCAGCAAAGAATAAGGAACGATATGCCCAGGTACGTACCTACTTAGTTCACATTATAAAAAGCAGTTCCCGGGCGATATAACCTGTGCGTCTACCATGAGTTTACGCAGGCAGGTATATCGAAAACTATCGGAAATGCTACTCAGTCAAGATGCGTGTGACAAGGACAGAGCGATAGTTAACGATATACGTTATCGCCTGCGTAAACTCATGGTAGACTGTATGTATTCAAGACCAGAGCGAATAGATTTTTTGTATTCAACCGTGTTCCATCCTAGATCACATCGTCACTTAAAATCAGCTGATTGTGGTCAAATGCTAGCCTGTCTTCTGTAAAAAAGCGGCCAAGTGCGAGTCAGACTCGCACTTGTTCCTTACAGAATATGAATAAATAAACATACAATTTTTTTAAGAATAAGTTTTGCCTGTCGAATACGCTAGCAATTGTTTTTAATTTACACATTGAAATACAAATAATGATAGGCGCTTTGAACCGCTTGTAATCGTAACATTTTGATGAGATTATAATTTAACAAATTATACTTTCATATTTGTTCCTATACTTTTGCTTTAAGAGCTTGCTTCTTGCCAAATTTTCTATGCCATGATTTTAGGTTAACGAGAAGAGCCCTTTAATTTTTTGTTCCCTCATCGAAAAATGCGGATAAACAGACGTATCTTTGACCTAGAAGCTTAATTTTTGCACAGCTCCAAGGGACTACAGACTAGCGTATTCGATATTAATTTCAACTTGATATCTCCACGCGTTTCGGAGAAAAAGCGTCTTAGAAAGACGGACAACTAAGTGATCCTATGAGAGTTCCCTTTTTTTTCTTCTTCTTTTAAAGTACGAAACCCTAAAATCTCCAAAAAGGCAGTGTTAGTGTATCACTGTTGCGTGTCCCGTAATGAAAGACAACGTAGCCAGTGCTCTCTGAGGCTTCTGGGTGTGCTCGCTTCCATCTTATTTCCTCATCGTTACTTGATATACGGAATTAATGTTTTCTTTACATGATGCTAAAAATATTATAAATCTGTTAATTTAGACATCGGCCTGACGATTTTTTCTAATTGCGATTTACCAACATTTGCATCGCTTTGCACGCTAGAGCGTGGTCATTATATCCATAAATACATATGTGTGATGTAAGCCACCCATATAAGGAGCAAAGTGAGTGAGCAAAGATATTTTCGTGTTATATCGGCTTCTATTATGACTTACGTTGATCAGGATACTGTTACGATCGTTTCTCTAATGTATAATGGCTTTTCGCTTGGCCTTCATCTCATGGTAATTGACGATAAGGCCGTTGGATTGTAAGCTTGCGCACTCAGAAGCCAGACGCTAACACAACAGTGCTATTAACAATGCTGTTTGGCGGCAGACTTAGGAAGCATAGTGGGGGCTAGCCAGGTGGACATAGAAAAAAGGTAGATCCTCTGGAAACTGGCAATATAACCTAGAGCGAACCAGTTCTCTGTGAGCGAACTAAGGAATTAAAGTTAGTATGTAATCATCGAGACATCACAGAAACAGGTATCTTCGTAAATTCAATTGCAGTTGAGATGTTATTTACAGGACATTTGAACAGCCATGTCACCGTCAAGAAATCAAGAATGATACGCGTTCGCAATACCCAAGTGATACATATCGAGCACAACGTGATGACCAACGAACGCAAAGCGTTATGTGTCTGAGAGATCAAAGCGCCCGGCGTCGAGAAATGAAACGTGTTCTAGAGCAAAGCTACAAACAGATGCAAAAGCCAATCGACTGGCGTATGGAAATGCAAAGTGGCAACCGTATTGAACAGCAAAACAGCAAGCGTATGGAAGAGCAAAACAGCAAGCGTATTGAACAGCAAAACAGCAAGCGTATGGAACAGCAAAACAGCAAGCGTATGGAAGAGCAAAACAGCAAGCGTATGGAAGAGCAAAACAGCAAGCGTATTGAACAGCAAAACAGCAAGCGTATTGAACAGCAAAACAGCAAGCGTATGGAAGAGCAAAACAGCAAGCGTATTGAACAGCAAAACAGCAAGCGTATTGAACAGCAAAACAGCAAGCGTATGGAAGAGCAAAACAGCAAGCGTATGGAAGAGCAAAAGAGCAAGCGTCTAAAAATCCAAAATGGCGAGCAACATGAAGTCCAGAGTTACAGACGCCTGGAAAAGCAAAGCGAGCAAAGATCTAAGGATATGAAAAACGACAGTGACAAGAAAGTTGAACTGCAACGCGTCAAGCATCTAGAAAACCAAAGCAGACAGCTTCTAAAACTGAAAAGTGATAAGCACCAAGAAATTCAAAGCGCCGGACGTTTGGAAAAGCATACTGACAATCGTGTGAAAAGCTACAACCACTCAGTAATGCAATGCAGTAAGCGTCTGGAAAATCAAAGTGACGAGCATTATGAAATTCAAAATATCGCATCTCTGAAAAAGCTTATTGACAGTAGTATGAAAGTCTGCAAGCACCCAGAAATTCAATGCGATAAACGTCTGGATAAGCAAAAAGGCACGCATACAAAACGTCAAAGTGATGACCAACTACAACGGCGAAGGAGCGAGCATCTGGAACTGCAATGTGATCGACTTCGACAAAGGCAAATTCGGCAGTATGCAGAATTGCCACTTGACGATTATTTAACGTCGCATAAAGGCCAGCCCTTTAGCCGTCCAAGTAAAAGGTTGCGAGGTAGCTGTGGACAGTTTCGGGAATCGCAAAGTGGCGAGTATCTAGAATCACAGACCTTCCACCAGCTAGAACTAGAAAATGGCGAGTACCTAAAATCACCAAGTGGTGAGCGTCTAGAATTGGAAAGTGGCGAGTATCTAAAATTGCCAAATGGCGAGTTCCTAAAATCACATAGTGGTGAGCGTCTAGAATTGGAAAGTGGCGAATATCTAAAATCACAAAGTAGTGAGCGTCTAGAATTGGAAAGTGGCGAGTATCTAAAATCACAAAGTGGTGAGCGTCTAGAATTGCAAAGTGGCGAGTATCTAAAATTGCCAAATGGCGAGTTCCTAAAATCACATAGTGGTGAGCGTCTAGAATTGGAAAGTGGCGAATATCTAAAATCACAAAGTAGTGAGCGTCTAGAATTGCAAAGTGGCGAGTATCTAAAATTGCCAAATGGCGAGTACCTAAAATCACTAAGTGGTGAGCGTCTAGAATTGGAATGTGGCGAGTATCTAAAATCACCAAGTGGTGAGCGTTTAGAATTGCAAAGTGGCGAGTATTTAAAATTGCCAAATGGCGAGTATCTAAAATCACAAAGTGCTGAGTATTTAGCATCGCAAAGTGGCGAATATTTAAAAGTAACCGGTCAGTATCCGGTGTATCAAAATATTGTTTATCACGAAGGTAACAGCTATGGTCAAGAACAACCAAATATGCAGCCTCACGTACCACAAATTGAAGCAACTGAAAACCGAAATTTAATTGTGTACGACCCTTCCGTAGGAACTTCATTCCATCAGAGATTACCGAGTATTGGTCACGTGTTCAGTGTTATGAAAGACAAAGACACACCTCTACACGTGCAAGTTTGTGATGAGTCAGATGTCAATGCAGTGAAAGCTTACAGTACTCCTCTACACGTGCAAGTTTGTGATGAGTCAGATGTCAATGCCGTGAAAGCTTACAGTACTCCTCTACACGTGCAAGTTTGTGATGAGCCAGATGTCAATGCCGTGAAAGCTTACAGTACTCCTCTACACGTGCAAGTTTGTGATGAGCCAGATGGCAATGCCGTGAAAGCTTACAGTACTCCTCTACACGTGCAAGTTTGTGATGAGCCAGATGGCAATGCCGTGAAAGCTTACAGTACTCCTCTACACGTGCAAGTTTGTGATGAGCCAGATGCCAATGCCGTGAAAGCTTACAGTACTCCTCTACACGTGCAAGTTTGTGATGAGCCAGATGGCAATGCCGTGAAAGCTTACAGTACTCCTCTACACGTGCAAGTTTGTGATGAGCCAGATGGCAATGCCGTGAAAGCTTACAGTACTCCTCAACACATGCAAGTTTGTGATGAGTCAGATGTCAATGCCGTGAAAGCTTACAGTACTCCTCTACACGTGCAAGTTTGTGATGAATCAGATGTAAATACAGTGAAGGATTACAGTACACCTCTACACGTGCAAGTTTGTGACGAGTCCGACGCGTGTAAGTACATACAGTTATATGTATATGTTTTGTTTTAATTTTTAGGAAAACCCAATTTTTTCTTGTATTACAAATGGTTCATAATAAAAAAAGAACACAAACTACAGTTCGACGATGTTTTTGCCGCCTTCTCGGCTTATTGGCTACACAGAAGGATCACACTCACAAACCCGAAGTTGCGGGTTCGATTCCCAATGCAGTATCTCTGAAACTAGGTTCGGTTGGTGGTGATATGTGTTCCGGAAATTAAAAAAGATAACAGAGCCAGCAACTCATTAATTTGAGGTTGTCTGGTGGAGTTACAAAAACATTAAAACGCAATAAAACAACAAAACAAAGATGGCGTCAATGGAATTACATTTGACGCTCTCACTTAGTACAGATATATAATATTTCGTACAAACTATATGCAAACAAATATGTGTTCTAGTATTTTTCTATATATCTTTAGATTATGCCTTGATTTAGTAAGCACCTCTCTTCTACCGACTTCAAAAAAAGAGGACCACTGTCAATTCGACTTTATGTTTGTTACTTCATAACTTTGGACTGGGTGCACCGATTTTGATGATTCTTTGTTTATTTGAAAGGTCCAGTTCTGACAATAGCATCGATGAGAAAACCATATAAGTCTTAAATGTGCTGTAGTTTTAGGGCTGTTGAAATAGGTTCCTGAGTTATTTTCGAACGCGTTAATTATTAAAAATAAAATATATGTGTAAACAAAACCTAACTCTCTTTCAGTAGTGGGTCAACCGGTGTACAAGATTACCAATCACAACGGGCCAAAAGAGTCCCAGTTTTCCTACGAAATGCCGACGTACCAACCGCTGCTACAAGTGGCGACACCTGCAAGCACACCTGGCGACATCTCTAGAAACTACAACGATGAGTAAGATCTTCATATCTCTAATGCACTTAGGAAGTCGTGTTGTGGAATAATTTACAGCATCACTATCCATTTAGGGACATTGATACACTTAACGGAATGACCCTCCATCAAAGTTTCATACTACATTTCTGTTGCCATAATCTTTTAAAATAGAATCTGATAAGTAATTACCTAAAAATAGGATATCAGTATGAGAAATGAGTATCATTAAGATACAACTTCACTGTAAATCACAATATTCATTTTAAACACTTTTTTTTCTGTTATTGTTCAAAGCGCCATCTATGAACCATTAGCTGCGTAACTGCTATTGTAGCTAACTATGATGTTGTAAATTAATGGTATTTATTTCGCGACACTATAATTTCATTTCCTATTTTTAGGTAATTATCAAAGCCAGCTATTCTATTGTAAAAGATTATGACAATACCTACATTATCATGAAACAGATTTTTACTAGTTATTTTGTAACTTAACGAGATATCACAAGTTATATAAAAGCTTTTAAAAGGGATTAAAACGCTAAAACCAAGGAGTCTTAACACTAAACTTTAAAAATATTACTGGCCTCCTTGATTTGTGAAGTGTGATATTGTGCTGTCACCGCATTGTATTTTTGAACGCTTTCAAAAAAAGAATTTGGGACAAGAACGCTGGCTGTTGTAAGCTATTGTTTTTTTTTAATGCGTTTATGCTCTCATTTTTTATAGTTATGTACTGAAAATCACTATTTTATTAGGGGTAAACCGCAGATTATTAATCAATTTATTTACAAAAGCAAACCCTTAAATTGTCGCTTTATCCCCTTGGTGAATTATCAACTTTTTCGTCGCTATTTTACACATTTTTAACTTAGAATAATAACGCCTAGAAGGATAGATTAATTTCAACCGATCTGTTAAAAGTAAATTCGAAAAATATTTCATCATGGTATTCTCTTGCTTTCGTTAGACGAACTGAGCTAAAAGGCTTGAATTTACTAGGTTCTGGGTCTCACTTTCTGAGCGTCATTATTCTACGCTTCAAAGCAATTTGCCTGTTGTATATGTGATAGGGTAACTTAACAAGTCATAGGGTGTTTTTAATATCGTGCGTATTTCATCGCACGTGGGATTGCCTCGCAAGTGTCATTTTCAACCGACTTCAAAAAAGGAGCAGGTTCTCAATTCGACGCGTATTTTTTATGTGTGTTACGCGATAACTCCGCCAATAGTGAACCGATTTTGACAATTCTTTTTTTGTTTGGAGCATACTTCCAAGATGCTCCCATATAAATTTTATCCAAATTGTTTGATCGCTCTTTGAGAAACTCAACAAAATACAAAATTTTAAGGCAATAGAAGTCGGTTTTTAGTTCTTTTTGGACGCGCTTATTATTATACAAGTATTTATTGTGGAATACGCACGCGGGACGCGGTCCTGGGCAACAGCCCCGCGCGAGTTTGTCAGCCATTTTATACAACCACAATACATAGCGGGGCAATCCCGCGTGATGAAATATGAACGATATAAAAACACCCATTATGCACAATGCATCCATATAGCACGTGGGTTTTCTTTGCACTGGAATTGACAACCTACTTTTCAACTGCCTTCAAAAAAGGAGGAGTTTCTCATTTCGACTGTATGTTTTTTAATGTATATTACGCGATAACTCCGCCAATTGTGAACCGATTTTGATGAGCACTGCAGTGTTCGTGTAGTTCCCAGGGCTCCTCGACTTGCGCAGACGATGACCACCGAGGGGGTTTTAGTGGATGCAAATTCCACATAACCAGACTTCTCTCCTATTAGAAGTCGGATTATTTGAAAGACTTCCCCCTCGAAAAAATAGGTGTTAAGGACAAATTGAAAGTTTTGTACAAATTTCATTTAAAATTATTTTTATGAATCCAGTTATATTTGTAATAAATAATTAAATTAAATATAGTAGTATAATAGTATTCATAATAAATGTATGTATAATGGTTGTCAACTCTGGTTTGTTATGTTGTACTCGCTTGCTTATCGCACGGCTTTCAGGTACGAACTAATATGGGGCCCGCCTGCAGAACTCGAAGTAACCAGTAAGTATACACTTGTTCAATCAACAACAGCCTATATACGTCCTACTCTCCTATAGAGAGCGTATGGACCATAGCCCACCACGCGGAGTGCGGATTGGTAGACTTCACACACACCTTTGAATTTCTACTCAGGAGTGTGCAGGTTTCCTCACGATGTTTTCCTTCACCGTTAAGCAATCGGATAATGTACTTGAATTGAAAAACAACTCATAGGTACACGGCCGGATTCGAACCCGGAACCCTTAGGTTAACAGTTACAAAAATATACATCAATTAAAAAAATATACATATAATTGTTTTGTTTTTCATTTCCTTGTTATTTGGCTTCCTACGGGTAAAAACCTCCACCATTCCTTTCCACCTTTCCCTGTCTTTTCTTCTTTTTTAACCGATTTCAAAAAAGGAGGAGGTTATTAATTGGCCGGTATATTTTTTATGTTTTTTACGTCAGAACTTTTTACTGGGTGAACCGATTTGAATGATTCTTTTTTATTTGAAAGGTAAATTCTGTTTTGTATAGATAATTAATAACATATTTGATATTTCAGCGAACGGCTCGGAAATAGTAGGAACCTACGAATTAATCACGGAAGCGTCTAAAGAGAGTGTGACACCGGAGGAAAGACATGATGGTAAGTCTACTTATACGAGTGTGACGTCATCATCAGCTGTAAAACGTCAACACACGTCGGGCTGTACTCTGATAAGAAATTAAATTTGTTTTCAGTGTCGCATCGATATAAACATGCAAAAATGACACGGTTTGTCAACGTCGCAATTCCTGCAACGTTACATTAGCTATTCATAACTAGAATTCAATTATTAGTAACGGTATCATTTGTAGATATGTTTAAACGTTTTTTCAATACATTTGCTATTGATACGGTCTTTATGACATCGAAAATTGGATCAAAATGTCATTAGTTCAATGGCACATATATACAATTGATATTTTTTCATAGAATCTAAGTAAATCTTTTTATGCTAAGCGTGATATAAGTTATTTTTGTGTAAGCTTCGTAAAAACTCGGCTTCGCCTCGTGCCTATAAACACCACGACTATAATATCCACCAGGTTCTTGGCGCGAACTTGAAAAATGGTGGTTCATTGCAATTTTGTTAATTGAATAATAATACTGTTATGTGTGTTTTTTGTGTTATAATGGTTTGATATAGTGATAAAAGTGTCATGGACGGTGTTATAGTATCAATTACGCAAAATTGCGAGGGTTTCGACGCGATCCGAATAGTTTACCATGTCGAGTACATTCGGCATATGGATTCTTTCGATTAATGTTGAAACCAAGCCTGGCCTTTGAAATTCTCGTCAAGAATCCAAATTAAGCGATAAAATGTACACATACATTTTATTGAGAAAGTTGAAGAAATGGCTTCGGCATAGTTTATAACCTCAAAATTTGTTCACCTAATTTTACTCGTCATTGGCTAGATAAACCACTGGTTAAAGCCATTATTTAAAATAAAAATATCCAGCTTATCGTACTTGCATTATAATGTACTATTAAAATTGTCACGAATACCATTATACACGATGTAGGTAGAGAACTTAATGATTTTATAGCGCTATTTTAAGGTTGATTACTAAAAAGCTTTGCGTTATTAATAGATTAATAGAATAGAAAATATTTATTTACTTTTAATGAGGTGACCTTCTCAAGCTTGTTTCCGCAACAGGTCACAGCTCTGGCTTTCATACGGCCTGTAAATAAGTGTATTTAACTGACACTAATAATGTGAATATTTTTTCTAGGTGCTGAAGGCGGGGATAAATTCCAACAAACTGCACACACGGCTGACACCAAGCGCAAGGGACAAATTGAAGAAAACCTAGACGATGCTTACGAGATCATATCGCAGGACGGGGTCAGTTTACCTTTCTCTTTTATAATTTCATTTTATCTTTCTAATATGATTATGTTTCTAAGATTTGAATAGCCATTAAAGAAAATTAGTTACAAAATATGAAATGAAAATTTATTTGCAGTAAATATGTTGCTTACAAGGTGGAAGGTGCTTATGAATAGTTCTCACATTTAATCCGAGTAGGGCATGCAAATATTGCGTATTGTTTTAACTATAACTAATACTAAACTACTAAATACTATTTTGTCACAACGTATTTATTTACAATGTCAAAAGTAATGTCCACATTAAAATGTCAAAAAATGTCAGATATTTTATAAAAATTATTTTCTTTTAACCATGTCATTAATTTTCGTTTAAATAATACAAATGGTAATAACTTGATGTCATCTGGCAGAGCATTAAATTTTTTTACAAACATATAATTACATTGCTTCGTGTAATGTGCCAATCTTGGAATGCTAGTTAATACCAGTTTGTCCCGATTTCTCAAGTTCCTGTTGTGGACGTCCGTAGCACTTGTGAACATGTGTATGTTACTTTTGACAAAACATGCCACTTCACAAATGTACATACATGGAAGTGGCAGAGTTCCAAAATTTTTGAACAGAGGTTTGCAAGAGTCTCTTGGAGATACACCGCATATTGCATATAGCAAATAGCTATTAGTTTATAAGTGACTTATACATATACAATATAGCCATATATAATTTGGTATTGTCTGTTTATTGGACGCCATGTTTTTGCCCCCTGCTTCTCAAAAAAAAAAAATTAAGAATTTTGCGTTACGTAATTTGTGGACAACCCCTGTTTGGGCACTCCACAGTCACTGTGTTCTATTATAAAAGGTGGCAGAGCCAGCGCCTTATTAGTTTTAAGTTTTTTGGGTGCGCATGCTTACTTTCCAACGGCGTTATCCTCGCCATCAGGTGGGATGAAGGCCAATTGAAAACCATCATATTTTTCAAAAAATGTTTCCAGGAATATCGATTTGGTGTTCAGACAATGCAGTGCATCCTCTGCTCGTGGGCTGGACCCAAAACATTTGTTGAGGATCACATACGTGCGGTAAGCACAATTAATACGCTCTTTATTATTTATATTCACTCATTTAGCAATGGAACGAGATGTATCGAAATTTCTTTATATAATAAAATCCGGAATGAAGAAATCCGTAGACGAATTAAGAGGCTATGTTGGTAAGACCACGTGGCCGCGTGCAAGGTTGCATCCTACCCGAGCGCGTACGGTGAGACAGCATACACTACGCGAAGTTATCCACCCGTTATTTTGATGTTTCGTAGTCCAGGGATCATTTGAAGGATACAGTATATTATGTAGCCATTTTTTCAATACAGTATATTAATAAAATTTCAGATGTCGGTGGTTTTTCCAAATTGTTCTAAATTGATTCATACTCTTGTAAAACAGGTTCAAAGTTGGAGCTTTTTACTACCGAAAAATACCACCGACACAGATATTTGTTTCTAGACTGTCTTGAAAATTTCATAGATTTTCATAGCTTAATACTCAAAATATGACTGGACTACGTTTGTATGGGCGTTTTGACACCAGCATACCCTCTTAAGGTAACCGACATAGCGCCACGAGCCAGTCTGTAGTGGCAATGGGGCATGAAATATTTTTTTCGCGTCTCCCCTTTTTTTAACAGAGTATAGATCAACGCTTGGCCACGACCTCACCTGATGGTAAGCGATGATGTGGCCTACGATGGTGTGCGTTGGTCTAGAAGGTGCCTGTTCACCCTCGACTTGAAGACACCCAAGGTTGTAGTTTTCAGGAAATACAGACGCCGGCAGCGCGTTCCATTCCCTGGCTGTACGCATGATAAAATTAGAAGCAAAGCGCTTAGTGCCTATTGAGTACACTATTGAGGTCTTTCAAAAAATTTAGAGTCTAGGAACACCACTTTCCGATTCAGGAACCCGTTTGCGATATATTAAGCTTTAAAGTGCTACTTTTCTCTGAATCGAGCGTCCCCCAACCTCTATCTACTAAGCTATTGCTTTTAAAAATCTGGACAAATCGCAATAGTAGTATGTCCACTACATTTAAAAAGAAAACTATCACGACTGAGTTGGCTTTACAGGATAACGAGTTATAGTCGACCAAAGTATAACAAATACTAGGAGATATCAAAATGAAAATCTCGTACAAATTCCATTCAAAATTAATTTCCATTAGACGTTTGAACTTTTTGTGTAAAGCAAATACGGAACCCTACACTCCGCGTGGCCCGACACGCACTTGACTGCTTTTTGCCCTTCTGCATCTAAAGGTACTTTCAGAAAAATCTTGGAAACAAAAAGTGAAAGAAACTACTACTACTAATACTTCAGATGTAACGCATAACAGAGTCTGTTCCTGAGGTATGAGTGCGGCACGGGAGGGTGTGTTTACGGAACGTCAAACGACGCCCTAATACGTTTGACGTTCCGTAAACGCACCCTCCTGTACCGCTCTCATACCTCAGGCTCAGTTTTGTGTTAGATCTGTACATACTCGTAGTAGTATAATATCATCCTCCTTAATCCATATTCATTCATCGCGATATAATTTCAGGAGCACGAAGAGCAAATACAAAAGCAGAATAACCCGAACTGGAATATTATATACAAGCTGGGTAGTCTTGTGAACCAGCAGCTGTGGCTGAGCCATGTCTTAGAGTACCAATCGCAGCTGTTCATCATCAGCATCAAGTATGAGGACCCGGATTGCTTGATGGTAGCTACGTCGGTAAGTACTATATATATTGCTTTCCAGGACCGACGACCTGGTTAAGTTCGCGGGGAGTCGCTGGATGCAGGAGGCTCGGGACCGGTCGATGTGGCGTACCATGAGGGAGGCCTATGTCCAGCAGTGGACGTTTCCCGGCTGATGATGATGATATTGCTTTCATCGTCATCGACAACCTATACTTATATGTCCCCATTGCAGTAGACAAGTTTTAATTAATATGAATACTCAAGTTTGCCGTCCCTTGGATCTGTGAAAAAATCGAACTTATAGTTCAACGCAATAAAAAGATATAGCTGTATTTTAGACCATTTCCATACAAAATGCAAGGAACCAAAACCTATAGGGTGCTTTCCGTTGACCTAGAATCCTAAAATTTGGCATGAAGCTAGGTCTTACGGCACAACCATAGGTATCAATCTGAAAACTAGGGTTATTAAATTATAACACACAAAAATAGAACCGTTTTTCCCCCAAAGGGTAAAAAACGAATATTTAGGTTTCAGCCGAAAGGCTTGACCCACTGTGAGATAAACCCTTCTGAACATCAGCGCCATCTAGTAGTTTCATAGTGCAAATACACAGCGCGTCGGTGATTGGCTGTGCTGTAACGGTAGTGGGAGGTGTCAGCGCGGCTGTCAGGCACGCGAGTCGCGTGTCTCTTCAGTACCGAACCTGTAAGAATCGGAAGCGAGGCGGAAGCCGGCAAGAGATTATTTGGTGGGTCAAGCCTTTCGGCTGAAACCTAAATATTCGTTTTTTACCCTTTGGGGGAAAAACGGTTCTATTTAGGTGTTCGAGCCTTCCGGCTTGACCCACTGTGAGATGTTTATTATCTGCCGGCGCTGACCCAGCGTACTGTGAATTAATTGTGTGTGGTTTGTAGGAAACCGGTCCGAACATATGACTTTAAATTATATTTTAAGGTGATCTTCCCAAAAATATATATAAATACATGAAGAAGCCTGTCTTATACAAATCAAGTTAATACCAAAATCTCAAAAACGAGTACATTGTATAACAAAGCCTCAAAATCGGACATAGTAGGGCAGGCCCTCTTGCTGTTCCTTGATCTCACTTCCTTGAAACAGTCCCATAGCGTTTGAACTGTTATGCCAATTTCCCTTGCGTAGTATCACGCACATGTCGAGTTTTGTTAGACCAGTTGTCTGAAGCGACTGCGGCTCGAAAACTACCAAGAGAGCCTTATATGTTTGCGTTCCTAAATATCTATCGAAGCCGGACAGCTATAAAGATACTGAGGCTGCTTTCACCTTATTTCCGGTGGTGATAATTAAGTTTGTCAAGGTTAGATCCGCTCTACGTTTTCTTCTTCTTCCGATATATGGATTTACATAGGGATCCGAGAGATCTAGTTTAACTTCTTTATTCTTCAACAGACACCAATCCGGCCGACCATAATTAGTACTGTCCGTTTCAGAGCCGAAAGACGGCCATAATATGATTTTGTTTTTGGAAATAAAATGTCGATCTTACTCGTAGTTTGCGTTGAATAATGTCAAGACATGAATGCGGCGGCCTGAGGCTAAGAGTATTAAGGTGTCCTGCGGCTAAGAGTAATATGTCACTACGTGCTGAAATGCTTAAAATCAATTGGAAACGTATATCAACGCTTATTTGTAATAACCACATGAAAAGGTCTGATACATCCTATACGATGTTGTTGTTTTTTCCTTTAAGGGGTTTTCCACAGAATTTCTCTGTCTCCTTCATTAGCGGATGTAATCGGCTCACCCTGCGAAGGTTTTATAAGCGTGGCAACTGTTGGACTGTATGGACAAGTATTGTTTTGGTGGCTGGTAGTATTTTCCTGGTTTTCAAAAAACAAGTTCCGAAGGGCTCACGGCCGTAACTCGTCGATCGTAAGATCGTACGTCTTTGAGAGGCTCACCATAAAGCTTACTCCCGTCTCGGTGCTATAAAGATATATATTGGCCTTGGGAGATGGTCACTCGTGGAATCAATGCTGGCGTGGGTGAAAAAACACCTCCAGTTTGTATTTCCATGGTTGGCTGAAGGCATCTGCGTACTAGCTTTCGGTGTCCTTGTGCTCATCGCTCATATATTAGAGCTACATGTACATGAATGTAAATAAAATGATTTGATTTGGATAAAGAAATAGAATATATATTATTTAGGTTACTTTGAGATCGTAAACTAAACTAGTGCGGATGACTGCCCCTAGGAAAACATCTATTTCTGGAATTCCCATCCTCCACGAAATTTCTTATTTCGTGGTGTCTAGGTGCCACTCTTGCTGGGGCTTCAGTATGGACAGACTGTCTGCGGGGCCATCGCATCTGCGTGGCAAATACTTTGGTACCACTGTGGTATTATGGAAGTCGGCCAGGTGTTAAGATTTTGAGCCAATATGGAGGAGTATTCTTTCATCTCGTTCATCACTGTATTCTGATACTGCTATCGGATTGTCAGTTTGGGAAACGATCGTTCTTCCTTGGAGCTCCCTCCATTCTGATCGTAAGACTTCTAACAATACCCATACCTGCCAATTATTTTGGTGTTCCAGCCTAAACCGAGGTCTGGTGCGTCGGTGGCCACAAAAGCTGAAGGTGGATCAGCCTGGAGCCATTTATATGTGTTGGAGGCACCAATGTGGTTCTTCATTTGCTTGGTCAGGTAGTCAGAACGATTTGTGTTTTCCCATATCATGTCACGATGTTGCTGCGATATGTGTGAGCCTGCAGCATAGAACATTCCGTGGGGCAACGTTTCAAGCAGACCAAAAACAAAATTACTCAAGAGTTACTTTGCATCCTCCTAAATCCGTCTGACTTTTATAATTGTACCTGTGATAATAATAATATTCTTGATATTTGTTTTATTTTCTTTCACTTTTGAGCTAGGTAAGAGTTTTTTGTTGTTGTTAGAAATAGTATTCCAGTTGAGGCCCAAATATTCTATTTGTTGCTTATGCACTAAGTCAGATTTTGCGGTGTTTATGTTCCAACTTAGCTTTGTCAAAAAGCAAATGGTCCAAATCGTCTGTTTTTCTAACATGGTTTTGTTTTGTTTATTCATAGGCAAAAACAACAACAACATCAAGATAAACTAACTAAGTATAGAGGCCACTCAATCGATTGGGCACTTGATAGCCAGAGGGGTAAACGGCTAATATTATAAATAATGCCTTTGAAAACGAAGAAGAAGTACCTTCTGTGTGGTTTACTAAAGAGTTTTACCCAATAATCATATTTTTGTATCGATTGAGATACCTGTTTCAGACTTATCATTCGAACATTTTCGTGGTCGTACAATGTGGGTAAGAATGCCCGAGCCCCCGCAGTAGGGACCCATATAGCTCGCCGATGATGAC
The DNA here is from genome assembly GCA_910589575.2 of Carcina quercana. Classification (NCBI taxonomy): domain Eukaryota; kingdom Metazoa; phylum Arthropoda; class Insecta; order Lepidoptera; family Depressariidae; genus Carcina; species Carcina quercana. The sequence goes on along the minus strand of OU342449.1, from coordinate 7,387,291 downwards.
GATTTGGGAGCCGTCAGATTTTTCTCTTAAGAATATTTAAAAAACCCATAATGGAACACCTATGTACAACCTATGCTTACGAATAAAGATTTTGACTTTTGGAAGTCCTTTTCATCTCGAAGCTTTGATATTTATTGCATCAATATCTTAGAGGTTCTCGGTTTGAATTAGCTGCAATTTTCGACTTTTAATATTTCGTACGGTGGTTTTATAAGAAAGGAATATACCGTAGCCTTCCAGCAAACTAAGAATTGCTTGCAGAGCAACCAGTGAAAAAGTTCGGGCGAAAACTCCCGTACTTCACCTGCATGCAAATATCTACATTAAGGCATCCTTCCGTTAGCCAGGGCAGAACTATTTTTGTAGGTACTGCTTCTATTGTTCTCTGGTATCGGTCGAAAGTTTCAGACGTTTTCTTTTCGATCACGGTGCTGATTTGCCCATTGAGTTTTACCTGAATTATTATGTGCCGATGCCGGTAGAAATTTCTTACCAGTTTTGCGACTGGGGCTTGTCGTTATCGTTAAAAAACGTATAGCCCCCCCCCCCCCCTTCTGCCTCCGTTAGTTCCTCTTCCTAGAAGAGATAAGTATCCAATGGGGGAATATCAGGTAAAATGACATTGAGCACCTTATTCGGGCGTTTATGTCTATTGTTTGGTCTCTTCTACCATATGTGTATTGCAGCGAACCGTCACTAACTTTCCTGAAAGCGCGTTGTTGATTCAGGAAGTTTTTCTGGATCTCCAACTGCAGATTTGGATCCACCTTTAAGCATTTTTCATGAAAGGTCAACTCCAAGATCAAGTCAGTCCGTTCCAGTTGACAAACTGAGTTCCAGGCGGGTGTTGATGTTGCTTGGAGACTATTCAGCTTTAGTCTGGCGAAAAACAGGAGTTGCATGGAACGTCTCCTGAGCCTCGGCGTAATGGGCGTTTATCCAGACATCTTTATTTAAACGTAAACATATTCAACCTGGCTTAAACAGTTTTGGATCAGTATATGCTAATTTCAGCTCAGCTTCAGATTTACGTGGCGTGAAGTTACGGACGACAATAGCGTCTGTTTCTGAGGCTGTAGCTAACGATTTTAGTTCATTCAGCTTCCTTTGTGATGACGCAATTTGTGCCGGCAATATATCTTTTCCTGTTTCCTGTCTCCACGGGAGGTTTACAACAGTTTCCTGCGTACCTGGTTACGCTACATAGAAAGAAAGTGCTCGGAAAATCTTCGGATAGAATGTTATCTTTATCTGACTCCTATGGTTCATCCCACTCTGAAGTGGGTTTGATCTGACAGTAAGTGCATCATGCGTTCGAAACAGGAGGTTTGCATGTCGGTGAATGTTTGTTCCCGACGGGAAGATTTGGTAGTGGGATGTCCCAATGGGGACTCTCTTCGTTTCCTTGAGGAACTGGCTTTTGAGGTGCGTCTCGGGTTGAGAAGTTGCATCGTACACATAAAAAGGTCATAGGACCTCGCGTAAATCCTCACCATGACTATGTGTAGAGAGTACAGTTCAGTAGAGGGTGCGTCCCAGTAGCCAAACGCGTGGTATCAACCTAATGCACCGGTATTTTTTCTCTGACATTGAGGTATCGTCTGGTGAGGGTCGATCCCTCTTCTGTAGGGACTGCGACTCGCAGCTTTGCTTACGTTGACAGTGAGAGGGATTCGCCGAACAGGTCCGACTGGGATAAATCTTCGACCTCCTACGGCATCCAACCACCAAAGTAGTGGTCGTCAATGACTGCCAAAATCGTTCTCTTCTGTTGGAACAGGCCTTGGCACAGTTAGTCCATGACCATAGGTGCCATGATCTGTACTGAAGCCAAAACATCACAGTCAGTGAGACGTCATTGTGATGTGATAGAATGCTTGCGACGTGCTACGTGTTGTATGAAAACGTGAGTCCAGTCGTATCATTGATACGACAAGGACTTATCAATCAATGCGTTTGGTCTCATCAATAGATATCTCAAGAGTCGGCTGATGCGACCCGAAGCCTTGGCAGGTGTGACTAGACGTCTCGGATGATGCGACCGAACGCCTCGGCTGATGTAACCCGGCGTTTCGGTTGACGCGACCCAACATCTCGGCTGATATGACGCGGCGTCTCGGGTGATACGACCTGACGCCTCGATCAATGTGACTGTCGCCTCGATCAATGCGACTGTCACCTCGGCTGACGCGACGTGACTTTTCGGTCGATACGACTGTCGCCTCGGTTGATGCGACATGAAGTCTCAGTCGCTACAACCGTCGCCTCGGCTGATGCGACGTGACGTCTAGGTCGATACGACTGTCGCCTCGGTTGATGCGACATGACGTCTCAGTCACTACGACCCTCGCCTCGGCAGATGCGACTTGTCACCTCAGTCGATACTACGTCGCCTTAGTCGATACGACTGTCGCCTCGGTTGATGCGACATGACGTCTCAGTCACTACGACCCTCGCCTCGGCAGATGCGACTTGTCACCTCAGTCGATACGACGTCGCCTCAGTCGATGCGACGTCGCCTCAGTCAATGCGACGTCGCCTCAGTCAATACGACGTCGTCTCAGATGATGCGACGTGACGTCTCGGTCGATGCGACCAGACGTCTCAGTTGATGCGTCTCACAACGTTTGGTGCTTTGCAACAACCGAGTTGGTTATTGACTTAGTATCGCTCGTAGTGAGACGATAATGGCGACACCCCTGTGAAGCCTGCATGTGCCAGGGGCGACATGCTTGCACCGTTGTTGGTCTGAGTATCGTTCTTAGCGAAACGATAACGGCGACACCATTGTGACGCCCGCATGTGCCGGGAGCGACATGCTTGCACCGTTGTTCGTCTGAGTATCGTGCTTAGCGAAACGATAATGGCGACACCATTGTGACGCCTGCAGTTGCCGGGGGCGACATGCTTGCACCGTTGTTGGTCCTAGTATCATTCTTAGCGAAACGATAAGGGCGACACCGTTGTGACGCCTGCGTGTGCCGGGGGCGACATGCTTGCATTATATTCAGGTGTTTCGTTGTGGATTGTTTCCCTATCCAACTAAGGAAATCCACAACAAGTTACCATGAAAAAATAATAATAAATGTAGGTATGATTTTACCTGTAATCCTTGTAAATCAATGTCGTCGATGAATTTTCGTGTTGCGCACTACTACGACGCTGAAGATTCAAAAGCGTACTGAAGAGACACGCGACTCGCGTGCCTGACAGCCGCGCTGACACCTCCCACTACCGTTACAGCACAGCCAATCACCGACGCGCTGTGTATTTGCACTATGAAACTACTAGATGGCGCTGATGTTCAGAAGGGTTTATCTCACAGTGGGTCAAGCCGGAAGGCTCGAACACCTAAATAGCTTTTTTATGTTTACAAACTTAACTTTGTAGTCGACAGCCATACATCCGGTATATAATTTAGCTGCAAAGTAGTTTTTCTATCAGAATTACATTTTCGGCAGAGCAATTTGGGTATCTACTATTTATGATTTTCGGTATATTAATATTAATTATTCATATTCTGTACGGAACCCGGAACAAAATGTAAAGCAAAATTCACTTTAGATTACGCGATAAATTAAAAAGCATTTAAATAAAACACATTTGTATGGAGAAAAAAACGTTAAAACACACGTACGCACATACAACTAAAATGACTACAACCTCGTTCGTTGCAATAGCCTGGTTACAACGTTTTTTCAACTGACTTAAAAAAAGGAGGAGGTTCTCATTTCGACGTGTTTTTTTGGATGTGTGTTACGCAATAACTCCGCCAATAGTGAACCGATTTTGAAAATTCTCTCTCTCTTTGAGAAAATCAACAAAAACCAAATTTTTAAGGCAATTGATGTCGGTTTTTAGTTCTTTTTGAACGCGTCATTATTTCTTCTTTTAACTATAGCAAGCTGATGCCCACGTATATTTGGTAATTTATCTTTCTCAGACCCTGTTATCCTACAAAGAGGGCCCCAAGCTAGCCTCCATTACAATCTACAACAGGGCTTCCGGCGAGCCCTATGAATGGAAGGGCCCTATCTCGACCATAGACTCCGACATGCCGTACAAAAACAACATGCCCTGCCTGAAACTGCAACTGTCCAAGTTGGACTTATTGCCGAACAGCGCCAACTTGAAGCTTATCAACAGGGAGTTGGTCTTGAATTCCAATAGCAAGGTTATTGTTGGGCAGCCTATCTTAAATGATATACATATCAATATATTTTTTTACTTAGAAAGTCCTGATGCATAAAAACTATGTTCTATACATATTTACTATGTTTGATACATATTTACTATGTTCTATACATTTTTACTATGTTTGATACATATTTACTATTTTCGATACATTTTTACTATGCTTGTTACATACACCGTTTTGTTATTAAGTTTGTTAGGTTATAAGTGCTACGGTTGTTTTAACAACCATGCCAAAACAATCAAAACTGTTTGTTTAAGTTAACGATATTAAAATAAGCGATTCTCTTTTTGAAATAATGAAAAAGTCTCGGTTTAAAATACATTCTGTTACCTTTATTTATATAACTTTTTTTCTCTTTTGTTTAGTTTATATTATAACCAATTATTAACTGGTTAATCAATAATAATCGAGTAACTACTAATGCCATAAACAACGAAAATACAAGTCGGTTAATTTGTGTGCGGCCGTTGCTAGATTTGATAACAATTTTGTTTGTGTGTGTGTGTTTTATAGGTATGAGCCCTTTAGATATAAAATAATATGTTAGTTTTAAGTGATTATTTTGATCCTATTGTTTAGTGAAGCGACATCAAAGTGCCTGGTTAGAAATCCCCCCCCCCCCCCCCCCCCCCCCCCTCTTTTATTGATTCATGAGTAGCAAATATAACTCTAAAAATAAGAAAAAGTTTTCATTATTTGTGGGAATCCCCGAGAATGCGTTTCGTTTTCAAGCAATGTGTGGGTTGCCCTATGTGTAAAAAGGTAAATGTTACCTCCATGGCTTACATAGTTTTTATCCATGCATAAGTTTAAACTTTCTACGATATACTATACAAACATATTTAATTAGATGAGGATTGTTACAAAGTTGGTTAGAATAGCTTTGCAAATAACTCTGACATTCAATATTATTCGTATCTAAGATGGAAACGATAACTGGTTGTTTATTATTACCTTTTTATTATTATTACCTTACCTTATTTAAAATTGTATCCTATATCGTTCTAAGAATGTGGATAGAGTTAGTTATTTTTCTATGAATTATTTTTTCATAGCATGTAAAATATAAGTAGTTTTTGATTAGTTATAATTATAATCTTTACATATCGTGAGAATTTGTGTTGTAGCGATTGCAAGAACATTCCTGATTTAGTTAACTCTAGTAATCCCTATTTATCTTAAGTTATCATTAGTAAAATGTTTTTTGTGTAGAGAATAGAGATCTAATGAATGTTCCGATTTATGTTTAGTTACCATAAGTTAATTGTCTTTAAGTTGCCAAATAGTTACCATATGTTTCGAGATTGAGATCTCGTAAAAGAGAGATCGTAAGTAAAAATAGGTTTTATTAAGTTATCATAAGTAAAAATTTGATTTATCTCGAGATCTCACGACTTCTCAACTTATCTTTAGTTACTATTAGTAAAAAAGACGTTTCGAAATCGTACTCGTATGGAACTTATGTTTCGGATTTTGTTATAAATACAAAATTGTTTTTGGTGAAGACCTAGATAGGTCCCTAATTTGTCATAATCATAATATTTATTTTGCGTAAACATGGTTACAAGGTGTTATTTTACAATTTAAAGTACAAATACATGTTTAGCCACATTAATACTAGGCATGCTAAATTAATGAGTCATTATGCTATAAGCTATACACAAATAATTTTGTATCAATTAATAACGAGAGTCTAGAAACCTGTCTTTAGTTACCTACCTTATAAGCGAGACGAAAATGTTTCGTTTCCAGTTAACCCTAACCAAAAAGTTTTTTTATTTTGTTTCATTTGTTTTTGAAATGAGATTTTTAGATTTAGATATTAGAAAGTAATATATTTTTCGTTATCATGTTGATTTATATAGTTATAAATGAAAACCGCCTAAAAATATAAATCCCATCTTGGATATTTGTTTAGCTTATTAAAGGTCACCGCACACTAAATGCGTGCACGTACGCGTATACTTGCACGCTGCACTACGTGCAATGCATGGATGGACCGCGTTCCGCCTAGCGGAAATCCGTACAATGCAACGTAGTAATACATTTAGTGTGCTCTAGCCTTAAATCCACACTATATCGATTCTCGATGTCTTCGTAGATTTTTATGCGCGTATACTTGCACGCTCCACTACGTTACAATGCATGGATGGACCGCGTTCCACCTCGCGGAAATCCATACAATGCAACGTAGTAATACATTTAGTGTGCTCTAGCCTTAAATCCACACTATATCGATTCTCGATGTCTTCGTAGATTTTTATGCGCGTATACTTGCACGCTCCACTACGTTACAATGCATGGATGGACCGCGTTCCGCCTCGCGGAAATCCATACAATGCAACGTAGTAATACATTTAGTGTGCTCTAGCCTTAAATCCACACTATATCGATTCTCGATGTCTTCGTAGATTTTTATGCGCGTATACTTGCACGCTCCACTACGTTACAATGCATGGATGGACCGCGTTCCGCCTCGCGGAAATCCATACAATGCAACGTAGTAATACATTTAGTGTGCTCTAGCCTTAAATCCACACTATATCGATTCTCGATGTCTTCGTAGATTTTTATGCGCGTATACTTGCACGCTCCACTACGTTACAATGCATGGATGGACCGCGTTCCGCCTCGCGGAAATTTATACAATGCAACGTAGCAATACATTTAGTGTGCTCTAGCCTTAAATCCACACTATATCGATTCTCGATGTCTTCGTAGATTTTTATGCGCGTATACTTGCACGCTCCACTACGTTACAATGCATGGATGGACCGCGTTCCGCCTCGCGGAAATCCATACAATGCAACGTAGTAATACATTTAGTGTGCTCTAGCCTTAAATCCACACTATATCGATTCTCGATGTCTTCGTAGATTTTTATGCGCGTATACTTGCACGCTCCACTACATTACAATGCATGGATGGACCGCGTTCCGCCTCGCGGAAATCCATACAATGCAACGTAGTAATACATTTAGTGTGCTCTAGCCTTAAATCCACACTACATCGATTCTCAATATGTCTTCGTAGATTTTTATATGCATATTTATATCTCGTTTTTGGTGTGGCTAGTCCTGGCACCTTGTGAGAATAGATATAAAATGTGGTTCAATTATTATAAATCAGGATGGGCTTTAGATTAAGTATAATATTCGAACGGCACATCGTTCGAGATTTACTATTATAGAAAACATGTATACACTTAAATGTCATGTGTCATTCACACTACATATAAGGTGAATATTACGTGGAACAAAAGTTGGAAAATATTTTTGTATTCGAGTGTACAAAATCGTGTGACCTCATACAAAATCGTATGACTTCATATTATACCGTGTGACGTCATACAAATCAATGTGACGTGGCAGTTACGTATCATATGTGAACTCAGTGCCTTTGAAACAGTTTATATGTGTTTAACACAAAAGGAACTGATTTAGGTTTGGGAAGATAATAATTGAAATTTCTAATTAAAGTTGTGTGTGTGTGTGTGCGACTTTGTGTTTTATTTGTATTTATTTTAAGCTATTTTTACTACTACTATCTACAAGTATTATCTATTTTGAGGCTAATTCCGAATGCGGACCAAAACGCTCGTGTATTATAAACTCCTTTGTCCGTCCAGACCCAATGATAAGTAGATACTTTATTTGAAAAAAGCTAAATATTTCAAAAGTTGTCAACTTTTCTGTCAAGTCTGTGTGGTCTGTCAGACTGTCAAACTGTCAGAAAATCTGACTTTTATTTTATCTTGTTTATTTTAATTTGATTGTACCGGAAGAAAATTAATCCGGTCTAAATGGCGTCAAGAGCTAGTCGCCCTGAGCTGTCTGTAAAATATCAAGCCAAGCCGAAGCCAGCCAAGGTGGAGCCTCGTCCTATATGTGCTGTATACTACGTAAGTAGAACTTCTCAAGACTGCTGCCTTACACTCCTTGCTTCTGCTTCGTAAAATTATCGCATCACTAATAGTGAAATGTTTATATGTACGTCAATCCCATATGATAATTTATCTACAGGTCCAACGCATAACTCCTGAGGCATTTATACATAATCGCGTCGTTTGACGTTCCGTGAACACACCCTCCCGTGCCGCTCCCATACCTCAGGAACAGACTCGGTTATACGTTACACCTGTAACACGTAATATGTTACTGTATTGTATGCGCCTAGCATACACACACTGTCTCGTGTGTTTATGGGTTGGTTTTCTAAAATGTCTGTCGTTGACGGGGAACGTCACGAGAGCCGTGGGCGAGTGTGGATGTTTAGTAGTACCGAACCCGTGGGAATTGCCGAGCCAGTGATGACAACGTCGTAGGGACCATCTTCATCATCAGCCGGGAAACGTCCACTGCTGGACACAGGCCTCCTTCATGGTACGCCACATCGACCGGTCCCGAGCAACCTGCATCCAACGATTCCCTGCGACTCTAACCAGGTCGTCGGTCCATCTAGTAGGGGGACGGCCTGGTGGACGTTTCCCGTTACGTAAATTAAATACAATACCGGGGGAGGGGCAGCATCCTCCTGCAGATATTTAACCGAATACTGCGATCACCAACCCGTCTGACAACCGTGGTGATTATGCCATATACCCTAATGGAAATACGCCCATTACTCGGGGACTATCTACAGGTAAAATAATTCATATTTAAAAAATAGATTCATTAATGCGTGATTTGACGGTATTCCTAGGTAATTTTAAGTAATAATGTATAGTTGGAAGTTAACTGTGAAATATCTATTTAGGTTATTGCTGCAAGTATACCACACAACACAGAACAGTGATAGCTCTGTTCCCTTTGTACATAGCAGTGGCTACATAACATGGTGGTACCTAAGCCATATCCGAACATTTCCAAGGCCACAAACGGTACCTCAAGATAAAAATGATATATGATGAGTTCCACAGAAATCCCGTGAACTAGAGTCTACGCAGCGCTACTCGCGCTTCATCAAGAAGCTGCGAGCTTCTGAGGACGAGCAGAAGAAAGCGGATGCAAACACTAAAGAAAACACGAGGGACCGAATGAGCCTCAACTTCTTCATACGCTGTGATCGCAGGTTTTTTTGTTATTTACTTGCGTTATCCTGTCATCATCAACAGCCTTATGTGCCCACTGCAGGGGCTCAGGCCTACTCTCCAACAGAGAGTGTCCACGCGGGACCAGTGCGGTACGCCGGACTTCACATGCCTGTTCAAGTCATGCAGGTTTCCTCAGGATGTTTTCCTTCACCGTTAAGCAATCGGATAATGTACTTGAATTGAAATACAACTCATAGGTACACGGCTGGATTCGAACCCGGAACCCTCAGGTTGAGAGTCCGAGCTTTATCCACTGCGCCACCGACGCTCTCATAGCCTGTCATACGCCTATCGATTCGGTTCTGGCCTAGGTAGAAGTGGAACTGGAAGGCTAGAATCTACCGATCGTCACATACCTACCGATCCGAACTAGAAAACGTTCCGGGCCGTTGTAGGTAGATCAGAACAGGTATAGATAAAAGGTAGCCTTAGTCTTTCACCACCCCTCAACTATCATCAAACAAGAACCCAAGTGATGCAGTCAGCCTCCGACATGAAAGGAAGTATGTATGGAATATATTATTGGTAAACATACGATAAACCAAAGTCCCCCGCCGCGTCTTTCTATCTGTTCGCGATAAACTCAAAAACTATTAAACGGATTTTTATGTGGTTTTCAAATATAAAAAGAGTAATTATTGAGGAAGATTAAGGTGTATCATCAGTAACGGTTTTATGTAAATTGGTTGAAATATGTTGATAGTTTTTGACGATGTCGGAAAAAATCAAGCCGACTGTGAACGTTAATCGAAAACACTGCCAATCAGTTTGAGATATAACATAACAATGTATAGTGCGATTGTTTCTCTTTTATAAGTCTACAAAAAACTCATATCCACCCATCCTAACTTTATACTGATACCTCGCCTCCCCTAACGTCACCCAAAGGGATAGTCCCCCACTAACTTGTCAGACTGTTCACATGCCTTGTATATATTCTGATTGTTTCAGATCAACAATTAATAACGTGGCACGTCGTGTAGATCTGTGCTTCAAGTCATACGAAGAAGATCTTGCTGCCAAAAGAGAGAGGTAAATGCATAATTATATATTTCTGGGGTTCCGTACAGAATAAGAATACATACTGAAAGTCATAAGTAAGGTAGATAATAAGCACCGAACAATGCTCTTCCCAAGGACGTCCCTCTACTACCGAAGATGGGCCGAAAACCTAGAGGCTCCGGACCGGTCTATGTGGCATGTCATGGCGGAGGCCTATGTTCAGCAGTGGACGTTTCCAGGCTGAGGATGATGATGCTCTTACAAAAACAAACTTAACTTTGCAGTTGAAAAAATGTTGTCTCATACATTCGCCTTAATAATTTGATTATAATTAATATGATTAAAATACTGCCTTGCTTCTTGACAAATTAAGGGAATCAATTATCTTATAGTTTTTTTAAATGTAAAATGGGTTTTGCACTTGGCCTTCATCTCAACTGATGGTAAAACTGTTGGATAATAAACGTTCGCATCCAGAAGCCTCAAGCTAAAGAGGCACTGGCTCTGCTACCTGTACCGGAACATGTGTTCCGTGCTATTAACACTGCTTTAAATAACATGGTGGTTGGTAGCCACGCGGACATAAAAAATACCACCAACTAAACCGAATACCGATAAGAGGGATATCTGGGAATCAAACCCGGGACTTCCGTATTGTTAGTCCTACATTTAGCCATCATGCATGGCTGGCCATGGAGGTGGTTAAAGTTTTGTTAATATTTTGCTAAAAATAAAATCAGCGGCACATTTGCAAAGGTTGAAGGAACTGCTGTCTCGTGAAGAAGAGGCAAACCTTCGCACCTTCGTGGAGCAAGCGCAGTCTGGCTACGAACTCATTTGGAAGGAGAAGGTGGATCGACTCAACTACCTCCTGGACAAGAGAAAGAAGGAGAATGAAGCCAGGATCACGGAAATACCCATGTAAGCATTGTGCACGAGAATTATGACATAGTCATGTATTTATTTAACATACTTTATACATACATATTTAACATAAAAATACATGAGTTATCAGTTGAAGGAAAGAAAAAAATACGAAATAGTAATGATGTGAGTACCCGTTTACTATAAGTTTGGACCTGGCGTCGATGACGTCACTAAGCGATATGACGAACGCGGGAGGTGGACGGGGAATCGGGAGGTGCGCCACATTCCAGCGAGTTTAAGAAGTAATAAGTGTAATATAGATAATACTCTCCAACACGTAACATCTTCGACCTCATCGTCACTTACCATCAGGTGAGATTGAGGTCAAGTGTTGGTCTATCTTCAATATAAAAAAATTTAGTAAATTAGTAAAATATTAGAAACACTTCCAATAATTTTTAAACCTTATCTTTAGTCGTTTTTATACAAACTAAACGCAATTTATGATGACAGCTCACATCCAACTGTGGACTTATGTATAGTTCCCGGCAAACAACTTGAAAAATGACTTTGACTGCGCAGTAAACGATTTTCGGGTCTCTTTGGCAGGGAGCGGGAGGGGAATGTCATTTGGAACGACTTGACACGCGAACTCTTTCCCACTATGCCCATTTTAGTTCAGTTGTCGGGAACTATATCTGATATGAATGTGATATTGTTTCAGCACAAAAGCGCCGCACATTCGCCATTGTTTGATTCAGCGGGGAGCCAAGGAGGTTCAAAACGCCATATTGTACCAGATGAGAGAGAACCAAGCTAAGAAGATGTCAGAGATCGAGATGCAGAAGCTGTGGGAAGCTGTGGCCTTGAAGGAAAGAGAGGCTCTAGTTAGAATTTTTTTTTTGCTATCAATTTGTTTTTAGCCACATCTTTGCGTTGGCTTTAGACATTATTCCACGGGAACTACTTATTAAAATAGCATATGTCCTTCACCAACCCTTCAACTATTCAATTCATCAAAAATCAAGGCAATCCCACCGTTGCGACGTGATAGAAGGACCAACAAACACCCAAACGATCTCATGTCTGTTTATCTTGTCCGGGAAGGCAGAGAAGCAGACTAGAAAACAACGCTCTATGCTAACTTTCGTACAAAATATAAAGATCATCATCAGCCAGAAAACGTCCTGAGCCATTTGTATCCAGCGACTACCCACGACCTAGGTCCTCGATCCATCTAGCACATGGGCGTCCCGGTACAAGTTTTAAGTACTTCGCACCCCCTGCCCCGCTGTAACGATGACCGGTATCGAAGTCAGGAAAAGCTGGGCCGCCGGGGACTGGGGGGTTTATATCATGAGAGGTTTAGTTTTTGCGGGTAGTTTAGCCAGAGGGGTTCGTGATCGCATTATTCGGTTTAGTTCTTCAGGAGGAGACTGCTGCCCCTCCTCTGGTATATTTTCCCTTTAGTCGCTTCTTACGACACCCACAGATGCGGTTTCATTATAAGCCAGAACGGCCTTATCGTCTCTTCATCACATCAGCCAGGAAACGTTTAATGCTGGACATATGCCTCCTGCATTCCACATTGACAGCTCCTGAGCCATTTGCATACATCGACTCCCCGCGACTTAACCTAGGTCGTCGGTATGGGGACGGCCCGGTATACGTTTACCGGTACGTGGTCGCCACTCGACATTTCTTACTCCCGGTCTATTGTCTTACTCCCGGTTACTTCATCGGTTCTGCGAGCGATGTGGTCTGACCATTGCCACTTCAGCTCACTGACTCGTCGAGTTATATCGATGACCTTAATTCTTCTACAGATTTCCTCATTCCAGATTTTATCACGTAGATAAACTCCGAGCATAGCTCGTTCTATAGCTCGCTAAGTGACTGAGCTTGTTTATTCGGCCAACAGTAAAGGGCCGCGTTTCGGTTCCGTATGTCATCACTGGCAACACGCACTGATTAAAGACTTGGCATCAGGTGTAATGAAGGGCAGATGTCAACCCGTCATACCTTTAAAAAAATCAACAGCTACATGTCCACTGTTGAACATGAGCCTCCATCTTAGCTCGCCACAATTGACTTTTTATTGAAGGGTTTGTCATAATGACCGTGATTGCAGTAAGATGTTGATATTATTGCAGACGATGATTAGCTCTGAGTCTCTGTTCACAAAACCTACAGTAAAAGACAAAAACAGGCATCATCAACAGCGTATATACGTCCCCACTTCAGGGGTTCAGGCTACAGAGAGTGTGTGGGTCATAGTTCACCACGCGGGACCAGAACGTGTTGGTAGACTTCACACACACCTGTTAATTTCTTTTCAGAAGTGTGCAGGTTTCCTCACGATGTTTGCCTTCACCGAAAAGACAGTGGTTTTATCATTCGCACATAAATTTCAAATAACAAACTGGTACGATACAGGATCGAACCCAGACCTCGATTGTTCAAGGACTGACGCTCTATCCAACTGAGCTACCATGACATGACAAAAACAATGCGGACAAATAATCAAATAAGTATGTCTGACAGGAAGCCCGTTGCGAACAAGACGCCATCGAGCGTCACCGGGCAATGGCGGAATGCAAGAGAGCTACGGACTTGCAGCTGCAGATGAGACGGCAACAGAGAGAGAGGGAGAGGGAGATGCTTAAATACGAGCAGCTGAAGTTGAAGGAACAGTTCGAAGCTGATAAACGACAGGAGATCGAAGGTAGATAGATATTTACTTATCCTCCATAATATGAAAATCATTCGATCATTTTTCTAGTCGTGTTTAAAGGTCAATCATTCAGATATACTTTATTACACACACACACAGAAACAAACAAGACAGAACATAAAAGGTACAATGAGGGCGGCCTTATCGCTAAGAGCGATTTCTTCCAGGCAACCTTTACTCAATATGTCTGTAGTGTACTCAGACTGTCTCGTGTGTCTATAGGTTGGTTTGCTAATCAATTGACAAATGTTCATTGTACAAAAATTCATTTGTAAGATTTGCTATAACTTGGCAGGCTTCATGTATGTAAATCCAAATATGCAAACGCATATGACTTTACGAACATCCAAATAAACGAATTGATTTGAAAAGTAAAAACATTTTGATTTTCGAAATCCCGTCCCTGAGGCATGCAAGAGTGTACAAGTTTTTATAGCCAAACAACTTGATTTAGAACTTTAAAATCGGAAACATCTTTTCAAAAATTCCCGCGGTAACAAGGTTGCGGGGATCTACAGTTTGTAGAATACGTTTCTGGATTTTCAGAGGCACGTGAACGCGAGGAGCAACGTCTCGCCACAGTTAAAGAATTGCAGAGGTTGGAGGATGAGAGGGTAGAGAACGAGGCCAAGAAAAAGGTACCACCATAACAATCATAACATTTTACCCCCGCGTCTGTTTGTCTGTCTGTTCGCGATAAACTAAAAAACGACTGAACTTATTTTTCTGCGGTTTTCATATATCAACAGAGTGATTCTTGAGGAAGATTAAGGAGTATAGCAAATTAAGGTTTTGTGTAAATTGGTCGAAATATGAAGATTGAAGAAATCGGAAAAAATCAAGCCGTCTGGGAGCGTTCATCGAAAACGCCGTTAATCCGTCCACGTTAATCCGTTTGAAATCTATCAAAACAATGTATGGTGGGATTTGTTTCTTTTATATATCTACAAATATGTCTATCTTACTAAAGCTTACCAATTCTAACTTCTAAAAAATGATCACAAATAATGTGGTATTTGCGGAAGCTATATTATTATAATATTATATCGGTATTAATCCTTCTCAAGTTAAATACTTTAGTTAACGAAACTATTCGGGAGAATATATATGACAAAACACGACGCTACGGCGGCGCACGCGCACTTCGATGACCGACCACACACCACAGAGTTGTTGAGCAGCCACAGTCCTATGACATGGCTCATGTAGCTACTACCTGTCGTAGATACGAGTAGTAACCGGTAACAGCGGATTAACGGGACTAACGTAGTACGGATTCAGAATCATCTTGCTTTTCAGAAGGTGATTCAGTTTGTTACAAAAGTCCAACAAAAATGATTTTTTACAAATTTCCTAACCTGAAATCGAACCCGAGAGTCTAGCACTCAGAAAACTGCGCCATTGAGGTAAAATGAGACTAACTGAATAGTACAGTACTCGCAAACTATGTTTGCCTCTCTGAAGTTAGCCACAAAAGACCGCGAAGTATCAATTATTAACGTATAAATGGAGGGCAAGGCAAGTTAGCGGGTGGAAAGAAATGTCTTAGTGTCATCTAGGGGTAGTTATATGGCAAATATAGCGTGCGAGTACTGTACATGTCTTTATGGATCTAATGTAGATTTTGTTTGTACTCAGGCAGCGGACAAGAAGGTTCAGGACGCGTGGGAGTCGCTCGCGAACCAGGCGCGGGCGGAGGGAGACGCGGCCGCCGTGCTCAGGAAAATGAGAGATGTAAATATATATTTATATATTATAACAACCAATCACGCAATTTACGCTCGAGAAATATACCTCGGCGGTTCTTTAAACTTTGTAATCTTATTGTAGACCTTAATTGACGTAATGTAAGAATATGTATTAACAGACCATTGGATCATTTCCGGTTTATCGAATAGATTAATGTTCTCTCGACCTAAATTTACAATGAGGGAATTCAAAAAAAGAAGAAAATAGTTCTTCATTCCTGTATAGATGGCACCGCACCGTTGGTAACAAAGTGTAACTGTCATTTTCGTATGAATTTAAAGCAAGGCGCTTATATCCTGAATTACTTTTAAGCCTACTGTAGTACCAAAGAGAATATAACCTCTGTGTAAATAAATCTGTCACTTCTTGGGTGTGTGTCCACTTTCATTATCAAACATACATAATATCTGTGGTCCAAGTACCTCTAAACTAAATTAAAAATAATTTTATTTCTTTTTCTTTGTAACTATTTGGATCCTGATTCATATCATCTGTATTTGTCAAGCGATTATTTATAAGAGATAAATTTAGAGCTCTTCAGCGCCATCTATTGAGTACTTTAAGTACTCAACTGACAGTCGTCTCTGAAAGTCCCTCGTTTCTTTTACATTGTAACAAGTGTATGTACCAGGTGGACATGAACAAGTGCAACCAGATCCTGATACGTCAGCGTGACGCCATGACGAGCGCTGACGACGACAGCATCGTGGAGGCGGTGGCGAGGGAGCAGCAGGACGCCGTCGACAGGAAGCGATGCCAGTACCTGCTGTGGTCGCAGAAGACAAACAAGGTCACTTCTGGTGGATTATCAATAGAGTTCCTCATGGACATTCTGAGCGTTAGCACACGTCGGATACTTCGAACAAATGTTGTTATATCGGCACACATCGAACGGATGACGTTTTATACACGCGCATGTGTGAGTAGTCCGCGCGAGCTATCGTAACGGCTAATTTCTGCGCCGGTCTCTTGCGGGGGAAGTGAGGTATCTCTGGATCGGTGGGAAGCGGTGAACTTCCATTCCGTACTATATTAATTCTTTGGCATTAGACTCAGACTTACTTTGGGTATGCCAAGAATGATAAAAGAGATCCGATCAAAGATTATTTAATAACCCCAGGACGCTGTTTCATACAACATTGCTGGCGCGTTGTAATGTTCCTAATCCAAAAAAAAACGCTCTTTGTTCGTAAATTCGATACATCGCGTGTTCTCTTTTCGAAAATAATGACAATATTTCCGTGCATGTTTGAGAAAAACTATATTATAATTACGTCGAAATGTAGAAAATAGCGAATGAGAGCGCCACCGTCACTTTGAGTCTTAAGCTAGAACGATGAAATTGGAATCATCAACCCGTTTGACGATTTAAGGCGATCCACCTCCATCAAAGTTTCATACTAAATTTCTGTTGCCATAATCTTATAAAACATAATAGCTGGATTTGTGCAGTAACTATCTAAAAATAGGACATCAGACTGTGATGTCGCGAAATGAGTATCATTGACATACAACTTCAAAGTGAATCACAATTTTCATTTTAAATACTTATTTTCGATTATTGTTCAAAGCGTCATCTATGAACCATTAGCTGCGTAACTGCTATTGTAGCTTACTATAAAGTTGTTAATTAATGATATTTATTTTGTGACCCTAATATTTCATCTCCTATTTTTAGGTAATCACTTATCAAAGCCAGCTATTCTATTTTAAAAGATTATGGCAACAGAAATTTAGTATGGAAGCATTAGGAGAGGGATAACGTAAGTGTAGAACATTTGAATTTGTACAAATGAAAAAATGAAAATGAAAAAATATTTATTTTCTTGTATATGATTACCTTAACACTACAGTTTTTGGGACACCTCTTTTAAGTATAAAAACTTGTATTAGGAGGCCCAGCTCTTCCGCTAGTTATTTAAGTTATACAAATACTATTTTTATTTATATCATAGGTGCTACTTACAATTAACGTGTGTGTGAGTGTGTGTGTGTGTGTGATATAACTATGATACTACCTCTAAAAGAGCTTCGGTTTGTTGGTATGTATTATTTAGTTGGAAAATTATCATTTCAATTTATTAAAATTTCACCGACTTCCTGTGAATAAAAGTTGTAAATAGACTATGGGCAAATGAAGTCGGTTTTTTAATTCTTTTGTAACACAATTTTTTTTTAAACGATTCTCGAAATACTATCATTCGCCTTTACTTTCAATTTTTAATTTAGGAGGTGCGCGACGCCATGGTGCAGCAGATCAAAGACAACAAGGTGAAGAACGAAGAACTGAAGAAGAAGATGGAGATGGAAGATGAATACCAGAGGCAGGTCCTGGAGCAGCTGGACAAGCTGACGTCACACAAGGCGCGCAGTGATGCTGAAGAACAGAAGCGGCGACAGAAAGACTTGCTCGATCAGATAGCTTATAACAACCTGCTCAAGGTACAACTCATAATATCATATTTCTTATCACTTTAAAAAACATGTCCTGGACCTGGTTCCTGTAGCACAGGAGATCCTAGTTCAGGAGCCAGTCTTCACAAAGTCACGAAACCATAGAATTAATATGTACAAAGATTGTGGAGAAAATAAATATGATTTTTATTTGATTATTATTATATTAATGTGAAAATAAAAGCATTGTTAGAGTAAAAAAATAATTTAAAAGAGACGCTCAGTGCGACGCAATTTAGTTCCAAATTATTTCACGACAAATTTTGGTTAGACCACGTGGCCGCGTTCAAATTTCGATTGTTTTGTAGCTGTCCCTATCCTACCCGAGCGCGTACGGTGAGACAGCATACACTACGCGAAGTTATCCATCCGTTATTTGGATGTTTTGTAGTCCATGGATCATTTGAAGGATACAGTTTTTACATATACATATTATGTAACCATTTTTTTAATACAGTATACTAATGAATTTCAGGTGTCGATGGTTTTTCCAAATTGTTCTAAATCGATTCATACTCTTGTAAAACAGGTTCAAAGTTGGGACTTTTTATTACCGTAAAATACAATTATTTGACGCCCTGTAACTCTGGAACTATTTAAACGAAAATCTGACTCACCACGACACAGATATTTGTTTCTAGATTGTGTCTTGAAAATTTCATAGATTTTCATAGCTTAATACTCAAAATATGACTGGACTACGTTTGTATGGGCGCTTTGACAACAGCATACCCTCTTAATGACTTGTTGTATTTATTTTTTCTGTGCCGTGACACATAAAGTTGTGATCTATCTACTCGTATGTCTAGCCTGAGCTCCATGCTGTCATGTAACCGTCTCCGTGTCCTCGTGGCTACACGCTTGAACTTACCGGAGGGTCCGGGTTTGATTCTCAGTAGAGGTACCTATCGGTACGCGGCTTGGTTGGTGGTAGGGCATTTTATATGTCCCCCTGGCTAGCTACCACCACGTTACCTAAGTTTGATACCCTGTATTCTGGTATGAAAGGTAGCAGTGCCAGCGCCTCAATAGGTTCTGGCTTCTGGATGAGAACGCATACCATCCAACTGCCTTATCACTTATTCCAATAGACATTTGAAGAAAAAAAAAAAGATTTTAAAAATAACGGATTTGATTTTTTTTATCAGGAGAGAGCTAAACAAGAAGAGAAGGACCAGTATAGAAAGATGAAGGAAGCTACTGATGAATATAACTTGGAGCTGGGGAAGATGTTGTGCAGGTGCCTGAAATATTTTAACATTAATATCTGGGCTTTGCTCGTAGTTCTTTAAAAACAAACAAAAACTTTATTTCTGGCCCTAAACACACAAAAAGCAATTTTCCAACCGGGATTTGAACGCGGATATCTCGGACGGAATGACACTGAACTACTCGGCTAAAGTGATTATGTTTGACAGCGTGAAATTTCCCATCATATTTAGCGTCGAATAATGCGAAGGAAAAAGCGCATGAAAACTTGAAAACGCACCTTTTCTGACTAATCTAGATCGATTTTTCGCCCCCAAAACCCCCTAAATACCAAATTTCAGCGAAATCGCAGGAGCCGTTTCCGAGATCCGAATTATATATACCTCTATATACAAGAATTGCTCGTTTAAAGGTATTAGATCATCATCAACCAGGAAACGTCCACAGCTGGACATAGTCCTCTTCCATGGCATACATTGACTATTGACCGGTCCCGAGCCACTTGCATGCAGCGACTCCTCGCGACCTTTACCAGGTCGTCGGTACATCTAGTAAGGGGACGGACCTCGAGAACTCGTGACGTCACTTTTCATATAAGATGCTTTTTATCGCAGTAAAGAATTCGTCTGCAACTCTGCGTAGTCTTTAGGGATTATTCCGCGGGAACAGTTTATTGGGATAAAGATAACCTTAGTGCCTTTTATGCCATTGACTGCGAGCGTGCTAAATTTCATCACGATTGGTGGTGCTATGAAGACACAATTTAACCCCCTCCGTGGCGTAATGGCTAAATTTTGCATTCACAATCCGTCAGTCCCGGGTTCGATTCCCAGTGGTTTGGTTGGTGGTAGGATATTTTCTATGTCCGCCTGGCTAGCTACAACCATGTTGCCTAAGTCTGCCGCCGAACCGTTATGAGAGGTAGCAGAGCCAGCGCCTGATTAGGGTTGAGGCTTCTGGGTGCGCACGCTTACCATTCAACGGGCTTATCATCTTACAATCAGGTGATATGAAGGCCAAGTGAAAAACCCATCATACATAAAAAAATAGTTCGATACAGCATAAAATACTTTGAAGTAGGTAATTATGCTATGAGTAAAACAGCTATGCGGTTTTGTTAATAAACAAGGACCTTCGACCACAGTCCACTCATACCTAACTTGATGTTTGTGACGCTTTCACGGAAAAACTACTGAATGGATTTGAATGAAACTTTACAATAATATAGCTTATACATCAGAATAACATATAGGCTATAATTTATAAAGACATATTGTGTAAATTGTCCAAAATCACACTTATAATATTAGTGGGATTACATGGGCAATTTTGGCATAACAAAAATGCGTTGCCTAGCAACCGACCATAGAATATGTAAATTCGTATATACAAACTTTCGCGTTTATAATATTGGTTTGAAGACTATTTGAATGTACTACGTCAGATATTGACATTTATTTTGTTTCTTTAAATTATTAGACTACGTAACAGAATAAACACTATTTTGTACCTTATGCTGTATAATAATTTGTCACCTGTGCCTATCGAACAAGGAGAATACATCCTGAAGTACACGCAGACAAAGTCGCGGGCGGAAGCTAGTAATATATAATACATCACAATCACACTCACACCTGACTCTCACCTGATATACACATATTTTGGTACGTACTAGTGTTAATTAGATGGTAGTTAAATTAAGTTTTCAAGTATTTTTGTTTTGTATTGCTTTTCTCTTTCTGTCCATGTTCCACAGACAGCTTTTTAATTTGTTACATCCGCAGCGCCGTGGGTGAGAGCTTGATGACCTGTAACACACGGTCACACCTATTTCAGGCGCCGGTCTCTCACAGACAGTATATTATAGTACCGTAACAAGTGAAAAATGTAATATTATTTTAAGAACTTTCTGTGTAGAGCAATAAACAAAGTTATTATTTATTTATTTTATATTTTGGGGCAAGTGATGGGACATTTTCGATAATCAGAATCGATAAAAATGAAATTGATTTACTCACTCACTAACATGTCACGAGATCTGATTCACACTTGACAGAGGTGTGTGTGTGTGTGTGTGTGTGTGTGTGAGTGAGTGAGTGAGTGTGTGCATGCGTACTCGTGTGTGTGTGTTTTAATAGTAATTCATACAGAATGCCTCCATGCTATTTTGCCATTCTCTCTTAATACAGACTGGTATGTTATTTGATTACCTAACAATATGAGATCGGATTGTAATGGCGGGAAAAAAATTTCATTTACTTTATTGTCAGCTACAATAGCGGTTACGCAACTAATAATCCCTAGATGGCGTCTTGAATAATAATCAAAAAAGGTGTGTAAAGATTAGCCATTATAAGATGTATCTGGGTTTTTTTCAGACCGTACGCCCCGGACGCGATGCACCCGTTCATGAAACAGATGACCCGAGGGTTGGAGAAGAGAGAGTGCCCCTGCAGCAAGACCACTCACTGCTAGTCATGATATCCTGGTATTACGAGATGAGCAGCTGTCTATTCTGTTGATATTTCATCGGCATTTATTTTGGATTTGCAGTGCTTTCGACGTCATAAAACCCTACCGGCTATCTGACTCTAAAGCACGGCTTAAGCGCTAAATTCGTGAAAACTTCATCCAATTTACGAAACTTGGAGTGTTTCAGCGTCATGTTCCATTTTCAAACAGCTACTTACATGACCCGACTGTAATAATCTGAGCCAAAGATATATAATTTATGGTTTAATGACAGCATCTCGTTTACCAAAAAGAGATGACAATAGCTACATAGCTACGTCTTGTAACACATCGCTCCGGAGTTTGACAACTGCAATGTTAGTTTTAAAAAATTGATAATCATTATCATTAATCGGAAAACGTCCACTGCTGGACATAGGCCTCCTGCATAGTATGCTACAATGACCGTCCCGAGCCGCTTGCATTCAGCGACCTTCACCAGGTCGCCGGTCCACCTAGTAGGGTGTCTCGCCACTCGAACTTTAACTCCCCATCGGGTATTCATTCTTCGAGCGGTGTGGCATGACCATTGCCACTTCAACTCACTGACTCGTCGAGCTATGTCGGTGACCTTAGTCCGTCTACGGATTTCCGCATGCCACATTTTACCACGAAATTCCAAGTATAGCTCGTTACATAGCTCGCTGAGTGACCTTTTTTAAAAAAAAGTAATTTAAAACTTTGAGAGGCATTAACAGAACCTTCTCATTAACTTGAAGCTTCTGTGTGAGCACGCTTTCCATAAACGGCCTTATCACCTTCAGATGAAATGAAGTTCAAGTCCATGGTACAATTTTGTTAAATCATTTATTTATTCGGGACTTATCAGCCCCAACGGTTATCCGTTGGGGAGTAAAGGTTCTCGAGTGGTGACCACGTACCGGGAAACGTCTACCAGGCCGTCCCCCTACTAGATTGACCGACGACCTGGTTAGAGTTGCAGGGAGTCGCTGGATGCAGGTGGCTCGGGACCGGTCGATGTGGCGTACCATGAGGGAGGCCTGTGTCCAGCAGTGAATGTTTCCCGGCTGATGATGAAGATGATGTCTGCACCAAAAGTACTGTTTGATGGTACACGTCACGGCACTAGGCATTGGTATCGTGACGTGCATTTCCACGGCACGAAGACGTACCACAACATGTCACGTGACCTGTTTACGTGGCCGGGCTCTATGGAACCAGGAAAATAATGCATTAAATTCTTTGTTATTGTTTTTCGTACATTTTTTCCTTAAACATCTGCTGTTTTCCTTTTTACTCGACTACAGCGCAGGCAATGGAGGCTTATGATTTTAGCAACCTTTTCATGTATGTTTTTCATATGTCCTTAACAACTGGTTGCGCGTCGTGTTTGTCCGCGGGTCATACGCTATATTATATCGCATAAAATTCAAAATGGCGGTCTCTATGGAACATAAAGTTGTAAATATATAGGTTACTATTAAGAATGTCCTAACTAATTAAAAATCCCCCAATGTAGGTTTTTCTGTTCACTCATATCACTTAAACAATAGGTTAATAAAACTTACGTAAAGGTCCTCTTGCTTGTAGTAGTGTGCGTATTCGCATATTATATATATATATATATTATACCTTTGTGTTTGTGAGCAGTATGGGAAAAGATAAATTTCAAATATCGAACGTCTATCCGAACACTTCACTACTACATGTTTTACATTTACTTAGGCGATCCAACCCCATCAAAGTTTCATACTCTTTTAAAATATTATAGCTGGATTTGTGTAGTAACTATCTAAAAATAATACATCAGATTGTGATGTCGCGAAATGAGTATCATTAACATGCAACTTCACAGTGAATCACAATTTTCATTTCAAACACTTTTTTCGATTATTGTCCAAAGCGCCATCTATGAACCATTAGCTGCGTAACGGCTATTGTAGCTAACTATACAGTTGCAAATTAATGATATTTATTTCGCGACACTATAATTTCATCTCCTATCTTTAGGTAATTACTTATCAAAGTCAGCTATTATATTTTAAAAGATTATGGCAACATAAATTTTGTATGGAAGCATTAGGAGAGGGATAACGTCAAGTTTTTACCTGTAACATGTTGTCGCCTCTGGATGTTTTGATCTCTGTCTCGCTAATTGATTTACCATAAAATACGTTTAATTGTAATACGAATATTAATTGTTTTTCCTTTTGTGAATTGAATATTTTGAACCCTGTTTTATTTGTTTTACTCCTTATCTCATGTTGTCGAAGCAACTGATTTTGGTTTTTAATTCACATGAAGATTATATATATGCTTGATTTATAATCTCATCTATTGGAGTATGGGTATAGAATACTGTAGTTCCCGTGGGATAAATTGTTATGTCCACGCGAACGAAATGGCGGCCAAAATCTAGTAAGTTTGTTTGTCGTTCGATCACATCGTAACGACGAGTTACTAAGACTTGATATTTTGTACAGATATAGTTGTAGGGCTGCAAAAGGACATAGCATACTTTTTATTCCCACCGAACGAATTGTATACCGTGGTCACAGAATATAGTACTAAGTACAGATTTATCGTTCACCACCTCTCCCCGCAGTGGTCCGGACAAGAGCCGGTAATATGGCGCGAGCGAATCCACTCACGCTTGTGTATACACACGTCATCGGTTCAATGTAAGGGAATAGGAACCGATATCACGACATTTGTTTGAAGTGTCCGACGTGTGGGGTAATTTCTGTAGGCCACGCGAATGACATCGCAGGCAAAGGCTAGTTTAAAATGTGATAACTATCTCGACTTTGACATTGTCTCCAATCGTCAAACCACGCATACTTCCTATATAATATCTAGGTAAGTTCCATAATTTTCCTCAAAACTTGTATCTACGACTTCGACGTGCTACGACTTCCTACTTTTAATGGAGCGGACGTGCGCTTTTGGAGATCTTAGATATACATATATGTCACGTAGAGATGGATATGTCATACTGGTAGTCACTAGGTATAAGTGAGAACAAAAGTGGTTCGCAAAAGTTGAATGAGAACTAAATAAAAATAAATAAACATACTTGCAAGGTCTCTAACTGCCGCCACGCCACCTACACACACTGGCTCACTGCTCAATGCTTTCACTGTACATACAAACACACGTATCTATATGTTAACACGACCATATACACTTACACATACATTTAACATACTTTACATATTAGAGGACTCATCAGAAAACCAGCGCTATGTCTACTGCCACAGCAGATGCTGAGATTAGTCCTTTTTGACGACACATTACAACACACTGCCTATGTACATTGATAATGTATTATTTTTAATTGTACACAATTTATGTGTCAATTGTATTTTTGTATTTTGTTGTGTGTGTCTTAGTTAAATAAATATGTTTTTGTTTCTGTAAATAAAAATGAGTTTAAAAGACTTACATTTAACTAAAGCTAAAACGTTATTGCAAAATATGTGGGAGACTGGAGCCTAAACCAGATCAAGGATCTGTATGTTAGGTATCCAGGAAAAAGAAGACAAAGAGCAGTATAAAGTTTCATAAATTTCTAACTAAATCGAATACGTGTCTAATACATTATGATTTTCGCTCGCAACCATCCAACTTTTACTATACGGACCCTTATAAAAACGGTTTTTCATCAAAATAATTACAACCGTTTTAAACATTATAACCTATACCTTCCATTTTAAAGGGGTACGTAATAAAACAAAGAAATATATTAATTTACGTGCAAAAGCACGGGCACCCAAGCGCCATCTTTTACGTCGTCAACGTCACACACAACCGATCGTGATGAAATTTAGCATAGGTGCATGTAAAAGGAGAACAGTAGCCTATTGTGTTAATTTCAATCCAATGGGTCCCAGTCCACGCAAAGAAAGTCGTGGGCAAAAGTATAGTCCATTCATACGTCCCATACTAATATTATACATGTGAAAGTGACAAAGCCACAATTGAATTTATATGTATAACTAGCGGCCCGCCCCGGCTTCGCATGGCTGGACATTTATTTTTAACATTTTGGAATATACTTAGTAATGTATATTTATGCAAGACAAAAAAATCATCAAATAGTGAATCTAAACCATTCTCGAATCCACTTGAACACACACAAAAAATTTCATTATAATCGTTCCACCCGTTTAGGAGGAATTAAGTGACATACACACGTACATTAGAATTATATATATAAAGAGAATAGTTGATAGGTCATAAAGATTTATAGATTACTTTTATCCTAACCAAACAAGTAGTTCTCGTGGATTCATAGACGAAGTCACGGGGAAAATACTAGTATAAAATAAAGTGGCAGATAAAAGTGGTACATAGTGTTATATAAATTCACACGCCTTTAAAAACGAACAAAACCCATTTTAGTCTGAATACCTTTTGACCGTGACTGTACACAGTTTTCCTTTAGTAAATAAACCACATTAAAAACATAAAACTCTTGACTCATGACTAGTGATTTCATTTAAATTTTCCTTAAAGACACTACCTATATAAAAGCTCTTCATTCATGTTCGACATCAGTTACAAGCGAACTGCGTAACAATATGGGTATTAAAAGCTTACTTTACTTTGGCTTGGTGGCTTTAGTCACAAGCAATGATGTTCAAGTTGGCTCCCAACAAGGACGAAAGATATTTGACGAAAAACTGATAGCCAGTCCAGCTATATGGAGACAGATCAATAACGTAACTGTAAACGCAACCGAACAAGCAATCAGCAGAGTAACTGTCACAGATTTGAGACCAGAGAAGGACGGAGATGCAAAAATCGTTGATGGTGGAGTAGGATACGAGACTGTAACTATTGAATTGAAAAGCCCGACTGTGTTGAGGGGATACGAGTTTAACGTTGAAGTTTTTGCTGTGCCTAAAGATCGGTCAATAAACCAGGGTGGAGTCAAACATCCAAGCACTATTGGCAGTGATCAGAAAATCGTGACAGCCGTACAGATAGACCCTGTGAACACTCCAGCGAAGACTAATTTAGATACCACAAGGACGACCTCTGGAGTTTCAACACATTCAACTACACATGCTACTTTGACAACAGATCTAAAAGACGTAGATTCAACTCCAGAAACTCTTGTAAATGGAGTTCAGCTTCCAACGGATGTAAGTAAGCCAACAAACCAGAACAGAAAAAGTCGAGAAACATCGAATGTAAAAGCGACGATAGTCAGAAATGAAACCTTCGATAACGAAACTAAAGATCGAATTTCTAACAATGATGAAGATAACGAAAAAGCGAAGCAAGACGGTCGTGTTTCAAAGACGTCTTTGTTACCCGTCCCAAATCCAAGCGCAAAAACTCAAGAAGTAAAGGGCAAAAGTGAAGCCACAGCAGTTCCTATGCCGGCTTTACTATCACGACATGTCCGACACTCTGAAAAAGTGATACAACCTGCAGAATCAAGAACTAAGTCCCTCGGAAGCCAAGATAATAGTGGAATATTTGGTCAAGGACATGGTACACCGGAAGATTTTAGCAGTGAATCCAGCAAGACTATACACGGGAATGTATCCGACAAAACTTCAACCCAAGACCATGCTGATAGATGGTCTCATATACCAATATCTACCACTTCAAGTCCGTCTGGCAAGCCAAGCTTACCACGAGAATCTGTTGCCAGACAAAACGAAGATGAAACCAAAGTTCCGGAAATGAATCCAACTCAGCAAAACAAACGGGATGTTTCTGATGAATCAACGCCGGCTACAGTATCAAGCAGACAAGGACAGATTGCTGACCCTTGCAAGGTATCTTCGGGCGATTCAAAGGGGCTTAAATGTCCACCGTCTCCATCGCAATCTGCCCCGATTGAGTTAAAAGATGAGAACTCGCCTAGTACGGTTTCATCTGTTATATGGAAAGTGCCCACTCAACGCAGTACAGAAGTGAAGCCAGCATCTACAATTAAGCCGTTTTAAAGCTAATAAGCAGCTAAATTCAATCAGCAGTTGCCTGTGATATTTATCCGTAAGTTTTTCTATTCAATGTAAAAAAATAAATTTCCTTAAACTGGAAGCACACTGTGAAGTTATATAATTGTAAAAATCATTCAAGAGCTGTGAAATATATAAGGATCAATTAGTTATTTGAACGTTTTAATATTACATTTTGTTTGAAGAAAATATCCAATTAATGAGACAAGTGTATATAAAAGTAAAAACATTTAAAAGTTCAAATAAAAATGTAAAATATATTGTTTCTATTTCTATCCAAGTTAACACGTTCAAAAAGAACTAGAAACCGACTTCAACTGCCCTAAGTCTACTTTTATTAAGGCAAATTTAAGACGTATATGGTTTTCTAATGCATGACATTTTTTAGCACCAGCTTTCGGTTCACCCAGTCAAAAGTTTTGAGGTTACAAACATTTTAAAAAACATACCCGTCGAATTGATAACCTTCTTTTTTGAAGTCGGTTGAAAAAAGTCTAGGTTCTCCTCTGGGTTTAAGGGTCAGAGTTAGTCGCTTCCGCGTAAATTAGTTCCTACGATAATACCTTGGGTTTAGGTAGACCATCCAGAGGGAGAGACAGGAAACAGCTAGGAGAATGATTATCGTTAGTTAATTTCATGAACTTTTTCTATCTTTTTACTCTATTAGTTTTTATGATAGTAAATGTGTGCGATATAATATAACATTCAATTTGTAATGTTGAAAATAAAATCAATATCTTTATTCTAGTATAATTTACAAATTGGTTACGCTACAATGTATTTAAATAAATAAAAAACTCGTATAAATTTTTTTTATTGCAAAATCATTTCAATACACAATTTATATAAAATGAGATTATATTATAATATAAAACACTTAACAACCTGGAATGACGCTAGCAACACTAGGAAGTAACATTGAGCATGGTTTACTAGCTCACTGTAAAGAACACCTTGAATATTATTATTAACGGGATCCCGCTCCATCAAAGTTTCGTACCAAATTTCTTGTGATTCCAAATTGTGATTCACTGTGAAGTTGTATGTTAACGATACTCGTTTCGCGACATAAAAATCTGATGTCCTATTTTTAGATAGTTAAACGGTTTTTTACTACACAAACCCAGCTATTATATTTTAAAAGATTATGGCAACAGAAATTTTGTATGGAACTTTTAACTACTACAGTTCTAACAAATAACTGAGTCATAACTTCAACGAGTGAGAGAATAACTTCAGTCGGGCGTCGTTTGACGTTCCGTAAACACACCCTCCCGTACCGCTCCCATACCTCAGGAACAGACTCAGTTATGCGCTAGACCTGTAACGACATAACTGTGCAGGATAAATATGAAACTCGACTGTTTGATCATCATCAGTCAGTAAACGTCCACAGCTGGACATACGCCTCCCTCATGGCACGCCACATTGACCTGTCCCGAGCCACCTGCATCTAGCGACTCCCTGCCACTCTTAACCAGGTCGTCGGTCCATCTAGTAGGGGGACGGCCCGGTAGACGTTTCCCGATACCCGTCTGTTTACTAAAATGTAGATTATACTCCATACGCTTATAAAATCTATTGTAAAAAGGTTTTCAAATATAAGAAAGTCATTTATTAACAAAAGCATTCGTTAAACAGTATTAAATAAAGCTAAAGTAATTCACATATACAGTACTATACATTAACAAATCATTAATTAACAATTAACTTATTATACTTAGTACAAATTTAACAAAGATTATAGCCAACTTATCTTCAACCAATTCAGCCGACGTAGCATGAAACGCATGACAAATATGACATATCTCGCTCTCATCGCTCTCATGCTACGCAGGCTGGTTTTAAAAGTCTTTTGTCATTAAAATGTTATATAACATTAACAAAATCCCACTGCATTTCTAAATAATGTTACTATATGTAGAACATAATAAAATTAAATAGATTGATACTCTGAATAATATATAAGATCGATATAATTTTGTATGAGCACCACTTCAAAATAAAAACAATCCGAAAAGAAAACTCATGTTCCTTTCTGTTATCCCAAGCAATATAACAGAACGGGATTTTTCCCCGGACTGTGATAACGGTCGCACGAATAGGATACGCAATTTGTCTGTTGAGTCTTTGGTTTCAATATTAGAAATCATTTCTTTATTGGGTACTCAACAAATTAGATAAGTGGAAGGGGCCTATTGTTGATCACTGGGGGATGTTACTGAAGGCTGTCAAAATGTATAGGAGAAACTAATTTCTTTTGTGTGTTGAGACTAAGAATAGACAGTTAATGTACATATATTGATGGAATTGACATTTATTTTGACATTTGATTAGCATTTCGTATTTGTTTTTACTAACATATGCTAGCAATTTACAATTTTACTAATAAAAAATGGAAATACTTTCTGACAATAAAGTAATTTGATTATTTTGATATTGCCATTAAAATAAATCCCTGAAAAAGAAAAATACGTAATCATTTTTAGGGTGCCATTAAAGTATGTATGTATTATTATTGATATATATTAGTTTGTTTTGTATCTCGTATTTATGTAATCGTCTATTATATTTAATAAATCGTACACGCCTAACTGCCCTCCTTTCTTTAATATTTCTCCTTGACCTAGGACTGCTGGAAGAAATTTCTTTTAGAAATAAGCTATTCCTTTTGTATATATTTTTTCTGTTTCTTGTGTTATGTAATGTTTCCGTGTACAATAAACTGTTTAAATAAATAAATAAAAAATCCCTAAAAAGAAAAATACGTAATCATTTTTAGGGTTCCGTATCTCAAAAGGAAAAAAGAACACTTATAGGATCACTTCGTTGTCCGTCTGTCTGTCAAGACCCTTTTTCTCAGGAACGCGTGGAGATATCAAGTTGAAATTAATGTCGAATACTCAAGTCTGCAGTCCCTTGGATGATTTGTTAGACGAATTTCGCTATCGTTTTCCCGCGCATTAACTTTCAGCATTCGCATTTTTCTGCGATCTCGTTGTTTCTACTAGTACCAATTCGTGGTCGGGCTTTTATGTAACAGCAATATTTATACAGAAACTTGTAAATGTCTTGAAATAAACAGTACAGTCAACATATTAAAGTATTCCATAAGTAGTAATAATCCACAAATAAAACTGCAAATGAGTAAAAATTGAATGGATGATAGGAATTGTCAGTTGCTACCCGCCTTATTAATATTAATCACTAAATAGTATAAAACAAAGTCGCTGCCCGTTGTCTGTATGTATGTATGTATGCTTAAATCTTTAAAACTACGCAACGGATTTTGATGCGGTTTTTTTTAATAGATAGAGTGATTCAAGAGGAAGGTTTATATATATAATACATGCATAATATAGTAGAGCAACACTGATAATTTTAGGGATTTCTAATGTGATGTCGTAAATAAACACATCTTTTTGCGCTTACATTGCAAACGCTGGCTAAACCCTACCAGATAGATCAAAATAATGTACTACTGTATTGTACACCTTAGAAAGATCAACAAAAAAGTCTGCGATGGTATATGTCTATCTCTTAAGGATAACCCACAGTAACCATTTTTATCCTTTACTTTTTCCGAGAAAAAACGGCTTATTTTGCAGCGATCTTAGGCAATATACAGCATTAATCCTTATCCATTTAAGTACCTTAGACACATTGTGCGTATAATATAGATCAATATGGACCTTTACAGAGAGTAATTTAAATGAATATTTCCGAAGATATTACAGATCGCCTTCCTGAGAAAAAGGGTCTTGAAAGACACACAGACGGACAACAAAGTAAACCAATAAATAAGGGTCCCTTTTTTCCTTTTGAGTTACGAATCCCTAAAAATGTACAAAAATGTAAATATAGAAATGAAAAACTTTAGATTAAGTAAAAAAATTGAAACTAAAAATATAAATAGTAATTTAATCAGAAAAAACTACTTATGTCTTGCAAAAAGATACATTTACGTTTTTCCCAAAATGTTAAAAAGATAAATGTCCACCCGTGCGAAGCCGGGGCGGGCCGCTAGTAATTAATAATCCCAGATCTAAAAGATTTACATTTATTATCTTAAATTAATTATACACAAGAATTGCCCAAAAAGTCTTCAGCAAATTTAAAACTTACACGGTTTTCTCATGGACGCCTTTGTTAGAACTGGCCCAAATTGAAATGGGACCACTCAGGAAGCACCAGCTTTCATAAAGAATTATCAAAATCCAATCATCCATTTCAAAGTTCAGAGGATAAAAACATTAAAAAAACATACGCGTTGCATTGAGAGCGTCCTTTTTCGAAGTTTGTTGAAAACTGGGGGTTTATCACATACAAACAGATCGACTGTACCCACGATGTTATCTAAGCGATTTTGCTATGGAACATAAAAATAACTTAATATACTAGTCATATTTGAGCAAGGAATGCACTGGTATACCTTCTGGAATGTTCTGCCGACCTTTCAAACCTACCAACTCAATGATGACCAGGCACCCGATGACCTGGGCCCCACATTGCTGCAGTAGCCTCGCGGCGGCATTTAGAGATCCCCCGGTCGCTATCAGATCATCAACGATCACGCACTTCAGGCCGGAACGAACTGTGCTCTTTTGTATTTCCAGCGTGTCCTGAAATGTTAATATTGTTTTGTCACTAGCGGTGACCCGCGGCGTCGCTTGCGTTCACTGCTTCATCAATCGATTAATAGATTCTGTATCCATTACATTTTAGTAATTAATCATTCATTATCCATAATTTTATACTCGTATATCATCAACAACAGCCTATATACGTCCCTACAGAGAGTGTATGGGACATAGTACACCACGCGGGACCAGTGCGGATTGGTAGGCTTCACACACGCCTTTGAATTTCTTCCAATAGTATGCAGGTTTCCTCACGATGTTTTCTTTCACCGAAAAGCCAATGGTAATGATTTTTATATCTGTTACACCTCCACCCAAAATATTGTGTTTTATTTCCTCTACCCAAAGGTTGTCTGGCAGAGATCGCTGTAAGCAATAAGACCACCTTTTTAAGTTTAATGTTCCATTTTAAGTATGTATTGGTGTAAAATAAAGTTGTATTGTAAATATAATTGGAATACTAATATAACTTACAGTGCCATACTCCAGCTCATATTCATAGCCTAAGGTCTCTCCGGGCAGCTTCCCCTTCTTCCGGACAGGCAGACAGCCCACACCGAGCTCCGCTGCGATGGGGAAAGAGAACAGGAAACCCCGGGACTCCAGCCCCACTATGGCCTCAATATCGGGGAAGTGGAACTGTATTGTTTGTATGAGCAAGTCTTGAAGAAGTCTGCACGTTGGTCCATCTGATATAGCTGAAAAGATGTCCCTGGAAAATATACATAATACACAAACTTAAATAGACATGCTCAAATGAGTGCCTGTTAAAGTATGTGATATGTCATTACATTTCGTATCGTGTAATATTACATCGTACCATTACACATTACTCTAAACATCACTGAGATACGCACCGTGCGCATCGCTTTTAACATCGTATAAAATACGTAGAATGTAAGCCTTATCGCACTAGTAATACGGCTGCATTTCAGTTAAATATGCGCGTCCTGAACGTCCTTGTGGTTCTACCGGAGTATCTGAGCGCGCGCCGAATGCCATGAGTGATGTGTGATGTTTGGGTTGGTCGAGTAATTCGTCACGCTTACATATGTTTAGTACACATTACAAACCAAAACCACCCATTATAAAACAATATTAATTGTCTCCAATACAAATATTTTAGAATACCTAATGAGGTGCCTGCCTGTTAATGAAGATATGTATGCAGGGGTAAAGCAAGGCACGCTTATTGGCCCATTCAAATTCGCACCAAGCCATAATTGGTCGAAGCTAAAGCGTATAAGACATATTAGTGTGATGAATGGTCTGTGTTACTGGACTGTAAGACTTAAAAATGTGGTAGCCATGGATGATTACTTACCAAGGTCACTGAACAAAGTCAATTCAATATTTACTAGTTACTAGTATAGCAAGAAACGGAACAACTTCAAGATTAGATTAGAATTTTTTTTATGATAGTGACCGATAGAACAAGCATTGTTTGATCAAGTCATCCATCACACTTTTCCCAGTGCAATGAAATATAAATAGGCACCATATCAGTGCTGTATTATAATGATTGATTAGATGACAAATACAAAAGTCAAGGCAAGTTTGCGGAGATGTAATGGGTGGAGTCATCAAGAAAATGAGAACATTTCGGAAGAGATGCTAAGAACTTTGATCAAGTTTCTTTCCTCGAAATCCCCATTATTTTGCTTTTTAACCGACTTTTAAAAAAAAAGGAGATTATCAATTCGATGGGTATTTTTATTTATTTTATGTTTGTTACCTCAGAACTTTTGACTGGGTGAACTGATTTGGATGATTTTTTTATTATTTGAAAGGTGGTGCTTCCCGTGTGGTCCCATTTCAATTTGGTCCAGTTTTGACAATGGCATGTCTATGAGAAAACGATACAAATCTTAAATTTGCCTTAGTAAAAGTAGACTTTTAGGGCAATTGGAGTTCCCAGTTCTTTTTGAACGCATATACTTGTGTATAATACTTTACTCAAAAGCAGTGTTTTACTGCACATTCTTATTCACATCAACAAAGTGAATGGTGATTAATCAGTATTCGACTATTCTCTATAACAACTACTCGCGGCAACTCTAGTATTTGTATTATTTTCAATAATAACTACTATTCCTATATGACATACAACACTAGTACACGTATATCCTCCCGCTAACTTGCCTTGCCTCCCATTTATGTTATTAATTGATACTTCGCATCCTTTTGTAGCTAACTTCAGAGGGGCAAACATAGTGTGTGAATACTGTAACTCTCAGACATATGTCCAAACACATCTTGTCAGCGATATTTAAAAAAAATCTGAATTATATGAGTAGTTTAAAAATAAATTTAATACTCATGTTTCATTGATGTTTTTAAAAACTTTCAAATAAGACCCCTAAAGAGCTTTAAACGTTAAATGTAATCAATAACTAAACTTTGGCTAACTAAATAATTAAAACTTGTAGCTGCATCATGGAGATGATAGTTGTTTTTGCTAATGTCATATATGTTTAATTGTTTTGCTTGGTTGCTCCATGAAAATATACTTTCTAGGCAATTAATTAATAATTACCAAGTGATCAATGTCTAAAAAATGTATTACTTACCAAAACAGAATTCCTTTCTTAGGGAAATCTGGAAAACTTTTGATTTTACTCTTTAATAATTTCAATTTATTTTCGTAGTCCGTGTCCATTATTTAAAGTTTTAACTACTTTGTTATTTAAAACTTGTCGATTTCCAGTAAGCACCTAATAAAACGAGTCGTGTTCCAGTTAGATAGCTTTCTATGCTTATGAAACTTGTTGTTTAAATTACTTTTAGATAACAGTTATCACAGATTTGTTAGAATTTGACTTGAAACAGATTACTTTATACGTATACTTATAACTTCACGTGATTTTTAGGTTATTGTTTTGGTTTAAGACTTTAAGATATTAGTGTTTCCAGTATACATACCATTTTTATATTACCAATACATACTAATCTATGTTTTCATTTTTCAGTGTTACGGCCAGTTTATATTATTCCAGTACAGCGACCTAATCCAGCGCTGGATTACAACTGGAATATTGTAAACCGGCATTGTAATGCACTGGATCCTGTGAGCAATCCAGTGCAGAGACTGGATTGGCGATCTATTTTCAAATCCACCGCTATTGAAATCATGTAGACGGCTAATCTAGTACCATTACTTGAACTCCTTAATATCGTTGTAGTCTTCACGGCTGGACAGCTTTTAAATGACTTGAATCATGTAAACGACATCGCCAGTCTGGCTTATTCTAGTCCAGCGATACTGGGTTACTAGACTGGAATAATGTAAACTGGCTGTAAGGCTTTTACAGACGCAGGTTTCTTCTATATTACACCTTATCTAGCGGAGCAAAGTGGAGTCTTTAATTTATGAAATGAATGAAAACAAATTCAATTGAAAACATCTCGCGCACTTCTGGGAAGAGATCGGGTGACTAGCATAGCCACTTCCACCCCACTCACGCACAATGGCCAACATATGGCTGAGTGCGGGAACCGCACCGTATTTTTATTTATATCAGATAAAATCAATATTTTTCAAAATCCAAATTAATAATAATACACAAAAGGATACACCAAAAGTTACGAAAACCCGCGAAAGCTCCTAAATCGTTGTTATTGCGCCGCGCTGGCAACAATACCCTAAAATAGTGTCACTGTCAAATTCAAAAAATAAACGTCCATTGTGGTTATTTTTGAAAAACTTTTGACTTTATTTTTATAAGTATACTCCATTATAATATCAAAAATAACTATTTATAAACTTATCTACTTTCGTACATAATATAAATCTGTATCTGCTTTTATTATAAAATTTACTCCTCTCGAAGAAAAAGTTTCCCGCGCTTACATGAAAGTGAAACTATCATCGGACATAATGTTGTTGTCGGACGATTTAGAAAGGCTAATTGCAGAGAAAAGACACGAGATTGAAGCGGAGAAAATTGGTCTTGGACTATTGCCACCCCGGCCGGACACTACTTACGTGAGCACATATACTTTTTTTAATCACAAACCACCTGTTACTTCCAAAGCGCAGTGGGCACCATAAGTAGTCTTTATCGATTACCAGCACGCCGAGCCGCGCTCCGCAATCAGTTATATCGATTCAACTCAACGTGCTTAGTCGCTGTCTAGTTCCTATTTCGACGTAATCAGTGGTTTTAATAAATAAACAGTGTTGTTGGTTGCAATTACTTTCATTAATTAAGTGA
The DNA here is from genome assembly GCA_910589575.2 of Carcina quercana. NCBI lineage: Eukaryota > Metazoa > Arthropoda > Insecta > Lepidoptera > Depressariidae > Carcina > Carcina quercana. Next base: position 7,350,679 of record OU342449.1, on the reverse strand, counting down.
ATCTAGTAGTTGAGTAATGCTTTCGTATGCGGCATTTTAATAACTTAAAGGGTTGAGTTGTGTTGTACAGTGTTTTGAAGATTGTTGAAGGTATATTATTTTGTCTTACTTAATTGAGTGATTGGAATTTGTGGGACAGATATTTTGCCTTTTGGGAATTTCCATATGTTCAATAATTAAAAATATTGTTGTACTTGAAAATTATCACTAATGGTATTATTTTGAGTAGGTAGTTTATTTTTGATAAGTAAATAGAAGTGCTCAATTATTTTAATTTTGATATTTTTCCATGAGTTTACTTGGGGTACACAAGCAATTATTATTATGTATTCTAGTTGATGGTGTTAAGGTGCTTTTTGTTTCTGTACAATGAATGATGGAAACACAAAAGTGAACTTAATTCTTCAATGAAATACTTTAAGTTCAAAAATGAAAATAATAATTCTGGTTCAAGTGTAACTTAACGACATTTGTGGCCTAGCAAAATTTAAGGGGTGCCATAATTGAAGTCTTCTCCAAGCCAACTGGTGATAGTGGATAAGCTGTTATGAACTATTTTTCAAGACAGACAGGAGGGCCTGCGCAGGCTGGGGCCCGGGTGGCAATCACCATCCTTTATGTATGGCCAGAAACACATCCAATCCAATAACAACACATAGTCCTTCCCTTACCATACATATTACTAAGTTGTGATATATTCTCTATCTTTATAAAGTCATTTTAAATGTCTAACTGTTTACTTAAGCCATAGGCCTGGAGACCTACATATAACACAGAGGTCGTTCTATCTTAGGCTCCTGTCTTTATTTATACTGTACTTATGTATATATGTGTACAAAATTGCAAGAGAAATAAAAATATTATCAATCAATCATCATCAAAAGCCTATATATGTCCCCACCGCAAGGGGCTCAGGCCTACTCTCCTACAGAGAGTGTATGGAACAGTCCACCACGTGGGAGCAGTGTGGATTGGTAGACTTCACACACACTTTTGAATTTCAGGGGTGTGCAGGTTTCCTCACGATGTTTATCTTTACCGAAAAGCCAATGTTAATGATTTTTTTATTCATACATTAATTCCAAATTCTGGAACTCATCAGTACGAGCCACGATCAAACCCAGACCTCAATTGTTCAAGGACTGATGCCCTACCCAACTGAGCTACCATGGCTTTCTTTTTATTTAATTTCAATTATCATTATATATCAAGTATTGCATACTAAACCCTACCATCTGAAAAAAAGAAGAGAGAACTGTAAAAACTCTGTGACTACAATACAAAATGGAAGTAACATGTAATTCATAACATAAGCAGTAAATAAGGCATGTGATTGAGGTCACACACAGATCTGGATCATGATAGCACTGTTATGGTAATGAGGGTTTAAGTATGGGGTGGTTATTTGCTAGCTCGTAAATAATGATTTAACCTTCACTGTCATTACCCTTGTGTGGAAGAAGAACAGACATAAATAATACACATGGTTCACTGAAATGTGTTTCATTATTCACAACTTAAACTGTATTGAATTTTTGTATTGTTTTGTCACTGATTTTGACATACAATTTTTTTAAATGGAGTAATAATAATCCATACTAATATAATTAATGTGAAAGTAAGTTGGTTGGTTTGTGCAGTTTACAGTCAGAATGACTTGATTTTTTGTTCGATATAGTAGAAGAGGAAGAAGAGAAAGGTTAATTTTTGTCAATGATCAGCACCATGGGGGAGGCCTATGAGTGGACGTTTCCCGGCTGATGATTTGACATGACGGCCCTACATGAAAATTTAAAGAAAAAAAAAGATAAAATTCAATAAAACTTAATAAGCGTAAATTTAAAAAAAAACCACTGGATTAGGCAAGCGAATGTGTATAAAGATTTTACCATTCAGAGAGGGGCTGGGGACCCTTTTTTTAAAAAAAAACTTAGCCTAACTATTCCTAATTACAAGCTCCACATAATGGGTGTCTATATAAATTTATATTATGGGCGAAATCTTCCTTTATTTGCCTAATCAAATAATAATCCATATTTGGCTTTATTTTGTGTGTGACATATTAACAAACAAACTTCAGCAAGTATTCTTGTCTTTCTTTCAGTTAAAGAAAATAGTAAACCAAGATGACGTCATCACAGAACCAAAGAAGCGTGTGAGAATAGAAGAGAGCAGAGTGAGAAGGCAGGATGTTGAGAAAGAAAATAAGAAAGAGATACCTAGAAGTAGATCTCTCGACGATTCGGAGGAGATATCGCCGGAGCTAGAGAGATATATCAGGGTAAGAATCAATTGATTCATTTTACCACAAACTTTTCCTCCATGCGACTTCCAAATGCCAAGTTACAACAAGATTAAAACCTAATAAAGCATGTCCCATCCTGATACTCGATGGTGTTAAGTTTTTACTGTGAACTCTCGTCTCTCGTACTATGGCCGCGTTCTTTCATTTAATGGAGAGAGAGAAACGGCCAAATGTGTGTCGGACCACGCGCTGTGTAGGGTTGTCTAGTTGTCCATAGTGATGATTATTTTTCGCTTGACTCTGCACAAAATTGATATCTGAAAACACAAGCAAACGTCGGTTTCATAATGGATCAGTTCATTCACTGTTTTGGTCACACGCGGTCATTTCGGCAGACATAAGGTGGTTATATAATATACTTATATTTATACAGAGAGTGTGGGAGGCCATACCTTTATTGATCTAGTTGATTTGACATTGTTAAGATTAACGAGAGTGATTTCAAGCAGGCTTGCTGATAGCTGCCCGTTGTACAATTGCAATGCTTTTTGGGTAGGCATGCTTCCATCAACATCAACAGCCTATATACGTCCCCACAGCAGGGACTCAGGCCTACCCTCCTACAGAGAGTGTATGGGACATAGTCCACCACGCGGGCCCAGTGCGGATCGGCGGACTTCACTTGCCTTGTTCAAGGTTGCAGGTTTCCTTACGATGTTTTCCTTCACCGTTAAGCAATCGGATAATGTACTTGAATTGTCATTTAATTTTTTAATTATGTATGTATATTACCTCTATTTAAATAATTATTTGTTATGCAAGGCTGCAAAGTTGTTGTTTGACGCGAGTCCTCATATTGAAACCCTAGCGAAGGATTCTGGGATTCGCTCATTGTTCAAAAATAGAATCCTAAGCGCAGCGAGGGTTTTAAGGCACGAGACGCAAAATAACTTTAATATTAGAGGAAAACAGTGGAACCATAACAAATACGTTTTATTACAATATAATTATTCACATATATTGATCTTTGCCTCGAAGAAGATACATTAAATCTTTTTAATCGAAAGAAAAAGTCAAGTTAGGTTCATTATCGTCATGTTCGAATTTCAAAAGACTCTTTCTACGCCAGCGTGAGACTTCCACCCTGAGACATGAATCAGTGTACTTCGACTGGTGTAAATGAATTAAGTTGATTTAGTTATTCGTCAATATTATATAGTCGTAACGGAGAATCTGCACTTTTTGTTTAAGTATAGTTGAAGGACGGAAAGTAACGTGTTATAATTCTTAAGCAGTTGTCAAAAATATTTCCATAAAAAATTCCGTCGCACCATTTAATATGTATTTTTATCGCTTGCTCCCTGCGACCTAGGTGCACGCGAAATAAAATTCATCACCACGTTAGTAAAGGGATTGTTTTTTGCTATAATCTAGCGAATCTGTCGGATACATCTGATATTTGTAAAGTTTTGAGTTGATGATTGTACCAGGCGCATATAATTGCGTAGGAGTTCTAAACAATTGAAAGAGCGCTCGTCCTTCGCATACGATCCGACACAACGGCACAGGCCGGTGTTTTGTTTAAAAACACATTGTTGTTATGTGATTTGTTGTGATTATTATAGAGATAATTTTAGCTTTAGCTTAAAAAAAAGATGCAAAATGCGCAAGAAATTATTCTGGGGAACTTATAATTGAATTGAATTGTGAATATGTGGTGTGTCAGTGATATGAAGGTATTTTTATAGGAATAATAAACCATGCATGTCCATGACTTAGCTATTGTCTGCTATCAGAAACGTCGCACCTTCTCCCTCTGCCTCCCCTGCCCCCTAACTGATTTACAACTCCAATCCAATGACCATACATACCTACACTTTTTCGACAATCCAAAGCCAATCTCGCTATTAAATTTAAAAGATAAAAAGATAGATATATTCAGTCTTGACACCTACAGTGCGCCAGGGATCTTTTGGCATGTAGATGACATTGACAGGGCAGACAACAATACAGCATTCGAATCCTATAGAATTATCTAAATGACAAGTAACATAATATAAAAGTTCTTGTAGTTTATTGTAACTTTGATAGATGTTTTAATAATAGTGTATTTTTTATATGTTTGAGCTGATCGAATGAAAGGTAAATTGCGGGACAAACATTTTACCACTTTGGAAGTGTCTCTCGCGCAAACTATTCAGTTTAGAAAAGAAAAATAATAGAAACCTCAATAATATTTTTGAAGACCTATCCATAGATACACCACACGTATTATCATCATCGTTTTTTCTATTTTTGTGTGAAAATATTAGTGCGGTTCACATAATACATCTACTTACCAAGTTTCAACAGTATAGCTCTTATTGTTTCGGAAAAAAGTGACTGTCACATACTGACGGACAGACAGACGGACATGACGAATCCATAAGGTTTCCGTTTTTTGACATTTGGCTACGGAACCCTAAAAACAAAGATGTGACAGTGAAATTGCATATTTTTTGAAGATTTTACTTGGCACTGAAAAGAACGATTTTGAAGAGAAACAAAAATGTAGTATTTTATGTCTTTAGTGCCGGTCGGATTTGAACATTATGCAACCCTAATAATTGCGTTAACATTTATAAAATTGCGTGTTTACATATCAAGGAAATTTATCTTTATATATAACTACAATATAACTAGCTTCCGCCCGCGACATTGTCCGCGTGTACTTCAGGATGTATTCTACTTGTTCGATAGGCACAGGTGACGTATATGACTTATACAGCTTATGGTACAAAATAGTGTTTATTCTGTTACGTAGTCTAATAGTTCAAAGAAACAAAATAAATTTCAATATCTGACGTTCAATTCAAATAGTTTTCACACCAATATTATAAACGCGAAAGTTTTTATATACGAATTTACATATTCTATGGTCGGATGCTAGGCAACGCGTTTTTGTTATGCCAAAATTGCCCATGTAATCCCACTAATATTATAAGTGTGATTTTGTACAATTTACACAATATGTCTTTATAAATTATAGCCTATATGTTATTCTGATGTATAAGCTATGTTATTGTAAAGTTTCATTCGAATCCATTCAGTAGTTTTTCCGTGAAAGCGTCACAAACATCTAAACATCTAAACATCCAAACATCCAAACTTTCACACTTATAATATTAAGTAGGAAGTAGGATAGCCGATTTTCGGGTAAGGAATTCGGTTTCATAGTACCTAGATAATTTACATGTTAAAAACGAGGAATTGTGGTGCGAGCGCTCATAAAGGCAGGAAAATGTCGTCTCACGCCCCTTGAAACGTTAAGGTATTATGTCAATTTCCGGTAACATTGTTATGTACACTTTTATACTTACCTACCCTAGAGCCACAACACATGGTTTTCCTCCTGGGTTGACTCGCTTCACTAAATTTTTCCCAGTACTGTAGCCAGGAACTCACAGAGCACGAAAGCCAGTGGAGAGCGCGTGGCACTAGCAATCACCAATCGTATGCGCTTTTGAGCATACACGAGGAATATTTTTAACTTTATTTAAATGCTCGTACATACGAGTATGTACGCACGGCTACAGGTCAAGCTATACATTTCCAGTATAAGCTGAACTAGCGTCGTGCGGGAGTTCATTCAGTGTGAGGTCAGCGTATACTGGAAATGTATAGCTTGATGTGTAGCCGAGTGTACTAATACTTTTTCTCTTCTTGAATCATCGTCTCACATTTAAGTATGTTTAACATATTTATTATGACGCATATGGCAATAGAATTTTTCAAAATTTATTTAAGTTTACACTAAATTGCGAGCTGGTAACAGCGCGTTTTATCCCAAAAAATAATGAAATACGTAGCTGTTGTGTTTATAATACGTTGTTGAAATCAAACCGTAGTAGATAACTGTTTTTCAACAACAAAAAAACAGCAGTGTTTGATAACTGTAATTGTCTTTTTTGCATGAAAATTTTTAGAATGATCCCAAAATACAATGTAAATTAGCTGTATCGATAAACCGGCCCGCACCTCGCTGATACCGACACCTAAACACTAATTCGGCTAATGCAGCCCCACCTACTTTAATGTATATGGGAGCGCCCAGTGTTCCGTAGCCTTCCCTTCGCGGCACACCTTCGGGCTGTGTTAAGAGGCCTTTATCACTACGGTCTGGCATCGTGGCTTTTATGTAAATTATTTTGAATACGTGTAACTGTTAGATACTGTGTAACTTAAAACTCTTGTACATTATTGCACAGATTTTGTTTACTTCTTTTATCTTTGATATTATTTTTTGGGACGGAAGACCAAAGATAACCGACATTCTTTAGCCTTCTGTCGAATTCAAGTTCAAAACTCACATTTTCTCCTTTTAAAACTCAAGTTGATTACACAAATAGTTGGTTAAACGATAAGGTTATGATTAACGGGAAATTTAATTGAGTCCTGTTTATTGTTTATGTACTTGAAATCAAAAGAAATGCAGATCAAGTAATATCAAGAATAGAATACTTTGTATATCAAAACTTCCGTTGCCAGACTACTGGGTCAAAGGCCTCTTAATTGAAGTGCTACAGATATGAATCGACCTTTGATAGCGAGCTTCCGATTGTATTGTATTAAGTGCAGGACATACTGTGTGTGAAAATGGACCGCCCTATCAAGTTGCTTTATTTGACCGGGTGGGCGAAAAAGGGCTTCAAGGTGATTATAGCAAATTTAAATGTACAGTCAGCTTCGTAAATATCTAGACAGCTTTTTACCATGACAGTTCACTTTTGATTACCTATGTATCATTACATAGTAACATATAAGACTAAGTTATGGAGATCACAAAAAAGTAAAAAACATACTCGTACATTTTAACCGTCTCTGTGGCCTCTATAGTAGCTACACAGCTAGACTGACAATCCGGGGATCCAAGTTCGATTCCCAGTGAAGGTACCTTCCAGTACACGGTTAGATTTTCTATGTACGCTGGGCTGCCTACCACAACGCAACCTAAGCCTTTCGTCAAACAGTTATTTTCCTGAGTTATAGAAATGTCATGTCATCTGAAAGTCAAGTAAAGATACTTGATCTCGTGAGTATATTGCACGTAAAAATTGACAAATCGTAAAAATATATAGTTTTGAATATGGAATGATAGAAACTAAAATTTTCTATCATCAAATATACCATGTTCGATACAAATAAGTTAACTTGTATATTTACGAGTGGCTAATAATCGTATTTACCACTGTTCAAGAGTTGTCAAAACGACCCAAAAAAACGTACATGTCCCATTCTTCACGAGTTGCCAAAAAATGTATGTTGCACTGTTCACCAGTTGTCAAAAAATGTATGTCAAACCGTCCTAGAGAAAGCTGCCAAAAATGTATATGTAAACAATGAGTTTTTTATGAGTTGTCGAGAAGTATATGTCCCATTGTCCTGGAATTATCAAATCTTGTCCCCCTGTTCACAGGGTGTGGGGTGAGTGAGTAAGCAAGTGAGCGGAAAGAATCTGCGTTCCTGATAGGACTGTCTTGCTAATAAATAATTTGATTAATTTCATTATTCAGTGTAACAACTAACAAGAAAGTTTCGACTAGTAATAATTTCGAATGACATCATATCGTGTTCCAATCTTGACTTGTGGAACAAAACTTCGCGTATCAGCCCGAAATAAAGCTGTTTGCGAAATTAATATCCACGAAATGTCTACGCTCACGCAATATCACGTCACGAGAGCCTTGTGCCGGCCCTGCTGGTTGGGATAGAAAAGTATCGGGAGATTTGTTTGCCTGCCCACCAACCACTAACTACATACAAAATATAATTGAAGTCAGTGTTCCTTTACTGATCTCAAAATAAATGGCAAAAGAGATGAGACAGTAAAATACTAGAATACGTTTTCGTTTGTACAAAATCATTCTTGTTGGTACCAAGTGAAAACGACGGATGTCATTTCATTGACGCCATCTTTGTTTTAAAGTTTATTTAAAGGGAGGGATATTTTCAACTATCAAGTACAAAACACTTATTAGACAATTCGATTACAATAGCTGACATATTTACTCGACTACAATTTCGCAGATCGGAGGTGATTCAATATTCCGTAAAACAGCCTACCATTCCCAAATTATACGAATTTAATAAATGCAACTTTTTGTTCGGGCTGGGGGGAGGGGCAGCAGTCTCCTCCTGAAGAACTAAACCGAATACTGCGATCACCAACCCGTCTGGCAAGTGTGGTGATTATGCCGTGAGCTACACATGAAGGAGGCCTATCTTCAGCAGTGGACGTTTTCCGGTTTCTCTGCTGACGATGACTTTTCCGACCTGTCGAAGTCGCTGGCAAAATTACTAGTATATTATACAAACTTAGCGTCATGCCCCGTCTCTTTAAATTCTGTTATCTGTGATATATACTGATTACGAAGCTATTTACAATCTATCGCTCGAATATCCACAAAACACACCCTGTCCGGCACACCCTGTAGTTCCCCCTTGCGTGTTAGTCCCGCCCCAGTTTTATACCATTTCGCGAAAGCCTTCAGGTCGTGACGGTTATTTAGTTCGTGTACAGGCCGATAGTGGTGGAATCCAAGGATTTACAGTGAAGGGATTTGCGTAGCAATCATTAAAGTCCGTTAAGGAAGAATTCGGGAGTGTGCGTTTGCAAGGTAGCTATGGTGCTTATGAGATTTGATCGAATTTTAACACCTTAATTTTTTTTTGGAGATAGCATTAATGATTGTATTCATTACTTTATCCCATTTTGTGTAATAAAAAAATAGCTTTGCTTTTGCACCGCCAAATAAGTTTAAATTTTTCAACCGACTTCAAAAATAGGAGAAGGTTCTCAATTTTGCGGGTATGTTTGTTACCTCAGAACTTTCGACTGGGTGAACCGATTTTGATGATCCTTTTTTATGTCTGGCTGAGCTAGTGCTGCTCGTGTGGTCCTATTCCAATTTGGTCCAGTTCCATGAGAAAACCATATAAGTCTTAAATTTGCTTATAGACTTTGAGGACAGTTAAAGTCGGTTTTTAGTACTTTTTGAACGCGTTAACTTGTATTTATTGAAAAAGCCCATCATTTAATTTTACTTTTTCCGTAAAAAATCGTAATTTCATATATTTATCCATCAATCCACACTTTGTTTATAATTCGTGTAGTGTTCAACAAGTTTAGCATGGAATTGTTCTTCGCACATGAGTGCCACAAACGACCCACCTCAATTCAATTCTCCTTGAAATGCAAGGAATGTCGAAGAGACTAATTAACTTGTAAGTCATACAATTAATCAGTTTGTGGTCGCGTGTGGTCTGACGTCGACCTTGTGCGTGACCACAAAAAAATGTTATCATCTAATCTGAATTGCTGTCTGAAATGTTAAAGACCGATTGTTATAGTACGTTCCCTCAAATAGTGTGGTACGCCCAAACGTAATAAGTATGTGGCTATATTCGTCTATATATAACGTGAAGCAAAAACTTTTTACACATTTAACAGCTAGTATGCTCGTATTTAAATAGCTCACCCTGCATGCGGCATGACCTATTGGGGCTGCTATTACAAAAACCCGTTTTTGGTTGTCATTTTTTTTCTCGATTAAATTTAGGTGTAAACAAGTGTTATTAAATTGTCATTATTTCTAAATAAAATAAGTATAGAGAATAAGTGGAGAATGATAATATATTTTTTCCTTCAATAAACATGGTTATATTTTGACCACTAGTTCTAATAAATTAATTTAATACTCATAATTTAATTTAGGCAGCAAAAATAATTTAACCGACAAAAATGCGTAGTATAAAATTAAACACAAAATATTTTCTATACAAGCAGCAGTCAACACCGTCGCGAATACAACTTTACAACGATGTATCGATATAAATTGACAAATTCATCCGTCGGTGTACGCCGCAGCCGGTTTCCTTTGATATTGCGGAGGCATCGTTTGATTAGAGGTGGTGTGTGCCGGGTGGTATTTAAAAGATGACACTGTCGAAGTGAACGAACTTTATACACATCACATACTGCACTCGATAGGTTTTTTGGAAACAAATATTTTTGAACCCGCCAAAATCGGCCATTTAATTTTAACTAGCTTCATAGTCCATAGAGCGACGAAAAATTCAACCATTGCGGATCATGAGATACAGCCTGTTCACAGACGGATCGACAGCGGAGCCCTAAAAAGAACGAATGAGGGCGCCACTTTAACTCTGTGAATTTTTAAGGTTACAATTACGAAGCGCCTTTTCATTTTAATTGATGGAAAATTTAATTAAACGTCATGAAAGATTAATGCTAATGAAATAACTCAGCGTTCGTGTGAAATGAAGTTATTAACACGTCAACAATTAACCGGTTGATAGTCGCGTGCAATGTGCTGTCCCTGCGTCCACGTTGCATTGCTAACATATGTTGCATTTCAGTGCATGTAACTTGGAACTATGTCACATTCAATCTGTCTTTATGGCCCATTGTCAAAAAACGTACATGTCCCATTCTTCACGAGTTGCCAAAAAATGTATGTTGCACTGTTCACCAGTTGTCAAAAAATGTATATCTAATTGTTTGTGAGTTGTCGAAAAATACATATACTCGTACCTATGTCCCAAAAGCGTCGGTAGCGTAGAGGATAAGGCGCGGACTCTCAATCTGAGGGTTCAGGGTTCTGTCTTGACGTTATGTAGTATATCAAGAGAAATGCCATTGTAGAATTAGTGTGACATGGTACAAAGCTAAGCATTCATTTCAAATGTTTCGGGAGTGGGGGGAGAGAAAAACTATATACTGTTGTTTACAATGTGCTGTTGAACCAGCTTCAAAAAAAGGAGGTTCGTCGCGTCAATTATTGAAATTTATTTTAATACCTTTTATTTTATTCACAAACCACGCATACTACGAAAATTTGCTGTGTACACAAATGACCCTCAAAGTGCCTTAGTTTTTATCCCAGAAAGATTTTGTCAAATAATTTCGTTCGAAAAGAACTAAGAAACCGGCTTCAACTGCCCTTTTAAAATACTTTTTAACTTTATTTATTAAATTTGTTGACAGCTATGATCCATTTTTGTTTGTAATATCGTATTGGCTATGTTTGCACTTATTCTACTACAGATTGAGTTATATAAGATGTCACATATGAAGACAATCGAATTTTCCAGAAATCACCCTCAGAACGCTAGTGCTAACTCTTTCTTTCTTAGGATAATCCGTATAGTTGATGCGCTACAAAACCGAGCGCTAAAAAGCGCTATATCAATTATATAAAAAAATATGAGACCATGACCATGAAGGCCAAACCCCAAGACCATCTGCCAAACAAAAGAATCATCAAAATAGATTCATAATTGGCGGAGTTACATACATTAAAAAAACATACAGTCGAATTGAGTACCTCCTCCTTTTTTGAAGTCGGTACAAAAATTATTTTGGTTCAGACTAAAAGACTTTAAATGACTCTTTACGTGCGTAAGTTTTTATCGCAGCAAAATTTTATCTAAAATAGGTGGTTGCCAAAACATGCACACAAAGGACTCTTAATACGTGCCTTAGTTTTTATCGCATCCAGCTGACTACAAATACCAAAGCAGTATGTAAATATGTAGAGCCGTTCCGTCCAATTAGGTCGCAATATCGGCGTGTGATTCATTAGCCGCTGTCACGCCATGTGCTTCGAATGATGACAGTCGCGCTTCTTCAATCGTACTTAGGCTTACAGGGCTAACACATAACTGAGTCTGTTCCTGAGGTATGGGAGCGGTACGGGAGGGTGTGTTTACGGAACGTCAAACGACGCATAACTTCAGTCGGGCTTTTTTCTTCTATTTTTTCGGTTTCGGAAAAAAGTGGCTGTGACATACGGACGGACAGACAGACATGACGAATCCGTAAGGGTTCCGTTTTTTGCCATTTGGCTACGGAACCCTATAAATCACAGGGTGATCCTATTTGAAACCATACTGTCATAAAAGAAAAGCATAAAATAAATAGATACTAGCTTTTTCTCTTCGAAGAATTCTCTTTTCCAATTAATTCTATTTTGAGCCACAGTTCGTCTTGTATTCACACAGTTCGTCACGCACTCTTCAAGCGACCGGGTATGTTCATTTATTTACGACTAGCTACCGCCTGAGTCTTGTTTGGACTTCAGAAATTATCCCACTCAGGCTCTTCCAGGAGTAAAATTACTCCCATTAAACTTTTTTTTTAAATAATGGCTTTAACCAGTGGTTATCTAACCAATGACGAGTAAAATTAGGTGAACAAATTTTGAGGTTATAAACTATGCCGAAGCCATTTCTTCAGCTTTCTCAATAAAATGTATAATGTGTACATTTTATCGCTTAATTTGGATTCTTGACGAGAACTTCAAAGGCCAGCCTTGGTTTCAACATTATCCGAAAGAATCCATATGCCGAATGTACTCGACATGATAAACTATTCGGATCGCGTCGAAACCCTCGCAATTTTGCGTAATTGATACTATAACACTGTCCGTGACACTTTTTGCACTATATCACACCTTTATAACACAAAAAACACACATAACAGTATTATTAACGAATTACTAAAATTGCAATGAACCACCATTTTACAAGTTCGCGCCAAGAATCCCCCATTAAACTTAAGGGAATGAATAAATACAAAAAACTGATTTAAAAAAACCCATTACATTTGCTTACAAACATTGGGGTACATAACCATATTAGTTTTCACGTGGTAATTCAAAAATATGGTTTAAATCAATTTTGGCAAACAGAAAGTTACAATTACCAGTGTTTGTGCTATAAGAAAGCTTTGAAGTAGTTATCAGACTTTGAACTATTACAATAATTAAAAACGCCCCACCAACATTTTTACGACAAACGTGCGTCAGTGTTGCCACCCGTGAGTAAAAAGCGCCGAACGTTGCGCGCTGTAATTTAAATACAGCTCGAAAAAGCGCGAAATTTCTCTAGAAGATATTGACTATGTGTCGAAGACCTACTCGTATGCCCCCATCCCCACCCCTGTGGGCACTTCAATTACCCCTATACAAAAATCAAGTCACTTTGACTCTCCGTTAAGACGAAAAGGAAGGACCAACTAACTCACTTTCGCATTTATAATTAAAGTAGACGTCATAATTTCCCGGACTACTTTGACAGCGCATCGGTAACGAATGCTACAGTTCACACAGTGTGGTTCTTATCGATACACAATTTTTATTTACTAAGTCTACAAGTCTAGTCTAAATTAAGTCTAAGTCTAAAAGCGCAATTTTGGTTTCAGTTTTCAGCACACACTTATATTATGTCAAACTAGCCCGTGTAAGTCTGGCGTCGACTTTACTATTGATTATAAATAGCTTCCTGTTGTGGAGACCTTCGATAGTCAGTGGTTCGAGACTGGTCTAGGGTTTTCAGCTGATACAATCACAAACATGCACCAAGTGACACTCACATTGACCGATGCTCCGCCGCGCCGGGTTCTAGTTCAGAAATCGATTTCTTCCAAGGGGAATAAATAGTTTACTCCAGCTGCACTCAACTCTAACACAAAATGAGTTCACACAATCACAAGTAAGTTCACACAATTAAGAACACAGGCTTTTGATGTAACCCCGCCGCCGCCGTGAGAGGTTGGGGGCGAGCGTCCGACACCGGAATACGTACGTCACACACTGGTTGCCGCAAGCGCCACCTAGCGTTAACCAGCAAAAACACTTCCCATATTTTTAAATTGGAAAAATATATTTTGTTCCAGCGTTACATGGGTCTTCCAGTAATGCTAAAAGCAGGCGAATACTCCCCCAACAATCCTCTGGTTCGTGGCGAGAGGAGTTCAGGAGATGTACTGCTGGGCATCGGAGAGTATGAGAGAAGAAGGAACACGCTGCGGAAACTCAGGCAGCAGCAGTATAGGGAGTATCTGGATCAGGTGCGTCTCTCTCTTTCTTAACAGGATAGTAAAGATCCATAGGTATAGGAAAGTATGAGAGGATAAGGCACACGCTGCGGAAACTCAGGCAGCAGAAGTATATATGTGCATCTCTTTTTCTTCGTTCTTTCAAAGCCGTTAAAAACTTAAGGCGCTACATTGAAATCCTAATGGTCGTGGCTTGTGTGAGAATCTGGAACTCTAATATTAGAGTCATAGGGTTGGGAATTGTTGCCTATTGCTTAAAGCAATTTAGATTGCTATACCTTTTTTAAACAATAATCTAAGGGCATATTATATTAAGAGATCTTTTCGAAAATAAAATATAGCGAGACAAAATCATGGAATCGCGTTTCTGGTACTTGCATAGTGAAGATAAAGCCATAAAGAAATAAATACTTTACTGAGTCTCAGGATTTTTCAGCGTCCTGTAGCATTACACCAAAAAGTTTTTTTCAGAAAATCGACTTAAGTGTATGAGATAAGAAAGAAAAAAATGAATCATGATAATAGAGTCATATAAAAATGTATCGTGATAACTAATTTAGAAGACAAGTTTTTTATCATTACAGCAAGCCAAAGTAAAACAAGAGGCCAAAGAGCAAGCGGACCGCGAGCGACGGGAGAGAGAAGAGAGAGAAAGACTGCGAGAGGAACAATTGGAGAGGGAGAGACGGGAGATAGAAGAGAAGAAAGCGGAGAGAAGAGCCAGTGTGTGTCATGTGCCCGATGTTGACAGAGGGAATTCGTATAATGGTGTTAAAACTAGACAGTGAGTATACAATTAAACATCTGATTTTATAATGGGGAAGATGTATGGAAAGATATTTTTGTCTCATTCGATAGTCCATGTAAAAAGGTAAATACCTCTGTCATTTTTTTCTCGATAAAACAAATACTTTTTTAGTACAACCCGCCAAAAAGGAATTCTAGTCACGCGGTGCTAAAACGCTCCATATGAATCGGGTGAAATTTATGACGTCACACGTGTTCTTAGAGCGTTAAAATGTATGAAGTTAGTTCGATATTTTAAGTTATCTCGTAAAATAATGTTTTTATGTGCTTTTATACCCCTAGATTAAAATGTTCAAAATGCAATGACGAAACTAAATCTAATAAGCATTCGAGGAACTAAATTTTTGAGTCATTTCGTCCTTTCTACATTACATACAGATTGTTCTTCTCTTCAATTAACGACAACTCTATGTAACGTCAAAATACGCACAGTCCCTTGAGTGTCGTTATATAGAGTTTACACTGTATTTTATTGGTGTGTGTACAGACGAGTGGATATGGGTGTACAAGTTGGCATCGGTCGACCTCTTTCCGTGGCCGTGCAGACTGACGACTCGGCTTTGTACGGGGCAAGTACCACAAACTAATAATAAAATGAAATACTGTATTTTCACATTTAAACAGTATGTATAGGATGAAGCCGTGTAACTCGTTGGGTAGAGCGTCAGTCCTTGAACAATCGAGGTCTGGGTTCGATCATGTTATTTGGAACTTATGTACGAATGATACAAATCATTACCATTGGCTTTTCGGTGAAGGAATCGTGAGGAAACCTGCACACTTCTGAGAAGAAATTCAAAAGTGTGCGTGAAGACACCAATCCGCACTGGTCCCGCGTGGTGGACTATGTCCCATACACTCTCTGTAGGAGAGTAGGCCTGAGCCCCTGCAGTGGAGACATATATAGGCTAGCCTAAGAAAGTTAAAGTTTCAGATTTGTGTTATTTTAACTGGCTCCGTAGCCTAATGCTTAAATACTGGACTTATAATCTGGAGGCACCGGGTTCGATTCCCAGTAGGGGTAACTATCGGTATGGTTGGTGATAGGGCATTTTCTATGTCCGTCTGGCTAGCTTCCACCATGTTACCTAAGTCTGCCGCCAAACTGTGTTAATAGTCCTGCTTTGTTCCGGTATGAAAGATACTTGAGCCAGCGCCAGATTAGATTTAGGCTTCCAGATGCGCACGCTTATACCACCCAAAGCCCTTATCGTCACTTACTATCAGGTGAAATGAAGGCCAAGTGTAAATGCTTCGTACACTATTATCAAAATTGAATTTAACATGCTTCAGGTATCGTCGCCAACAAAATGCCAGCTTACACTAGCTGAACGTGAGCTGTCTCCGAGAACGGTGGTAGATTCAAATGACAACAGACCGATACAGCCGGCGCCCTGGGCTGAAAGGGGTGAGAGGAGGTGGGAGACAGGGACAGAGCAATGGGAGGAAAGGAGACGGAGCTACGGAGATTTTGATGGTGAGATGTGACTAGATTTCTGTACCTCAATATATCCTATCCTACTAATATTATAAGTGTGAAAGTTTGGATGTTTAGATGTTTGGATGTTTGTGACGCTTTCACGGAAAACTACTGAATGGATTTGAATGAAACTTTACAATAATATAGCTTATACTTCAGAATAACATATAGGCTATAATTTATAAAGACATATTGTGTAAATTGTCCAAAATCACACTTATAATATTAGCGGGATTACATGGGGAATTTGGGCATAACAAAAACGCGTTGCCTAGCAACCGACCATAGAATATGTAAATTCGTATATACAAACTTTCGCGTTTATAATATTGGTGTAAAGACTATTTGAATATTTACTACGTCAGATATTGAATTTTATTTTGTTTCTTTAAATTATTAGACTACGTAACAGAATAAACACTATTTTGTACCGTATGCTGTACAATAATTTGTCATAAACGTCACCTGTGCCTATCGAACAAGTAGAATATATCCTGAAGTACACGCGGACAAAGTCGCGGGCGGAAGCTAGTTTATAATATTTAAAAAAAAACTGTAATGAGTCTGATCAACGTTTTTTTAGGGTATCAAAAAAGTTAGATTAAGTTACGAGTAAAACTGCTTTGTTTTGCAATCTTTAAAAATGCCTCAAAATTATCAGTGTTTCTCTACTATATTATTCATGTATCATACATATAAATCTTCCTCTTGAATCACTCTATTTAAAAAAACCGCATCAATATCCGTTGCGTAGTTTAGATCTAAACAGGGACAGACAGCGGAAAACGACTTTTTTAATACATTCCTTTATAAGGATCATTTTTTTATATTTCAGAACGCACTAGCACGATAAAGCAGAAATCCAACCGAGACAAGCTTGTGTCGGATCTAAGACACTCCTACATGCCTTCTATATTCGACGCAGACGCAATACATATGAGGAACCTGCAGGCGGAGAAGGTATAGCGATCGGGGAAGGGGGAAAAAAGCTGTTATAAAATGATAACATACGAATGAGACATGTGCAAAACGGTGCTTCTTGAAGTAATGTGATATGTCATTACATTTCTTACCGCGTAATATTACATCGTACCATTACACATCACTCTAAACATCACCTGAAAAACGCGCCGTACATTGCCACGTGACAGCTCTTTTGATATTGTAATGTTTGTAATGCCATGCTCTTTAAACATGTGCATGGAATTAAAATACGTAAAATATAAGCCTTAATGGCTTGTAATACGGTTGCATTTCAGTAACATACGCGCGTTCTATTCGTCCTTGTAGTTCTGTCGGAGGATTCGAGCCCGCTCAGCGCTAAGTGCGAGTGAGTGAGAACAAAGACATGCGCGCGGAATGCCATGAGTGATGCGTAATGTTTGAGTTGTTCGAGTAATGTGTGATGCAATAGTACGCGGTCGGGTGATATCACGCGTGATACGTCACACGCATCACTTACACATGTTTAATAAGAATGTCTCGCTTCAGGAAGCTGCCGAACGCCGCCAGTTCTATCAGCAGGAGCTCAAGAATCAGATACAAGAGCAGCAGAGGATAAGGGAAGAGAGGAAGACCAGAGAGAAGTGAGTTCTTCATTATCACAGACAACTTACCCATGACATATATAACACAGGGCGAACACTTTCAGACACCACAGACTTAATTGTCTTATAGAGTTTGATTCCAACCACTTACGACACGGCTAGATTTTGAACGGGCCAGTCGTGCACTTCTCTCGTATTCTGTTCTAGGTACAGTACTCGCAAACTATTTTTGCCACTCTGAAGTTAGCCACAAAAGACCAATTCGAACCAAGCGAAGTATCAATTATTAACGTATAAGTGGGAGGCAAGGCAAGTTAGCGGGTGCAAAGAAATGTCCTAGTGTTGTATGTCATCTAGGGATAGTTATTATCGAAAATAATACACACACATTCCCACAGTACTGGTGCGAAATTCCGGAGAGCTAACTTCAGAGGGGCAAACATAGCGTGCGAGTATTGAAAAAAATTATTTTATTTTTTATCCCGGTCCATTATGTAGTTCCCGAGGGATAATTTGTGATGTCGACGCCGAGCCGGCAAACGTTAGTGAGGTAATAATGTACTTTCAGGATGTTGGAGCAAGCCGAGATGCGGAGATTAGAGGAGCAGCTGAAGATGCTGCGAGTCGCGCAAGACAAGGAGGTGACGAGACAGCACGATGTCCAGACACAGGTAAATACTGTCGATAGACATATGCCATCGCCGACGTTTTTGTAGACATATAAAAGATAAAAAATCCCACCATGCATTGTTTTGTTATATCTCAAACGGTTTAGGCAGCATTTTCGATTAACGCTCCCAGTCTTCATTTTTCCGACATAATCAACAATCAGTCATATTTCTACCAGCTTACACAAAATCTCAACGAATTATATACCTAAACCTCCCTCAGTAATAAATCTGTTTATATATTACAAGTAAATTCGTTCAAGAAAGATATGGAAGTTGTTAATTTCATTTCAGTTCCGGGAGAGCGCAAGAGACTTCGAGAAGAAACGCACATTGTTACAAAAAGATATCGACGCTGAACAGCAGAAACTACACCGAGCTCCTTTCCATCCCCACGCCATCATAAAACGACAAACGTACACCTCCCAAAGCGACAACAGCCACAAGAAACAACCAAAAGATGCGAAGAAACCGTACTCTACGAACATCCCGGATGGCTCTATTTTCAACCCCAATTACGACGTCGAAAGTTATTTAAGGAAGAACCTTAACCCGACCAAAGAAAGCTTAATGTCTAACAGACTAGACACGGGCGATTCGGAATTCAATCAAGGCTGTGAAAGAAATTTGACTGTTGAGGCACAAATACACGAATATCCAAGAAATTATAAACCGTCCATTTCGAGAAGAGATTATAATGATAGAAGGTTAGGTAACGCATTCGAGAAAAGTGATTCGTTAAGCGATCTCATACACGTCAGGCAACTAAGCTATCCGCAAGACGATCCATTTGATAATAAGCGTTATTTAGATACTGTTCAAGATAATTATGGCAATAGCCAAGATAGGTCAGGCAATGTTTATGATAGGTCAGGCAATATTCCAGATAGGTCAGGCAATGTTTATGATAGGTCAGGTAATGTTCACGATAGGTCAGGCAATGTTTATGATAGGTCAGGCAATGTTCATGAAAGATTTTTGCGAGAAAATTTAGACGAAACACCTATACCGGTGTTAAGGCATTCGCCTAAGAGTTTAAATGATGACGATGATGTTTGTGATAATTTTCAAGTAAGTGATGCTATGAAGATGGTTAGTGATAAGTGGGAAGTGCCTGCAGTACAGAAAAATATATTGAAATCTTCGAATGAGGAAGGTAAGAATGTGAATATATTGACACAGTTGGGGTCTATAAGGCGACAATTGCAGCTAGAACAGCTTAAGTTGGATGGTAAGCTTAAGAAATTCGATGGGTAATGAAATTGCCTCGTAATTTAGCGTATCGTATAAAATAATTGATAGATCGGAACGTTAACTTTTTGCTCTTTGTAAACAAAGCAATTATTATCAATCAAATATATTGAACCATCCATAGGTTCCAGACAGCGGCTATTGGGGAAATTTCCAGTTAGGAAATTGTATTTCGAGAAAAAAATTACGGCCGTTTGACGTAATGTGACACTAGACTGACTTATTACCAATTGGTTTTCTAGGGTATCCATCCTCGTCGTCAATGTAGGAGTTGGTCCGTAAGACGTTGTCTATCACATATCACTGGCTCGGCAATGACCACGAGTTCGGTACTACTCAATGTCCGCACCGGCTCTCGTCAACTCTCACTCTGACACTCACGTTTAGCACACCAACCCATAGACACACGAGACAGTGTGTGTATGCTATACCGCATACACTACAAGCGCCATTAACGTTAGAAATTATCGTATTGGTTTACAAAGAGCGAAGTTACAGTTCGGTCTGCTATAGACATATAGCTACAGGATTGTCAAAGATGGCGGTACAATTTGAAATTATTTATTATTTATTTTTGAGTGATCCCCCGCGAGCTAATCCAGCAGCCACTACACACTGAGGCTTCTCGTTGATATATAATATAACCGGCCTTCAGGTGACTTAAAGGTCTACTTAAAATCTATTTTTCAATTCAAATAGAAAATCGTTATAAAATTATCGAGAAAGCTTTGTGTTTTTTAAATGTCATGTTCAAGAAAAAGATAGCTAGCTAACTTGATGTAGCAAAACTATATTAAAATGTGTCTGTAGAACGCTGAAATTCGAAGAGAAATTCTGATTTTAATTTTTAGCGCCTTCTTTGACAACTTTCTAGTGAATGTCAATATTTTTTATTAATCTAGATGCAATAATAAATTATTATAAAAGCCCGGGTTTGAGGTACCAATTATTGACAATAATATACACTGGAAATTAGTAATAACATATGTAATTGGAAATCACATTCCCTTTGGCAGCTCGGCTTCTTATCCTACCGACTGCGCCATAAACGCAACATGTAAGGAACAGAGCGACAATAATTAATTGAATTAAATTCCTTGTTATCTAACGTTAAAATAGTGATGTGGATTATTAATTAACAATATTCTAAACAAAAACAGCATACACTTTTTTAAAATGTTTGGACAGTTACGTTTTACGAGCCTGGACAAATAAATTTTCTTGTTTGTTATATATTTTGTATTGAATGTTGTCGGTATATTTAAATACCTACCTACCTTATGTTATATGCAGGTGGCTCGGGACCGGTCGATGTGACCGTGGATTTGCGTGTGTTGTGTGGATGTGGAGGATATCGGTACTTAGGCAGTATATTATTCTTTTTGGGCCGTATAGTCAAAACTGAACTTTTATAATTCATCAGAGTCTGAGATTTTGCAAAACAACAATCAGACGAATACTGTTTATTATTAACACTGCTATTGAATTCTAAAAATATGTTCTTTGAATTTATTAATATCATTTTATTAACTAATTATTATTATTAACTTATTAAATACGAAATATTATATAGCATAATAATATAATTGCTATCTCAAATCCGATCTCTAATTAACAATCGAAATAATCCTTCCATGTTTGGCTTCTGAAATGTAAGCAATGTAAGCTTAAAAATATTGATAAATCTAAAGGGTGTAAGAGGAGTGTTATCGTCGATATAGGTGCGTAATTTTAAATGTTTGTTTTTCATAAACAAAAATATTTGTTTAACACGTTAAACGTCCCCATACAAAATGTTTTCATTTCCTTGTACGTCCCACATATTGCTTCAATCTCAATAGGTCTTGTTAAAAACGTAAATAATAAGAAAAATGTAATCAAAACACTTCAAAATGCCTATAGAGTGCAATAGGAGGTAAATCATATCTCTTTGATATTTTAACGATTTTTTTAAAAGTAATAAATAAGTAATTTTTTGGCAAAAAACAACCAACATTTTTTTACTTTCAGTGGGTGCTTTGGAGCAGATAAATTCACCACCAACTTACTACTAACCTTTGCTAAATTACCCTAAGTGCATACCTAGTCGTTTCGTAGTGACCCATATATGGGTCACGGACGTATGGAGCTAGTTCATAGTGACCCATATACTGGACGTTGAACGTGTTAATCATAAAGCCCTGTGCGTACTTTAGTTCAGTTTTTTTTAAAGAAATTTGATTAAGTTTGAAAAATAACCAAAGTTTTGAGTCTGTCTTATTCTTAAGGCATTGTAACTTCGTTGCATGATTAGATTTAAATGTTTTCTAATTATAATTTCTTGAATCATAAAAAAAAATATTTCGAACTTTTATTTCGCAAGGAAGGTGATACAAACTATTTTTAGAACGAAATCGAAATTTTGATGATCCCTTTCTTGCAACTTTAGTCTATATTTAGTCATTTTTAACTGATTTCCGAGATATTTTATACAATACATGTATAAAATTAAAAATAATAATATTCGCATATATTGAAATGCGAGTGAAGTCAGGTTCAATCAATTTTTTTATCTATTAGTAGTGCCAAAAATAAAAACAGTTTTTTTTTAAATATGTAATGTAAACATGGCGTTTTTTTCTACGGTATTTAAAAATATGGTATGCACGACTTCATATCATATGGAAAAGCCCATACAAAGCTCATATTAGAAGAAACTAGATATGTACCGATGTGTACTTAACGGGATTCCTCTCCGAATGCTTCCATACTAAATTTCTGTTGCCATAATCTTTTAAAATACAATAGCTGGCTTGGATCAGTAATTACCTAACAATAGGAGATGAAATTATAGTGTCGCAAAATAAACATCATTAATTTACAACTTTATTGTCAGCTACAATAGCAGTTACGCAGCCAATGGTCCCTAGATGGCGCTTTGAATAAGAATAATGAAGAAGAAGAAAACATGTAAATTGTGATTCACTGTGAAGTGGTATGTTAATTATACTCATTTAGCGACATTACAATCCGATGTCCTGTTTATAGATAATTACTGCACAAAGTCAGCTATTATATTTTAAAAGATTATGGCAACAGAAATTTAGTATGAAACTTTGATCGAGCGGAATCCCGTTAAACTAAAGAACTGAAAGCTTTAATATTCTTTACAATTTCGAGAATGGTATTAAATATATTTAAATTTATTATATTATCTTCAGTTATAGACATTATTATATACAAGTTATAAATAGTAGTTATTCAATTTTGACCCAAGTTTCTCTTTTTTTTCTCCAAGTCACATGTTAGAACAAATCATTGTTGTTAGTTAATATTTTTGCATATTTCTTCACTTGCACTAATAGATAGATACGTTATAAACAAAGCAAAGACTGGGAAAGGAAAGTTACTATTAAGTAAGGAGTAGATGTCGGTCATGCTGGGTCCACACTAACGGGAAATGCCATTAACCATCGCGATGATGGACGTTAAGAGACTTTGTTGGTTAGACCACGTGGCCGCGTTCAAATTTGGATTGTTTTGTAGCTGTCCCTATCCGAGCCCTATCCTACCCGAGCGCGTACGGTGAGACAGCATACACTACGCGAAGTTATCCACCCGTTATTTGGATGTTTCGTAGTCCAGGGATCGTTTGAAGGATACAGTATATTATGTAACCATTTTTAATACAGTATACTAATGAAATTTCAGATGTCGGTGGTTTTTCCAAATTGTTCTAAATTGATTCATACTCTTGTAAATCAGGTTCAAAGTTGGGGCTTTTTATTACCGTAAAAAACAATTATTTGACGCCCTGTAACTCTGGAAGTATATTTTTAAACGAAAATCTGACTCACCACCGACACAGCTATTTGTTTCTAGATTGTGTCTTGAAAATTTCATAGATTTTCATAGCTTAATACTCAAAATATGACTGGACTACGTTTGTATGGGCGCTTTGACACCAGCATACCCTCTTAAGCATTGGTGTAGCCACGACATAACTCGATGATTTTACAACGGCATTCACATTGGCGATTGCTCGCGCGACTTACCTCCTTGAACAGGCCACACTACCTTTGCCATTGTCTTTTTTTCTTCATTCGGTAATGATAGAATACATTCATATAATAAAAAAGAGATCTTTCAAATTCGGCCTGCACTTGAGCACTATTTAAAAAATCTAGTAATAATCTAAGTATGTACAGAAAAATACTAGAATTACAATTTTGCATTTATTTTAATTGTACAAAATCGTTCTTTTTTGTACTAAGTGACAGTGTCAAATGTCATTTCATTGACGCAATCTTTGTCTTCACCGTCAAGTCGTACCTGTTTCGTGCGTTTTATATGTTGTTGTAGAAATAAATTAAGCCAAAATATACAAAAATAGTAACTAAATCACTTTTATTTAATAATATACTTTTAAAATTATAAGTGTACGAGACCAATCCTTTGCAACATACATTCGCGGAACGTGTCATTTACACTCATGAAGTACAGTATAGCAGCGTCAAAGGCCATCTTGATATTTCAACGCCAATGGTATTGACAAGAATGAGCACTGACGTTGAACTCAAGTCACTCAATTTATCTTGTTAAAATTAACGCAATATTTTACATTGACGTTTTCCGTTAGTGTGGCCCCAGCATTAAAGTGAGATTTAGACAAGGAATTCTTTTTATGTATTGTGGGTACGGAAATTGGTGTTAAAAAAACGATTTATTAATAAATTAACTATCCTATTTAGAATTACACCAAGTCTGTTGGCTTTTATAAAATCAAAATCTTAACGGTAATTCGCTCAGAGTGCTTCCAACTTCCATACAAAATTTATTTTACCATCTTATTACTTTAAAATACAAGAACAGATTATTATGTCGCGAAATGTATATAACTTACGTTCAACTTTATAGTTAGTTACAAAAGCCATTTCGCAGCTGATGGTCCCTAGATGGCGCTTTATACAATAAAAAAAATAGCGTTTAAAAATGAAAGTTGTGATTCACTGTGAAGTTGTATGTTAATGATACTCATTTCGCGACATCACAATCTGATGTCTTATTTTTAAAGTTATTGTAAAATATTATGGTAAAAGGAAGCG
The DNA here is from genome assembly GCA_910589575.2 of Carcina quercana. Classification (NCBI taxonomy): domain Eukaryota; kingdom Metazoa; phylum Arthropoda; class Insecta; order Lepidoptera; family Depressariidae; genus Carcina; species Carcina quercana. The sequence goes on along the minus strand of OU342449.1, from coordinate 7,325,698 downwards.
AAATCACCTTATTTCAATAATATTCGTTAACTGTACGGTTTAAATGTTATTATTATTTTGGTATTTTTATTAATTTTTTAAAGTTCCACAGAAATGTTATAAAACATCACCTATCTTTAACCAATTTTTCTTGTCGTTAATTTTAAATTTTTATAAAATTCCTAAGTAATAAATTCGACACCAGTTTCTACGTGCATCCTACCCTATAGTGTATAAGCCAAATAAATATTTTTACAAGCATGCTTTTAGTGTAAATAAGAAAATCAATGGAATATTTTATCTAATTATACCACAAAAGAGATCGCGTAATTTAGAATTGAACTGAGAATAGACATATAGGTCTCCCTTATAATTCACTACGAAAGTTTTCCAAAAAAGCAGTCCCGTTTGTTCGTACTTCCTTGCCGTCGTAACGAAGGGTCAGAATGACTAGATTTTTATGTATATCCCGTGGGATGCATTAAATCCACGCGGACGAAGTCGCGTGCTAAAGCTTGTTTCCTAGAATTTTCGTATGGAAATCATGTAGATCGGAATGAAGTGTGAAAGGAGCGAACTATTAGAACAGAAAGTTTTATGCTTTTTAGGTATTTGTTTCGTTGTTACCAATGTCTAGAATACTTACGAAAGCGCTGTCCTTTTCGTATTTCACTGTCAAGAAAGAGATGGAGATTAGTATCTGACATCTCTTTTTAATTTTGATATAAGAAATCATATAGAATCTTGTTCTGTTTAAAATGTATGTTATATATGTAATACGGGAGGTAGTATTAATACACGGTACTCAAGGCTGAGTAGAACTCAAGATGAACCACAAAACGTCAAATAAGGAACTTTTGAGGGCAGAAAATATGGCTAGGATGCAAATTAACAAATTGTAGTAGTAGTAGGTTAGTTACCCTAAAAGTCTATAGCATTCGTCCCCTAAAATGTTCATCCTTAAAGGTAGAATTATCTGGGTACATATTGGATTTTTGTTGATTCTTTCAAAAAACCTCTGAATCAATTTGACAAAATTGATAAACATACATCTATCGAACAAAAAAAGAATCATCAAAATCGATTCATAATTGGCGGAGTTATCGCGTAACATACATACAAAAAATTCTGACAGTCAAATGAGAACCTCCTCCTTTTTTGAAGTCGGTTAAAAGAAACGAATTAAAATATATATATATATATATATCCGCTCTGATCACTATTTTGGCTAAGATGCGTAAAAGCATTAACTTTCAATAACATTGTAATAAGTGCAAGCGCCATCTATTGGATTTTGGTCGAAATATAGAACCGTACCTTGAGATCAACTCCATCTTGAGTACTGTATATATACTGACCTAAGTGTAAAGTCATTTCTTATTACTGTAATGTTGGTTAAGTTTAAGATCGCATTCATTCATAGTTAGTTAAGTTATTTTTTATTATTATTGATTTTTGTTGTAACAGATCTCCGATTAATAAATATTTTCCATCAAAATGACTGATTTATTTTCGAAGGTTTGTGGTGGAAGTTCTTCCGTTTGTCACGAGCCGTCCGCGATCGGAAGTAATTTAGGTTACTGGCTATGTTTTCTGCGCTAACCGGAAGATCTTCATCATAATTTTAATATTAGTTTTTGTATTAAAAAATGTCGTTCAAAAGTCGATATGCGGGTCGCCAGCTTCCTCATAGAGCTAGGGGAATTCTACGCATGCCAAATTTTAAGGCAATTTAGGAGCAATCAAACTTTAGCAGCAACCATAACTCAGTTACAGCGAGCTGTTTTTAGTGCCAGGAAGGCAAACCAGTGAGGCATTTAAAGAACAATTACAGCAATGAGAGCCAAAAAAAATTACGATCACATTGATAAACTGTTGGATCTACGAACGAAATACCGTGGGTAAGCTGGCGACCCGTGTCACCAGCTTACACATCTGTATCTTCGTAATTATTCAAGCTACGATTATTACTATTATTATATATATATTATTATTATTATTATACTGATTATGTATTGTACCTCATATTTTAGGGCAAAATTTCAGCGCCAGGCGCCAAAATTTTCGAATCTCTAGTGCTAAAACTGTTTGAGCTACGAGCCAAAATGTGTGTGTAAGCTGGTGACACGGGTCGCCAGCTGACACATGTATCTCTGAAACTACATAAGTGAGAACTTCGTTTTAAAGATCAAATAAGACCATACAATAGGAGCGTTAACGAGTCAAAATTTCAAATCACCAGGCTGTCTAGATTCAAAGTTATAAGCCAAAAACTATTTTCCCGCCAAAAAATTCAAAATAATCGCACGGGCGCCGCTGAGCGGGCCGTTGCCGTTCCGTGAGCTACGCTATTACAATAGAGTTCAACTTAGCCGTGATTGTTTTAAAATTCATTTTAACCTGCACTTGCGTATTTATTCAATTGGTATATTGAGCGTGTTAGACTCGGAGCCGAATAAAATAAGCAATGGTATACTACCGATTAACTTTATAAAGAGACTACGAACGACCTTCACCAAATTTGAGGTCTAGTGAGAATCTAACCTTTCACCGTTGGTGCATAATTCAAATCTACTAATTAGACTAATAGGGAATCAAGATTTAGTTTAGTAATGAATCAAAATATAAGAAATAACACTTTATGGTGTGACATAACATAGTATAAGAGGTATATGTGCAACATATACAGCTTATATCACTATGATCAATAATTGTTGAGCTCGGTATTTAGTATATTTTCAGTAGCAATTATTGAATAAAACATGATATAGATTTCTCAAACATTTATTTTTAGTTATTTTCATATACCTCTTATACTGTGTTATATCACACACACACACACACCATAAAGTGTTATTATCCAGCCCAGCTGACACACTAAAAACAGCTCGCTGTAACTGAGTTATGGTTGCTGCTAAATTATGAATGCTAAAGTTTGATTGCTCCTAAATTGCCTTAAAATTTGGCATGCGTAGAATTCCCCTAGCTATATGAGGAAGCTGGCGACCCGCACATCAATCCAACTGGACGTTTTACTGCTGCTTTATCGTGCCCAGGTAACTTGACTCTGGTCATCCCTTTCACGACCTCTCTGACCTGCTTGGCCGTAAATATGACATGCTAGTCCCTATGATTGCCATGATCTATTGACCCCATTCACTTTCCATGATGATGGTTATGAGTTCATTCGACAGAAAAATTTAAGCGACGGGGGGTATTCGTCAAGAGGGGCTTGAAAATTTGGTTATTTTTGGCCTAGGACGCACCGTTTACGAGTTATGACTTACTGAAGACCAACAATTTTAAAATTACCATTGTACTGCTATTGAACCCATTCACTTTCTAGTGATGATATTTGATGATGATGATTATGGGTTCATTCGACAGAAAAATTTAAGCGACGGGGGGTGTTCGTCAAGGGGGGCTTGAAAATTTGGTTATTTTTGGCCTAGGACGCACCGTTTACGAGTTATGACTTACTGAAGACCAACAATTTTAAAATTACTATTGTACTGCTATTGAACCGATTCACTTTCTAGTGATGATATTTGATGATGATGATTATGGGTTCATTCGACAGAAAAATTTAAGCGACGGGGGGTGTTCGTCAAGGGGGGCTTGAAAATTTGGTTATTTTTGGCCTAGGACGCACCGTTTACGAGTTATGACTTACTGAAGACCAACAATTTTAAAATTACCATTGTACTGCTATTGAACCCATTCACTTTCTAGTGATGATATTTGATGATGATGATTATGGGTTCATTCGACAGAAAAATTTAAGGGACGGGGGATGTTCGTCAAGGGGGGCTTGAAAATTTGGTTATTTTTGGCCTAGGACGCACCGTTTACGAGTTATGACTTACTGAAGACCAACAATTTTAAAATTACCATTGTACTGCTATTGAACCCATTCACTCTCTAGTGATGATATTTGATCATGATGATTATGGGTTCATTCGACAGAAAAATTTAAGCGACGGGGGGTGTTCGTCAAAGGGGGCTTGAAAATTTGGTTATTTTTGGCATAGGACGCACCGTTTACGAGTTATGACTTACTGAAGACCAACAATTTTAAAATTACCATTGTACTGCTATTGAACCGATTCACTTTCTAGTGATGATATTTGATCATGATGATTATGGGTTCATTCGACAGAAAAATTTAAGCGACGGGGGGTGTTCGTCAAGGGGGGCTTGAAAATTTGGTTATTTTTGGCCTAGGACGCACCGTTTACGAGTTATGACTTACTGAAGACCAACAATTTTAAAATTACCATTGTACTGCTATTGAACCCATTCACTTTCTAGTGATGATATTTGATGATGATGATTATGGGTTCATTCGACAGAAAAATTTAAGCGACGGGGGGTGTTCGTCAAGGGGGGCTTGAAAATTTGGTTATTTTTGGCCTAGGACGCACCGTTTACGAGTTATGACTTACTGAAGACCAACAATTTTAAAATTACTATTGTACTGCTATTGAACCCATTCACTTTCTAGTGATGATATTTGATGATGATGATTATGGGTTCATTCGACAGAAAAATTTAAGCGACGGGGGGTATTCGTCAAGGGGGGCTTGAAAATTTGGTTATTTTTGGCCTAGGACGCACCGTTTACGAGTTATGACTTACTGAAGACAACCATTTTAAAATTACCATTGTACTGCTATTGAACCCATTCACAATAGTACTGTTTAGTGTTACAGCTAGCGGCTATGTAAAACAGCCTTTTAAGCAATTCAACTGCGACATATACACATGCATGTGTGGGTCGTCAGCTTCCTCATAAGGCTAGGGGAATTCTACGCATGCCAAATTTTAAGGCAATTTAGGAGCAATCAAACTTTAGCATTCATAATTTAGCAGCAACCATATCTTCACTTGACCTCAAATTTGGTGAAGGTCGTTCCTAGTGAAATACGAAAGTGCAGGTTAAAATGAATTTTAAAACAATCACGGCTAAGTTGAAACTCTATTGTAATAGCGTAGCGCACGGAACGAGTATTGCGATTTTGAATTTTTTGGCGGGAAAATAGTTTTTGGCTTATAACTTTGAATCTAGACAGCCTGGAGATTTGAAATTTGACTAGTGAACGCTCCTATTGTATGGTCTTATTTGATCTTTAAAACGAAGTTCTCACTTATGTAGTTTCAGAGATACAACATGTGTCAGCTGGCGACCCGTGTCACCAGCTTACACACACATTTTGGCTCGTAGCTCAAACAGTTTCAGCACTAAAGATTAAAAATTTTTGAAGCCTGGCGCTCCAATTCATCCTTAAAATATGAGGTACAATACATAATCGTAACTTGAATAATTACGAAGATACAGATGTGTAAGCTGGTGATACGGGTCGCCAGCTTACCCACGGTATTTCGTTCGTAGATCCAACAGTTTATCAATGTGATCGTTAATTTTTTTGGCTCTCATTGCTGTAATTGTCATTTAAATGCCTGACTATAGTCTAAAGCCCTAACCTCATTGGTTTGCCATCCTGGCATGTGTCAGCTGGAGACCCATGTCTCCAGCTGACACACTAAAAACAGCTCGCTGTAACTGAGTTATGGTTGCTGCTAAATTATGAATGCTTAAGTTTGATTGCTCCTAAATTGCCTTAAAATTTGGCATGCGTAGAATTCCCCTAGCTCTATGAGGAAGCTGACGACCCACACTTCAAAAGTCGTGCGAAAATATAAATTCAATCTCGTTGTGGTTAAATAGTCAAAACTCGACACTCAACTTTTTACAGCGTTTAGCGTGTTCCAGGATTATAATAAAACAACATGTCCTTAACAATAGTTTTATTCACGTATTACATTTCACTTGCAACATTAGTAGGAAAATTAACTAAAATGAAGCAACACAATAATCTCATCGAGAAGCTGAACGACTATATCAGGATAAAGTAGGTATATCCTATGGGTCCATACAAAGTTTTACGTGTTCTAGAAATAATTATCCCAGCACATGTAAACGACACCACTGGTATCGTTTACAATTGTTTTTCTAGGTAACCACACCACCGTAATGAAGCTCTAATCCAGAACTTATGTATGCATCTATCTACATCAATTATTTATCATTCGTAAGGTAACGACATGACACAGATGGTATCTTTATAAGGAATTGTTACACGTTACACATCACTAGTCGGCAGTGGTGTGGTTACCTAAAAAATGTAAACGATACCACATAGGTGGGGTTCAGCAGTGGTATCGTTGACAATACATGACCAAGCAGATAATGTAGGTATATTTACGAACACATTCTACGCATACAAGTCCTGTTTGAACTTACTAATTAAAGCTATAAATATTTTTTGAAAAATTTACATTTGAAATGAAAATTTTAAGAAAAACGCTTTCATCCTCTTTCTTAGGTATTTACGCTTTGGACAAGTCGCTCTATTTCACTCAATCCCAAGCTCATCTTAGGCAGCGAAATATCTCGAGTTCATTTCGGTTTATAGTACTTAAAAAATTTCCGATTTCGTTCAGAAGTATTTTTGAATTGGACCAAATGAACCTATGTTATGAAATTTAAGTAGTCGAGCAGTTGCATCATTGCACACCTATATATCAACATAGTACTGCGATCTGCCTGCCCACACGTGATAGCAAATATAGAGAGGTATAGGGCGCCATATGGTCAGTTGATGACTACCTAGGGAGGGTAGTCTGAAATATGAGGAGAATAGAGGAGTTCTGTAGCGCATTTTGGGAGTAGCTTATATACAGCGGTGGAAAGTACATGATATGGAGAGCTCGCTACACGTGGCGATATATGAGAGATATGATTTAAAAATATGTAAGGGTGCCCAAAACAGCGTAATATATGTGAAATTTCTGCAAAATGAGGTGTAAGAAATCATTTCATGCGAAATTATTTTTTTTGGGAAATTTATTTTTTTGCAGTAAGACGCCTATACTATTTCATATATTTTAGTAGGAAAAAACAGAGTAAATTCTTTTTCACTGACTTCCCTAATTTTACAGAGTTCACCCCTAGTTCGCTCTATTTCATTCACTCCCAAGTTCATCTTAGGTAATGAAATAGCATGACATTCCAACAGCAGGAGCAGTTTTAGGACTGTTTGGGGGATGATTTTAAACATTTTAAATTGTACAGATTTTTGTTCAAGAATCGTCATCAGAGGCTACTGCTTATTTTTTATTTCTATCCACTCTCAAAGCTCTTTATTTTAGCTTTTAGCTGATTGGCTTTTCAAATCGCATACTATTTCATTTATCATCAACACCAGCATTAGCCTACTATTGGACATGGACATCCCTAAGATGATCGACGAGGGAATGTCATAAAATATTCTCTCTTGAATTTTCCTTAGGTCTCCTTTTTTAGCACACTCCAGACACTTGGAACAAATAAAAAACGGATAACGTTTGTATACACGCATCGCACACGTATGAGTCGTCCGCGCGCGCTATCGTAACGGTCATTTTCTGCGCCAGTCTCTTGCGGGGGAGGTGAGGTGTCGCGGATCGCCTTTTCCATGGTATGCCATTGGCCTATAAAACCTATATTTACAGTTTTTTTGGTTGAAACTGGAAGGTTTTTCATATTTATTTGTCGACTACTATCTTAACACCTCGTCAGATTACATTTTTGGACCGCATTAGTGCGGCAATACCTTTACTAAACCGAATTATTATTAGATACATATTACACCATAAGACATATTACCCAAAATATCGAATACATTCATTATTTTACACGTAATTATCTATGTAAGTATATATTTTTAAATGTACCCTTTCAATCCATTTAAGGTTGTCGCTCAATTGTGCCTCACCGATTACATACTGTCATTATAAAATACAGAATAAACAATAACCAAAACATAATTATGAACTGCCTATGGGCACGCAAACTTTTCTCTCTCTCTCTCTCTTGCAATCATTCTGTTTTTTGGTGGGAGCGACTGAAATAAAAGAGTGTTTTCGCGCCGGTTTGCGAGATGACGTAATAAAAATAAATCATAACGCTCTTATAGCTCATTTTTGGTAACATTATATTTTTTTAGATAAAAGATAGTAAAAACTCCCAAATACTATCTGACCGGTAAGTTTTACATTTTATTATGATAATATTTTATACGGACAACATACATTTTTCTCAGCGCCTATGATAGAAAATATAAGGAATTAACAAAAAGTATAGAATAAATTTATAAAAACATAATTATCTTATGGATTATCGGGATGCTTCAGGAATACTTCCAACGTGGGCCCGTCTCTTCCCAATGGATCTCTGAAAGAAAAAGAAAGAGTTGACAATCTGTAATTTTTTTTAAAAAAAACAACGAGAACCCGACTTCAACTGCCTTAAAAGTCTACAGCATTCACCCCTGCTTAATGCAAATTAAGACTTTGGTTTTCTCAAGGATGCCATTGTCAGGACTGGACCAGATTGAAATGGGACGACACGGGTAGCACCAGCTTTCAAATAAAAAATAATAATTAAAGTATTATTAAAAAACACCGAATTGAGAACCTCTTCCTTTTTTGAATTGGCTGAAAATGGCGGCAGACTTAGGTAAAATGGTGGTAGCTAGCCAGGCGGACATAGAAAATGATCTACCACCAACTAAACCGAGTAGCGATATTTACTCCCAGTGGGAATCGAATCCGGGAACTCTTGATAGTAAGTGCAAGCGTTAGACCACGGAGGCGGTTAATAAAGGTGTATATATATATATTAGCTTTTTATTGTCGATATTTATTTCAAATATATATATGCTAGCTAATGGTATCTCAGTTGGGTAGAGCGTCAGTCCTTGAACAATCGAGGTCTGGATTCAATCCTGTTATTTGGAACTTATGTACGAATGATAACAATCATTACCATTGGCTTTTCGGTGAAGGAAACCATCGTGAGGAAACCTGCACACCCCTGAGAAGAAATTCAAATGTGTGTGTGAAGTCTACCAATCCGCACTGGTCCCGCGTGGTGTACTATGTCCCATACACTCTCTGTAGGAGAGTAGGTCTGAGCCCCTGCAGTGGGGACGTATATAAACAGTTGATGATATGTATATATGGGTGTGTTACCTCGGGAACATGATCATATCACCGACCCAGGTGAACTGCAGCAATCTGTTCTCTATGACGAACTTCCACCGCGGGTTCTCAGACAGCAGATCTCTGTAGTTGTCACCAGACACTATGATGCCGTCGAATTCTGCCGCACATTGAACTATGTACCTAAAACATTCGTCGGTATAAGATTAGGATTTTTTCTTGCACAAGGATAACATGGTGTATTTCGATTTTATTAGCTTCACATGTATGTGGCATGTACAGTAACGAAATCTTCAAACGGAATTCCTATTGTTGTTAAAAACGTCAGATTAAATTGAAAATAGATGCTTCAAATGCAGCCTGAACTTGTACACTATTTACAAAATCAAGTAATAATCTAAATATGTATACAAAAATACTAGAATTACATTTTTGCGTGTGTTGTAATTGTACAAAATCATTCTTTTTGTACTGAGTGACAGCGTCAAATGCCATTTTATTGACGCCATCTTGTTTTCAACGTTAAGTCTTAGTCTGTTTCGTGCGTTTTATATGTTTTTGTACAAATAAATTAGAGCAAAATATACAAAAATGGTATGCACTGCGCTATTTAAATAAATCCAAAAATTTATGGACAGCAAAAAGTGTTTTCGTCGCGTACTGTCGCATCACACATTACTAGAACAATTCAAATATTACGCGCGCTATGGGTCATTGACAGTTAATATTGCAATTAATATATTTAGAATGTAAGCCTTATCGTCCTAGTAATACAGTTGCATTACAGTACGCACCTAACGCAGCGCGCGCGGGGGCTCGGGTCCTCATGCGCGCATATGTTACTGTAATGACACCGTATTACTAGGACGATAAGGCTTACATTCTGAATATATTAATTGCAATGGACATACAATATGCTGTGCTGTCACATGGCGCTTATATTCAGGTGATTTTTAGAGTGATGTGTAATGTTGCGATGTAATGTTACGCGGTACAAAATGTAATGACATATCACATTACTTTATGAAGCACTATTTTGCACATGTTTAGTCGAAGGGAAGCCGCCTGCGATCCTCAATCGAGCAAGTATTTTCCGTGGGTTTAGTAGCTAGTAGTAAAAGCTAGTAAAACGAAATAACGCCTTATTAGGATCGAAGTTACCTGTCATCGTAGGGAGTAATCATTCGCCCCTGTACCTCCCGGCTGGGCGTGTATACCACCACCCCGCTTCGCTCCAGTTCGTCCAGCAGGCGAGGGTCCGAGCTCTTCCCGTACTTGCATCTGGAGGACATACAATCATGTACAGCCCCTTCGCTTAGTGTGGTCTTTGTTATATGCCGCCTCTCGTCAAAGGATGCGGCGTACAGTCGCTGGTGAATTTGGCATTTTATATCGAGGCATCTAGTGATCAAGAGTGTTCATTTTGTCGCTTTAGGGTGAGGCCAAACGAGCGCAATTTCGTGAGCTGTGAGTCACGTAATTTCTACTGCATTCGGTTTCATACAAAAAGGTAGTTCGTGCCACACGACCCAAAATGAGTTGTCAGCCGACTCATGCGCATTACTCGACCGAATTTCGGTTAGGGTTAGAGAAGGGCGAGGAAGGTGTGCGGTGAAACAACAGATCGCGACAGGATGCGTAGGAGTCGACTCGTTTCTCCTTCACAAAAAATTTCGACACAAAAACTGATTATTGGAGTTGAACAACACCCCGTACCAACGTTCTATAATAACTGAATAAATTACGCTCGTCTGGCAGCTCAACAGACATTCATCCGAATGTAAAATAACTGTTAGAAAATTACGGTCGCTTGTTTTCAACCTAAATCATTTTCGTTGCCTACATTAAAGTTAATTTACACATTGAAATTAATTGAAACTAATTACAGGCGCTTGAACGTTTTGCAATCGTTTTTCAGATTTTACCAAATTCCATGATTCTAGGTCAATTGAAAGTATCCTATAGGTTTTGATTCCTTCTACGTCGAGGAATGCGACTTCAACAGACGTATCTTTTTAATACATAGACCTAGAAGCATCATCTTTTTACAGACCCAAGGGACTGCAGACTTGGGTATTCGATATTAATTACAACTTGATATCTCCAAGCGTTCTTGAGAAAAAAGGCTTTGAGAGACAGACGACAAAGTGATAAGGTTTTTTTTTCTTTTCAGGCACAGAACCCTAAAAATGAGTTTAAACTAACTACTAAAAAGTATTAATAAAAAAAATATAAAAAAAAAATATGTTTTTATTTCTTCTCTCCACAACGTCATATATCAAGTTACATTTTAATAATACAAGTAATATAGTAGTTGTGAGAGAACTGGTTCCCAGACTAAGCTCGAGGCCTGTGCTATGGGTAACCAGGTCTCCCCGCACGGAATTCTTGTCTATATAATATATATATACACAAGTACGTGGAGTGTGTTGTGTGTGTGTCTGTCTGGATTGGACCTTCCATATTATATACTCTCACCTGAACCTAGGCACGAAAGCTTTGACGTCATGACCCCGCTGTATAAAGTAATCTAAACAAATTTTCAGTCCTTTCACTGAAAACGATCTGCCCTTGGTATGCCTGAAATATTGAAACACACATATTAGAATATAACAATGGATTTATGCGGAAAACTAGCTTCAATGATTGTTTTTGATTAATTACCTGACTGCTAGGGTACGAGAGTAATGTATTTGGGATGTATTGTACAAAGTTTGTTAGTAAAAAAACTGTAGGGAAGAAATATTGGTACATGCAAAAGTGTGCTCATCCTAATTTTTTTTAAACAATTTTTTAAACATTTTTAATGATACAATTATTAGTTAATTTTTTCAATAATATTCCATACTCCTTCCATACAAAATTTCTTTTGCCATAATCCTTTTAAAAATAACAGCTGGCTTTGGTAATTACCTAAAAATAGGGGACAGGGTTAGGATCTCTACAATAGCCGTTACACAGCTAACGACTACTGACCAGTAGATGGCGCTTTAAACTATAATCGAAAGTGTTTAAATTGAAAATTGTGATTCATTATGAAATTGTATGTTAATGATACTCCTTTCGCGACATCACAATCTTATATCCTATTTTCAAACGACTTCAAAAATGGAGGATGTTCTCAATTCGTAGGCATATTTTTAGGGTTCTGTACCCAAAGTATAAAAACGGGACCCTATTAGTAAGACTCCGCTGTCCGTCCATCCGTCCGTCTGTCACCAGGCTGTATCTCATGAACCGTGATAGTTAGACAGTTGAAATTTTCACAGATCATGTATTTCTGTTGCCGCTATAAAAACAAATACTAAAAAGCAGAATAAAATAAATATTTCAGGGGCGCCCGCCGCCCATACAACAAACGTATTTTTTTTGCTTGATATTGATAATGGCAATAGGTAGACGCTTGAAATATTCACGGAATATTTAGTTATATATTCTCTTGAAAAATAAATAGTTAAAATAAAACAAATTAAAGGGGACTCCCATACAACAGACATGATTTTTGCCGTTTTTATAGATGATGGCACGGAGCCCTTTGCGCGCGAATCCGACTCGCACTTGGCCGTTTTTTTAATGCATGTTCCCCGATTACTCGAAGACGCCTGAACCGATTTGGAAAATTATTTTTTGTTTGTTTGAAAGGGTATCCCAGATGGTCCCATGTTCCTGGAGAAATCGAGATAGCTCTTCATATTTTATATGTACACTTGAAGCTATTTGGGCATTTTTGGTGTTACGAGTTTAGTAGTAGTAGACTCGGTGAAAAGGGTCTGATGATGAAGCCAGGAAGTAGAAAGTGGAACTCTTAAAGGGATACTCGTAAGAACCTCGACTTAAGGCTCATCTGGGTCAGTTGCAAGTCGGTTTCTTAGTTCTTTTTGAACGCGCTTATTAATAGATAATGACTGCACAAAGCCAGCTATCTTACTTTAAATCCTAATGAAGTAAATGAGGTATATCCTCCTATAAAGTAAATCTGCCCAAAGAAAGCCTGAAGCTATCTATGATGGATCATGTCCAAAAGTGTGCTTTTATGAATTATTGGGTGAAAATAACAATGGAATAAAACGAAGAAGATTTTACGGGACTGTTCGGTATAATCCTAACTAAAATTTTCATCGAAATCGGTTCAGTTGATTTTGAGTTACAGTTTGACATAATAGTTGTGTCTCAGTAATCAAATGGGGTCTAGGAATTCTGTTACGGCTTTTGTATGAGCACGCTTTCTCCAGCCCTAAAAGCACTTTCCATCAAATGAGATGACAGCCAACTGCATAAAATGAAATGCAATAAATAAAAGCAGCGCAGTCAAATAATTAATCATAAACAATCAGATAGCATCGTTCCCGCATTTAGTTTGTTACAAAACTATTCTAGGTTATAAAAAAATCAGCCCACAACCCAAATCCGGTGCGAACCGGGTCGGGATTCGAACCCGCGTCCCCTATTCCATCATAAAAACATTTCCTAGCAACGTTGACGGACCAGGTAACTGCTGTCTCGATTAAGATAAAATTTGCTTCGTAATTATTATTTTAAACATCGATCTAGCTGTTTTCTTGTTACCACTCAGAACTTCCACCAAACAACCGATTGACATGAAATTTGGCATGCATATAACCTGAAGGACATGTATCCCAGTTTATTAGACTCCATAGAGCGCAAATGGCACCTTCACTCGTTCTTTTTAAAATTCTACGCGATTAGACAAAAATTACTATAGGCAAGGTGGACTTGATCGAGTCATCATGGATTCATACATAGATTATGGTTAGTTATTATAAATTGAACCGCCTAAAATGGTCACTTTTAACTGTTTTTAATTCATGATGTATCGATAAACCGTCAATGACAACAAAAAGTCCACTTGGTGTTTTAAATTATTATATTATTGCGGAGAAATGAAGAATGAGGGCGCCACTGTTCCTCTTAGAAATCTGTTTGCTCCCATAGGATAATTTTTGAAGGCCACGCAAAATTTGCGGGCAAAAAAACTTATATAAATAAAAAAAGATTCCATATACAGTACACGTTCCACAAATGTATGGAAACAGGCCTGGACTTGGGACACTACTATTTTTAAACCGTCATCATCAAATAAAAGTGTTTCATAACTTATTTGAATATCTAGTCTAGTTTTATGTAAAACAATAAAAAACTCACAAACAACAACACTTAACAATAAAATAAAGATGGCTTCAACCGCCACCGCGGCTTACAATCCAGAGGTCCCGGGTTCGATTCACAGTTGGGGTAACTATAGGTACACTGGTTGGTGGTAGTCTGCCATCAATCATCATTGTTAATAGCACTGTTGTGTTCAAGGTAGCAGAGCCTTGTACGGCCTAACCGTCACTTACCACCAGGTAAGATGAAGGCAAAGTAAAAAAATTCTAGCATTTTTCTAACAATCTTTAGGTTTTTATTCTAATTTTTCAAATAGTGTACACTGTGCAGGCCAGATTGGAACATCTCTTTTCAATAGAAACACTTAAATTAATATTTATAAAAAAACACTATACATTACCTTTTAGCGTTGTGTTCTTTTGATGCCAAAAAGAACAACCCTTGACCACAATCACACGTGATGTTAAGTGACATTGTGGTCGATGATGTTACGCGTTTGTATAGTTTAGACGAAGCCTATTCACTCTTGATTGACTTATCTCACATCAAATCAGAAAGTGTCCACTGTTGAACAAAATCCCCACAATTCTAATTCGAACCAATATTCCACAAGTGATCTCGTCGCTTATACTCGTATCTAATATATACATTTATTGATTCGATGACCTAGTAAAGACAGCCGCTAGATGCAAGCGGTTCAAATTTATGGCAAGATACAACATTTGTTTCCTGCATTAGAAATACATCAATCACACTAGATATTTCATGCAAATAATCAGCCTGTTCACTCAACAGTCGTGTGGCCTCGGCTTTAGAATAAGAAAAAAATAATCTTCAATAAAAAAATTAAAAAAAAGACCATCCCATCTCATCCCGCGGGTACCGCGAAAGACGACTAATGGAAAATATTCCGGAGATGTACACTCGATTACAAAAATATGCATCCATTTTTGTACCATGTTAAATTCACTCTTTATTGTGACTCTCTACAGCGTGGTGAGGGTCAAATAAAGGCAAATGTGACATGGTTCAAAAGTGGATACATATTTTTGTGCTCGAGTGTAAAGCATCATCTACCGATAAATACGATCACCAATTCAGTCCAACCGTGGACTTGAAATTCAAGTGGTGGAATTCCATTTATGTACGAGCAGTATGCAGGGAAATCCACTCCACAGCAATGCACAAAGGCATTGCATGAAGATGCGAAATTAGTGTCCATACAAAAAGCACATTAAGGTGGAAGGTTGACAGTTAATCGTGCTGATTGCTAGCGATGATCAATAT
The DNA here is from genome assembly GCA_910589575.2 of Carcina quercana. Taxonomy (NCBI): domain Eukaryota; kingdom Metazoa; phylum Arthropoda; class Insecta; order Lepidoptera; family Depressariidae; genus Carcina; species Carcina quercana. The sequence goes on along the minus strand of OU342449.1, from coordinate 7,310,260 downwards.
TTGGGACCATTACAGATTTCAGCCTATTTTTAAGCCTCGGAACTTTATTGCTTATAAGACCTAACACTCTATGTAAAGAAAACTGAGTAATACCAAAACGTGTTTTACTGTTTGCTGTTACTAAGATATGAGATCTTGTTTTATCAGTCTTATACCGTTAAACGGGAATTAATTTTATCAGAATATCTCCATACATTAATTTACCATAATCTTTTAAAATAGAATAGCTGGCTTTGATAAGTAATTGCCTAAAAATAGGAGATCAGATTCTTTAACTTTATTGTCAGTTACAACAGCTGTTACGCAGCTAATGGGCCCTAGATTGCATTTACAAATATAGAAAAAAAACTAGGCCTTATATTATGAAAGCCAGCTATTAGCCTATAAAAAAATTATGATAAAAGAAATTTTGTTTGGGAGCATTCTTTTAAAATTCAAATTATGTTGAGCCTTAATATATGAAATCAAATTATGAAATTTGAACTACAGAGAAGTAGATATTCATACAAAATTCTTATATTGGAAATTGCAAACAATAAAACTCTCATAGTTTTACAAGTATTAATTTACCTGATTGATTGACCTACCTGATTAATTGACTGAAAAGTTAGCAGCTGAAGATAGGACTCTCTTAGTGCCAGAATTTGCAGATCAGGATTATCAATTAAGTTCAATAGCTATGAAAATTAGTAATTTAAGGACCTTCAAGTCCAAAAGAGATTCTAAACTTAAAATAATTCTTAAAGATCAGAGTCCCCCAAAATTGCTGTTTTATCTAAGTCTGCCGGCTGACCACTTTGTCAATACCACTTTTGTGTTCTGGCAAGCAGACTACATAGACTGTTGGTTGAGGACCTTACCATCAAGTTAGATTACAAAATTATGAAAAATACCTTAGTAAAAGTCATTAAAAAAATATCCACTACAAAAAAGGTTTACTTTAACCTATAGTTTTAGAAATCTTAAAATTAATATTTTGTACAGACTTGACACTCTATTTACAATATGGGATCCGAATAGCAATAGCGTTTTGAAGTTAATTGAAATCCTAGTTTTAAATACAAATTTAGCTATCATAATGTCATACTGTGTTCCCAAGCTTCCTACCTGCATGAACATGTCCCAGTTGATATTGTCATTCATGTTTATCGTTCGGAGAATACCAAATTTAACTTACTGCATAGCGACATTGCTACCATCTACAACCACCATTCTTGGTCCGGTCCTAATTTTGAGGTCCCGCATCGGGTTGTAAATGTTGCTGCCTATGCTGTTGCGAGAGTTGATCTGACCTAATATAACCTCTTTTATGTAGGTATCTTGTACAGTCTCTGTCGCCCTGGTAACTGACACCTGAAATTATGAGGTGAATACAACAACAAAATGATTATTAATAGCAACTTTTAACTATATCGGTTTACTATTTAAAAATATATATCTCGAACAGCTGTGCTAGCTACTACAAAAATTGTATATGGATGTATGATATGTGAAAACTTCGGTCAAGTTCCTCGAGCTACAATACCGACCATGGTCACGTATCAGCCACAGCTGCGAGGGCAAACTACACAGAGGATAGAGGAGCTGGAGTCCCATGACACAAGGCTCTCTGGAAGCAAGACTCATCCTGAACCATCCTGAAGAATCCTCTATATTGTCATGAGGAAGGACTACTGGCTGAAGGGTGTGGTATACTGGCTTCCGATGCAGGATATCAAACGAGGTTGATATGAACTTGCCCAAATAATAGTGGATAAGTATTGTATAAAAATTATCCCATGGGCTAGACTACATTCTATATTACTTGTCTGACTGGGATAAAAAGTATTCATGTCCTTTTCCAACCCCTACAACCTAAACAAAAAATTTTGACTTCCCGTTTCAACTTGAACAAAGAACAAACAACCTCACTTTTGCATTCATAATATCAGTATGGATGGAATTTAATATTTACCTTATAATACATTAATAATTACACTATGACAGAGCATACTAGATTAATAAAATATTCACTCACCATATTATTAGGTATTGGACCAAGTGTTGAATTTGAATTCGTAACATTACAACCGCTAAATATATTTTTGGTAATTAATTCTAATAATCGAGCCTTTTCGATCGTATCCATCCTGGCTATTCCATTTACAAACTTCTTCATTTGCCTATCCTTACTTCCCTTTCGAGTCAAATTAAGGACTGTCACGTCTGAATCACCACTCATTGAGCCAGCGTTGCTTATAGAAATAAACGTACAGTCATTTTTATCAGATTTATCATCATCCTTCTCAATAGCAGCTAAATCTATAACTGTGTTATCAATCGAACTGCAGTTTATAGTTTCTGTAGTCAAATCTATCGTTAAATAAGAATCTTGGTTGATTTCTTTAGTTATATTCGAAATCTCTTTAGCAAGATTGGCAGTACCGTTTTGGACAGATAGTTCGTTTCGACTATTAGCCAAGATTAAATCATCTAGATTAATTTTATTTTGGATCGGAGTAGAGCATTGCATTTGGGGTTGTTTTTTTGGTGTCGTAAAACTAGTTTCTGGTATAGCACTACTGCAGGGCAAGTCATTGGTTATTAAGGTATCATCATTTACGATGATCAAACTGCTGTCGCTATTTCTCTGACGTTTATTCTCTGGTTCTATAGAAGTATTTGTCTGCTTTCTCTTTACATTTTCCGGAGTGTCTAAACATATAACCGAGGTATCCGAGTTTAAGGAAGTGCTACTCGTATTCCGTAAGTGTTCAAACAATTTATATATGTTGTTCTTAGTTTTTGTTCGACGGCTCGCCTTTTGTCTTGCTGATTTGCTGGAGTTCATGATTGTTAATTTGTTTTCGGATGTCACCGTTGAGCTGTTTGAAGATTTTTTCTGAAAGTACAATATTTTTCCCTGAATTTGTAGTATTGGTTCATTATACTCTGAGAAATGACAACCATGAGAAATCATTGAAATACACTACCTGCACATAATAAACAAGGGGAAAGGATACCTCACTGTGTTGTTCATTTCAATCTTATAGAAATATACATTCAGAAACATTATAAATACTCAGTAATACTAACAAATTCAGCCTGGCAAAACAAAAATGCATTTATAATATATAAATTTTAATGTGCTCAGCTTAGACATGGGAATTGGGAATCTCATCTCTCTCATCTCATTTTAAGAATTGTTTATATTTTATTTTAACTAAATTTCCAAGTCCAACTCCATTTCCAACTTCAGTCAAAGCAATCTTTAGATGTCAATATTTTCCTTAAATCATAATACTAAGGATCCATTATTTGAACTTTTAATTACCACACATACTCGTTACATTTGGTTTAAGGTTAAAGAAATGAGGTTATAAGTACCGGTAGACTCTTCGCTACATCTCTGTTCATGTGACTGTGTCACAGTCTGTTAGTAGGATATGTTGATGGTTTTAATTGAAGGCTAACATACATAATATATGCATGGTAATTTTTTATAATTCCCATTATTGGCATGTGGTTTAGTGACTACCGCAAGATGTTGGTAATTTGTAGGTAGACAGTGTGGCCCATATAATAGTTTCTTTCCTAATTCATCTTTTTACACCTAACTTTCAACAAGAGATAGGGTGGTCTTATATAAAATCAAAGACCCTATACTGATCGGATAAGATTACATTGCATACAACATTCAAATATTACTGCTATAACATGCCATAGCAAAACCATAATTATTGACAATAATTAACGTGTTCAAGAATTAAAAAACTGCCTTAAATTGCGCAAAAAAAAAATTTTCTTGATTATCTCAAAGACTGATCAATCAATTTTGATAAAATTTATATGGAACCACCTCTGAAGTATGCTCTAACAAAAAAGAATTATCAAAATTGGTTCATTATTGGCGAAGTTATCACGTGACACATACAAAAACAATTGATAACCTTTGACTTTTTTGAAGTCCATTGAAAATAAATAAAATATTATAAAAGAAAACATTGGTATAATCCTTTCAGCTAGCAGTTTGATAATATAATTAAAAGACAGGCAAGCAGTTGGCTGGCAAAACTGCAAATAGAAGAATAACAGAGACATATCTGGTTCACATGACTGCTGCCTGTTTTTAGTTTGCCTTGAGTTGTTTAGTCATCTTTTATGATCACTTTGAAGATAGAAAAAATATTTATTGAGCAAAACAAGTTAACTGAACTTGGAGACATATTCGTCATGACAATATATCATTGGTTCTGGCTGACGAATATGTAACAGACAAATGTAATACGGTTCATAAGAATGTTTAAAAATTACTGAATATAAAAATACACAGACAAAAGTTAGGCTCGGGTTATGCCATCTTTAAATTTTTGCAAACCTTAGTTTAAAAATTTTGGAATTCTGCCACTTCCATGTATGTACATTCGTAAAGTGGCATGTTTTGTAACTTACACATGTTCACAAGTACAGACAGAGGAACATGATAAATCGGGGCAAATTTGTATTAAATAGTATTCCAAGATTGACACATTATATGAAACAGTGTATTTACATGTTTGTCAAAATTGTTAATGCTTTACCAGATGACATCAAATTATTACAACTTGAATTGTTTAAGCCAAAAGTTTTATAAAACTTTATAAACACACTTTAATAAAATTGCTGTCATTTTTTGATATATTATTGTTTGACTTTTTAAATTTTGCCATTGTAAGTAAATACATGCTGATAAAATAGTATTAGTTATAATTAAAACAATTCGCAATATTTGCATGCCCTACTCAGGTAAAATGTGAGAACTGTTAATGAGCACCTTCCACCCTTGTAAGCACCATAACTATTACAAATAAGTAAGGACTGCACTTTAGGTGACTTACACTAGCGCCTTCAAACTTTCATTTTGTTCATCACATTGATTGACAACAGATTGTTCATCTCACTATGACAAGGCAGGACCAAAGTCATGCTACATCAGTATAGGCAACAGACATGGTATCAATGCATTCATTCCATTTCATATACCCAAACCAGTGTTAGTATGCAACAAAAAAGCAATAAAATCTTAAACAAAAAACGCAGGTCAAAGCGGGTGGCCAAACAAAGTGGATGCAAGGAAGGTTCCCCATTAAAACCAGATGTTGACTCAAAAATGTGTTTAAACTTGAACATTTATAGTAAAAAAGGTGTAGTAACGATGCAAAACTTTTGTCCTTTGTAAAAAAATACATGCGAGTTAACTATAACAACCAATACATAACATTACAAAGAATAGAAAATTTTGCTTCGCGACTGTAAAAAAAGCTAGACTAACGGATAAGTGGCTGTTTGAAGGCTTTCCCATTTTTGCTAAAGCACCGCACACAATTTACTGACGTAATTTTACCCTTTTAATGAACCAACGATTTTTGAAACAGAATCTTCAATTTCCAATTTCGAACGAAATATGGAAAAACAACAAAATATCACTTCCACATTTCAAGAGAGACACCAAAGCACAAAGCAGCACCAAAGAGAATATAATGATCAAGTAGTAGTAGTTTAATTCTCCCGAATGGGAAGGCAATGGAACAAAGCCATACAGCCTACTCTGAATATATTTCTTCTTTCTCATTTTCTTCTGCAGTTTTTTCAATAAAATGTATAATGTGTACATTCTATCGCTTTTTTGACGATTCTTGACGAGAATTTCAAAGGTCAACCTTGGTTTTAACATAATTAGAAAGAATCCATATGCAGAATGTAATCGACCTTTCTATCGCGTCGAAACCGTCACAATTTTGCGTAATTGATACTATAACACCGTCCGTGACACTTTTTGCACTATATCACACCATAAAAACACACATAACAGTATTATTAACGAATTACTAAAATTGCAATGAGCCGCCATTTAAAGTTCGCGCCAAGAATCTATAATGATCAAATAAATGATACATACAGCACGTAACGCACTTCACGTCAATCTACGCAGTGTAAAAAAAATAGCTTAAAAACCAGTAAAAAAGTAAGTCTCAGTGTTGCTAGTGTACCCTAGTCCAAAATCAGAGAATACTGTGTTGATTTTGTAACATTACATGATTTAAACAAAAAATGAATTTGAACTCTATTTATTAAATTCGAAACCACCTAAGGTAATGCTAATAGTTTTTTTAAAAAAAAGGACAGAGGGAGCGAAACCTTGTCTAGTGATTGTGATTATGGCGCATCCACTCTTTCTAAGAGAGTATATTTCGAATAGTTCACTTCAAAACAATACAAACTTCCCAATAGTTAACTTTACCCTATAGCTATTGAAACATTTTTAAATGTATTTAATGGGGCTTGCACTGACCTTCGTCTCTCCTAACGGTGACGATAAGACGATATGGAAAGCGTGCTCATCCAGAATCACTAATTAAGCACTGGCTCATAGAATAGAAATTATTTCTTTGCATAGACACAGGCTGTTTGTGCCAAATGGTGTTACACATTGTACATATATATATAAGATATTTTAGTTATAATAATTAATATTATTGATACAGGAAACAATATGGAATGGTCAAAAGTAATAATAGTATAATAAACAAAGTTACATTAAATAAAAATTATAGTTGTATGTCATCCATATACTTTTGTATTTAGACGCTGAGGTATTTTGGACGAGAAGATATGCTGTAATTTACCATCCATACAAAAATCAAGTCTTTCAACAAACAAATTCACTTTCAAAAAGTACATGCTAATTTAAATTATATTAAAAATTATCACTTTCAAAAAATCGCATTTCATTGCAAAAATTAATCCATGTTGAATGGTGGTGTTGATCACCACTGAAACTTTTTATATTTAGAGTAAAATTAATTTTAGCGTGCTCAGAAAATCCCTTTGCAATTTGGTAAAATCGCAAAAATAAAAGAACTGTGCATCATTATTTCATAATTTTATTCAGTTCTACTGTCTCGTTACTTATATTACAAAGATTCTAAGCGTTAGGTCGCAATACGAATACAAAACAAAAGAGGCGACAATTTTAGTGAATTATGTATATTTAAGGCTACTTTCAGCTCTTGTATTTACGTCTGATTACGATGCTGTAAAGATAAGGGATTTGTTTCATACAAATACAATTCGTAATAAACTGTCAAATATCAATCATTTTCAACTTTCAACCAATGAACGAGCACTATGGGCGAAAATGACATACACTTTAAATTTTAATTCTCGTCCAGTTTCTACAAAAATATTGAAAACGCAAGAAACAGGCAAGACTTAACTTATAAAACAAAGTTGGCGTCAATAGAATTACATTTGAGGTTGTCACTTGATTTTGATTTGTACAATTAAAATAAAAAACTTGAGAGGTGTCAAGGGACACCCGGATGGAACGAAGTTCCTTTCGATTAATTAGTGAAGGAATTGTGATAAAAAAAATTGAACGGATTTTTAACATTATATTTTAAATATGGTTTTGTAGGTTTTTTCATTAGATTTTTTATGTACGTGATACGTTTTGTTTTTAGCGACATCTGTCATTGAGTAGCGGCAACTAATCAGAGCCATCTGTCGTCACATAGCTGTACTGTTGGTATCGTCTTACTACTACGTACGTCGTACTAACAGATGACGCTAACTTACTATAGCAAAAAGTGTCGGTGACAACTTTTCGTAAGAATTTCACAACGCGCGATAAGGAACTTCGAAACAAAAATGAAATTCTAGTATTTTTCTATACATTTTTAGATTATTCCGTGATCTTTTAAATAGTGTACAAGTGCAGGCCGAATTTGAAACACCCTTTTGTCAGTTTGTTACCAATCGTATTTTTATGAAACAGGCCCCTGATGGTCCCCCTTGGTGGACTGATTTTAAGCTGTTTACTGCAAAGCCGAAATCTCTGAAGAGGCTGCAACACTTGCCGAACAGATTTCTGGGAAGATCATCATTAGATGGCCAGAGACTTATGAGTATAGACTCGAATACACATAAATGTAAAGTTCTATTACTTAACAGTCTTATATAGTTATTGGTATTAAGTACAAATGAATATATAAATGACAGTATACTATAAACAACTCAAGTCGTTGTTGAGTAGCATGTTTACTGCGACGATTGACATATCCAGTAGTATTTCGAAACAACTAAGAAAAGGGACAGCAGAAATTTAGCCAGAATTTTTATTATAGATACATAGGAAATCTGCTTTAATTTGCACTTCTCAACTACACATGTTCTAAATTTAATTCTCACATGTCTTAAAAACTTCAATATCCAAACGTCGCAGCACCCCTGCTATGTGAAAACAATTTTAACACAATACGTAGGTAGGTGCCAGGTGCCATGAAACTAAAAAGATTTTACTTTGCCGCCCGAGGGCGATAATTGTTTTCTGTTCATGGTAGGTATATATTCTTTATAATAACAGCATATATCTGTGGCAGTTTTGTATGTGAAATTAGCTGTTCATTATATCTCTCAAAGTGCCTCCATGTTCCACTGAAATTGCCATTATCGTAATACACAAAACTTCAAAATTATGACTAAGTTTTTATATATGATAGCCTCTAGGTAAATTACTTATTTACAACAAAACATAGAGAGCAATGAGTATTTGGAATTTTTCATATGTTAAAACTAAATTAGGTAAGTATTCCATTAAATAGTCATTTCGATTTTAGTACATGGAATTAGAATAAAATAAATAATAATAATACTTATAGAATAGTCACTCCTAGGCAAGGATGTAGCATATAATAATATATATCAGGAGGTATGACTGCCAATCATATCTTAAAGAAAAAATGGTCTGAGTGAGACTTACTTTGTCTCCACTTTGTCCCTTTCGCACAATTGCCACGTCAAAAATTTATTTTATCCTTAGAGAGAGAAAGGTTTCGAGCTCTCTCTAAACATAAAACAAAAAATTCATAGGATCTCGAAATAATATCTAAGTGTTGACGCCAAGACTTGCGTACAAAATGTATGGAACATATTTCTTTTATTGCTAAATATCTTGAAACATGAAAATAATTGAATGAATGACGCGTTTAAAACAACTAAAATCTGACTTAAGTTCCTACGAAGTCTTTTATAAATATCTACTTAGAACCCTTTTAAAGAAGTGTAATATTTTCTTCAATCATAAGTTAGTCCATTTTGAGACCTATCTTAACTCCTAAATAAATACCCTATAGAATATAGAAAGAAACGTACACAGTTTACATAATCGGCAAAGATTTGGGATAACATGGCATTCATCACCAAATTTTTAATGGTGAAATATTTTTATCTACTTTAATTCGACCACCTTATCTTTAGCTTATCTAATCGGCGAATCACCGAAATCTGTTTACTATTGGCAAGGTGAGTTAACATACCACCTTCATTTTTGAAGTTGGTTGAAATCAAATTATTTTTGAGATTGACTTAAACTTGAGGCAATAGATACAGACCTACACATACCTTATTCTAAAATAATTTAAAACTAAATAATTTAAAACTATTTACACAGCTACTGAGTATTAATTTTCTTTATTAGTTAACTAGGAATTACACCATAATGCAAGGAGACTGGTGAAATCTAGAATGCATAACGTAACGTTTTTCACAATCGATGAGGGACTCTCAGAGACGTCTGTCAGTTGAGTACTTAAACAACTCGATAGATGGCGCTGAAGAGCTAGAGTCCTTCACACACACCTAAAGAGTCTTGTTAAAAACAGATTTATTTACACCGCAGCTATATTCTCTTTTGTAGCTGTACCATGCTGTATGACAGTCGGTTTTCATGGCTTTGCATCAAGGGATTCAAAGTAACAAAAAAATATGCATTTGTCAGTTTTTGCTACGATGGAGCCATCTATCCTTGAACGAAGAACTAATTCCTTGCTTCGTTTTTAAAGTCCCTCATTATCTTTTTTTACCAATTTAAACTTGTATAATATTATTTAATACCATAGGAATGAGACCATATTTGCAATCTACGAGATTAAAATCTACTTTTATAATATAAACAAATGATTAACACTTTAACCGCATCCGTGGCCTAATGGCTACAATCCGAAGTACCGGGATTCGATTCCCAGTGGGGGTATCTATCGGTACTCGGTTTGGTAGTAGATCTTTTTATATGTCCCCTGTTCCAACAGCTGTGTTAGTAGCACTGTTGTGTTCCGGTAGTAAAGGTAGCAGAGCCAGCGCGACATTAGATTAGCTTGAGGCTTGGTGGGCACGATTACCATCCAATATCCTTACCGCCACTTACCATCAGGTGAAATGAAGGTCAAGTGCAAATACATTACACAATAAAAATCTCTAGGACTTCATATCTTTTGATGGTAAGTGACCTCCTCCCACCGATCCGTAATACTTCACCTCCCCTTCAATAAAGTGACTGACTCGGCCACTTACACGTGCGCGTGTATACAAACATCATCCGTTCGATGTATGGAAATACGAGTCGTTATCACGACATTTGTTTGAAGCGTCCGGCCTGTGACTGGAGTTTGATGTCAGGACATATTTCCTGTGTCTTTGTTAGAAAGCGATATGTCGCTTATTTACAAGTGTATATCTCAACGTTCTTGACACAAGTGTTGCATTCGACGCGGCAGCACCAGTGGAACTTGCAGCCGCAACGCTCTTTCACCGTCAGCCTCTTGGTGTTGTAGCCACGCCCGCAGCACATCAGCGAACACCCCTCCATACCTGATGAGGTCCTGTTACATTCCCTGCTTGTAGTGCCCAGAGAACCCTGAAATATTAAATAATAAAAAATTATGTACATATATTATTATATCAAAGCCTAAACAGACATGGACACCGGAATGAGGAAATCCGTAGACGAACGAAGGTCACCGAGATAGCTCGATGAGTCAGTGAGCAGGCCACATCGCTCAAAGAACCGATAAAAGGTGGCGAGTAAACGTTATCGAGTGGCGACCACGTACCGGGAAACGTCTACCAGGCCGTCCCCCTACTAGATGGTCCGACGACCTGGTTAGAGTCGCAAGGAGTCGCTGGATGCAGGTAGCTCGGGACCGGTCGATGTGGCGTACCATGAGGGAGGCCTATGTCCAGCAGTGGACGTTTCCCGGCTGATGATGATGATCAAAGCCTAAACAGACATAAAACACTCGCACTTGCTCTTTGAATGAAGTCTTCATGCAATCTACAGGGAGTGTGACGTCACCCGCGCGCCCTCAAGCACACGACCACGACCAAGGTACATATATATTAATCTGTGACCACGACCCTCGGAGAATATTATAATCTATGCTCGGAGTCGGAGTCTCCTCGCACATGCGCCGAACGTGCACGAAGCAACAATCACAATTAGCGCCATCTGTGCCTGTAGGTAAGAACTACTAGCCATCTATGTATACAGCTCGAGGTGTGGTTTGACTTTTTCTAACAATATATTAAAGAACCGGCCAAGTCCGGCCGAGTCAGACTCGTGCACCGAGTGTTCAGTATATAATATCAATAATCATATACATATGCACCGGCCAATGTTATAACGAACGAGACTCAATACCAAACATTTACGCTTTAATTTTGCATCGCGAGCACTAGATGTTGCCATGTGCTACACTTACACGGCACAAGTGACCCGTCTCAAACGAAACAAACTTTGCAGCTAAACTCTATACTTATGGCTTTCATCTGTAAAGTTTTGTAATCACAATATTACAGTAGCGGAACACACACACACACACGTTCATACACACTAATATGTCATAAATTCCCTACAATTTATTTGCAATGTATTCAGTCAGTTAGTTTATTAATTTTCCACATGTAAAATATGTTACTTGTTCTCCAAAATTGTCTTCCCGCAACACAGGTCTCCTAGTGCGGGAGATAATGTAAATTGTATGTGTTTGTAATTATCAGCAAAATAAACATTTTTGTATTTGTATAGAAACATATTTTTAGTAGGGGAGCCCCCTCATTTTATTTTTATTATTTGTGGTTATAGCGGCAACAGAAATATATATTCCAACGTGAATTTGTTTTTATTAGGTACTTTTATTCATTTATTATTGTCAGGTAACAACACCAGTAGATATATCATCATCTTACTGTCCTGTGATATATAATACTGTCTGTTTTGTAAAGAGTCTTACCAAGGTCTCGTTCTTGATACAGTAGTTGGGGGACTCCTCCAAATATACGAGGTCCTGCGCAGTGGGCAGGCTGTATCGCGGGTTGCCCAGGCGCAGTTTGCCGCGGCGTGACACCTTCACCTCAGTGGCGCCCTCATACTTGTCTCGCAGGTAGTCCCCTGAAGTTATAAATGTTCATCAGCTGTTGAAGATTAGCTAAGTGGAATCTGCTCAGAATGATTTCATATGAATTGTTTTACTCCGTCCCCCGTGCTCTGTCCCTAGATGACGTATTGAACAATAATCGAATAAAATTGTAAAAATTAAAATTGTAATTCACAATGAAGTTGGCTGTTAATTATCATTTCCAAACATTTACAAAACGATTACATATTATACGATAAATACTTCACAAATCCAACTATTAAAAATAACTGTAAGACACTTTCACCTGTGATCAAAGTTATCACTATCGCACAAATCAATAAATGAGGGCGGGCGTACAATTATATCTATAGAAATCACAAACAATTAATTTACTGTCACAAAACACTATCATTAACACTCCACTGCAATTATTTACAAAATTATACGTTTTAAAGCTATTTAGATCAAGCTTAATTATATAGCGCGTCCTTTATTACCATATTCGTGCAATAATTAATGCGACTCGATATAACTAATGGCTGAATGTGTGTGCCTTTGCCTCACGGCGTTTCGACGAGTAGGCGTTTTGATTTATATGACCGCTCAAGAGAAGAGATGGCGCTACTTAGCCGTTATAGGGTGTTGTAGGTGTAAAAGTACAATAGTATGTGGAATGTGTATTGTTTTCGATAATAACTATCCCTAGATGACATAAAACACTAGGACATTTCATTCCACCCGCTAACTTGCCTTGACTCCCATTTATACGTTAATAATTGATACTTCGCGGTCTTTTGTGGCTAACTTCAGAGGGGCAGACATAGTTTGCGAGTACTGTAATAGCACCGAGCGTTTAGCTTCTACGTTTATCATGCGTACAGCTAAAATATGGAATACACTACCGGTTTCCGAGGTCCCTGGGAACTACAATTTGGGAATCTTCAAACGAAGAGTAATTCCTTCTAGATCAACGCGTAACATCGTTGACCTCATCATCACTTACCGTCAGGTGAGAATTGAGGTCAAGCGTTGGTCTATAATCTATAAATAAATAAAAATTTACGCATAAGGCTTTTTTTATTTTGATTCTCCGTTAAGACGCGAAGGAAGGATAAACTCTCAAACAGACTCTATTTCGCATTTTTTATATTTGTTTCATTCTTTGGACCCTAAAAACCTACAATGTGAGTGAATCCGCGGCGCAAACACATAGTCTATACACATTATAGTATGTATTTATAATAATCGCACTAATCCGTGTGCAGAACTAGGGCGTACATTTGTTACAAAATTTCATCGTAAAATGTTGATTAAGCCCGAGCTCCAGAATAAAATAAACATATTTATGGACCATAAACAGATTATTAGGTCTAAACCTTAGTTTTACGAGTTGAGTTAAACGATTCCAATGCATTAACAAACTTCTACCCAGGTGGAAGTGTTAAAAGTGAAGCTAGATTTTTATGTCACCTTATATATTTAGAGAGAACTAGCTTCTCAATAATAATCATAAATTATAATCCGTCCTACTAATATTAAAACTGTGATAAATTCTATATCTGTATGTTAGTGACTAAGTGGAACAGCCGGGTGAATGCATTTGGATATGTTTCATTTATTTTTTAACTCTATATACTTTTTATAATAGTAAAGTGTAAAGTTTTATAACGAACGCAAAATAGTAAAAGTAAATTATGAGGTAATAGCACAAACTCTACCTTTAATCGGTGGACTTAGTACTCAATTTGTAGGAAATATAATAAAAACCAGAAACACTAGATGTACTCAATCATATTGACGCAATTATAACGAGAACAACCAGGGGCGAGTAATGTAAACTGTAAAGTATCCTGATATTGTAAATCAAAAAATAGGAATATTCTAAATTTTAACGTAGGTGGTTTAATAAAGCGATTGTTAGAGCGCTTTAGACGACTGGGGCCTGTTTTTTAAAGCGACAATTCGTAATAAACTGACATACAAGTATGTCTTGTCTATAAATACATCACGAATTGTCGCTTTCTGAGACAGGCCCCTGGCATTATCATCGACATCTTAATGTGATTTCCTATAAGCAAGTCAAACGTTTAGACCATGGCAAACTTAATTATACTCAGTGCTGTTTAAAAATGGTATGGTTTTCTAAAAACCTACATTACATTCGTGTTTATTTAGCAGACATAGTTCATACCAGTGCTTCTACCACGAGTTTACGCAGGCAGTAACGTATATCGAATACTATCGGATATGCTGCTCAGTCGAGATGCGGGTGACAAGGACAAAGCGATAGTTAACGATATACGTTATCGCCTGCGTAAACTCATGGTAGATGCTGAGAACTTTTATGGGTTGCTTGAATCTTTTCTTTCTGACAATTCGTGTATCTATTAGAGTTAATTTCAAATTATTTTCAAATCTCGCTTTTTATTATAGTTTTTAATTTTTACGTTTTTAAGCTTATCTTGGAGACGATAACTCAGTTTTAAGTAAATTAAATGGCTATATGGAAGCAGAATATTCTATCTATATGAACAATGAGATGATTTTGTAAATTTTTAATGAGATAGTGCTTAGCACAGCTTGGTCCCATTTTCTATAATTACTTTTATAAACTAGTCTTTGTTATCAAAGAAATAAAGAGCGCAGGCAGATCCATATTGATATAATAATACGTTGGCCTTACTCAAAAACACTATTTCTTGGTATAAAAGTAAGGCTTGGCCGTTTCATAGTAGGATACAGAGTTAAAAGGTAGGTAGTGCCCTGTTTTATCAGCGCGTCTTGGCGGAGGCACTGCCGTGCCCCCACTGATTGATTACCGCACACCGCACCTCTCTATTCTATTCTAAAAACAAATGACAGCCATTTCCGATAAACCTCAGTTATTTTAACCGAATCATTAACCGGAAACAATCAAGTTAAACGCTCCGCATCAGATTGGAGGTACCAGGGTGGCATGAAACGACAGGAGACTTATAGACGCTCGTTAACTAGCTGCGGTAGTGTACGGGACACAATGCACGGTAATTTGTGTGATAATTAGCTTAATTGTCCGTCAGTTACGGGGCTTTTAGTTTCGTTATGCACTTTGGTTGTGTCTGGAGAAACTTTGTATGGGAAACCTGCTACTAGAAAAGGGATTGCGGGGTATAAACAAAATTCAAGAATGGAGCGTCATATCAGTAGGTTGTGTTAGTATGTTTTTTCTTTTAACCGGACAATTCCCATGAGTTCCCATAATTATGAACAAAATGATATTTTTATGGGAAACTTTGTATTTGACTTTAATAACCATAAAAACTGAGAACCCAAATTGCCTTTGACTCCGGCGGTAGCGTTTATTAACATATTATATCTAGTGTGTGGTCCTACAATTTACAAAAAAATAATTGAAATGGACGCAGATGACAGAAAATTGTAAATTACATTTTAAATTAACCCAGAGTTTCTCATAGATGTCATTATGTGGAGATTTCTTTGGTCTCTTTTAAATTTTATAGTCCAGACTTTGGGATTAACTAACGTAAGTCAGCAGAAATGCGTGGTAAGGAAAAGCTTCTATTCCGATTGTAACAAACTAAACGCTGCGAACCGTCAAGAACTCGTCAGCAAGCAAGAATCGATCGAACAGAACAGGATCGGTAGGTCTGTGACGAGCCTAAATCATTACTTTTGATATACAATAAATATTAGAAATAATAATCCTATCATCTTGAAATAAATCGTAACTGTTTCTGAGATTAATTAAGCGCTTATTTGGCGAACACGTAATGGGAAAAAGGACCGGTTTCAACTGCTAAAACTTTTCTTTCTGCTTTTTTTCTTTTTCTCAAAATATGTATTCTTATTGTTCAAGTTTTGTCTGTAATATGTGTCTTAATATCTATACAATAAAATGGTTATTTATTAAATTCGGAATACACTTTCGATTAATCTGTAATTTATAGAACAAAAGTTTTTATTGTGTTTTCAAGTTTATAATAAAAATAAAGTGGGAGCAAGGTGTTCAGAGTTTGATGAAAACTTCTACTGAATAACTTTGCATACCCCAACAGGAAAGTACCAGGCGATCATATTGGCGTGGTGCTCACCTATTTCGCGGAGCGCGGCCAGCTGCTGCCAGCACGTGATGAGGCTGCACGATCCGGACACGCCGTGGCACTTGCACGTTACACGGGACTTCTTTATAACTGCCTGGTACAAAATATTATTAAATTAGGATAAAATCATATTTATATTTGAATACAAGCTTTTGCCCGCGACTTGCTCCGGAGCGGAGCAGCAGTAAGTAACACGGACACACAAGGGAGCACTTTATTCGGATAAAAGTCGCATACGCATGCTAAATTTCATCGCGTTTGTAGTATGAGTACATAGGTTAACTTATAATTACATAGGGAAGCTCTAAGGTCTAAAAGCTAGTCTAATCGTATTGACCCAGTTGACTTACTTATCATGCGTCGAATAAAATCTGGACAACTGTGCTCCAAAATCTTTGAGCAAAACACAAAGAAAACTGGGCAGTGCAAGATTGGTTTCGTTTTGGATTTCTCTCGGATTGGGTGCAAATTGTGTCTGATTTTGATCGGGTTTTAATCGATCGTAAATTGTAGTAGGTTGATTATGATGATGAATGATGATTGAATGATTAATTGAGACATGATTAACAAAGTAAAATGAATCTGCGCCGTCAGATTGTATTACTGCAGAGTTAAGGAAGACTCTATCCTTGTACGTGGTTAGTGAATAAAATCCATTATTATGAAGCATCACTTTATATTCTGTAACTGAAATTAAAACCTTCCGTTATAAAACGCCTCTTTAAAACTATGTTTTATTTGAATTGACTCAATGTTGCTGGCCTTGCGACCTGGACTTTGTCAGAGTAAACCGAGAGTGGAAGACAACCGTATAAATTTACTTGTAACTAGCTTAAAAGCTAGAGCTACTTATAGCTTGGGTCCAGAACTCGGTTAGGGCATAGCTTGGTGAAGAGAGGATAGGCGAGAGCGGCGGTTGCCGTCTAAACCCGTTACGGGTGATATGGACGATAAAATAATTTAAATAGCGGATTGGTAGTACACTGTCTCGCGTGTCTATGCGTCAGTATGCTAAACGTCGGTGCGAGAGTGTCAATGAGTGACAGTTGACGAGAGCCGTGCGTGAGTGCGGACGTTGAGTAGTAACGAACTCTTTCGCATCGCCGAGACAGTGATGTGATAGCCAAGCTTGCTGCTATGCAGCCCACTTATACTTTACCAACTGTACATTTCCTTACCCTTCTGCCTGCCTCGTTGTTATGCCGGTTCATGAGTTGCCTGCCCTGCTCACGGCTGCCACGCTTCACCTTGCGCTCGCGCTCACGGACATCCACAAAGCCTTCTGTGAACCTAATAATAATAATAATAAAAGAGGTTTATTCATCACAAATTCTTAAAACTAACAATTGAACATCGTATATTACATATGTATGATGAATGGGCTAATAGCTCAGCATATGTCTAAGAGGTTCAATACCTCGAAGACGCTGTTATTCTGCTATTGCCTAAAAATTACAAAGTTACTAAATATTGTGAACATTCAAATTTAAACTTTGACACACTAAAACTATTTATTTATTTATTATACTAAGATTACGAGTACCGTCTAGCCTACCATCTAACACAAACAGAATACAATACTAAAACACTTCTTATATATTATGAACGGATACTATTCCCAAGGTCCTGGAAAAAGTTTTCGATTGCTGAATTTCAGATGAAGAACTAAATTGCTGTTGCCAAGTTACAAGAAATAGTTTGTATTTATTTATAAACGTAGACACAGTTTTACAGGCTCTTATAGGTGGTGGTATATTGTTCCAGCACTTAGATGCAGCATATCGAAAACTTCCTCTAAAAGCCTCCAGTCGAGGGGGAGGCAGTATTGCTTCGTCGCTTCGGTTCCGGAGCTCTCGTCTACTATAGTCTTTGTTCCACTTTAATTTTCTAGCAAGGTAGGCGGGAGTATTAGTAGATTTGAGTTTGTACACAAGTGTTGCCAATTTTAGGTCACGCCTGTTCGACATATTTAGTTTACGTGCGTTATTTAGGAAAGGAGTAATATGTGCCCGTCTCGGTACATTAGTACAGAACCTGACACAAGAGTTTTGTACTCTTTGTACGCTTCGTTCTGTTTTATTGAACAAGCAGGGACCGTATGCAATGTCGCAATAATCCAAATGTGAGAGAACAAGAGAATCTACCAAACGTTCTCTAACAGGTGTGTTAATATAGGGTCTCAACTTATAAAGACTTTTAAGTGAAGCATAACACTTTGCAATTTTGTTACTGATGTGAGACTCAAAGCGAAGATTTCCATCCATGTGCAAGCCAAGGTTACGAACTTCTAATTGTTCCACTATTGCATTTCCTGCCACATACAATTGAGGGCTACATGAACGAATTTTCTGGATTTGTTTACTAGTGCCGAGTATCATAAAGACACTTTTTGATGGGTTTATTTTGAGTCCATTTCTAACAGACCATTTGGCGATGTTATCTAGGTCTGTGTTTATGTCCAAGATTGTACTCGATACCTCCTCCGGTTTGACACCTGTAGTTTTAATAAGCTGCGTGTCATCTGCATACATGTGAACTGTGCAGTGGTTTATATGGGTGACCAAATCTGAGGTATATAGATTATACAACAATGGACCCAAAATAGAACCTTGTATAACTCCTCTTTCTATTTGTCGCGGTTTGGATCTCCGTATTTGTCCTTGACTATCTTCGCATTCTACAATTTGCGTACGATCACTAAAGTAACTGGAGAACCACTTGCACGAGTCCTGAGAAAGTCCACATTTTCCTAGTTTAGCTATTAGGTTCGGGATCGGTATGCAATCAAACGCGCGGCTAAAATCGAGTAGTACGAGCATACTCCCTTGTCCTTCGTTCGATGCAGCAAGCGCCTCATCCACTATACATGACATAGCTGTCGTTGTGCTGTGGTTCTTACGAAAACCCGATTGAATATCTGGTAGAATTTTTTGTTTTTCAATATACGATGCCAACTGCTCGTGTACTACGCGTTCGAGTACTTTCGAAAGTGCCGGGAGTATACTTATTGGCCGTAAATCTGATAAAGATTCTACTTTCGGTTTTTTAGGTATCGGCTTAATCAACGAAATTTTCCAAGAATCTGGAAAAGTTTTCGTACTTAGGGACATATTAATTATCGATGTTATTGCCTTAAGCGAATGTGGTAAGGTCAATTTTATCATTTTAATAGTGATTTTGTCTGATCCGCTTGCATTGGAACTTATCAAATTTATTATTTTAGCTATTTTGTGTTCCTCAGTGTTTTCGTCAAACTTAAATATTGTTTGGGGTACGGGGAGGTTCGTTACCTGGTACCAACATATTATAAAATTAATGTAAGTATCGCATTTGGATTGCTGTTTAATAAGCTGTTTTACATAACTACTAGATGTTTTACTAAACAACTCCGATATATAAAACAGCAGAACGACGTTGCGTTTTTCATAACAACTGACTGACAGTTATTACTAGCAACGGGCCTAAGGGCGCCCGCTCGGGCCTGTCCTCGGCTTAGGGCATTGCTCTGTGATGAAGAGATTGGAGAAAAAGAGAGTTGAATGGCTGTTGTATGATGTTTAATATAATATAATGACCTAGTGTGTTTTGAAATTTTAAACCCGGTATTTAAGGACCCTTTTTAAATTAAAAGTTTTTTAGTTTGATATCCTTATTTTATTCGTTCATCGCAAACTTAAAAAGAGAAAAGTTTATAAATTTTGATGACTACACATCGGGCTCAGTTTAAAAATTAAAATGATATAATTATCGTGTTCAAAAAGAACTACAAATCAACTTCAACTTCCTTAAAAATTTTCACCCTTAAAGTCATTATATAGGTACATATTTGGTTTTTGTTGATTTTCTCGAAAAGTGCTCGTATAATTTCGATAAAATTTGTATGGGACCACTTTTAAAGTACGTTCTAGCAAACAAAAATAATCATCAGTATCGATTCACAACTGGCGGAGTTATCGAGTAAAATACATACAAAAAATTAAGTCTAATTAATAACCTCCTCCTTGATTTTGCAACAAACTCATCAAAATTGCTTCAATGAATACTTAGATCTATTAGTGCTATAATATATCTCTACACGAACTTAATTTGGTCCTTGTATTTCTGCGTTTGATAGAAAGAGACCGCATTAGACAGACAGAGACTTCTTCATGTCGGTTAGTAGCCGCGCTACGCCCACTTCTACGAGGGGGCTACGAATATTGATTCGTAGCAAACCCTGCCTTTGTAAAATACGACTCAGCGCAATGACATTAAAGATTATTTTCGCTAGGCAGGCCTAAAGGGGTTGGCATCGCGGATTTCCAGTCTCATGTTACTCCTGGTACTTTCACCCGTGGTTCGGAAAAATCCGGTGGAAATGTGGATTAGCAATATCCATGAGTTTATGCAATCCTAGTAGATGATAACGGATTTAAGCATTCTTAACGTGTTAAACCCGGGTTATCCGGAAACGAATCCCGTTTTCCGGGTAAAGTCAAATGGCGTCTATCCGTTTTTCGTCTCCTAGCAACCGGTTAATTAGTACTGCAGCTTTGAATGTCATTTTATTTGAACGAAAGGATATTGCCGCCAAATAGTAGCACTGTTATGTGTTGTATTTATTGTGTATCTTTGTATTTATGTAAGAATGGGTTTACACTTGGCCTTCATCTTGACTTAAGGCAGTTTTGTTTTTTAAATTTATATTGACTAACCTATTAAATTTTTTTATTTTATGAAATAGAATTTTCTTAAATTAATTAATGTACACTGGGAATCGAAGCCGCAACCTTCGGATTGTAACTCAAACTGTGGCGGTCAATATCATATCCAATGTGGCATGGACTTGAGACTTATAAATAAGCAAGCTTCCATATTGCCTATTGTTCAATACTTCTATGATATATATTATTCCAATGTGTAGGATCAGCTTTAGAATAGCACCACACCATCCTGTCAATCTGCCTGCCAAGCCTGGTGACCGATAGTGGAGAGGGTCGTGCCCAACAGTGAACTTGTTCAGTCGGATTTTTAAACGCTTATTAAACGTACTACTCGTAAATACTATTACAACAAAAATGAATATTTTTAATCTTTGGTAGTACTAAAATATTCTCATTCGTTTTGAGTTTAGTGATCATTAGATGAAATTTATTTTAATTTATTTTTATTTGCTATTGTATAAATAATTTGGACTTAATTTTTAACTAATTCGACATTGAACGATAGTATGTATAAACACAAGTCAATTATACAAATTAGAATCACCGTTATATTAGTAGCGTATTTATTTACAGACAAATTAAGAGAGTTATATTCTTTTTATCTTTTATGTATTAAAATATCTTTAAAACTCGCAAATTCTTCAGAAGGCTTGGAGAAAACGCCAAATTCCATTCATGTTTGACATTCTTCCGAGCCTCCGCTCCTTTATGCGAGCCTAGTAAGAAAAATGCTCGAATGCGGGAAAATCTCCTTTATGAAGTTAAAAGGAGCTCAAACCATCCCCATTCTCAATTCTTTGTCCACATACCAAACATTCTCTAACTGCTGTCCCTGATGCTATCCTGGTGAAGAAAATTCAAACAGACAAATCGGAAAAGCTTTTTTAAAGTATTCCCAAAAAACTTAAAAAGCTCCTCCTATAAAAATGCTTCGCCCCTGTGTGTTTCCGAAGCTCCGCCCACTGTGCGTATATGTAAGTTTCACACGGACACAAACACGAGTCGGACTTTTTGCTTTTCTTTGAGGGAGCTTTTCCAAACTTTCGCTATATTTATAAGCTCCTAGTCACTAAGGCATGGATTTTTACAAAGCCCCATCTAAAGACGTTAGGGCTTCTTTTGACTGCCTTTGCCCACGTCTTCTTTATTTCAAGAGCGTTCAAGGAAACTTCTTGGGCGGGGTCTCTTTCAGACGCCCAAAATACTCTCGCTGTTCTTGACACCCTGGTACAGAAGCCTCGAAAGTGTGACGTTTCAGTATAGAAAAAACGTTGCCCCGAAAACGGTCCAAGCTCGTGGGAAATTTGTGAAGCTCCTATGCGTCGTGCCACCCTGGTAGTAGTGCCTCAAAATATGCAGAAAATTCCATGTTTTTGTGAAAATGTGCCTCTAAAGATAACAAATGAAAATTGCTTTTCATTTGTTTCGTTTTACCGAGGAGTGCTTTTCATAAAATGATTTTGTGATTTATTTCAGATGAAACGCTAGCGGTTTATTATTCCCTAGTATACAGGATGCAAAGAAAAAAAGTCGCAAATAATTTCTACTTTTGTATTGTTTACGTTTAGAACCAGAAAAGCAAAACTGAAAAGGTATCTTAATTAAAGTAAGTCATTATTAACTGATAGTTCATAAAATAATAGTAATGAAAGATTACATCGTAACAATACAATTAAATCATGAAGTTTTATTTCCAAACGATTTTTTACTTAGTCAGTACATTTTGGGACTCGTGGCAAGGATCATTCTTGATATTTTTTTAAATTCACTGAGGAACTGCGTCCAGTGAGTTCCTTACACTAATTAATCAATATCGGTCAATCCAGGGCCTGTATTACAGCTAACCTGGAATACGATAAAAAGCTCTACACCCATCCCATGACATACATTGGAGTGTGTTCCCATAAGTTCTCAGGGCTCCTCAACTTGAAGATGATTACCGATGGAGTTTTAGTGAGCGAGAATTTTACTTCACCCGTTTTCTTTCCTAACGAGACTTTAGAAGATTTGCCTCGCGTTAAAAAAGGGACCGTTAAGCTGCCATGGAATTATTGAAGTTACCGCAGACGGAGTTGTGAGCATAAAAGATTTTATTATACTGCTCTCCACATCGTCTGCGCGGACTTTAGGATTTATTGTATATGTACAGAAAAAATATTCTTCTTCAGCTTCTCCGACTTCAGCTGCCCTAAAAGTCCTCAGCATTCATACCCTAAAACGTTTACCCTTAGAGGTAGAATTATCACATTTGGTTTTAGTTGATTTTCTCAAAATGCGCTCAATCGATTTCGATAAAATTTATATGGGACCTCCTCTAAAGTATGCTCTACCAAATAAAACAAAATCATCGAAATAATTGGTGGAGTTATCACGTAATATATATATATAAACCTTTTTTACCACTCCTGACCTACCCCTACCTAATTTTATTATTTGTCTGCATGTTAAAGTGGTTTCAAGTATATGGGCATATACTTTTTAATTGTCAGTTGACCTTGGAAATGATGATATCAACATATAGAGAACAAGAGTAACTTAATAAAATATAATAAATTTGTTGACATGGTGGCAAAGACAGTGGATGACTCTGACTAAAATTTCATCTACTTTTACATTTTCTGTTGACATTAAATATGCCTGAATTCGATTGTGGAAGTCTAGCAACGACAGTTTAGCTGGCTGCGAAACTCGAATGTCAAACGGCAACCAAACCCTTGTTGGATAATTGACTACAAAACTCCTCTATTTTTTCTATTTCGTATCTGATTACGATACTCTATCACCCGAATAGTTTTTATTTTGGTACATAAAGCATTTTAGTCTAGAGGTTTGAGAACAAAAGAATTCCTTCGGCAGCAATGCATATACATAGAATTTTATCAACCCTCCAGTGGCTTCAGCTTTCAGTCGCGTCTAACCCTTTCAGTACGTGAAAATGTTCAAGGATAGCAGCGTAGCGTAGGAGGTCTACGGACTCAGCTACGGTTGGCGCTACGAACGAGCTACGCCACGTAGATGACGTAGACGTAGGGTAATGGGACACAGCACTGTGGTAATTTCAGACATTTATTTTGGACTGTGTCGACGACAAAGTGTTTATATATATATATATAGTAGTTCTAGTAGGCCTTTTTGTACGATGTACGAAACGACTTACTAACGTTTGATAAATATGTGTAGCTCTATCGAGAACGCTTTTTGCTTCTTTGTTCTTTTCCGTATTGTTTTCACTAAAACACGACGGTTTTATTGTTCTACAATTTCCCATTTCTTAATTGTTAACTTCGCCATTAGGTTTTAAGTTCACTATTTTGTGTTTGCAATTATTCAAAGAAGGATATTTTTAAAATAATATCATTTCAGTCAATAAATATATAATTCGACAAAATAAGTAGCGATGAGAACAAGAAAAGCTCTATTGGAAGGAGTGGAGAAAACTTGTAATTAGAACTCGAAATAATGTTGGAAATATTTCTGAATCAAGTGTTAAAAATACACTGCGGTAAATTACGTATTTCGTGAACCAAACAGCATCCTGCATGACGTATTTTCAGTTCAGCCACTACTCAGGCATCTCCTACATAGTTCTGCGCGCCTGGTACTCAACCTGTCTCTAGCCATGGTTTGACACCCGTGAAGCTCCGCTGACAGCTGATTAATGAGGAAGGAGATCCCGCAGGTAAAGAGTTCGGATGTCAAAAAGATTAGGATCTCCTTTCGTGCAATAAATAACAAGGATGATTGATTTGATTACACAACTCTTTGATGCTTATTTTTGTTTGGTGGTATTATTAATCAGTTCAAACAAATATTTAAATACCAACCTTAAGAAGCATTATGTGCCAGTATGAACAAATTAATTTTGTTGTAAAATTACTTTAATTGTGTAATTTGTAAAGATAATTTCTGAGTTATTAAAATAGAATTCGAAATAAAATGTAGTCACGAGATATGAAGAAACAAAATCGATTCAAAAAGAATTTCACCGGAATAGCAGTGATTTTTTAAAGTAAGTAAGTTTAATTACAAAGTCAAAGTTATTATTTTTATTTATTTATACGTTTCAAATCTAATAAACTTTGATATTAAATAAGAATTTACAGAGCATATATACAATTTTTGGGGGTTAATTGTATGGTGAAAATCGATTTACACCTTTAGTTGCATTGCGAACTAAAGGTAAATCGATTTTCACCGTGTCTTGTCTGAAGAGCACAGGTAAAAATTTTCACCTGTCTTACCTTCCACCTGTATACTAGGGAGTAAGGAAACCACAGAAGTCGATTTACGTTTTCACGTGGAATCCCAGGTGCCCGTACACAAATGTATATAGCACTATAGCACCTTTACGGCTACGGCACACCGCACTCGGATAGAAAAGATCAACACGCAAACTCAACCAATAGCGACGGGTCGTTGATTTTCTTTCTCTTTCTATGGGGTGAAGGGGATTCAAGGGTGCACCCTCACAGCACGTTTATTCAAAAGCGCGAGGTGCATTTTACCTTCACGTATTTTACGGTGGTGTGTGTCACTAACAGGTAAATTTTAACTCCCGTTGCCTCTTGCTACCCTGGTAGACAGGTGCGCAGTGAAACAGGTGAGTTTTACCTGAAGCTTTCAGGTGTTTGCGACATTTTCAGGTACACCGTGTTTTTATAACGTCTTCAATTCCTTATCAATTCAGATAATGTTGACAATTTGTTGACATTTCAAAATCGATTGCTAAAATTTAAAGGGCGAACGAACAAACAACTGAAACACGAAACGCTAGCCAGTTTTGTGGATGAAATCGAATTTTCTCAGAAAAACGCTTCAATAATAGCGGGGAAAATTTCGATAAAGTGGGGGAAATGTACTAGGCTTTCATAAGCAGAAAGAGGTCGCGAAAAACCGCGCGCCACGACGCTCCGGGACGTATTTAAATAAAATAATAATCTCGTCACAGGATCACAGAACCACCTCGGTGGTTTCATATAGAATTCAACTACAAGAATACAAGGGAATATCGTAGTTGTAGTAGTACGTAGTAGTACGTACACGGTTAACAGGAACGTTCAGGATGTCTGAATATATTTAAATCGCAAGTATAGGAATCCTTTGTCCTAGGTGGTTCACAGCAGTGACACGTTGAGTAAAAAGAACATATAGTGTCTGTTCTGTGTTGAAGAATTTTGTGGTAAAAACAGTTTAAGGTTATTTCGTCCATAAAACTTTCATATTAATTTTTTAGACATAATCCTTTAAAATCGGATAGCTGCTGTTTTCGTGCAGTAATTATCTATAAACAGGACATTAACCCCCATTTTGATACCCCCACTGGGAATCGAACCCGGGACCTCCGGATTGTAAGTCCAAGTGTGTAGTCACGGTGGCAGATAAAATCTGTACAAAATACTATATTCGGACTATTACGATTAAATTTAAAAATGGCTAAATCAGTCCGTTTTGCCAAGGCACAATATTACAGAGAAATTTGTATTTATTTATTGCTTATTTCAATTTATCGAGACTTAATGTGTATCCACTTTAGAATATTTAATGATCGAAATTTAAATTGAGCTGGCACTGGTTGTCTGTGCTTTTTAAGTCCTTTTTTTATTTGTTAACTTAACGTTATCCCTTCCTCTCCTAATGCTTCCATACTACATTTCTGTTGCCATAATCTTTTAAAATAGAATAGCTGGCTTTGATAAGTAATTACCTAAAAATAGGAGATGAAATTATAGTGTTGCGAAACAAATATCATTAATTTACAACTTTATACTTAGCAGTTACGCAGCTAATGGTTGATAGATGGCGCTTTGAACAATAACCGAAAAAAGTATTTAAAATGAAAATAGTGATTCACTGTGAAGTTATATGTTAATGATACTCGTTTCGCGACATTACAATCCGATGTCCTATTTTTAGATAGTTACTACACAAAGCCAGTTATTATATTTTAAAAGATTATGGCAACAGAAATATAGTACGAAACTTTGATGGAGGTATATAGCCTTGTTAAAACCACTATCGTAGAATGATCCGTTCATATGTGTTAAGAACCACAGCGATTTGGATTTGATCTCGTCGTAGAACTTATAAACAAAACATACTCAACATTTCAGCCCAAGGGCGAGAAAATGTGTTTTTACTCTTTGTGCAGATAAACGTTATGAATGTAAATTCATGTAGAATTATAGTCAAAAATGTATCGTTCGGCTACCTTAGGTTTTTTAAGTCTGGTAAGTGGTAAGACATAAAATTACCTGTCCACTATTTATTTCTGTACAATAAATGAGTCAATGAAACTATCAGATGTTCCTATTTATTTATCTTAATTTAATCGTTTAAATTTTAGGTGTTTATAATTTATTTTTTCCAGTGCAGTTCACTGCACTTTAATTTTCCCCACGAATGAAACCTGCGATTCAGGTACCTGTTACAGAATGTACTAGGACACCAAACGTAACTGCAACTCTTTAGACCTGTCGGAATGCACCCTGATTCGACAGGTGCCCGTCACGACAGGCTGTTGGCCTGCTATGTCTACCAGGGAGTAATGAGTCTACAAGAAACAGAAAAGCTGAAACACGTAAATGTGCTCCCTGTGAAAAAACTCCACAGGTTGAAGTACTAGGCTAGCATCGTATGAAGTAGTAAGAGGTTGGGAACGGAGTTGCCTACTTTCACCGTACTTCACGCGCAGAAATATTTTTAAGGCTTTTTGTCGAAAGTGTAGGCTAGTCACAGGCAGACGTGGTGTCGCAATTAGTATCGAGCGCAAGAGCGTTGAGTTCGCAAATTTTAAGCGTGACTTTTAACGTTACTTTACTTCCATAACCTTTCAAATATAAATTACAGTCTGTGGCAACTTTATATGTAGTTAACCAAGTGATTGTAAAGTATATATTATAAATCGTCCTCAAGTTGTATTTGGTGCACAAAAGACGTTTTCTAAAAAATTGGTTGTCTGTAAAGTCGGTTTACGGACGATAATTTCACGTGATAACGTCATAAGAACAGATGCGTCACAAGCCAAACGCTGATCGTGCCTCTCTATCACTTACTCCGCGCTCTCGCTTGCACGCTCGGCTCAGGCGGAACGTGACGCTTTTTTTTGCAGCCGGCGTCCATCGATGTATAAGTCGTTATCACGACAAAATACTTATCTTGAGGTTTACGCCATCTTGAGTACTAATACTGGTTTCAATGGCTTGTGCATTTGATATACGAATTTTAAAACGCTATCCAACCGCTGGCTCTACAACCAGCTTTAGAAAAGTGTTGAGTAGCTAAATGCCGTTATCTAACTGTAATTTCGTTGTAAATTGAAAGGACACCTATTAGGGAAACAGGAACAACAAGGTATATTTGCAATAAAACATATTTTTATCGCTCTAAGTGATAAAAGGATCTTGTCAGGAGGAGGATATTGTCATATACATATAAACATCAAATCGTATAGACATTTGACGTCCAAATATGACATATCTCACTTTCACCGCACCGAGTCTCATGCTACGCAGCCTAATGGTTACATAGCTCTCTTTTATTCTCCCGCTGGAAGGTAACATAAGGGTTGTGGGTGAACCTGGCAACCTGGAACCTGGCACAGATCGTAGTGAATTCATAGAAGCTGAAGAGGAGCACATCAAAATATAACAGGTTTACAAAACTGAACAAGATCTGTTGACACAGATCAAGTTTTATACTTAATTTCTGTTGCCATAATCTTTTAAAATAGAATAGCTGGCTTTGATAAGCAATTATCTAAAAATAGGAGATGAAATTATAGTGTCGCAAAATAAATACTATCAATTTACAAGTTCATTGTTAGCTACAATAGCAGTTTCGCAGATAATGGTCCGTAGAGGCGCTTTGAACAAAAATAATAAAAAGTGTGTAAAAATGAAAATTGTAATTCACTATGCAGTTGTATATTAAAAATACTCATTTCGCGTCATTACAATCCGATGTGCTATTTTTAGATAATTACTGCACAAAGCCAGCTATGCTATTTTAAAAGATTACGGCAACAGAAATTAATATGACACTTTGATGGAGCGGCATCCCGTTAGTCAGTCAGTGAGTTTTATTTTCTTTCTGCCTTCTGTTTGTATTTGGGTCAAGATATGTGTGTTGCTGTGTTATTGTTCACCTGTATCCATACTCTAAGTCCTGTCCACACCCGGCCCACACCCAGTCTGCGTGCAGGGAGCTGGGACGACGGGATCTGTTGCAGCCGCAGCTGGCGAGCCGCCCGTCCCGGCATGCACGAGCGATGTGCAGCGACGCACCAGCTGATGTGATAGCGTGTGTGAACGCTGTCTCTCTAGAGGCTGTGCGGATGAAAGGACATGACATTAGAAACGAGAAAGCACAGCATGGGTATGTCGAACTATGTGTGACGCAGCTTTGAGACAAGACCTATCCAATGAGGGACTTTACTAAATATACTATATTCTTCATTCATGGATAGATGGCACCGTCTTGTTATAGCAAAAGGGGTTCGAAGATTTTGGCGTTAGTGATTAGCCGCCATCTTGTTTTTTTTTCAAGTTGGCAGCTCACAATAGTAGACTATTGTATGAACAAAAATGTAATGAAACATAGTGGTGGCACAAGCGGCACGTTTCCCAGATATTTCGAAGTAAACATAATATGTGCTACAAACATGATTAAAAGCGTATGTTTTCGCATCAATTTGTCTGTACGTACAGTAACCAATTCAATTTAAACATATTTTTTGTAATTCAAGTATTAATAACAAATGTAAGTACCTATGTATTCTAAGTAAACTTAAAAAAAGAAGTAAATAGTATTTGGAACTTTCAGACACTAAATATTTTTTTTTTAATATTATTTGTCTATTTCCCCACTATTGCTTTGGCAATACTTACATTTGATAACATGGTGGTAGCTAGCCAGGCGGACATAGAGAATACTCTACCACCAGCCTCGCATTTAACGACGAGATTCAAACTATATTTCAAGAAAAGAAACAATAAATCAATCTAACTGTAAACCAGTTTGTACCAGGAGTTCATGAAATTCCCTATCCAGTGAGCAGCTGAAAGGCGCTGTCGCCATAAATCAGGCAGTCTGCGGCGAAGTCTGACGCCCTAACTAGATTTAGCGCTCTGGCTTTACACTGGTGTAAGAATTGTAGGAGCTGGATCGGATCTAGTTACTACTGACTACTGAGAACTATGTCGAGGAAGATACAAATTCGGATATCGTTGAAATGGATCGGTTCCGAGGCGAAGGAGATTTTAATCTTGGTAATCATCATCAACAGCCTATGTCCCCACTGCAGGGGCTCAGGCCTACTATCCTACAGAGAGTGTATCTTCTTCTAATCTTGGTAATAGATGACACTAAATCAGATTGGGGTTAAATTGTATTTTAAACCATAAAAGGCATAAAAGGCAAAACTCCTATGCAATTTAAAATATCTAGTATTATTTATTTTTTTACTTGGGTTTAAAAGCCTATATAAAACGCCCCAAAATTCTAAAAACAAACTTACTCGGATATAATTTTTAAAATCAGATTTAGTGTTTAAATTACACTATGACTTTATAAGGGGACATATACGTAAAATACTTTATTTTACGACAAAAATCAAACTGTTAAAATCTTAAAAAACTGTTAAAATTTTTAACGCTTAATTCACGGCGTTACGTCACAGCGTCTGACCGATTATATGGAGCGCTTTTCTACCGCGTAACTAGAAATATTAGAAAAACTTTAGTCATATCGGAAAATCTTTCCGCACAGTCTCTCGAATGAGAACATGGCATTTTCTTCAACTACCCAATTGCTAGTCGAAAATTTGACCAATCATGCTACGAAGGTACAAATTGCTTGTTATTTCACAGTAAAGTTATTTAGAAACATCTCGAGAGCTCCCAAAGATATTTTCCTTAACAAAACGTTTGTCATTGTCTGTCTTTACGATGGTTTTATTATCATACACACAGAGACTAGAGTTCTAGCCGCGACTCTCCTCGCTTCTTTAAAAAATGCACACCATGTATATAGCTTGCGGCATTCCACTGCTGGACATAGGCTTCTCCCAGATTCACGTCCCTTACTACTCGCAAACTATGTTTGCCCCTCTGAAGTTAGCCACAAAAGACAGCGAAGTATCAATTATTAACGTATAAATGGGAGGCAAGGCAATGCACACACATTTCGTCTGTACATGTTTGAAATTGCGGAGAGCTAACTTCAGAGGGGCAAACATAGCGTGCGAGTACTGTAAGTCGTCTTTCCATCTAGCCGGGGGACGTCCTAGGCTACGTTTGTCTAGGCGTGGCCTCCAGGACTCTCCACTGCACAAAACTCTGTAGAAGAGTAGGCCTGTGCCCCTACAGTGGGGACGTATGTATAGGCTGTTGATGATGACTTAGTTACATACATTGAAATGACTTCTTTAGGTTAGCCAGATCCTTGAACGCTCTTGTTGAAATTTGATACAAGTATATAAATATAATTAACTACTACAGTTAGTCTCCTGTTTCAAATACTCTCAGCTTCGATTACTACGTACTATACATATTTAGCCTCCATGGCCTAATGGCTAAATATTTCACTCCGGTCCCGAGTTTGATTCCCAGTGGTACTCGGTACGGTACTTTTCATTACTACATTTTCTATGTTCGCCTGGCTAGCTACCATCATGTTACCTAAGTCTGCCGCCAAACAAAAGTGTTAATAGCGCCACATAGCACTGTTGGTTTCCGGTATGAAAGGTAGCAGAGCGCCTTATTAGCTTGAGGATTCTGTGTGCACGATCCAAAGACCGTATCGTCACTTACCGTCAGACGAGATGAAGGCCAAGTGCAAACCATTTAAAAAGAAGTAAGAAACCGACTTCAACTGCCCTAAAAGTCTACAGTATTTACATAAACTATCTGGGTATACATTTTGTTTTCGTTGATTTTCACAAAAAGCGCTCAATCGATTTCGATAAAATTTATATGGGACCATCTCTGAAAAATAATCTACCAAACAAAAAAAGAAACATCAAAAACGACTCATAATTGGCGGAGATATCGCCTAACATACATACAAACAGACGTATTAAACCTGAGTTCTTTCAAATATTCCGCTTCTCTACAAACACATTCTTGTTACTATCCGTTATCAGTCAGTGTGTCAACGCTATGACGTCATATTGTTGTGAATTTATCGTCCTTTTGTCTTGTCCTGACTTCGCTCCGGCCTTGGGATAAGATCTTCTTCACAAATAAGATTCAAACGGGAGGCTGTGCCCGGGCCCTGGCATATCAGTTACTTTATGATGTGTTATTCTGTATTAATAGACCGTGTCGGCTTTATAATTGGACCAAACCCGTGTCAAAAATACGATCAAAGGAATCCCGCTCAGAATTCTTCCATACGAAATTCATGTTGGCATAATCTTTTAAAATAGAATAGCTGGCTTTGATAAGTAATTACCTAAAAATAGGAGGTGAAATTATAGTGTCGCGAAATGAATATCATTAACGTACAACTTTATAGTTAGCTACAATAGCACTTACGCAGCTATAGTTCATAGGTGACGCTTTGAACAATAATCGAAAAATAGTGTTTAAAATGTAAATTGTGATTCACTGTGAAGTTGTATGTTAATGATACTCATTTCGCGGCATTACAATCTGATGTCCTATTTTTAGATAATTACTGCACAAAGTCAGCTAATATATTTTAAAAGATTACGGCAAAGAGGAATTACAAAATTTCGTAGCATAAAGCCTTCTTAAACTCACCGATTAAAGTCAGCGGACCGAAGACAGTCTCATCGGCAGTTGTTGTGCAGTTCCACCGTCTTCCCCTGAACTGGAACTGGCACTCTTCTATCCCCTGTCTCACTCCCACACTGACGGCGGGCATGTGGTCCTTATGTCGCCGACAGATGCGTCTCTGGCCTGGCGTCAGGCCTCTTATCTTGGCGCAAAGACGGGACTTTTCTGAGAAGAGGTTCGGCTGGTTTGACCATTTCTCGAATTCTATTAGGCCCATGTTACTGGAACAAAAAGATACAGTTTATTACCAAATGGGTTAGAATGAGATTTGTTTTATCAAAGGTAGCAGAGACAGCGCGTTTTAGCCTGAGCCTTTTTGGTGAGCACACTATACATTGAAATGACTTTTTGGTGTAATGCTTAGGGCGCTGAAAGGTAATGTGGATCTCAAAGTAAGGCGTATATTTTTTTTATTGAAGATAGACCAACACTTGACCTCAATCTCACCTGATGGTAAGTGACGATGAGGTCGACGATGTTACGTGTTGGTCTAGAAGGTGCATATTTACTATTCTTTTG
Organism: Carcina quercana; assembly: GCA_910589575.2. Lineage (NCBI taxonomy): Eukaryota > Metazoa > Arthropoda > Insecta > Lepidoptera > Depressariidae > Carcina > Carcina quercana. Next base: position 7,276,928 of record OU342449.1, on the reverse strand, counting down.
AAGATTCCCAAGTTGTAATTTTCGGGGAACACGGAAACTGGTAGTGCATTCCATATTTTTGATGTACGCACGATAAATGTGGAAGCGAAACGCTTGGTGCGAGCTGTAGAAATATCTACAGTGTACGGGTGAAGGTCTGCCGTTCTTCTGTTTGTATATTATTATATTTCTTTGTATTTTTATCTTGACTCGTAAAGATCCAGAAACGTAACTCTCCCCGACGTAATTCGATGACTTTGTCTCGATATAATTTTATATCAAAATGACCTCTTCAAAATTATAAATTTTAAGGTTAATATTACACTACAATAAATATGCAAGTTGAAATTACTTGAATAAATACATAACTACAATATTCGCAATCGTAAAAAAGCGTCGTTTTTCTGATTTTGAATTATGTAATATAAAAAAATTCTCGTTTCTAAACGCAGGACTTACGCGGAGCGAATGACATTTCCGACCCTATGGCCATTATTAGAGGTCCAGATTCTCACATAAGGCTAATTAGGATTTCAATATAGTGCCTTAACGTCACTAACGGTAAGATCAAAGACATTTAACATTACTAGTTATAGACCGGACAAAGCACACACAATTTTAGATCTTAAACTTATTACCAATTGGTAATAACTCACTCAGTCTTGGGTCACAAAGACATTTGACATTCCACTGACTTTCAAGATGATTTTTTTCTATGAAATTTTTTTAATGGCCTTTTCTGTAACCTAATACTATATTTAAATATCTCTGGGTAAGATGAAGGCCAAATGCGCCCGTAATATTTAACATTTTATTATGATTACCCCAGTGTCATCCGTTCATATTTGTTTGTGACAGAGTAAACACGTCTATCCGTGTGTCACTATGAGTATTTACATTAAATTTAAATGAGGGCATCGCGAGTTGCCTTCATTTACGAGTGTATAGTCATAGTAATAATGACGTTTTAAATCCGATGCCCATACTTTGTATAATATTTTGAATATCAAGTAATTTTTACTTTTTATTTCTCCGAAATGCGTTGATCGCTTTCGATTTCAAGAATCATTTATTCAGGTTGAAAATAACTTTAGTTACATATTAAAAATATGTGTGTTTATTCAAAGTTTTGAAATATAAATAGAAAAGTTTTTCGTTTATTCTAACGAAAAACTCTTGTGTTGTTTTTGCGAAGGCAATTAACAAAACCCTTAAGAGACTTTGTTGGTTAGACTACGTGGCCGCGTTCAAATTTGGATTGTTTTGTAGCTGTCCCTATCCGAGCCCTATCCTACCCGAGCGCGTACGGTGAGACAGCATACACTACGCGAAGTTATTCACCCGTTATTTGGATGTTTCGTAGTCCAGGGATCATTTGAAGGATACAGTATATTATGTAACCATTTTTTAATACAGTATACTAATGAAATTTCAGATGTCGGTAGTTTTTCCAAATTGTTCTAAATTGATTCATACTCTTGTAAATCAGGTTCAAAGTTGGGGCTTTTTATTACCGAAAAATACAATACTTTGACGCCCTGTAACTCTGGAAGTATATATTTAAACGAAAATCTGACTCACCACCGACACAGATATTTGTTTCTAGATTGTGTCTTGAAAATTTCATAGATTTTCATAGCTTAATACTCAAAATATAACTGGACTACGTTTGTATGGGCGCTTTGACAACAGCATACCCTCTTAACGTATAAATGGGAGGCAAGGCAAGTTAGCTGGTGCAAAGAAATGTCCCAGTGCTGTATGTCATCTAGGGATAGTTATTAACGAAAATTTCGAACACATTCAATACTCAAAATATGACTGGACTACGTTTGTATGCGCGCTTTGACACCAGCATACCCTCTTAATGAAAATCCTCATGAAATCAACTCTAAAACGCATATACTTAATTACTTATGTTTTGTGACTATATGTGATATACGGATTTACTTAAAATTCTTTCAGAGGATAAATATTAATACAGGGTTTTAGACATATAATAAATTTCGATAAAGTGCTGTATTTGACTACGGAATGTTAAATTAAACAACCGACCTGGTATGTTTTGTATAATTTAATTAGAGAACAACACAGCCGGATTAAATAAAATTAATTAACAACCAAAACTTAGCATCTACAAAATAATAAATAACATATTTGATTTAGCACCATCAAACTTCCACCAACAATACTATTTTTGTGCAACTTTTTCGCACATATTTCTGGTAAAGTCACAATAAATACCAGGATCGCAGAGTATACGAACTAGGTAATACTGACATTGTTAACTGATAATAACTTTCTAATTTCCATCGACGTAACTCCGCACTAAGTATATCTCATATTTAACACATTTTCAAGGCCTTCCTTCATAGCTGTAACTGATGTGTAAATTATAAGAACATTCTTATACGTGGAAACATCGTCCAGACGGTTCTAAGAAGTTGTCAACATTTTAAAACTTCTTTACATATTTTAGTGACAAATAAGTTCTTTAAATACTCGGCATCACAGAATACGGGTAGAAATACACATCTCAAATTCACAATCGTCACATGTTTCTAATATCTTCCATAAATAGTGATCGTAAAGTTGAATCCACTGCTTCTCTGACTCTTCAGCTTTATTTTCACGAATCTCTGTCCAACGCCGCCAGCGGAAATCGTTGGGTAACCCCCTGAGCCATCGCGTTCGTTGTCCTTTATGTAAATAGCTTTGATATAGGCGAAGTTATGCTGCCCTGGTTCCGGATACTCAACAACACTTGTCCTTACTATGAATGGGAATCCATACTTCCACTCGTTTTGTTTGAAGATTACCACGTCGCCGTAGGTCGCCTGTCCGAGCACTAAGTCGTGGCTCTGGCACTGACTCGCAGCGATCAGACCGAGTAAAATGATCAGAGTGAGGGCGCGCATTTTGTCGTTTAGGTTCGTTTCGCACTGGTTTGTTAATTGTTCGACTTTGTTTTATATAGAGATTGAGGGTGTCATGCAAGAGTGAGGCAGTCATTCAACGGATTGGTCGTGTTTGTGCCGTTTCGTTATACAGGGTGGCCGGTCAATTAACGGCACAAAAAATTACATTGGGTATCCCAATCATCCCCAAGTCTTTTCCGAGACTTTATTTGGGATCGGATTTAACCGCCTCCATGGAGTAATGGCTAAATGTTTTACTCACAATACGGAGGTCCCTAGAATTCCCTGTCGGTACTCGGTCTGTTTGGTGGTAGGGCATTTTCTAGTCATGTCCGCTACCACCATGTTATCTAAATCTGCCGCCTAACAGCAGTGTAAATAGCACTGTTGTGTTCCGTTATGAAAGGTAGCAGAGCCAGCGCCTCATTAGGTTGAGGCTTCTGGGTGCGCACGCTTGCCATCCAAAGACATTATCGTTACTTACCATCAGGTGAGATGAAGGTCAAGTGGAAGCCCATCATACATTTAAGGTTGTACTGTAACAATCTGATTATAGATGTCAAATTAAATCTTATATAGGTAACTATTGAATGAATGAATAATTATCACGGAGAAGGCAACAATAGACAACATAATTCTCCAGTGACGATCTAAATTATCATAAAACATGATGTGTTTTTATCAATAAACGCAGAACAAAATGAAAACAAAAACTTGTCTACTACAAAAAGATAACGGCGATTTCAGACGTAATTGTAAAATTCACCATCAGCAGCAGCCAGGAAACGTCCACTGCTGGACTGGTTTCCTTCCTTTTTGGACTGGTTTCTTAACCGGTCCCGAGTCACGTGCATCTAGCGACTCCCCGCTACCTTAATCAGGTCGTCGGTCCACCTAGTTGGGAGACGGCCCGGTAGACGTGGTTGCCATTCGAGAACTCTTACTCCCCATCCTGCCTGCCTCATCTACGGATTTCCTCATTCCAGACCTTATCACGTAGAAAAGCTCCGAGCATAGCTCGTTCCATAGCTCGCTGAGTGACTTTGAGCTTGTTTATTCTGCTCACAGTAAAGGACCACGTTCGATTCCGTGTGGCACTGGCAACACGCACTGATTAAATTTTAAAATTGGCACGTACATTTTATTATTTTGGGGGTTTATTGAATAAACATAGATATCAAACGCGATATTCGAATCTTAATTTTATTTCTTTTTTACAGCCGATCACGAAATACCATGGCGAATCTCCTGATGGTAAGCATTGACATATAGAAAGTGTTGATAAGATGAGAGATAAGAAGAGAGAGAGAGATGAGACGAGTCCATTTTAGCAAGACACTACAACACAACCAAATTTTTTGTATGTTATATAGCTTCAATTTTTGTTTATCAGTTGTAAGTATTTTTGTTTTTATTTAATTAGTTTTGTTTTTGTTTTTCGTAGTTTTGTTTTAATAGATTTATTAATGTGTTTTCTCTATGTGTATTGTGTTGTGTATGTTATTAAATAAAGTTGTGTCTATGTCTCTATGTCTAAGATTCAGTATTATACACACTCTGTATAAAACATTATTTGTTGTGTCACTCTTGCATGCCACCATCCAAGCATCTAGAGCAAACATATGCAGCATCCATCATGAAGAGACAAGGCAAACCGACGTGAGATGAGGTGACGCACTTCAATGGCACGAGATCAACATGGCTGTTGTAAATTTCCCCTGATGCTTTCGAGGAAAAGTTCTTTCACCTCTCCTTCAGTTTGAAGGTTAGCGAGATATTTTAGAGTTCAAAGTCAAACAAAACCGCTGTTATTATAGCAACGAATATATCGTTAACAATGTTCCTTACCTATCTTCATACAGATACTATTTCAATTCTATATATGGGTGCATTTTTAGGGTGCGCTACGTCTGTCAAATAAACAAATTTTTTTTCTGAGTCCGACTCGCACTTTGCTGAATTTTAGGGTTCCGTACCCAAAGGGTAAAACGGCTACTACTAAGACTCCGCTGTCCTTCTGTTCGTCCGTCTGTGACCAGGCGGTATCTCATGAACCGTGACAGTTATAATTTTCACAGGTGATGTATTTCTGTTGCCGCTATAACAACAGATACTATAAATGAAAATAAATTAAAAATAAGAACAGTGTTTTCAACCGACTTCAAAAAAGGAGGAGGTTCTCAATTCGACGCGTATGTTTTTTTAATGTGTGTGTAAATTATATCGAAATTGATTGATCGCTCTTTGAAAAAATCAACAAAAACCAAATTTTTAAGGCAATTGAAGTCGGTTTTTATTTATTTTTGAGCGCGTTACTTATTATGATTACAAAATTAACTTAGCAGTTGAAAGGTAAGTGTAAAATTATGTTTTGCTTGAGATACGTGCGTTTTAAAGTATTAGTAACGCCATCTAGCGACTGGGAGCAAAACTAAAGCGAAAATGCTATTAAGGCGCATTCGTTTCGTGCATATTATTTATGATTTTCAGTATTTTAACTATCCATATTCTGTACAGAACCCTCGGTGCGCGAGTCCGACACGCACTTGACAGATTACTTTCTACCATGACTTTACAACCTCTGTTTTATTCTTGTTGAAATTCCTCCCCTATCCAGTATCGGGATAGGACATAGGATACTTTGTATCGCCACCGAACAAGTAGTTCCCGAGGGATAACTTCTGATATCCGAGGGGACGAAGTTGCGGGCAAAAGCTAGAGCAAACATTAATATCAGGTATCTATTACATACAAAGATATAGCTTGTATATATATATATGTATGTATGTATGTAGTATGTGTTCGTTCGTATGTATATAAAACCTATTTACGCGTGACTGTTTGTTCATAAATTGTTAGTACTATTTGATTGAAATGGTAATGATCACTCATTGGTATGCTGATCGTGACATGGAGGAACAATCCACTAGAGGTACCTACCTACTACTAATAATGCGAGTGGCCTGCAATGTTATTTTTTTTAACTTACCTGCTAGGCAAGTATTTCCTTACTTATCAATTAAATAAATAAATGTTTTATTGGCAGGCATAAAGTAACAAGTAAATAAGATTTATTCCCAATGAGTCGCACTGTAACCAGTCACAGTGTTACTCGTGGGGAAAAAATTCCCAACCAGTCACACCAAGTTTACAGTGTGACTCTTTGGGAATAAATTATTCTCAAAGAGTAACACTGTGACACGTTGGCACTAATTCATTATTAACAAGAACATAATTCACAACAAAGTACAACATACAGCATATTTTTATGTGCTTAATTTAATCTATATATTTGATTCGATTGATTAGTCATCAGTGCTCAATACCGGAAGTGGCAGGAGGCATTGGTCATCAGATCACAGAAATTTTGATCCTTATAAAAGTTTCTGCTATCATTCTTCATTGATTTTCCTTTATTCGCTTTAGACTAGTAAGACATTAGGTCATCCAATTCTTATTATCAATTATTACAATTTTGTACATTTTAAAAAAAATACAAATTTTTATTACAATATTGAAATTTTACACTTACATTTTTGTGGCGTCACTGAAGTACACTGTAGTACATAATCCTCCCTCATAGATCCCCATGCCAAATATTGTTATTAACCACATCGTCACTTTACATCAGGTACTCGTAGTTGTGCTCATGCATTGTCCTATCATAATTTAATAATGAAAAACATTTTTATGAGTAAAAGAGGAGTACGGTATGACGTAATCATATTCTGATTCCAACTGTGAAATGGCTACCTCTACTGTATACTAAATCCAAGGTGAATTTCTTAGAATTGTATTCGTCGCCGCAGTATGAACTTGAACTCTGATTCTGCATTAAATTATCGAAACATTCTATGTTGTAACTATCACTATATGTCGTGAAGAATTATGTAAGAATAGTAAAACGCTGTACCCGACTTCAGATACATCAGCTTTTAACAGTCTGCTCTATGATAAGTTTCCACACATAGCTCCTTTAAAATTAAACTGATGAACACTCATTTTGTAAACCATTCCTGTTGAAATAGTACATACTAGTAAACGTTACTCTGCCCGACTGTGTGTTGAGAATAGTGTCACGGAGCTCGAAAGAGGCAGGGACGTACTCTGTTTCGGGGGACCCGTGATTTTAAAGATTGGTTTGTGGACTTGTGTTACCAATAAACTCCGGAACTTTGGACTTTGGTTTCTCTTCAATCTACGAACCTCGGAGCTCGTAACAATATATTGAAGAATATACATACATGCCTGATGGATTGAATCAACTAATAGTTTTATTTCACAATAATTAATACACAATGTTTCTTTTGTAAAGTATTACTTGTCGAAGGGATGCTACTACACGGTAAAAGAGTTTATACAGGGTACACCAAATTTAATTAATTGTGATAATTTTATTTCAATTTATAATGTTGTAGGCATTTAGTATTTAATTTCATTTACGATAATAGCTGTTTTCTTCTTCTAAATTTATGGGTCAAACACGCGTAATAATTTTCCTACGTCTTTTTAACACGCATTTTTATAATTAACTTATTAATACAAATATTGCTACTAAAACTAAAATTTTAGTTCTAGAACTTTAAATAAAATAGCTCTTGTTACAAACAGTATCACAATGAAATTGGACTCCAATATTTCAGCAGACGTTTCCTTTCTGACGACATGATGATCTAAAATAAAACATTCAAATATTGCTTCACTAAGCCGGTATTAATTCATGATCTTGACTTTAATCCTCAGCTTTCAACAATCGATATGTCTATTTGAAACCGCGTAAGAAATGAGCCTCTTTAACACAGCACATTGAAATAAAATAAATCATATTCTAAAACAACTTTAATTCACAGTAACAACAAAGCATAAAATCAAAACTCTCAATTCACTTTCTACCGTGGTTGTAGAGAAAATTACTGGTCTCAATTGCATAAACCTCCACCCAAAAGTTGAACCCTCGGAATATCGTCGGACTCTCCAACTCTATTTTCACGAACTTCTCTCCGATGCCGCCAGCAGTCACGTAAGCTTCTCCCCACTTGTCCTTCCTCAAATCCAAGATCTTGATGGCACTGATCACTTCATTCTTGGTGCAATTCACTGTAATAACGTCATACCTGACCCAAATCGCTGGGTTTTCTTGATGGATCTCGCTGTAGATCAACTTCGAAGTGATATCAGGGTATCCGAGGAACAAATCATGAGCCTCAATCAGAACTATTGGAGTAATAACTAGTAATATCAGACTTTTGAGAGACATGTTAGCGGACGGAACGTGTCGATTTCATCAGATCTCGATGACAATTATATGAATATTCGAGATGTGCTTGCTAAAGCAATTATCGATAAGTTTACGAGGTAGCGTGACTATTTCTGTGAATGGAAATAAGTAATAACATTGGTACAGTACAATGAGTAGTCCATCGTTATGTTTGTTTACTTTGGATGACGTTATTTCCTCGTAAAATTAGTGTCTTCGATTTAATAAAACCGTAAATAGATTTCCACAAAGAGATTCGGTTAAGTAGAGGTGTAAAATGATTGGTTAATTTTATGGCTGTGTGAATTTTATGCTGTGTTGACTCAACCTAGCTTTTTGTCAGTGGGAAAGTCCAAAATAGGGATATAACTTATAATTTGTTATGTATATGGGTTGCACTTGGCCTTCTTATGTATATAGGCTGTCTCATTGTTTGGATGGTAAGCGTGCTCATCCCCAAGCCCCAATCTAATGAGGCGCTGGCTGTGGTTTCTTTCATTCCAGAACACAACAGTGCTATTCACTCAGCTGTGTGGCTGCAGGCTTAGGTAAGACGCTAGCAGCTAGCCAGGCGGACATAGAAAATGCCCTACGACCAACCAAAGCGAGTAAATAGGTATTCCCGCCGGTAATCAAACCCGGAACTTCCGGATTGTAAGTCCAAGTGTAATCCATACATCGATTTCCTTTTTAAAGAGGCCAACCTCTAGGCCTCTTTTAAAAGTAAAAGTAAAGTTTTAAAAGACGGTAGCAGCGACATTGGTCAAAGTCGTTTTTAACCGACTTCAAAAAAGGAGGAGGTTCTCAATTCGACGGGAATCTTTTTTTATGTTTGTTACCTCATAACTTTTGACTGGGTAAACCGATTTGGATGATTCTTTTTTTATTTGAAAGGTGCTTCCCGTGTTTGCTCCATTTCTGACAATGGCACCTATGAGAAAACGATAACTAGACTTTTAGGGCAATTGAAGTCGCTTTCCAGATCTTTTTTAACGCATTTACTTGTTCGTCAACGATTAATTCGTCAAAACCGCCTTTTGTCAAGTACGCTTTTGTACACTCACCACGATTTAACTTCACACAAAAAGAATGATAGGTAGGCGTAACTCGAATCATCTACCTCTACCTAGTAATCAAATAAGACCTCTTTGCGCACAAACTTTAACACTTTCGTGCTACTTCATATAACTACCGAGCAGTGATCTCACACTGTTGTCGATTGTTTACTGATTCAATTGTTATATAAGCACGGGCAAGTTGTTATCGGGACATTTGTAAGTCAATATCCACACGAATCACTGGACCGCACAAAATGTTCGCGAAAATCAGTTTTATTTTGATTGCGCTGTATTTGTCTACGGTGACATCAAACGATATCAGATTAGGGTTTGTGAACCCTCAGTCCAGGAAGATCTTTAGTGAGATAAAGGAAGCTGATCCGGCCCTGTGGAAAAGGACAGACGATGTCGTTGTTAACGCTCCAGGTAATGATGCTTTACGCCAGCTGTAATGATCACCTCCGTGGCGTAATGGCTACACGTTTGGGCTTACAATCCGGAGGTCTCGGGTTCGATTCCCATTACCGTACTCAATTTGATGGTAGGATATTTTCTTTGTGTTACCTAAGTCTGCCAGCGATTTTAATAGCGCTGTTGTGTGTTCTGTTATAATACCAAAGCCAATTTATTAATTTGAGGCTTCTGATTGCGCACGCTTATCATCCAATGGCATTATCGTCACCATTGGGTGAGATATAAAAGCTTCGGTTTAGCTTTCCATCCAAACGGTCTCAAAGTCACTTCCTATCACGGCAAATCACGGCAAATGTCATGACAAACATAAGGAAGGACCTCCACCTGTATACTGTGGATATTCCTACAGCCTTTCTATTTAATAATTAGCTCTGTTTTGTAAACCAACTGTACAATTTCTAGTTAGATTGCTATTGCTTAGCATAACAAAACTGCTACCCATGTTAGACGCTTTGCAGAATGGATTCTGCAGACTCAATAAGCGTTTGTTGAAAGGCGACAAGGATGATATAAATAAATCTGACGTTTTATTTCACACTGTTTTACAAAACCATTAATCTTTGACCCGCTGCATTGATTAATGCCAAGCGTACATTCAATTTTGCGTGTTGTAACTGCTAAACATAGTCTGATATAGTTCACCTGTTTTACACAATGGAGCTTGATAGCTGATCCAACTGTGAAAATCCCAATAAAAGGAAAGTCAAGCAAGCCCATTGTACTAAAAACTGTCCTAAATAACAAATTTTTTATTAACAAGAAAACCTTTAAAAAATTATAATAAAATAGGTACTAAATCAAATATGAAAACTTAATCTAAAGGACCGCCTCTCACCGATCCGGGTACATAAATGCCCATGACACTGGCCGCATTTCCACGTCGTATGGACAGCCTTTGCATCAGGAACGACTTGGAGCGAGGATCTAACGTTTTTTCCTCAAGCGACAGCCTCTATACTCTTAAATGGCATTGTTTCAGGAAACGACCTCATAACAGCTGTCCATGTAACAGATCTCCGCGATGATAAAGACGGTGAAGCCTTCCTGGAGGGAGGTGGTATTGGAGACAAGAGTGTGACTGTAGGTCTGAAGAGTCCCACCATCTTGAGAGGCTACAAGTTCCTGATAGAAGTGTACGGCAGTGACCCCACGCAGCGCGCGTTGTACACCAAGGGAGGAGCGTACTACGATGACAATACGCAGTACGCTAGGAAGTACTGAGTTGTGTGATATCCGCTAGACAATAAATTATGTTTTTATATATTTAAATGCTTGTTTTTTTAAGAGCATCATATCAAAACACTGCCTAATATAATAATACGCGAAGTTAGCGCTATTTCAAGGAGCCATAAACCAGTAATTTTACTAATTTTCAAACGGATTCAGAAACTGTAGTGTTAATGAATATCTGGTGCTACTACATTAAATGCAATGTTGCCAATATGTGTCATAGTAAATGCAAAATGGCCGACATACGCCATTTTGAATTAAGTTATAAGTTCCTAATAGAAGTGTACGGTAGTGACCCCACGCAGCGCGCGTTGTACACCAAGGGAGGAGCGTACTACGATGACAATACGCAGTACGCTAGGAAGAACTGAGTTGTGTGTTTTTATAGCATCACAGATAAATAACAAATAAAATGGCACGCATAATTAGCGCTATTTCAAAGAGTCATAAAACTATAATATTTATTATTGATGTTTAAATGGAAGATATCTTATCTCTATAATGTCAGAAACTATATAGAGGTAGTATCAATGGCTAGATGGTTTCACTGTGAATGAAATATGGCTGGCACACGGCCATATGCCACATAAAATGCAATCTAGCCAATATGTGTCACAGTAATTGCAATATGACGGACAACAAAGTGATTCTATAAGGTTTCCTTTTGAGGCTCGGAACCATAAAAACAACGAAAACACGTTTGCAAGGAACGTGGAGTAAATGGTGATTAAAATTTTTAAGATTATTTGTTGGTACAGCGGCCATTGGTATACGCTCTGTGAATTTCAAGTGTATAATCTCGTGATACAGCCCTGTGACATACGGACGGGCGGAGGCTTAGTAATTAGGGTCTCTTTTGGTACCCTTTTTTATGTATGATGGGTTTGCACTTGGCCTTCATCTCACCTGATGGTAAGTGACGATAAGGCCGTTGGAATGTGATCGTGCGCAGCCAGAAGCCTCGAGCTATTGAGGAGCTGGCTCTGCTACCTTTCACACCAAAACACAACTGTGTTTACACTGCTTTTTGGCGGCTGACTTTGGTAACACGCTCGCTAGGCAAACATAGAAAATGCCCTACCACCAACCAAACAATACCGACAGGTACCCACTGGGAATCGAACCCGGGACCTACGGATTGTCATTGCAATATTTAGCCATTAGGCCACGGAGGCGGGTTATTAATTTTACCCAAACTCATATACACACATACTGAAGTATCAGAATGTACTTAATAAACATTGTACTTACGTTAAGGTCCCCCGAGCCCATCAAACATTGGCACAATTCCATTGATAGGACCCCTCCATTACGTTAATTAGTGTGCTCCTATGTCAAAGGATTACAGTTCAAAATGGCGACTGGTAGCAGAGATACTCAGCCAAATTGACGCGCTTGTGACCTCTGGTCAGCCTTGTTGATACACTTGAGATTGTATATTAAACACGCTTAGGGACGGTTTACATGGCCGTCAAGAATGCTTGTGAATAACAAAGATAGTACAATAATTGATACCACGTAACCAAATTTTATGTTGTGGAGACCTTCGATGCTCAGTGGTTCGAGGCTGGTCTAGGTTTTCAACTGATACTCGCAAGCAAACACCAAATGTCACTTACATTGACCGATGCTCCGCCGCGCCGGGTTATATTGTCCAGAAATCGATTTCGTTTCAGAGGAATAAATAGTTCCAGTTTCACTCCACTCTAGCACAAATAGAGTCACAAGTTAGTTCACACCATTTAGCACACAGGATTTTGATGTAACACCGCCGCCGCCGTGAGAGGTTGTGTGGGGAATGCATATTCTCACTAAGAGTTGGACATGAGCTAGCTAGCTAAGATTGTAACAAACCATCTCTAAAATCTTTCACATCCCATTCTGCAGAACAAACACTGGTAAACAATCTCCTTCAGTCTGGATTTGTACAGAATACAATGAGTTGTGTAGGGACTTGCCCGAAATATATATATTTACTAACTCATTACCCAACTTTAAGCGGACTTTAAACACTCATCTTGCGTTACAATAACAATCTGTGAATTTCAATTTTATATTCAATTCAATTTACTCTAATCTCTATTTTATCTTGTTTTTAATATGTAACTTACTACATTAATGTTGTGTGCATCTGTAATTGGTTCTCGTATCAGATTAAGATATTTTAATGTATAAATTTAGAGATTTAATCCAAAAGACTGTTGATGCTCCTTATTTAATAAATAAATAATAATTAAAAAAAATTCACTTTCGCGTATATTATACCTAATTTGTATGGTTAGTATTTAATTCAATTAATCGTGCTGTTTTATTAAATTTAAGGATCACTTGTATTTCTGTAAAAACCAACTTAGCAAATGCACTTTAGTCGGTGGTATATGGTGGTGGTGGTACTAGCCAGCCCTACCGCCGTGTTGACTTAGTCTGCCGCCAAACAGCTCTATCGTCAGTTGCCATAAACAATACAATAAAATATGCGATAAACTTCTTGGGTGCTAAGACAATTCACTAGAAATAGTTGAGTTCCTAGTTCCCCTAATTAGTGTGTTTAATCATATTTTTTATTTTACATACATTATTATACAAATACACAAGCTGAATAGGAAAATCACAACACAACGTCATGTAAGCCGATCCTTAACAAAGATGTGGTCAGCATTGCTACAAACAACTCCACCTCTCTTTCGCACATCATCCCATCTCTCTCTGGTTCAAACATCACTGACTCAGTTACTTGAACGCTTTATCCAAGTGTACTTGCTTTAAACTCTGCTAAAAGACACAAATATTTAAAACATGTACAAACTCGTAATTTTACTAAGCGCTGTCCTGGCTGTGGCTTACACGAAAAGCGTCATAGTGGGCCAGATCTATGACCACAGCGGTGTTGTAAGGAAAGTCTACGAGAAGAATGTTGAAGCATCAGCAATTCCTCTCTTCAAAAGAGAGGAAGAAGTATACTTCGAATATCCAGTGGGAGACCAGAAGATAAAGGGGATTGCTATCAAAGACCTAGAGAACGGTCAGGCTGAGCCCTCGATAAACAGAGGTGGTTTGGGACTCAATTTCGTCAACATCAAATTGAAGAGCGAAAGAGGGTCCGGGTATAAGTTCCTAATTGAAATTTACGCTTGACGATTTTGTTTCTGTGACGAATAATTTTAGACAATTATGTGTGATGTATTATTGTATTGTGTTACATTATTAAATTAATAATTTGTTTGTGTTTTTTTTTTACTTCGATGTGTAAGTTCGATAGGGTGCAACATTTTTTAGAATGTCACGGTGAGGTTAAGCCTTTTTACAAACGTAGTTAAATCCTGGGATGCAATCCACTAAGGACAAATTCTTACCACCTCACGTCTCACAGTTGTATTTGCTGACGGTATCTCAAGTTTCCTAGACAACAAGGTCGAATGACGTTAGGATTTGTCCTAGGTGAATTGCACCTCAGGATTTAATCATGTTTGTATTGAGTTTTCTCCTAGATAGGGATATAATTTTAGTATGGATGAATATGGATTTGGCATATTTGCAACCGCGACCGTATCCTAATGACTATAGAGTTAGATTCAAAATTCGGAGGTCACAGGTTCGATTCCCAGTAAGAGGTAATACTCGTAGGTATCTTTTTTTCTTAAGAGAGAAGTCGGGTTACGTGGAATTTCATCCACTAAAACCCCCTCGGTGGTCATCGTCTGCGCTAGTCGAGGAGCCCTGGGAACTACACGAACACTCCACGAATTTAAATTTTTTGTTTGTATCTTTTTTGTATTGTTTTTTTTTTGTTTTTTTTTTATGCCTTTCGAATAAAATTATTATTATTATTACATTGAAGCTTCTTGGTGAGCTTGTATTCCATCCAACTGGAAACAAGTGAGATGAAGGCCAAGTGCCGACCCGTTAGTACATATAAGAGAAGCTGTGAACCTTTTCTTATGTAACATTACCAAATGTTTTTATCGCAAGAAAAACAATAATGAATTTATTACCACACGATTTCCGTACATGGAGAATGTTTTATTTGTCCGTACTAGGCTATAAATATCAATAAATAGCCATAAATATCTATAAATCAGGTGGCTCCAATGTAAGAGAAAGAGAATAAAATAAAAATAATAAAGTTATGGGTACAAACGTAAAGTAGAGATAGAGGAAGGTTGATTTGTTGCAACGTAATGTTGGATTTATATAGAGAGGATAAATACACAATGCTGTATTTTTTCTAATTCAGAATGGGATCACTTATCTTCCCGTTGGTGTATTAGAAGGTGGGGGATAACATTTCCTGGGTGAACCCTACTATTCAGTGTACCACTGATACCTATCTTACTAGGAAAAATGTCACCTACTAAACTTATTGTTGTTGTTTTTGTCTATTACAGGAAAATCAACGGTCGCTAGACATTATAACAATACTTCAATTCATTCAACTTCAACAAAGTCACCATATATTTAGTCGTAATGAGCCAAATTGATCTCGGTGAAGCTTTATCATGTCCAATAGAGGGCTTATGCAATGTAGTGTGTAAACGGTTTCAGATCAGAAACGGATTCATTAGATAGTGACATTTGTTGTAGGGTTTTAAACACTTTAGACAAATAATATTTTCCGTTTTCAATTTATCCTGAGCAATGTTTACGTTAAAAACTCCAAAATACTGTGGTAATTGAGACAGGTCTCCTAAAAAAGGTTTATCAAAACGTATAACAAAATGAGCTATAAAAAATTGGTTTTAACAGTTTTTCCCTCCGGAATAGAAAGCTTAAAGAACGTTCAAGAAACAAAATAAAACAATGATTGTAAGATGAAACCTTGTTTGTGTTACTGTATTACTTGCGTGTTAAATAAAAATTTCACAGGAGACCTGGCTTTTATTATATATACCGACTCACTTAACAGATTATCTGCGTGATTTAATTTAGCCAGTGTCACACTTGGTTGATACATTATCGCACCCAAACAAACCTTAATAACTTCTACAAAGTAGAACCCATAGATTTCCCATGGCCCACAGTAATAAAACCGAGGCGTGAATATAATGGCCTATAATAGTGTTTAAGTAGCCCTAATGAAGGCCCTCATATCAAAAGGGTTTGGGCCCTTTTTGTGGGCCCTGACCGGTTTTGACCGCTCTCTATTAATTATTTGCTTGGGACTGGATCAACGCTGACTTATGATATCTTGGTACCTTGTAGCCAACGACATTGATACTTCGGGTTTTATTTCTGAGAAAGTCAATTAAAGAGGATTTTTAATAGTTATTTAGTAAAAAAGTACAATGAAATGCTAAACTAACATGCCCTTTTATTGATCTGTGACCGGGAGCTACATTAAAACTACTATGATATGTAAAAATATGTATCAATTTTTGTACCATGTCACATTCAACCTTGCTTGTTCCTATGTAGTGTCACAGATAGGGTGTTGATGGAAATGTCAATTAAACGTGAATGTGACAAGGTTCAAAAGTGGATACATATTTTTGCACTCGAGTGTACGGTAAACAGATTGGGATGAAATTAGAACATAATACTTTTCATCCCGCTAAAGTTACAGTGCGTGCAGACTGATCCACTCAAAACCAAAAATTTTATCCATAACTTTTTATCAAATGGTAATAAGTCAACGCTTGACGCTAGATGTAGAAATAGGCTTATTACTTGCTTATAATAATCATTTTATTCAATGTCAAAGATATTAGATTTACATGTCAATATTTTAAATTATATTTGTTAGTAAACTTAACCTAGATTAGTAATAAAATTAAACCTACAACCTAAAGAAATACGTAACCTAACCTAACTAGCGTGGATCTGGTCCCGATCCAAAGGTCCCCATCACACTTGCCGCGTTGCCACGTTGGATGGCAATGGAGATCCTTTGGACCAGGAAAGATCCCGATCGAGGATCAGAGCCCCTCTCCCTCAGGCGGCGTCCCAATTCGTGGACAAACACCTTTGCCTCTAAACACCACGGTCCCCCCGTCTCGACAGCAACCGGAACAAATTCGTACGTCGGTTCCAAGGCCGCATATTTGGCATGTTTGAGCCTAGCGGCAGTTTCGGCCGCAGCACCAGCCGCTCGCGCTGTAGAGCTCAGGTGGGACGGAGCGAAAGTGCTCACACACGTCGCGTCCCACAACAGGCTACGGCCCTTTGCCCACGGAACCAACGTTAATCCGTCCGGTCTCTTGCCATCGGTGCGGCTGAGACCAGGAGGCTCCAAGACACACGGGACATTCGCCAAGACCATAGCCCTCCGGATAATATCGTTGAGGGCGTGGTGGCGAGGGAAACGTCCCGCACTCCTGGGGCAACTTAAACCATGGTGCCCGTTGGCCTCCACGATCGTCCCACATACACATCGGTGGGGTTCGCACACTTTACAACCCAAACGTAGCGCTGCTGCCACTCTAAGAGAGTCACTATCCAAAAGAGTGCCAAGCTGAGGTGATGGGAGAGCATGAAGCCACGCACCGGACTCTGTCTTTGAAGCAGCTCTTAGCCGAGACAGATCTGCTCCGGTTGCAACGTCTAATAAATTAGATATGGCTTGCTTGCACTGGATCTCATCCCACCCCCGCTGCTCAGTGGGTCTCTCCGGGACCACGTTCGGGCTAAGACATGACCATGCTTCCATCGCCTCCTGATGAAAAGGGATGCGGATCCCCTCGCCATTAATAGATAAAATGCGAGCGACGAGATCCGCTGACCCGTTGGCAGAGGCGAGGAAAGCGATCAAACCTACGTCCTGTACTCTCCGAACACCAAGGCCCCCATGGCGCACCGGCAGTGAAGCTTGACTCCACTGCACTTCATTTAAACTTACGTTAAGAACACGCTCAAGGAGTTGTCTTGTAACGTCGTCATGAGTTTGAGTCTCTGCCGGGAAAAGCCATGTAGGTGCTGTTCGCAATAGATACGTTAGCCTCGGTGTAGATAGGCAGTTGCGCAGCAGTACTAGCGATACATGAGCTGGAAGATGGTTAAGATGCTCTCCAACTTTCGATAGAACCATGGTCTTCTCCCGGAAAGAAGCACCTACACCCTCGCAAAAAATAGGAGCCCCCAACAACAAAAATGTTCTCTTGTCCATTACTGTGAGACCAGGAAAAAGGGACTCAAACCGCGACAAAGAAGTCATTGCTGTGGGTCCGCATGCGAAAAGCTCACACTTCAAAGGGTTGACTTCAAGACCAATATTTTTGAAAGCTGGTATGAGGCGCTCGATATCCCGCTCGACTACATCCGGGGGTCCACCTAACGTGCCATCATCCAGGTACCACGCATTCAGGGGGGACTCCAAAGAGGACACAGTTTTTTGGATAGCAAGACTAAAAACTAAGGGTCCCAGTGGATCCCCTTGTTGCGCACCAACTAATGACACTATGGAGTCACCCCTGTAAAACAGAAAGCTGGGGGTCGAATAACATTGGTGTATAAAGTTGTAGGCGATGGGTATGTGGTCTTTTGCCGCCTGAAGTATGATGTCCCTCTCCAATGTATTAAAGGCGTTCTTAACATCTACTTTAACCACCACACAGTCCGCGCCGTCGTTCGCTTGAACAAAGCTACGCGTAGCGTGGATGGCCGACTCGCAGCCCAGAGGGGACCCAAAGCCCAGCTGATGTGGCTGTAAGAAAGCTGACATTTCACCACGTAACGCGCGACAGCATAACTTTGCCACGAGGCGTCTGAAGGTGTTTCCCACCGCTATAGGTCTGATACCACCGTCCTTTTTTTGGAGGGCATATAAAGTTGCCCCGTACAAATAGGGGCAGACCTCCGGATTCAAATATTGCTTATTAATTATCTCCTTTATCTCCTACTAATCATAGCACTGTCCTATAAATGACCATATTCATGTTTATTTCCTTACCTTTCATGTTAAACCTTTGTTCCCTTCTATTATATATTCCATTTCTTTTTCTTTTCCTTTCACACCTACTAGGCTCTAGCAGAATTACCAGCGTTGTGGGCTCGTAGTCCACATCATTATGCTGAGCTAGGGCCTTTTTGCTGGCATCATACATTGCGATAAACTATGCATAAAAAAATATCCACAGTGGAAATCGTAGTTCTTCTCTTTGTCTTTCCCTATTTTGTAGTTTGTGTGATAATCAGTACTCAGCGAGCAATGGAACGAGCTATGCTCGGAATTTCTCTACGTGATAAGGTCCGGAATGAGGAAATCCGTAGACGAACGAAGGTCACCGACGTATCTCGACGAGTCAGTGTGCTGAAGTGGCAGTGGGCAGGCCACATCGCTCGTAGAACCGATGACCGGTGGGGAGTAAAGGTTCTCGAGTGGCGACCACGTACCGGGAAACGTCTATAGGGCCGTCCCCTACTAGATGGACCGACGACCTGGTTAGAGTCGCAGGGAGTCGCTGGATGCAGGTGGCTCGGGACCGGTCGATGTGGCGTACCATGGGGGAGGCCTATGTCCAGCAGTGGACGTTTCCCGGCTGATGATGATGTGATAATCAAGTGATAATTTAATAGGGAATACAATCAATACATAACACACATACTCTCTCAAAAATTTAACAATATTACTCAATGTCTAAAAGACGTAACAATTACAATTTTCAACTATTTTTCTCATCATATTAATAGTAAATACAAAGTCTGTGGCGGAATCGCGGGTCCTACAGTTCCCGCCATCTATATTGTATTGTAACAGAGATCTACTACAAATAAAAAAGCGTAGTACAATCATCCACTAAATGCCGTATTCAGTTTTATTATATCTATTTATTCATCACTCATCACGCTATCAATAATATTTTCGTGACAAATTCTTAATGACTCGATAAAAACGCGACGAAATCATTATCAACATAAATATCTCACCGTATCTCGAATAATTAAAACTTAATCTTATTTAATTAATCAAATGGCAGCCATAATGCCTTTTATCAGAAACTCTTTTCAGTTCGCGTTCGATGTTCAAACCAATCACGATGTGATGAAAAAAGTTGTTATTTATTTGTAAAGAGATCGCATTCCATTTCACTTATTATGAATGGAAAAACTTGTTCGTTTTTGTTTTTTTTCCATTGCAACTTTTTGTTAGTGGCCAGTTTGAGAGTGGATAGTTCTAAAGTGAGTATGTGGGAGCTGATTGAGGTGGAAGACAGGGGGAACTTCAATGACAGAATCACTATGATGAACGCGACACTCTTCAAGACAGTCAAGAGATATTATTGTTCGATTAATACCACTGCAGGTTAGCTTCAATATATTTATCTTTACAAAAATTATTAAAATGCATGTTACTATCAGCCTGCCTTTATGGTAAATCCCCTCAACGTTATCCCTCTCCTAATGCTTCCATACTAAATTTATGTTGCCATAATCTTTTAAAATTGAATAGCTGGCTTTTTTCTTTGATATGTAATTACTTAAAAAATAGGAGACCAAATTATAGTGTCGCGAAATAAATATCATTAATTTACAACTTTATAGTTAGCTACATTAGCAGTTACGCAGCTAATGGTTCATAGATGGCGCTTTGAACAATAATCGAAAAAAAAAGTGTTTAAAATGAAAATTGTTATTCACTTTGAAGTTGTATGTTAATGACACTCATTTCGCGACATAACAATCTGATGCCCTTTTTTTAGATAGTTACTATACGAATTAGTATGAAACTTTGATGGAGGTGGATCGCCTTAAGGAGATTTTGACGCAGTGAACTTATGAAGTCAATTAGGATTGGTTCTTGGAGAATTTGATCGACCGTAACATTTTTCATAGTAATTTTTGAATTGCAATTTGAAGTGATCTGAATGCGTTCTATTCTCTGTGATAATAATAATTTTTCGAATTTTTTTTTTTTAACGAATTTTAAGTTGCTTCTAGCTACCTGTTCACCTTTTACCACCGTTAGTCCTCTGATACAATCAATATTATATGACAACAGGAGACTAATTACAATGAACGGTCTGTAACATTACGAATGCCATTGACTACAAGACATGAATACAAGAATCTGAGTCTATTCATTCTGTGCCAGAATGAACAGCGAAAGCTACAACTTGCGCGTGCGTTCCGTATTATACAAACTTTTTTAAACAAATATAATAAAGTTTTTTGGTATATTTGAATAAGATTATTCGAGTATATCCAAATACCGATATACCGCAATGAAGACATTCGGCAAATCAAATACAAATATTCGGTAATTGTATTAATTCGGCAAATACAAATATTCGGTAATTGTATGACATTTGCCTAATACGAATATTCGGTAACTGTATTAAATCGGCGAATACAAATATTCGGTAATTGTATGACATTAGGCAAATACGAATATTCAGTAATTGTATTACATTCGTCGAATACGAATATTCAGTAATTGTATGAAAATCGCCAAATACGAATATTCAGTAATTTTATGAAAATCGGCAAATACGAATATTCAGTAATTGTATGACATTCGCCGAATACGTGGTTAGATGTTGTTCTAAAAAGGTGTACCTTATTCCTTGTTTTAGAGCCGTACCTGCTTGTGTACGGAACGAATGCGTGGAGGTTTCCACTGCAGGATGTCCAGCTCACGCTCTCCTACCCCACGGATCAAGTAAGTAGGTAATGGTATATTATTATTTTATTAAAACATTTCGAAGAAAAATAATTAATAATTAACGCGATCGAAAATAACAAGGAACCGACTTCAACTGACCTAAACGTCTACAGCATTCATCCCCTAAAATATTTCCTTAGAGTTATAATTATTTGTGTTTTCGTTTTGTTTTTGTTGGCTTTATGAGACACCGCTAAATCAATTTCGATAAAATGTATACGAAAATCGATTTGCAATTGGTGGAATAATCGCGTAGCATACATACAAAAAGCATACGGTCGAAATGTGAACCTCCTCCTTTTTTGAAGTCGGTGGAAAACCCAGGCTAAGTGCGAGTCGAAATCGCGCATGAATTCCATTGCACAAAATTCACGTATTTTTAAGCCGCTCTTCTAACTTTTTTTGTTATAGCGGCCATAGTAACACATACTTTGTGAAAATTTCAAGTAAGTACTTATTACGGTTCAAAAGATAAAGCCTTGTGACAGACTGACTAACGGACAATAGTGCTATAGTCATATCACAGTCCGGGAACTTCAAACAAATGTCGTGAAATCGATTCCGATTCCCATACATCGAACGAATGATGTTTGTATACACACGCATGTGTGAGTACGCGCGCACCGTAGTACTGACCCTTGAGTAGGTCATTTTCTTGCGGGGAGAGGTGAGGTATAGTGTATCTGTGAGGGTGGGTAAAGTCCGTTCTGTACGTAGTACTTACTATTTTAGTTCTGTGGTAATAGAGTTCATTTCTCTACGGAACCCTAAAACTTCTAAAGGTTCGAATTAAGAATTTACCTACTCCATTTTAAAGTCGGTTGAACAAGTAAATGCGTTCAAAAAGAACTAGAAACCGACTTCAATTTCCCTAAAAGTCTACTTTTACTGAGGCAAATATCGTCGATTTATATCGTTTTCTCATGGATTCCGTTGTCAGAACTGGACCACACGGAAAGCACCACATTCCAAATAAAAAAAGAATCATCCAAATCGGTTTACCCAGTCAACAATTCTGAGGTAACAAACATAAAAAAACATAGCCGTCGAATTGAGAACCTTCTCCTTTTTTGAAGTCGGTTGAAAAAAAATCCAACGCTCGGCCACAATCTCACTTGACATCACTCATTGTTATTACAGGCATAAATATAAGTAATCAATGATTCTGTTCAGTGATTTTAATAAATAAGTCATGTATGTATACGGTATTTGATTAATATCTAATCATTGTTTGATAAATAATCAATTATAGCACATTTTCCTTAAACATCATCTGTACATTTTCATTGTAAACAAATCAAAGAGATAAATAATAAAACTAATGTGTTAAAAATGTATAGAGCTTCGGTTTAGCTCTCGTAAATGACACGTTCCGAGAATGTATGGAGCCAAGGCCTGGTCTTGTACACTTATAATTTTAAAAGGCAATTATCAAATAAGAGTGATTTAGTTACCATTTTTGTATATTTTGGTTTAGTTTATTTGTACAAAACATATAAAACGCACGAAACAGGTAAGACTTGACGTTGAAAACAAAGATGGCGTCAATACAATGACATTTGACGCTGTCACTTAGTACAAAAAGAATGATTTTGTACAATTAAAATAAATGCAAACATGTAATTCTGTTATTTTTTGTACATATTTAGATTATTACTTGATTTTTTAAATGGTGTACACGTGCAGGCCGAATTTGAAACATCACTTTTGTAATTTTGAGACCTTGTTTTAAATAAGTGTTTCAAATACCATTTTCAAATTTAGAAATAAAAGTATTTAAAATAATGTAAAATTTTCTATACTATTGTCATGAGTGCGAGGTCTAGTCATACAAACCCTTTGCTATACTTATGTCCAAACTGAAAAATGTTGACGTCGACAACGAATATGTATGTTCTGGTTGTCAATTTATGTTACCTAAGTCTGCCGCGAAAGACTAGTGTTAATAGCACTGTTGTGTTCCGGTATGAAAGGTAACACGGTAAGCGCCTCATTAGGTTAAGCCTTCTGTGTGAGCACGCTTTCCATCCACCGGCCTTATCGTCACTTACCATCAGATGAACGCCAAGTGTAAACTCATCATGCATAAAAAAGGAATATTCGCGACTAGCTTTGCCTGAAGATAAGCATCGGTATCTACATATAAGAGTTATCAATACCTCACTGCAGTAATTAACGTCTGACATTGTGAGTGTTATGTTCAAAGTGGACTTACTCAGCTGATGATGATTGATTGCAGACTCGATCGTACGACCAGCAGAGCTACTTGATAACCAGTCTGGAAGTCATTCTGTACATGGATGGGGATAGAAGCAAGGGATTCATCTCTTCCGGGGGAGTTTTAGAGGTAAGTACATGTGTGGCAATGTACGAGTACTTCACCATCATCAACAGCCTATATACGTCCCCACTGCAGGGGCTCAGGCCTACTCTCCTACAGAGAGTGAATGGGACATAGTCTACCACGAGGGCCCAGTGCGGAACGGCGGACTTCACATGCCTGTTCAAGACATGCAGGTTTCCTCACGATGTTTTCCTTCACCGTTAAGCAATCGGATAAAGTATGTGAATTGAAAAACAACTCATAGGTACACGTCTGGATTCGAACCCGGAACCCTCAGATTGAGAGCCCGCGCCTTTATACTTACCTAAGTACTTATATAGGTACATGCATTAGCCATAGTTTAGCCTTAGTTTAATAAGTCCACTTGCCTGGTCATTTTCCATCCCATTCTGAACGGGAATCTTGATCCGAGTCCTTAGGAAGACTGCTCTCCAGATCTTTAAGCCCATACGAGTCAGATGGGCGGTTAACGCTTTAAAGCCCTAAAAGACCAACAGACCGGATGGGATATTTCCTGTTTTACTGCAGCAGGGAACTGTTGAAGGTATTCAGAGCCAGCTATGCCTGGGGATATAGTCAGGGTCACCTTTATCCCTTCAACGGGAGACAAAGACAAGTCCCATCCCAACCAAAGTCTTATAGACCGATTAGTCTCACTTCTTTCATGTTGAAGTCCATGGAGAAAGTATCAGATGAGATCAAGGCCAAGGTCGAAGCTATTGTTAAGTTTAAACAGATCTAAAACACCACATTTTGATTTGTTCCAGGATTCCATAGACCTTAACTTTCTACTAAGCGACATTACAGCATTGGCGTATCAGTTCCGCCTGTATGGCGTCCCTAAAGCCACATACCTTCCAGTCCAGTCTGCCATGCTGAGGTTATGTTGAAGGAACGGCGTTTACCATTTATTGGGGCTTCGAAACAAGATGGAAAAAGATGAGAAACTGGAGACTTTACACGCATAACAACTCTGGCCACTTGTGGCTTTTATATTTTGGCTTTCATCAGCTGGGTAGCATCCATTGTGGACATAGCGTAGTTGGAAATATTCATATCTATAATAGTTATATTTAGAATCCATTTTAATATTATAAATTATGCTATCGGACCGTCTAGAGACAATCTTGCGTGAAATGTGATAAATCACTGGTACTTCATATGAAGATGTGAATTTTAGTTTATTGATTCGTGTGAGAGAAAGCTGCTGGAACTGCGAACACTTTCAGACCCAGGCCAATTTGTCTTATAGGCTTTGTTTTCCGAATTTCGAGTCCACTTACGAGTAGGTGGCGAAAATTAGAAACTGCAAATTCATTTCATGCATTCACTTCAATACAAGTAATACAAGCTTTGTTTCGTTTTGTTTTTGCTTTGGATTGTTTTCGAATTGGGTGCCATTGAAATTTATGAATCCGAAATTCGTATTTTGAGCGGATTCAAATTTAAAACTTCTTTTCGAGCATAATTCGTTAATTATAACATGTTTTTACTCGTATAATTATGTCAAAATACCTGAGCATCAATGAATTTAAATTTGTGTTTTTGCGTGTATACTCGTAGACAGTATAATTAATTGTTATCATCAACATTATTATTTTATATCTTGAATCCGATTTCATGAAATCTTTTGTCGTGTCAATAATACTTAGTTGTGTAATAAAATAATTAGATATAGTAATATTGTTGTAGATTTCTTTACATTTATGTACTTGTATATTATATGCTATATTATTCGACTATTTGTAAAATATATCTCGTAATTAAATGTTTTGCTTTTTTAATTGTAAATTGTAATAAATTAATGTGTACGTACTTTACATACCCATCATCTGCAGCCGTGAAACGTCCACTGCTGGACATAGGCCTCCCATGGTACGCAACATCGACCGGTCCCGAGCCACCTGCATCCAGCGACTCCCTGCGACTCTAACCAGGTCGTCGGTCCATCTAGTAGGGGGACGGCCTGGTAGACGTTTCCCGGTACATGGTCGTCACTCGAGAACCTTCACTCCCCACCGGAACATTGACACTTCAGCTCACTGACTCGTCGAGCTATGTCGGTGACTTTCGTTCGTCTACGGATTTCCTAATTCCGGACCTTATCACGTAGAGAAATTCCGAGTATAGCTCGTTCCATTGCTCGCTGAGTGACTTTGAGCTTGTTTATTCGGCCCACAGTAAAAGACCACGTTTCGGTTCCGTATGTCATCACTGGCAACACGCACTGATCAAAGGTGTTACGTGTTTCTAATATCCTCCGTAAAGTTGAGTGAAGTACGAATTCACTTTTAGAATATAATTTCGACCATCTGAGGTCTCAAAGTAATCAGAAAGCAAGTCGGTCGATGTGAATTTTTTGAAAGACACGTAAAGCTGTGGATCTCGGTTGTTGTCTGTGACAGCAGTCGGTAGAGGTACAAGCAAAGACATTTAATATTAATAGACCGGACAAAGCAAACAAACATTTTAATCCTAAACTTATTACCAATTGGTAATACGTTACTCAATCTAGTGTCACATCACGTCACGCGGCCGTACAATACATTTGACATACCATTGACTTTTGAGATCAAAATGTTTATATGAAACGTTTCCCAATGACCGCTCTATAACCTATTACTATATTTAAATCTCTCTGGGTACATAAGTAACTGAAGTCTGTTTCCTCATCTTATATGGAAGCTACACGTATGAAACTTGTTTATTGAGTAAGCTTTACAATGAAAACATGATTGGTGTCAATATTATCAATAACTTTAATGTTTCAAATCACATCTTCTAAAACACTTTTTTCGTCACATCGCCGTACTGTAAAGAGATTTACGTTTATATTTTATACTAATTTGTAGTTAAACTCAGTATCTAGTAAATCTCTGAATGATTTCCTCCTACACGAAACTGTTTTTTAATAACTTCACTATTTGTGTTTTGTTGCTTACGTTATTTTACTCCGGGCAGCCATTGCATTACACATCGTTTACTTCCGCAGTGAGAACGGATGTAGTGCTATCACTGTCTTGCATATAGATGTTCTTATGTGGTTAGATATTTCTAAGTCTTAGCTCGTCTTAAGCCAAATTAGAGACCTTCGTGCAGCTTGATGACCTAACAGCTTAATCCCAACGAGGTAAGGCTAGGGCAATGATGTTGACAAATTAAATCAGCTTCAGTTTTAGAAGCCTACTGCCTCCGTCGTATATCGCTACGATAAACGAGCTCTCATTGTGGTGATTAGGCCTAATCACTACCATTAATTAGCAGGCGGGTTGGTTAAAGCAGTGGGGGTAAGTGATAACACAACCACCCCTCACGACATACAAACTTCGTTTGATTAGATTTTCGTTAAATAATCAAACGTTAAATTTTAACGAAAATCTGAGAAATCACAGACAGACGCGTGCGTTAGGGGGAACCCCGTCTTAAGGGGACATACGGCGGCGGCGGCGCTGTCATTCTTATTTGAAAATTTCTTCTCAGTCATACAATAATTCCAAAAACTAAGTCGGACTTTATGTAGTCATTGCTAGTGTTCATTGTATCGAGTCATCATTAATTGATATTTAGATTCTGTGTAATTGTTATAAATTGAACAGCTTTTTTAAAAACTATTTTATTGATAGTAACTGCACAATCGATAATCAATTCATGATGTATCGATAAACCGTAAACCCGCAATAACTACAAAAAGTCCGGATTGGTTTTTGAAATTATTGTTTAATAGCGGAGAAATGTAGAAGGACGCCACTGTCGCTCTCTAGACCCTTCAAGTGTATACTGTCTTGAATATTTAATATTTTTAAATTGCGCCGTAAAGCCACCTGGGCTGTCTAGACTAAACGGGGAAAAACAAATTCCTTTCATGAGCAAGCATTTTATAATTCTATTTGACTAAAACTTTTGCTGGCGACATCGTCGGAGTGGTTTTTAGAATATCTCAAGAGCCACTTAATTGAATGGGATACAAATCATCCCATGTCTCAGGCTGTGTGCAACCTAAATTTCATTAGGATTAGTGTTGACATTGAGCCGCTAAGCTATTGACAGAAACTTCTTCTTCTTCAGAAATTATCCTACGGGAACTACTTGTTCAAAAAGGAATAAAATGTAGCCTATGCCCTTTTCTCTCCCTTCGACTACCCCTATACAAAAATCACGCGACGTAAAGGACTCACACAGACACTTCGCCAACAAAAGTTTCATACTTTATTTCTTTAAAAAATACGACAGTGGATTGTAATGTCGCGAAGTGAGCATTCAATCGTGGGAGCATCTATTTTATGGCACAAAAAATTTCTAATAATTTACCGATGTATCTAAAAAACGCAGACCTACCTGTTTTGAAAAGCAAACTGCGAAGATTGTTATTAGAGAAATGTTATTAAAAATTTCAGATTTCCTCAATGAAAATAAATTAGTTTGACATTTATATTCTTTTATCGTACTATTATTTGACTATTATTATGACATTTGAATTGTATAAATGTAATATTTGTATGCCTAATAGATAAGAAATAGTGATCTATACCTCTATTCTATATCTTACTGTAATTTACCTATTTCTACAAATAAAGTACTTTGACTACAACTTCACAGTGAATAACAATTTACATTTTTAAACACTATTTTTCGATTATAGTTTAAAGCGCCATCTATGAAACATTAGATGCATAACGACTATTGTAGCTAACTACAAAGTTGAACGTTAAGATATTCATTTCGCGACACTAAGATTCGAAGTCTTTAGCTATTTTAAACGGAGATAACAGAATTGTTATATGAACGATTTCGGTTTGTATTCAAGTTAACTAAAAGTAAACTTACAACCAGCTGCCGTTGGTCCAGGGTTCCCTGCTCGTCACGTTTTCAGCCAGTATCCACACGAGCGCCGTCAGCAGGATCAGGAACCGGAAGACAGTCCTCGACGCCATCTTGTTTACAACGTGTGACGTCACATCACTTATTGCTTCACATTATGTCTTTTGGAATCTGATTTACTATAGTTGCTTTGTATATATAAAACACTCGTATAAATCTACCGTTGGACATCCGCCACCTTCACACTATGTGAAGCGATTCGCCACGGTTGCCAGGCGGGTTAGTGATCGCAGTGGATGTTGTTGATACATAGCCTATTACGCTTTGGCTTCTTTTTATGAGATTGGAAGGGCGTGGATATACAAGATACAGATCATTCATCTAGTTTAGGCACCAGTCTCACCTCACACATTCTTTTGCAATAATTTTTATCTTTTAGTGAAATTATAATTCTCTAAATATTATGTGGAGAATAATTAACGCGTTCAAAAAGAACTAAAAACCGACTTCGATTGCCTTAAAAACCCTTAGAGGGAGAATTATCTGGGTACATATTTGGTTTTTGTTGATTTTCTCAAAAAGCGCTCAATCAATTTCGATAAAATTTATACGGGACCACCTCTGAAGTATGTTCTACCAAACGAATAAAGAATTATCAAAATCGTTTTACTATTGGCGGAGATATCGCGTAATACACATACAAAAAAATATATACCCGTCGAATTGTGAACCGCCTCCTTTTTTGAAGTCCGGAGCAAATTGAAATGGGACCACACGGGAAGCACCAGCTTTCGAATAAAAAAGAACCATCATTCCCTATCTCAAAAACTACTGAACCGATTTTGATGAAACTTGCAATCTTCCCTAAGCTGAACAATACCTAGTTCAACAAAAAAGGATTATTCAAATCGAACTTGTAGTTTCAGAGATACGAGGGGCATACCGAAATGATCGGGAATATAAAACAATACATACAGGAAATAACTAAATTTATTTTTATTGCTTTTCGAAGTATTCTCCGTTGCAGTTAATGCACTTTTGCATTCGTTCGAACCAATTATTATAGCAGCAATTCCAGTCCGAAGTTGACATGGTCAAAATCGTCGATTTGTATGCTTCCACTGCTTCTTCTGGACCTTGAAACCGCTGACCACGCAATAAATCTTTGATTCTAGGGAATGTAAAGTAATCATTGGGACTCAGATCAGGGCTGTATGGAGGATGATCCATTAATTCAACGTTTTCCTGCTTCAAAAACTCGCTTGTTTTCTGAGCGGTGTGAGAGCTCGCATTATCGTGATGGAGGATTATGCGTCGTTTCGGGTTACCTCTACGGAGTTCGGATATCATCTGTGGCAAACAAACCGTTGTATACCAATCAGCGGTAACCGTTCTCCGTTCCTCTAAGGGAACTGTGACTACATGTCCTGTTTTCGCGACAAACGAAGCGACCATTTTCTTCGATACGCTGCGAGAGCGGACAACTTTTGTTGGCTTGATCTCACCTGCGAAGACCCAGACAGCCGACTGATGCTTTCTTTCTGGCTCATATGAATAGATCCATGATTCATCACCAGAGACAATGTTATAAACTGCTTTTGACTTTCCTCCGTTGAAGCGTTGCAGAGTAGACCGGCACCAATTGACACGAGCCGCCTTTTGCTCTTCGGACAAATTATGGGGCACCCAGCGGGAAACTAGCTTTCTCACTCCCAGTTCACCATGTAAAACAGTTTGTATCGCAGTCATACCTATCCCTAAAGTAGCCCGAATCTGCTCATATGTAATATGTCGGTCATCCTGTATCATTCGGCGCACAACAGCGACATTTTCTGGTGTAACCGCTGTTTTTGGCCGGCCTGTGGAAGGTACGGTGCCAAGAGAAGCACGTCCACGCCGGAATTCAGAATACCAGCGATATATTGTCGTCTGGCTAGGCGCTTCACTCTTGAATATAGATATAAGCTCAGCGAGACATTGTCCCTGAGATAATCCTCGTTGAAAGTTGTAAAAAATTATGGCACGGAAACTTTCTCTTGTAAGCTCCATTTTTTTATCGACCTATCAATTTCAAACTGATATTGTTCTTTAAAAAAAAATTTTTTTTTAATTCTGTCAATTGTATTCGATTTTCAACTAACCAGTGTTTATTCATCAAAAAGAGTTTTTAATCTAATTAAATCGAAAGTACTCGATTACCGATCTTTTCGGTATGCCCCTCGTATGCGAGGACAAACATAGATACTTACATACACTTTTGAAATTTGGCACATTTGCTTAGAAGCTGATATAGACTATCATAGAATAGAAGCTTATATGTACAGTTTTGGAAATATTACATACATACAGGTCGAATTGATAACCTCCTTTTTTGAAGTCGGTTAAAAATAAAGGTTTAAGTAATACTGATACAACATTTGGATTAAATCACTTATTTATTTATGTGCTAGTTCTGTTCTGTTCTACACACTAGCCACTGAAGTTACATGTACAACTTTTTTTTATAAAGAATTCTAAAATCAACAAAAAACGGATTAAAGCTCGATCTCGAACAATGGCGCTATGAAATAAACTAAAAAGTCGAATGTTATTGTCAAAAACATTCGTGTTCCGATGGCTATTTTTACACCCTGCGATAAATGAAAACAAGTTGAGTCTTGATAATGATTTGTTTGAAATTGTTTGTTAGAAATTCAAATAAACCTTTACATTTCCCCAAAAATTTATTGTGTGTAAATTTTATGCTGTGTGTTAAATGTCAATAAAAGAGCAGTTAATCATTCGGCCAGAGGGTATGAAGTAGAGGGTATGAGGGTATCAGTGATTATTTGCATATAACCCGAAATTATTAATAAATTACAAGTCTACACAAGTCTTCCACACTCACTATACGATGTGGTTATACTACTATACTACTACAAAAAAATTGGAACTGTCTTCGTTTAACTGAAAATATTACACAAAATCAAATGAGCCTGTTCAAAGTAAATTATTATGGAATACAGATCATAGTATGTAAATAAAGTATTTTGCCATGCTCAAACAGGACACACATTGCCAATGTTAAATTTACATCTACAATTAATTTGGAAAAAGTATTTCCAGTCCAAGTCAAGTACGCAATCCGTCAACCAAAATCTTTATTCAAAGTTGTGTCATTTTTGACGACAATGAATCTGCTATCCTTTTGGAAAAGCCTACTGCAGTAAATAAAGATCTAAAGTAACTCTACATCTTCCCAAAAATATCGATACATAAGAAATAATGACAGAGGTTAGACTAGACAAGCATCATTGTCTCAAATTAGCTTGTGACTATTGTACAACATAAAAAAATACGATCGCAACCGGGGAATTTTATATAAAAATTACAGTTTAAATTTTGACGTCTCTGATATCAGTCGTGTCGTGGTCGTATCGCGGCATGTAAATATCCCTAGAAGGTGCCGTCCTATACTGAAATTAGCTACGCTTTAGGCCATTCTATTGTGTAGGAAATTATGAGGGGAGGCGTGACGTGGAGGTGGTCGGAATCAACTAATATATAATTTGAAATATTCTCAATGTTGTGTTGGGATTCACAATCTGGAGGTAGCATCGAATTCAAATCAAAAAGAACTAGAAACCGACTTCAACTGCCTTAAGTCTACAGCATTCATCCCCTAAAAGGTTAATCCGTATAGGTAGAATTATCATACATATTTGTTTTTTGTTGATTTTCTCAAAAAAATCAATTTCTATAAAATTTCTATAGGACCACCTCTGAACTCTGCTCTACCAAAAACAAAAAATATCAAAATTGATTCATAGTTGGCGGAGTTAATGCGTAACATACATACATAAACATACAGTCGAATTGATAACTCCTGTTTTGAAATCGGTTGAAAAGTAACGAACAAGATACCGCGTCGGGTATTATTTGTTCGTACATAAACCTGGAGAATAATTAATTACAAACTGATAATTATACCTTAGCAAGGTATCACGCAAGATATCTGTCATTACCGCCTAAAATTCTGATACCACCAACCGATTTTTTTATTAGAGTCCTACATGTCACTGCGACCTTTGCAGATCTATTGTGACAGTCCCCCATGGATCAAATCACCTCTCCAAGGCCTTTCTCGGCCATGAACCGTACGATTGGTCTGGGTTTGGAGGTCCTGATGCTGTCCGTTGTGGCAGTGTGGCCTCCGAGGAGGATATGATGGATGGATGGAGGATGGGCGTCTCCTCATCTTCCTTACAGAATCTGCACAGGATTGTCGCTAAGGCATAAATTTCAAATAACAAATTGGAACTCATTGGTATTGTAATCGATTTGGATTATTTTTTTAATTTGTAGACTATACTTTAGTGGTGGTCCTGTATAAATTTTATCGGAATTCGTAAAGCGCTTTTTGAGAAAATCAACAAATACCCTTATAATTCTACCTATAAGGGTAAACATTTTAGGGGATGAATGCTGTAGACCTTTAGGGCAGTTGAAGTCGCTTTCTTAGTTATTTTCGAATGCGTTAATTATGTATAGGGATAATTGAAAGGCTGGCAAAGGCTACTTTTTATGCCGATTGATAGTTCTCATGCATATTTTCAGTCGACATGGATGAAGTCGAGGACAAAAGCCTTTTAAATATAATTTCTTGAGCAGACTGGTCTCGGCTTTGGAATAGCACGAACCAATATCGTCCAGCGGCTGTCACAAAAGGCTTGTCGTGACTAAGGGAAAAATCTAGCAGTATTTTCTGTGATCACCAATTCGCTAAGCGTGGTGATTATATCAAATCCCCCCATGAAAAATGTGAGGTGGGGATCTATGGGGGCAGCTCATGTCCAACAGTGTAATTGTGCGTAATGAATAAAATTAAAATTTTATAATTATTGCAACTTTTTTGTGTCAAGAAAGTAAAAAGTGAATCTAATGTTTGTGAAATAGTTTGGAATCGAATTAAATATTACATCAGAAAAAAATATATGATGCCAAAAATTCTCAATAGTGCTATGGAAACCCTTCAGATTACAGTCATGCAATATAATTACTGCAAAATAAAGTCTGCGTGTGTAAAGTAAAGTAAAAAAACACACACAAGTCAAACGTTATTTGTTATTTATGAAATAAATGAGAGCCTAAGAACTAAAAAAATTTACTTTAATTTTAATTCAAAATCTGTTTAAATACTTATTTTTAAAAAATCCGATCGAGACTATAAAAGCATACGCATTCCATTAAAAGCTGTATTCTATCAAAACAAAGAAGGAAAAACAACAACAAAAAGTTCGCACTCCCATAACCTCTCACCAAACATAACTTAATCATCACTTAGAACCAACTTAGACCGAAACCATAAACACGTACGTCCTATACGAAATCACTTTTAACTCGGAGATTATTTTAGTGGTGCAAACAAATGATATTCGAGATAAGTTACGAGTAAGTTGTGGTTAAGTAAGCGTGCAACCTTCACCGGACGCGAATCGAGACTGGTCTCGTGGCTTGTAAATCTAGAGAGAGACGAAAGTTATTTAAGTTGGAGATAAGTTACTCGTAGCTAGAATTCACAGAGGTGCTTGGATGATATATGGAGCGACTTAAGTTAGAATTAGCAAATGCTTCGCCGTGGCTATAAAACATCGACAAATGAGGTAATAAGTGAAATAAATTTTTTAACTTTATCGACATCCACCAGTATCAAAAGGAGTCTATTTTCATTCAGGAACTTGTGACCAATTAGAAATTTTTGATGAGGTGACGAATCGAAACAAATTTTCAGTGTGACCAATAACTACAAAAGTAATACGTGACCAATCAGAACTAAATTTATGTAATCGTATGACGAATCAAAACAAAATTGTTTTGTGACGAATCGAAACAAAATTGTTTTATGACAAATCAAAACAAAATTGTTTTATGACGAATCAAAACAAAATTGTTTTATAACGAATCAAAACAAAATTATCGGTACGAACAAATGTGCCCTAAATCTAAAACAAAGTATGCGAAATAAAAATACAATTCCATTTTGTGACGTAAATGCTGAATATAAGCTTATACTCTTCAAACTGCTGAATCGATTTATACCAAATACAGCTAAGAACCACCGCAAGGAAACTTGCTTTCACATATAAAAAAAGCATCAAAATCGGTCCATCAGTTCGAGATCTACGATGCCACAGACAGACAGACACATTGGCGTCAAATTTATAACACCGCTCTTTTTACGTCGGGGGCTAGAAACAAAATTTTTCCGTTCGGCACAGATGCTTTTAGTCTGAATGTCTGAAAATCTAAATGAAAAATCTGGGTGATGCTCCTCCATCTTACCGGTTTGTCGACACTTATCACGAGGTCAAATTCAAACCCAAATAGTTCCTATTTATAATAAACGTGTTCAAAAATAATTAAAAACGGACTTTAACTGCCTCAAAAATGTTCACCCTTAGAGTTAGAATTATCTGGGTACATATTTGTTTTTTGTTGATTTTCTCAAAAAGTGCTAAGTTAATTTCGATAAAATTTATATGTCACTACCTCTGAAGTCTCTATGCTCTATCAAACAAAAAAAGAATCATCAAAAACTGGCAGAGTTATCGCGTAAATACATTAAAAAAAAGCTTTTAAAATACAGTCAAATTGAACAATATCTCAATGTTTTTACATGTGAATCTTCTTTGTGTTTATAGTCTATGGTTCAAATCGAGTGTTGACAATCTGCTTCAAATGTCACTCGATAAACTTGGAAATTGATTTGATATTCTCGTGACTATTTATGTTGCTTTTGTTGTAAGTATGATATTTTTGTTCTAATACTGTATTGGGTAATAGGGTATTGTATTATGTTTATTTTTCATATAAGTATGTCGTTTCACAGTTTCCACCACCTAACCAGTCCTTTTCCCATATATTTTCCTTTTCCTTTTTTCTGTTAATTCCTTTTTAACATTGTACAGTCTCTTTACTTGACACTGGCAGTACCATCACCTCCATGATGAAGCCATAATTCTGAAGTTGAAGTTGAAGTTGATATTCTCGTGTCTGGTAATCCTCAAATGCATATCGTAGTGAAAAGGTAGAACTGCTGAAGTGCCATTTGGACCAAAATGAGATAAATAATTGAATAGTTAATTCTACTTCGATCAGTATAAGTCTCAACGCAATTATTTCTCTTTCAATTCATTGCCAAAGCACTTTAGGCGCTTTAACAATTTGTAAAGAAGAATATCCGGACTGACCCATGCGATGAATTTTATTTTGATTTATCTTCTCAGCCAATTCTCAGCAGTCTGAGATCAGTCAGCCTTTCCAAAATCGTACCAACGACCGGCCGGGCATCATTTTCCGTAAACTATTACAATATTTTTTTTCCTTCTTTCGAAGCCGAAACAAATTTGGATGACAGCGCCATCTGTGCACACTTGTTGAAAGGGTCATGTCGTGTTACTAACACAGAGTACACGGGCTAGCTAGCTATATGTTGCTATTCGATAACAGATGGCAGTACATGTAATAAATTCCACTTGATCATAGATGGCGCAGCAGAATTAAAATTACACCATGTCAGTTTATATACCGTGTCATGCATTAGTCACTAGCGACCCGCCCCGGCTTCGTACATTTTTTGCATAAGAATATAACATTACCACACAATTAATTTGCATTACTTGCATCTGGCGAGACACCATCATTGCCCAATCAATAAATAAATTGGTTTTAATTTGATTAAGGCATAAATTAATTACAATGCGATGATGAAACCAGCTGGTAACCTCATACTAAAATGCGTTTCGCTTTCTCATACGACTTAACCTAAAAGATATTATTATTAATGGGTGGGTTGATACCAAAATATAAGAAATAATTTAAAAAAGTAGCCTGTATAATTTTCCGGCCCTTCAACCCCCCAAAAAATCAATCCAGTCTGGCGTGTCTCATAAACGTCTGCATAAGTAACTTGCGACGAGGGTCATCAGGTGGATTGGTGATCGCCGTAAGATGTCACCAATCTCCTGAATATTTCTCCCCTTAGTCGCGACTCTTTGTGCGACATCCGCGTGATACCAATGGGGTGGTCCAATTTTACAGCCGATACCTCACGGCTCAGTGTGTAATATATATATGAAAAAATATCACGAAAAAAGCATAGAATTACAGAACCAAACAGGATGAAGTTCTCGACATGTTATTTGAATGCACACAGAACATGTTTGCCTGTTTTTAAGTTCCGCGCACCTACTGCGCGGAGCCATGTGGCATCCAACAGTCAGATGGAAAAAAATGGCGGAAAAAATGGCGGAAAAAAATATAACCTCTGTCCTACGGTATTAAACTAATACAAGGTGAAGTGGTGTTTACGCTATTATGATGTCGAGATGCAACAATTTGTATTTTCATTTGAATGGAATAAATTCAAGTTCATAGATATTAAAACTGCCTAACGTCTGCATCCTCGATAATTTTTGGAGGACACAAATGGGAACCTATTATTAAAGCTCCGTTGTCCATCCGTCTGTCCGTCTCAGGGCTATATCTTTACAATCGACTTCAAAAAACGGAGGAGGTTCTATTTTTTTAAATGTTTGTTACCTCAGAACTTTCGACTGGGTAAATAGATTTTGATGATTCTTTTTTATTTGAAAGCTGGTGCTTCCCGAGTGGTCCCATTTCAATTTAGTCCATTTCTGACAATGAAGTCCTTTTAGAGCCGTTGAAGTTCTTTTTGAACGAAGGTAGACAATTTAAATCCTAGAGCGTGTTACTATGCCAGATTAAAATTATGGCAAAAGTTAAATTAAAATAAGAAAAAGATATATGTATGCACACATACCCTCTAGCTAGGGGTTAGGCTTACAAACTGAAAATCAGCGCTTGTGGAGCAAGTACAAGCTGAGTTTGCAACCTGTCTGCGTCAGAAGGAGAGTAATGTGTTTACAGCTGCAACATATGTTTATATAGACTTTTAGAGTAATTAACAACTGTAACTATATAGTAATAGTAGATATTTCAATCATGTATTGTTGATTTTAAAATAAATAGATCTATCTAAATATTAATTCATCATACAACATACGATTTCCCGCCGTCTATTTATGCTTGATCTTGTGGTAAATATACTACATAACTGAGGTGGTAAAAATGTGAAACCGTTGCATATACATATTTATACAGGAGTATATATTTCATACGGGCGTATATTTGATATAGTGTTGGTGTTAAATTGGTTGAGGGTTTGAATAAAAGTAGTTTAAAAAGGTATTATTACCAATCATATTGTAATCAGTATTCGCGTTCGTAAAGGTGGTACTGACTTGACATGCAGCTACATACATGGGGGATTTATGGTCCCAAACCTTTTTTAGCAATTGAAGAGTCACATTTTTTGAATTGATGATATACAAATTTATCTAGTTTCAAGTCAAATACTCATTATATCGTACAGCTACCTAGCTAAGACCCGATTTCTTACAGGAAACTTTCTCGTAAGCCATAGATTGTGCATGCCCCAAATTTCATCACTTTGGTTGTGCCGTGATTTTTACACAAAAATTGCATTAAGCTTGCACGAATCGCTATAAAGTGGGCGAAAAGTAATTAGTTAAATTTTCATACAGTGACGAAGCTAGGAAAGTAGTCAAGATAATAAAATCGTAATTAACAATTTCAAAAATCCTCATATGATGTGTTTTTCGCGGATGAAGTCGCGGGCAAAATGTAGTAATATTACATTACAATAAATGATTATATAGTTTGGTACTATGCATATTCTTAAAGAGAAAATATCTTAAAAGCAGTTAACAAAGAGTTCTTATTCATATTAATGCGTCAATTTCTAAGCGGAACGGTTATCACTGGCCAGCGCGCGTTCCAGAACACGTTTGAATTCGAATTTCATATTTGGAACAGTTCTCGGCGGCCGCGACCGGTCGCCCTTGTAATAGTTGCTCGGCGTTATCAAACTACCAATTAGCAAAGACCTCTAGCTATTGTTACTATGGCCTTAGTTTCTTAGCGATAGAGTTTACAGCTGGAAGGGCGACGGGTCTTGCTAAAATGGTGGCAAGTAGTCGGCAAGTGCAGCGCGAACGAAAATATACGACGCGCCGAGTTGCTTGCCGCCTTATCACTGCGGGCAAAGATTATTGTGGTTTGTTATACTTCTTATTATGCCTAATTTTTTGATTTTCTGGCCTTCGTTCGCTGAGGCATCGTTCATTGTCCATAAAGTTGTATTTTTGTAAATAATTAAAATTATTAAGGAAAATTGAGGAATCATAACCGTCGAGTTAATATACATAATAATTCGGTTTAGATATCTTTATTTCTCATAAGAATTATTGTTTACAAAATTCACTAACATAAAAAACTTAATACAAAACAAATTATAATATGTAACATACAGAACTAACGTGAAACTAAATGAAACTAAAAATGAGTGAGTAAAATAACATTTTTTTTAAATTACTATCCTAATGTGTGGGTAGAATTTTAAAACTATACAATACAAACTACTCAAGTGTGTCACAGAGCGTGAAGCAATAGATGCGGCATAAATTAAGTTGAAGCGTACTTATTTTCTACGAAAAAAATTATGTAAATTTTTGAAAGTGGGAAGTGATTTGGCGTTCTTCACGTCATTAGGTAGTTGGTTATTATATACATTAACCCAACCAATGATACGTTATTGGATCAGAAAATCATTATCACCTTAAGACTCGATAGAGTGACAGTGGGGCGCTCACTTGCTCTTTTCTATATTTCTACGTAATTATACAATAATTTCAATAACCTGTGGCACCTGTGTATGGGTACAGCCGTCATCAATGGCGGCAGGATAACTAGAGTCATCTAATGTTAGCTATTAATGCATATAAATATATATGTAAATAGGAGCAGTTGCAAATTGAAGGTGTTCAGCGAACTGATGATAACATAATTTTTTGGTATAATTTATTATTCGGACATTGAGGCGTTTTAAGGGTTCCGTGCCCTGATATTAAGGCACCAGTATCTGTCCGTCCATATTTCACAAGACTTTTAAACTGACTGTAATAGGCAGATACTTAAAATTTTCACAGTTACTATGGCCGGTATGAAAATATTTACGAATTAAAGAGGATATTGCGTCTTTTGTCAATGTGCCGAAATGTCAATCGGCCAAAAGCCGAGTGTAAGCTCACGCAACTGTACCGGCTGAGCGCCTTCCGCGCGCGCCATTGTCCGGGTGAAGCTGTAGAGGTCGCAGGACCAACAGCATCATGTCCATTTGAAGAAAAAAAAAAACAATCTCACGGATTTCAAGTAGTTTGCTCTTTAATATCAGCCCAAGCTATTTGTTATTATTATGTTGTTAATGAATGTTAGAAACTAAAATTTTCTATAATCATATTACGTACCCATGTTCGATTCTAATAAGCTTATCTTTATCAGTTAACAAGAAAATCCCGCGCTGCCGGCCAGACTTATTTTAGTAACTATTTTCATGTTAACTGTCTGAAAATGACGATTTGAAAAAAGTTGTCACTTTAAAAGAAGTAGTCTAAATGAAAAATAGGCCGTTTGCAGTTAGTTTCAAAGTAGTCAAATCGAGACACAAGCTGACAGCCAGATGACATCAAATTATTACCATTTGTATTATTTAAACGAAAATTAATGACTTGGTTAAAAGAAAATAATTTTTATAAAATATCTGTCATTTTTTGACTTTTTAATTTGGACATTACTTTTGACATTGTAAATAAATACGTTGTGACAAAATAGTATTTAGTAGTATAGTTATAGTTAAAACAATACGCAATATTTGCATGCCCTACACGGGTTAAATGTGAGAACTATCGATAAGCACCTTCCACCTTGTAAGCACCATATTTACTGCTAATAAATTTTC
The DNA here is from genome assembly GCA_910589575.2 of Carcina quercana. Taxonomy (NCBI): domain Eukaryota; kingdom Metazoa; phylum Arthropoda; class Insecta; order Lepidoptera; family Depressariidae; genus Carcina; species Carcina quercana. The sequence goes on along the minus strand of OU342449.1, from coordinate 7,236,378 downwards.
ATTTCATTTCATTTCATTTCATGTCCCTTGCCTAGTTGCAAAGAAGTCAGAATGAGTTTTGTCTATTGTCTACGTGATCGACAAATAGATGACCATGATCACAGGTTACCATTATGCTGGTCTGGTGACCATTTGCTCTATGCAGCGGGCAGGGGCGGGGCGGGGGACGGGGGCGGGCTCTCAGTCCGCCAACTTAAAAATGCCGCCGCAGAGCCTCCGAATCGATACGACGCGCGTCACGTGCCGGCGAGCGCGACCAATAGCCGCGCGCGGGCCGAGCGGGATGCGGGGCGCTGCGGGGGCCGGGGGCGAGGCCCCTTCCCTTCCCGCGCTCAGTGCACGAGGACGCTCCGCGCTAGACGGACGTGCGCCGCGGTGTCTACAAACACGCACGAGTTTCACCGAAAACCGGTCCAGTGACAATGTTATAGTGTAGTGCCGCCATGAGTGCGTGGACGGAGGACGTACTGTCCTGGCGCGACGACCGCCTCGGCCTCACCGAGCTGCCGAGCACGACGAGGCGGAAACAGCGGAGTGCGCCGTACAGACTCCACCGGCCGCATCTACCCGCCGCCGCTCACGTGCCCGAGCCCCCGCCGGAGCCCCAGGGAACACACATCTCGAGGCTGTATCCCGAGCTGCTCGCACTTATATTCGAGAGGCTACCAGTGAGGGACCGCGGCCGGGCCGCTCAGGTGTGTCGCGCGTGGCGGGACGCAGCTGATCGCAGATCAGTGTGGCGAGGAGTCGAAGCAGCGCTGCATCTAAGGAGGCCCGCCCCGGTACTCTTCCAGTCCCTCGCCAGGCGGGGAGTCCGCAGGCTACAAGTTCTATCCCTCAGAAGGGGTTTAAGAGACGCCGTTTCAGCGCTTCCAGGACTAGAATCGCTGTCGCTAAGCGGATGTTACAGTGTCACAGATGCAGCTCTAGCTAGCGCTTTTGCTGCCGAGTTACCGGCGCTCAGACGACTAGACTTGTCACTGTGTAAACAAGTGACAGACTCGTCCCTCGGTAGAATAGCGCAATCACTGAAAAACTTAGAAGAATTGGAATTAGGAGGGTGCTGCAACGTAACAGACACGGGGCTGCTGCTGATCGCCTGGGGGCTGAGGAAACTTCGCCGCCTCAACCTGAGGTCATGCTGGCACGTCAACGACGCCGGTATAGCGCATTTGTGTGGCGGAGGCGAGGCGCGGGGCACTCCGGAGTTGGAGTATTTGGGACTACAAGACTGCCAAAGGTTGACGGACGAGGCGTTGAAGCACGCCGCGACGGGTCTTCCACAACTGAAATCCATAAATCTTTCCTTCTGCGTCGCCGTCACGGACGCAGGACTGAGGCATTTGGCTCGACTTCCGCATCTAGAGGATATTAATCTGCGAGCTTGCGATGGGGTATCAGACGCGGGAGTTGCGTTTTTAGCTGAGAGCGGACGGCTGCGGGCACTAGATGTTTCCTTCTGTGACAAGGTCGGCGACGAGGCTCTGTCGCACGCCACTCTGGGCCTGTCGGGACTCCGGTCGCTATCTCTGAGCGCATGTCGCCTCACCGACGAGGGCCTGGAGAGGGTCGCCAGGCTATCGCAGCTAGAAACACTAAATATAGGCCAGTGCACCCGCGTCACTGACAGGGGCCTTCGGGCTTTAGGCGACGGTCTGCGCAATCTAAAAGCGATCGACTTGTACGGCTGCACTTGTATAACTCCGCAAGGCTTGGACCACATCGTGAAGTTGCCTCGACTTAGTGTACTTAACCTCGGGCTGTGGCATGTGCGGTGACCACACTCACACTAGAGACAGTGTCCGTGCGTGGTGGGTCTGTGTGCGTGCGACGACGCCATGTTGTGAAGTGAAGGAGCCGCCAAGGTTGTATGTACTCTGGACAGTAATGAATTAACCAATTTTATTATATTATCGAATTACTATTAGGGAACGGGGTTGCTTTCTTTACAAGAATGTTTCGTTTTGGCCAGTTGACATGTTGCATTTACGTTGTTGTTTCAAAATTTTGATGTTCTGTTTGATATTTGTCAGTTTTTGTTTGATTCGAGGAAAGTTGCCCCAATCGCCTAGTCGCTGTGTGAGCCAGGCCTTTATGTTTTCTTTTTACGTTTTCCCTTTACATTTTTTCACGGTTACGTTATGTGATGACGACGTTTTTGAGTCACTTGTATACCATTGGGGAGACAGGAAGGTCTGGTTTATCGAGATGATTGCTCCATTAGTTAGACATTTAGCCATTCTTCAAATTAATGTTCTTGGTTCGGCCTCAGGTGTCAAGTCGAGAAAGTGACCAATTCGTTAATTAGGTATTTTATAATTATTTTGTGGTGTATTATATTTGGGAGATTTCTTAGATAACTATAATACCTTATGCTTATCATCGAATAGCTAAGCAGAGATATCTTATCGTGGATTATTTTTAAACAAACGTTTCCGGACAAGTTTTTATATCATCCCCATTTGTTACTTAGTTTTGGAACTAATGTTTCTGAAAATATCTACTCCAAGTATTCCTAAAAGTTTGTGACAAAGTTATTGTTGGGGATAGTATCCAGTAACAATATGATTCAACAAACACTGGCTAGCTAGTTGATGACGTCATTTGTGTTGATGATTTTATAAACAGACTTATGTTACTCACAGACATTGATTTATAATAGGCACAAATGTAAATTCCAAAGCGTGTGTTGCTTTGTAATTAATCTTTGTCTAATCGCTTTAAATTTGTTTTATGGAGCCAAAGAAGTACTATTTCTTCACTGAAAATCGGTATTTACTTGTTTACTAAGAAATAATATTTAATTCTAATTTTTATTTGCTGTCACTTTGTACACCACTTTTAGAGAAGGAAAAATATACAGGATATTAAGAAGAATTGCATTTTTGTTGTTTTGTTTCTACAAAATAGTTCGTACTAAGCCATCAAGGTGAAATGACATTTTATTGACGCCATCTTTGTTTTTGTTAATTGTTGCTTGTTTTGTGCCTATTTAATGATTTCGTGCAATAAAATTATCTAGACCAGTACTGAAAAATGGTAATTAAAATGCTTTATATGGTTAGAAATAATTCAAATCCTGCAAAATCCAAGGCGGGGCTCCATATATTCTGAATAGTCGCTTTTACGCGGATACTGTAGTAATTTTTGTTTGTTTCGTCCATGTTTAGCAATAATGTACGACAAAAAATTAAACATTATGTGCTATGTACCGGTATACCTTATAAATCATACACTTCATACAAGTATACGAACTAAAAACTTTTTAAAGACGATGAAGTTGTTAATGGTATAAATTGATAAAAATGTGTTAAATATATTTTTCTGGAACTCTAAAGTAAATCTAGTAGAATATGAAAACAATAATAATGATATTTTAATATATGCTCTGACGTCATGAAATAAACTGATAGTTTATACTTATGTATAAAAAGAAATATCTACACCTAAAAGAAGCATCGAAGGACACAGTAAGGTGCTATCAAAGCACAATGCTATTTGAATTAAAGAATTTATGCGAATTTTTTTACGCTTAGCTCAATTTTATTCTGTTAATCTTATTTCTTAATTAAAAGTAACGAATATTGATACACGAAACATAATTATGTACATATGGTAATGTATTTACATTACATTTACATTTTTGTAAGGTCAGATTTGGCATATTTTCAGCTAAAGATATAAAACAAGAACATGGATTTACTTGTGTATATCTTTCTTAACGACTCTATAGACATCTGTTTAAAGCCAAAAAATTATTCTTTGGATATATTGGGGCTACCAGTCAAATCAGAAACTTTTTATGCTGTCTAAAAAATAATTTTCGTATTTAATAAATAATCAAATGATGAACTATCTTATAAACTTTGTTTCATTTAGATATGTTTGATCAAAAATAAAATACTTAAATGTTTTAAATACAGAATGTAATTCACTGTGTTGCCATTTTATTTTCTATTATAAACAAATATGGCCGATTTTAGCAGACGTTTTCGTAATTGGTGTGTTTAATTCAGCGAATTGTAATCACGATACAAATGCCAACATCTTCTACAGAAATGCGAGGTTTTTGTGACAGCTTTCAATGACTGATTCACCAAATAACAAGATGGAAGGCGCTACTAAACATGGAAGAATTCGCTTAGAATATTTCCATACAAAGTGTATTTGGCTTTAATCTTTAAAAATAGAATAGCTGGCTTTGTTGGCCATGTTTTTAGTTAATTACTTAAATTAACTAAAAACATGACACCGGATTATAGTGACGCGAAATGAATATAATCAACGTACAACTTTACCAGCTGGTACCCAGCTAATGGTACCTAGAAGGCATTTGGAACAATTATCGAAAATTGAAATTCACTTAGAATTTATATGTTAATGATACTCGTTTTGCGACATTACAATCCGATGTCCTATTTCTAGATAATTACTTTCCAAAGCCAGTAGCTATCATATTTAAAAGGTTATGGCAAAGAAGTTTTGTATTGAAGTATTCTGAGCGAATTCTTCCATATAAAATGCCTCGACTTTTACACTTATAGTTTCGTCTGCATTTAACAGCTGATGTTTAGTATCGCCATCTTGTTATTTGGTGAATCAGAAAAAAAACTTTTATCGGCGAAATCATCTAACTGTTGACCCGAAATGGTACTTTTTTAAATAGCTGTCATTAAACTCCCTCGTTGCCATTCTGTGAGCTATCTCATCATAAATATAATATGTCATAGATAGATTATTTGAATCGGGATCCAAATAATCTAAGAGTAACAAAGGTTCCTTATAACAAATAACAATATTTTAGCCTTTCTAACATCATTAAATTGAAATGAGACAGGATGAGATAATAAAACATTCTATGCCACGCAAAAATCATATAGCGCCATTTAGTTTAGTATCTGACAAAAAAATGAACATTTAACAAACATTTCAAGTGTCAAAAACCGGTGCACTGTGCTACAAGACGTGCAAGCGTAACTATTGTCATCTCTTTTTAATAAGCAAAATGGCGTCTTTAAAATGACGCGTCGATTGAATTGTTCAACTTGAAATAATCTATCTAAATACCTAATTCAATAGTTGTATCTCATCTATGCTACGAAGGTGCTTCCTCTCCCAAAAGCCATGATCTCGTCAATACGTAATTTTTATATTAATTAGTTTTTAAGCGCATTGTTTACATCCTATTTCTTTTGCTATTGACATTCTTTTGTAAACAAACGAGGACGAGCAACTGAAGTTTTTATAACAGCTGAACGCGGTAAAATAATCACAAGCTGATTAGCTTGAGTTTGGCTTGAGTCAACTGTCGTCATAGGTGGTCGGCAGCTAACGTAACTGTGTTCATATGTTTATCTCTTTCTAACAACGGGTTATATATATCTATGTAAGCTTTACTTTACTTTTGGACGTATTTCAGTGCTTTTATTATGAGTATGTATAGACAAATATGTACAATCGCGTTGAGAATGGGGTAGGTTTATAATAACAGCGGTGTCTATAGTCTATACACATATCTACTAGCGATGACTAATCCGCACAGCTGCCTGGATTCTCGTGTATTCCCAGTAATTCCGCTGATATCCCGCGACTGAACTTCTGGGAATTTTCTTCCTAGAAGTTCGGTTACTCATACGATGGTTCGGGAAATTGAATTGAACTTTTGGGAAGAAAATCCGCATCAGTCCAGTCGCGGATCTACTGGGAATACACGCTGATTTGGGCAAATCCCCTCTTGGGAAGGTTATAGTAATGCATAAAGATATAGACAAAACCCGCACAGTTAGTAATTTAATGTAAAAGAAAAAAGAGTAATTGAAATGACCTCTTCAGAACATTGTAAAAGTTGGGATATTTGGATTTTCATAAGACTTGATTGTATTTGAGTGTGAATTTTTTAATGAAATTGTGCACAAAGGCATTTTGTGTTTTGGATCAACACTTTATCACGACAAAGACTTGAGTATAAAAAGTTATCGACTTCTTAGGAAACATTTTTGTTTAATTCAATGCTCTTTTTACTTGATCTTATTTTAGAAAGAAAGTCAATGGCCTTAGAAACGGGATATATTTGTGATGGATGCGACACCGAGGTCGAACCGGGGTGATACGTTGTATACTTGGAAGATAAGTTGTTTTTGTACAAAACGATATTGTAATTTAGGAGGAAGTGTATTAAAAAGTGATCGTTTAAGTTACGAAATATAACTGTGATTTTATTTACTAATGTTCCCCACACTCAATTGAATTATACACAAATATGGAATAAGTAAGATTTAGTCATTAAAATGTACGAATGTATGTTTTTCCACATTCTGAACAATACAAAGAAATGACTAATACAATTTTAATAAATTAATTAACGTTTGTTTTCTCAAAATCTGAATAATACAAAGAAGACGTGACCAAAGCAATTTTATGACTATGTGTATGAAAAACTCACAACAGCACACCGAAAAAATTTTTACAGTTAGAAAAAAAAGGGAACCTTACATTTTTATCGTAAATAAATTCCTAACACCCTAAATAGTAGAAAGAATAAATGACCAACACAGAAAATTTACCAAATGTTTTCCGCAACAATGAAAGAACAAAATGACCAAAGAGTATGTGATATACGTATACTACGTAATAAGAGACGGGACTCCATTCAGCGAAAATAAACCTACCGAATCTCAAACGGGGCAAAATCAACATCCATTCTCTGCCATACATAATGTAGGGACAGTGGCGACAACAATGCGCTAGTAGCGCCTTTGATGCTTCGCCATGTTTCATACAATTTGTCGTGAAGTAATTTGGAACTAAGTTGACTTGCACTGAAAATGACTACTGCGAGCAGTAGACTTCGCGAGCACTTACTTTGCCCCACAGAGCCAGTTCTTTTTATATTCGATAAAATTGAGGCATAACACGTCGCTTAGTACAGATTTATCGCTAATATATAGTTGCGGCCACCTAGAACATATTAATTACTTTCAGCCTTACCTTACTAGTTAGTTTTGTGATGAGAAGCTGGTTCCAGATGCTCCATTAATCCCTATCTTTATGAATTCACCCAGATGGCAAGGATAATACATTGATTGATACTCCCAGCTTATTTCATTATTATTACTCACGATTTTAGTTACTACCAATCATAAGGTGCTTGCTAGCTTAAAAACTAGACCTTCTAGACTGTGGAGCTTTTCAACTTTTTAGTTTTTTGAAGTTTTTTACTTTGTCTCTACGCCATCAATTAAACTTTCAAATCTGTTACCAAAAAAAACACATCGAAATCGGATATCATATGGCGGAGATATCCGTTACCCTCTTTTACCACTTTTTGGAGGAAGTACCCCTCCAACCAAAAATCCGGGACGGCAAAAAAAATTACAAATTCGTTTAACTTACATTACCAAGTTTCGTCCAGATTGGTTGAGAAATGCGACCTGTAGAGGAAAACATACAAACACACAGAAATTAGCTTTTTGCCCTAGTGACTACTAAGAAAGGAAGACTGATGGCTTCGCTCACTCGGTCAATTAAGAAACAGAAATTAAACACAAAGAAGCGGTAATCAATACAGTACTATTATTCAAATAGATGAATGTTTCCCCTGCAATACTAATAATAGAAACACAAAGAAGAAATTCACAATGTTGCCAGTTTTCCCCACTCCCTGATTTATAACATAAAACAAGGAACGGTATGGTAAATAAAATAAAATTTACAAACACAATTTATCAAAATCAACGTTATTGATTTACACTGTTAGGATATTAACCTATATCTAAAAGGCGGTCGCAGTCTTGTACCTAGATAGCGCTAAGCCCTGATAATCCTCTGATAACGGAGTAAATAGAAGTATGAAACACAGTACAAAATCCACAAGAAATACTAAGTATGTGATTATAACAGAAACTCCCGATTAGAATTTCCAAAAAAAACAAAGGGTAACCCACGGGACCCTATTACCAAGACTTCGCTGTCCGTCTGTCACCAGGCTGTATCTCATGAACCGTAATAGTTAGACAGTTGAAATTTTCACAGATGATGTATTTCTGTTGCCGCTATAACAGCAAATACTATAAAAATAATAAAATAAATATTATGGGAGCCCCATACAACAAACGTGATTCTTTTACCGTTTTTCTAGAGAATGGTACGGAATCCTTCGTGCGCGAGTCCGACTCGCACTTGGCCAGTTTTTTTACGGTTCCGTAGTCAAACAAGGAAACCTTATAGTTTCGCTCTGTCCGTCTGTCCGTCCGCGGCTTAGCTCATAGACTCTTACTACTAGAAAGCTGTAATTTGGTAGGTATACGAGTACCTCTACATATTAATCACCTCAACAAGGTGGTAGAATAAAATCATAAATTTTGTAAGGTACACTCTAAGTTGGGTATGAAATATATTTTTCACTTGCAACCCATTGTTTTTAAAAGGGTTTAAACGTTTAAAAGGGGCGATCCTATTCTAAATTTTAAACCACAAAGCAACAGCTATTTTAAATTATTTTGCATTTAGTCTGTTGGAAGTATTTTCTTTAAAAAACCATAGTTACTTAATTCTAAATTCTTTCGTATAATCTATAGAACTGTCTAACTATAATCGTTGACAAAAATCCTTGAAACCTCCAGTTATAGCTGGCCATTACAAAACAATGTAATTTAGTAACGAGACAGGACAAAAAAGAGATTCATTAACGGAGTTTAAAAACTTTTTACAAAACGTTTTTTTTAAAGGCAACAGTTTTATGACGTACAGCGAAGAGTACAGCAAAGTTGTAAAGTTAAATAATTTTCGCTTTCAACTAAGCCGAGGACGACTTTTGTAATATGATGTTTGTTCAAATGCCTTAGATGCCGTTGAAAAGGAGATAATTTCGAGCAATGAAAACATTTTCGTGAACTATAATTGCTCAAAGAACAAAAAGGGGTGTAAACGAGACGAATGGCGCGTAATAAAAACGTTCTTTTGTATTTTTGAAATTGTTTACGGCCAGTCATATCACCGTATAAACGAAAGGAAAGGCGGCGGTAAGAAGAAAGCGTTTATTGTCGCAGGAGTGTTGTAAATTGAGAAGTACGGCAAAACGATCGGTATAAAATTATGTTTGAATTATAAGTGCCTCTACATTTTTGGCCATTGTGCGTGAGTGGAGCCAGCTAGTCTAGCCAGCCGATCTCCCAGAAGTACGCGAGATGCTTGATGAAGCAGCACGCCACCGGGAGGAATCCTGGATTATTTGGGATCGTCGCCCGTTGTGTGGCCACGCTGCTGCAGGTCGTGAGCACATGGGCGGGAGTTTCCTCGGCGACCATGCACCCTCGACACAGGGGGCTGTCTGTGATGTTTATATTAAAGATGTTTCTGAATTCAGAACAGTTTTTTTTTTCATTTATTTTTTACCAAGGCAATTGTCGTTAGATTTTAGCAGCTACTCGTAGTAATTACGCATGCATTTACGCTGTTAATTGTAACAAGACGAAAGGCCAGATGGATCCCTAATATTTAATTTATACTGAACCATGATAGAGCCATGGTAGCTCAGTTGGGTAGAGCGTCAGTCCTTGAACAATCGAGGTCTGGGTTCGATCCTGGCTCGTACCAATGAGTTACAATTTGTTATTTGAAAATTTTGTTCGAATGATAAAACTCATTACCATTGGCTTTACGGTGAAGGAAAACATCTCGAGGAAACCTTCACAGATACATATTATTCCTTGATAAAGACTTTTGTCTTTAGACGCTGAGAAATTTTGGACGAGAAGTTATGCCGTAACTTCCCGAAAGCTGCGCAGATGGGAAATGTTAAGGAAGGTAAATATGAAAGAAGGTAAAGGTGAAAGAATGGGTCCATGTTTTGTATGTACACGAGTTACTTACAGTGCTACTGTATTAAAGAAAAGTTATAAATGATATGACTTTGTAGTGCAGTCGCCAGCGCAGTGTACAGTGCCTAGTTCGCATGTAGAACCATTGTAGAACCCGCACTTTCATTGTTTTGTCATCTTTTGTACTTAGTGGCCATTGTTACGGGCGCGAGGCCGAGAAATACCGCACGCCATGGCACGCCCTCCTCTTAGTACAAACTGTATCGCTGAGATTGTTCATTACGTACAACAAAATTAATATTACACAATACGGTTTTTTACACAATAATATTGTAGTATTACACAATAAGGCAATATTCAACTAGGCAGGTCCAACTTCGACAAAGAGGTCAACCGAAGAATCCAACTCGGATTGGCAGCGTTCGGGAAGTTACGGCATATCTTCTCGTCCAAAATACCTCAGCGTCTAAAGACAAGTCTTTATTCAGTGCGTGTTGCCAGTGATGACATACGGAACCGAAACGTTGTCCTTTACTGTGGGCCAAAGAAACAAGCTCAAAGTCACTCAGCGGGCAATGGAACAAGCTATGCTCGGTATTTCTCTACGTGATGAATGAGGAAATCCGTACACGAACTAAGGCGGACTAAGGAATGGGCAGGCCACATCGGCCACACGGTGGGGAGTAAAAGTTCTCGAGTGGTGACCACGTACCGGGAAACGTTTACCAAGCCGTCCCCCTACTAGATGGACCGACGACCTGGTTAGAGTCGCAGGGAGTCGCTGGATGCAGATGGCTCGGGACTGGTCGATGTGGCGTACCATGAGGGAGGCCTATGTCCAACAGTGGAAGTTTTCCGGCTTTTCCCCCCTTATTTGCCTTTTACGACATTGACCGGGATATTAGTGAAGGCAAGACCATGCCGACATATTTCTTTAGTGTTTTAGAACGAGGTAATCCGTCGGAAAGTATTCAAGCAACGTCCACAGTAACGGTGAAGGACTAAGGACAGGCGGCTACATATTCATGAGCATGCCTCTCTACCCACGGCCTCGCTCAATAAAGCAAAGGGACTGATTGTTGGTATTTTTTTTCAAGTTCCGAACGGTCGGGTTTTGAGCCGGTGGGATCAAAGACTGGGAAATATTCTTTGTTTGGATATAATATTGTCCACGTAGCTATGGTTATCGGGGTTTTGGTAGATTTAAATAAAATTGGTTCGTATTTTTTTTCTGGGTTCCATACACATCGGAATCTTACCTGTGCTAATACTAAAGTCCGTCTGTCTGTCACGGGAATGTATATTTGAACCGTAATCGGTAGACATATGGAATTTTCATAGAGTCTATTGACGGTATCCCGCTCCATCAAAGTTTCATACAAATATTTAAAAATAGTACATCAGATTGTAATGTCGCGAAATGAGTATTATTAGCATAAAACTTCACCGTGCATCACAATTTTCGTTTTAAACACTTTTTTCATTATTGTTCAATACGCCATCTATGAACCATTAGCTGCGTAACGGCTATTGTAGCTAATTATAAAGTTGTAAATTAATAATATTTATTTCGCGACACTATAATGTCATCTCCTATTTTTAGGTAATTACTTATCAAAGCCAGCTATTCTATTTTAAAAGATTATGACAACATAAATATAGGCAGTAAAAAATATTAAACAAGGTAAAAATCTAAGTTTGTGTCTAAGGTGATTTTATAAACACGACATGTTGCTCGATTTTTTATGTATCACATAGGCTTCCATTTGACATCACACTATCACTTTATGTTAAGCGATGTTGTCTAGGATGGTTCCCGGTTACCTAGAACTAGACTACTGGGTCGGGCGATAGGGAAACACAGAAGCCGGCAGGGAATTCCACTCCTTAGCTGTAAGCATAATAAATAAAGAAGCAAAGTGCTTCGGGGCGAAAGTAGAGGTGGAACCCAATCTTGTATTCGGTAGTACAAAACCTTTGGTGTGCGAATGCGACGCACTTTTCCATTTACCACAAAAATAACTTTGAAACTATTTAATTACAATGTCGCCCAAATTGCGGCACAATGCCTTTTATTCTTTTTATCTATGGGCTTGCACTAAAGCGTGCGCACACTGAAACATCAACCGAATAATTGATATTTGGCGGCAGATTAGACAACGGCGGGTGAATATAGAAAATACCAGCAACCAAGTAACCGATAGGTTTGCCTACTGGGAATCGAACTTCGAACCTCAGGTTTATAAGTCCAACCCTGTAGCCACTAAGCCAATGAATTACGGACGATGGCAACGGTTTGTCACAGCGGCAACCATCTTTATACACCTGAAACTTCTGGAATGATATTCTGACGTAGTTACAATGTTGTGTTTGGACCCAGTGACGGATCTAGAGGATAACGATTTCTCCTTGATAATAATAATAATTGTTCGATGCAAATAAACTAGTCTTTGGATAGAGTTTTTAAATATATTTAACACTAGCTTCTGCCCGCAGCTTCGTCCGCATCCGTGGGAACTGCTCGTTCGATCGGTATAAAATGTAACCTACGTATGTTCTTCCTTGGCCTTTCAACTATCCCTCTACAAAAAATCAAGTCATTTAAGATTTTCTGTTAGATCGTGAATCTATGAAAAAATTAAATTGTTGTGTGAATTTTTCTTACAATTATTCTGATATTTGGCTCGAAAACAAATACAATAAATCAAAACCCATGAAAATCGGTCCAGTCGTTCTCGAGTTAAAAGTGTTCGAAAAGACACTACTACCAACCCTAAATTCTGCATCTTTAACAGCCAAATTGACCAATAAACGATTTGATATTTCTTCTGTTGTTCTTCTAAGCATTCCTGAGACCCTGGTACCTGAGATTGTGAAGCAGCAGCATTTGCAAGCACTGCCACGAGAGGTGGAATTTTGTAGCAAGTTTATTTATTTCTTGAGGTAGGCCACAGCGCAAAATAAAACATTTATACACAACATAGAAAACTGGTGGCCAATAACAGGTCTTCGCATGTAGAAACCAAGATAAGAATAACAGCTATAATAAAGCTAAATTGATAAACAAAATAAATAGCAGAAAGAAAGCTAGAAAAGAAAAATAGTACATCGAGTCGGTCTCGCGCACGAAGGGTTCCGTACCATTCTCTATAAAAACGGCCAAAAATCACGCTTGTTGTATGGGAGCCCCCTTAAATATTTATTTAATTCTGCTTTTTAGTATTTGTTGTTATAGCGGCAACAGAAATACATCATCTGTGAAAATTACAACTGTCTAACTGTCACGGTTCATGAGATACAGCCTGGTGACAGACAGACAGCGGAGTCTTAGTAATAGGGTCCCGTTTTCAGCCTAAGATCCTAAATACTAAAATATGTAACTGCCTATTTAGTGTTCAAAAAGAGTGCACTGCTCAAACTCGGTGCTGGAGTATGTTGTGGGAGCAAACAACCCAAAACCAACCCATAGACACACGAGACAGTGTGAGTATGCTATAGCACATACACTATGCAGACGATTACCGACTATTGTACTGAACTGCCTGTCTGTTCTAATTACTATAAAATTTTCTCGGAAATTTTAAACAAAGCGCTCTTGTACATCTATCTATGAAGATGTTTAAACGACTAACGCCTTTCTTGAGTCGTGTTTGTTTACATATATGACATGCGCAAGATTTCTTGGAAGTCACAGACTATATTAGACACGCCATGCTCGGCCACAATCTAAAATATAATATCTTGTACAAGATTTTTACGAGATGTTATTCACTAATTAAGTATACTCATGAAGACAAATCAAACGAGCAAAAACACGCAGTGGTTTTACATTACAGCAAATAAACTGCTCTGTTATTTTTCATAATAGCTGAACTTTAATAAGCGTAATCGAATGAACGTTTTGTATTCATCAACGTAGCGGAACAATGATTAAAGGCATTGTAATAAGCATTAAAAGAAACGTCGGATTGTAAAATTTTATTTTGCCGTTCGTGGCTCTGTTTGCCTTAAAGACAACAATGGCGTCCAAAGCAGAATGTAGTTCATAAAAATTACAAGTTCTATGTATGGGAATAGCATCCGATATCACGACATTTGTTTGAAGTGTCCGGCGGGCCTACAGTTTCTCTGAATCGGGCGCTGTTGATACATGCAATTACGTGAAACAATTTGTTGCCAAGTAACAAGTTCAACATTTGACCACTGAACAATCACAGCGGGCCTTGGGCCTTGGGCTCGGGCCTCACTCATGGGTTACCAAGTCGAACTTAGTGCTATCCAGTGTATAGCAAACGCTAGACAACGAACGTGCAGTTCAAATTGATCAAATTAAACTATATGTTCAACGAAACAAATTTGAATCAAATTAAATTTCTATTTTAACGTCCTTGTGAAAGTTTTATAATGTGCTGGAAGTTATGTTCAAAATGAAACCGAATTTAAAATAGATTTCAGGATACACATGAAAGGAAGATTTCTAAACATATTGACAGCTATTTGATGTTCGAATTGTCAATCAAGTGGTTGGTAATGAGAAGGCGAGTCTTGTTAGTAATTAAGTAAAAGACAGGGTGTCGTACTTTGTATTTGTAACTTTAAAAAGAATTGTTTACAAAGCTCTTAGTCATTCCGTATGAAATTGAACAGCTACAGATGTATTAAAAGGGCTGGTTAGTCGTGCTGACTTCACTGACAACCAGAACTTAACAAATAGATGAACCTACCGAAAGTGTTTGTTGGTATCAAATGTGGAAATTCACTTCAGATTTTGCCAAAGATATTCTAATCATTTATCAAGAACTTGTAATGAAGAGAACATGTAGTTTTCTATTGATAGACCTGTAAATTATTTAAGAATCGATAGCACTTGGACTTCGAATGAAGTTCCTAAAATTATTGAAATTTGCTAAAATAGTTAACATTCAATACTTCACGAAAATAGTGTGTGTGTGATTTATATGTATTTTGGCTATTGCATAGCAGCCACCAATATAGATTAATTGTTGATTAGTAGCAACAATGACGGAAAGAGAGAGATTTGAAAATTCATTAAAACTAACCAAAATCACTTTTTTCTTCTCCGGAATAAATATATACGACGAAACCGGTATGTGGTTTTGGATGATTATATTCAACTTTTATTTAAATTTCATCTGGTTGTACACTGACGTCATCGGCGAATTCTACTGGCTTGTTGAGGGCATACAGGTTGGAAAACCATTCAGTGAACTCAGTTTCATAGCACCCTGCGCCACTATCTGCTTACTGTCCACTGCAAAATCGGCTCCCTTGTACTTAAACCGACGCGTAGTCTTGAAAATTTTGGATAAACTGAGAAAAATGCACCCAGAATTTGATCACGAGGAACTAATGAATACATCTGAGGGACAAACACGGGAACACGAAAAAGAAACAGCGAAGGAGTTCACCGAAGCAGAACGGAAAATAGTTAAGAATGCTGTGAAATTCTTGAATATCGTTGTTAGATTATTGTACTACTCTAGTGCAGTTGTGGTGTTCGTATTTTCTACTTTGCCCATTGTATCTATGGGATACGACTATCGTAAAAAAGGCACAACTGACTTAAAGTTTCCTTTTTTAATCAAATATTTCTTCGACCCATTTACTAAGGAACGGTGGCCTTTTGTCTACATTCATCAGGTTTGGTCCAGTAAGTACTGCCAATTATATGTTCATCAGGCTAATTCTTGTGTTTTCTATAGCTATTATCACAATTAGGTTTGGTTCCGTATGTAAATCTTCTATATACGTCAAGTTTAATCAAGTAAGTATTGCGTCTTCTTTATCCATCAGGCTAGCTCCAGGAAGTATTGCTTCTTATACTATATTTATCAGATTTCATGATTCGTCATTTTCCCTTTTCTAAGTTTTGATCTATGGATCAAATCACAAAGGACATACAATATACTGTTCAAATAAACTTCTATTACAGCGTTTATAGCATCTTTCAACGTATTCAGCGCAGACACGTTCCTCTACGCTTGCTGCATCTACATCCAGATGCACTTCTATATTCTGAGCCATCGGTTCCAGTATGTGGTCTGCAGGTCGTCTCGAGAGACGAGGCGGAGGCTGCTGGGGCTGCTCAGGCAGTACCAGGAACTGATTGAGTATGTGTGGTCTCTATTATCTTTTAAAGACCGCTTTTCTGAAAGTAGAAATAATTAACGACAATAGATCTGCTGCATTTAAAGGTAGTTTTAAATACATGGCCAGTAAGATATGGAACAACATCCCTCCCCCTCTACGGGAATTGCAGTCTGTTTCCAACTTTAAACGGAAAATAAAAGTGTATGTTTTAGATGATTGTTAAGTTCACATAGTTGTTATATTTTGTTTATACCAAAAAATTATGAGGTCGATTGGAGCTAGTGTTTAGATTGTTATGTATGTACGAGGTTTTAAGACTAATTACGTGATAGGCGCCAGCTGAAAACCAGCGCTGTGGCCTCCTGCCGCAGCAACATGCTGAGCTGGTCACCTTTTTAAAACTTATAAATTTTGTTTAATATGTTTCTATTTAATTTTAAGTTGTTTTTATTTATTTATTTTTTATTGAGTGTGTGCATTAGTTTTAACCAAAATTTGTAATTTTTTAATAAATCTTTTTTCTATTCTATTCTATTCAATAATCTTTTAATAAAGGAAATGCCCAGTTTCTATACAACCTGGGATCTGATGTTATAGGACTAGAAATCGATCAACAGTTACATCATTTATGAAGGTTTTATACGAACAATTTTCACGACAACTTTTGTTGTTGTTGGATTAGAAAATTATTTCTTTGGTTTTAAAAGTACGCTGACGCTTTACTCGTAGTTTTACTGTAGCTATGACTGAACGAAAATCTCTATCGAAAGGATCTCTATAAATTCTAAAATTAATTTCGATTTCTTCTAAAAATGGTTTGTGTGTAATTCTTGCAGGATAGTCAAGCAAGTGGATAGTCTTTACTCCAAGTCAACATTGTTCAATATCATCACCAGTTCATTTCTGATCTGTCTCAGTGCTTTCAATGTTACGGTGAGTACCAAGTGTCGAGAAACGTTACAATTGAAATAAATCTTATCAATTCAAATAATGTTCTTGTATTTTAATTATTTTGTTTCGATACTTCTTCTGTTTTGTCCGAGAATGTGTAAGACATTTCGTCGCTTTCCAATTTCAAGGATCCAGAACTGTCTCTGCTAATTTTTCTCATAAATTTTTTTTTGTCTTATTTTTATACACAGAGAACTTAACAGAAAATGTTATAGAATTATAAACATTATAAAATACGGTCGAGCTTAACCAAGGGCATGTCAGCAGACGCTTTTATCGACTGAGCCAGTTACATTAAGTTTAGTATGTACACCGGCGGAATCCAATTTCAAATTTTAATTCGTTTGATCTAACTGACAAGAGACGTGCCTGTGACAACATAAACAGATATTTACCAATTTCATAGTGAAAGGCTTTATGCAGTAATAAATTATCTAAAAATAGAAATAACATCGGATTGTGGTGTCGCGAAATGAGTATCATTAACATACAACTTCACAGTGTATCGCAATTTTCATTTTTGCACACTTGTTTTGATTATTAGTTAAAACGCCATCTATGAGCCATTAGCTAATTAGCTAAAATAAATTGTATGTAAGTGAAATTCCATTCTCGATATTAACCTTATTAATGTCATCTATTCTATTTTAAAAGATTATGATAAAAGAATGTTTGTATAGGAGCATTATACTTAGCTAATTGATCAACTGCCAGCGTTATTTGTCTGTTGTTTGATTCAGACAATGGACGACACGGGCGCCGTGTTCGCGTTCCTGACCTTCCTCTTCATGAGCATCGCACAGATCTCTCTCCTGTGTCTGTTTGGAGACATGCTCATGAGATCGGTAATAGCTTCACTTGTTTGTAGGGTTCCGTACCTGAAAACGAAAAAAGAACCCTTAGATCTTTTGTTGTCTGACTGTCTGTCAAGACCCTTTTTCTCAAGAACGCGTGAAGATATCAAGTAGAAATTAATATCGAATACTCAAGTGTGCTGTCAAGTTAACTCAATAAAAAGATATGTAGAGCTGTCTTTTGAACCAACCATACAAATTGCAAGGTACCAAAACCTATGGGGTACTTACCGTTGACCTAGAATTCTGAAATTTGGCAAGAAGCAAGATCTTACAGCACAACCATAGGAATACATCTGAAAACCAGGAATTTTTTTAAAGTTATAACACAGTAAAAATGGTTTTATTAGCTTGAGGCTTCTGGGGTGGGTAATAATTTGACCATGATTTTCATCTAGCGGACATATCGTCACTTACCCACAGGTGACATGAAGGCCAAGTGTAAACCCACTGTACATTTTTTAAAGACTCATCATCAACAACAGCATATTCATATACGTCCCCACTGCAGGGGCTCAGGCCTACTCTCTACAGAGAGTGTATGGGACATAGTCCACCACGCGGGTCCAGTGCGGATTGGTAGACTTCACACACACCTTCGAATTTCTTCTCAGGAGTGTGCAGGTTTCCTCAGGCTGTCTTCACCGAAAATCCAACCGTAATGATTTGTATCATTCGTAAATAAATTCTAAATAAGAAATTGGTACTCAGAATCGAACCCAGACCTCGATTGTTCAAGGACTGACGCTCTAACAGAGTTACCATGGCTTTTTAAAGCTTTTTAGGATTTATTTTTAAGGGCTGTCCATTTTGAATTTGAAAAATCAGTTTTAATTACAGAGTACAAAAGTAAGCGAATCAATATACATGAGTCGTTGGTATGAAGCAGATGATGAAACGAGGAAGCTGTTGCTGATGATCATCACGAGGTAAGCAGTTCTATGTTCATCATCATCATTCTTTAAAAAAAAAAAATCTTTCCTAAAGCAAGGTATTCGTTTTTATAATAACATTCTAGACGACGCTACAGGTCTAACCCTCATACTGAGGCATAACTGCATAACTGCGTCGTTTGACGTTCTGTAAACACACCCTCCCGTACCGCTCTCATACCTCAGAAACAGAATCACTTATGCGTTACACCTGTGCCGCTACCATGAGTTTACGCAAGCGATAACAGATATCGAATACTATCGGAAATGCTGCTCAGTCGAGATGCGAGTGACAAGGACAGAGCGATAGTTAACGATATACGCTATCGCCTGCGTAAACTCATGGTAGATGCACTGTAGTAGATATAATGGTCCTATGAAGAAAGTCGGTGGCGTCGGTGGCGCAGTGGATAAGGCGCGGACTCTCAATCTGAGGGTACCGGGTTCGAATCCAGCCGTGTACCTATGAGTTGTTTTTCAATTCAAGTACATTATCCGATTGTTTAGCGGTGAAGGAAAACATCGTGAGGAAACCTGCATGTCTTGAACAGGCATGTGAAGTCCGCCGATCCGCACTGGGCCCGCGTGGTGGACTATGGCCCATACACTCTCTGTAAGAGAGTAGGTCTGAGCCCCTCCAGTGGGGACATATATAGACTGTTGATGATGAAGAAAGTAGTAGTAAAAAAGAGTACCGATACCCCCAGTGGAAATCGAACCAGGGACCGCTGGATCGTCAGTCAAAGCACTAGGTAACCAATAGGCAAGGCACGCGATTAAATTTTTAACTATGTATAATATCGCTCTAAAATACACCACTATAAGGTCTTTGTTATTCTAGATGCACTGCACTTGAAATTCACACTTATAAACGCGAGTGTGTTTGCTTATATTTTGTCCTTCCTTTCTGTCAGTGAGACAGAATTTCTATGAAAAAAGGTCCGGAAAAGGACATAGGCTACTTTTATCCCGATCGAGCAAGTAGTTCCCGTGGGATAACTACTGAAGTCAACGCGGACGAAGCCGAGGGCTATAAACTCACTACTATATTACAATATTTACAATTCATCGTTGTCACATAACAAATAAAACCGAATTACATTTACCTATATACTCGTAGCTATATATTAATAATAATAATAAATAATAATTACGGTAATATGCACCCAAACCAACCAACTTTACTTTGCAGCTAAAATCCATACCCGATGTATGGCCATCAATATTACAAAGTTAAGTTTGTTAACATAAAATAGCTATTTTTTACCGAGTTATAATTTAAAAAATCCTGGTTTTCAGATTTATTCCTATGGTTGCGCTTACCAAGTTTCAGGATTCTAGGTCAACGGGAAGTACCCTATAGGTTTTGGGTGCCTTGCATTTTGTATGTAAATGGTCTGAAATACAACTACATATATCTATTTATTGCGTATTTACAGGCCCAAGGGACAGCAGATTTGAGTATTCTACACTAATTTCAACATGATATCTCAATGCGTTCATGATAAAAAGGGCCTTGACAGACAGACATACAGACGGACGGACAATAAAGTGATTCTATAAGGGTTTTTACCTTTTGAGGTCTGGAGCCCTAAAAATTAATGCTTTGATTTCCGTGCATAAATTTATTTATTTATTTCAGAGCTCAAAAGCCTTGTAAACTGACAGCTGCCCGTTTCGCCGACCTCAACCTGACCGCTTTCACTACGGTATGCTTCTGAACTCATTATCTTTATATTGACAGACTATGTAACACACACGACTTTGTCTGTATTAATTGTATAGTAAAAGCCCACCGCTGAACATGTGATAGGGATTTTCCAAAATGACTGACTTACTTGTACCTTCCATTCTTCATCTTATCGTCTAGGTTATAAAGTTGATAACTGACCTCACACAGGGTGTCTGAGTTGTTGAGCTGAATGAGCTGGGGTGTCAGAGTTATTGATCCGCCATACTCCTCTGCCATGTCTCATGCAGCTACTACCTGTCGTAGATAGTAACTGGTAACAACGGATTAACGTGAATAACGAAGCACGGAATCATATCACTGTTCAGACAATCAGGTGATTCAGCCTGCAATGTCCGAACCAAACTGGGGAAAGTCTAACAAAGTGATTTTTGACAATGTCCTCATCGGGAATCGAACCTGGGACTGGGAATCGGACCACTGCGGCACGGAGGCCGTTGTACAATCCGTTGTAATTGTAATATTACTCGAAATGGTGCAAGGTATACGAGCTCGTAGCTCCCTCATTATAATATTAGAGAGGGTAAATATTTTTGTATTTATAATATTTTTTTTTCTTCCAGATATTGAGCAGATCTTGGTCATATTTTGCTCTTTTGAAGACCATGTACAGAGAGACATAAAATAGATTTATTTTCTAGACTTTATTTCAATAAAGACTTTTCAAAAATTACTAATTGAAGAGAGAACGTTTTTTGCGGTAATCCGTTATTGAAAATCTGAAGCACCCTTCACGGATTATTTTGCTAACGTATTGTTATTTCTACTGAAACATGATTAATGAGGAATTGAGTTTGTGTGTTTGTTTATCCTCCTTCACGCCGTAACAGAGAGTCAGAATGACTGGATTTTTTGTATAGAGACAGTTGAAAAATTTGGTCCGGAAAGGGGTATCGGATACTTTTATCCTTATCTAACAAGTAGTTCCAGCAGGATAATTTCTAATGCCCACGCAGATGAAGTCACGGGCTAAAGCTAGTTAATAGTGATATTATAATTAACAAGAATAGGTTCGTACGTGACATTTTAAAAACGCATTTCAAATGCCCACTTATTGAATTAAAAATTTATAGGATATGTTCCTTGACAAGAGCTTTTCAAAGGAAATATTTAATATAACAGCTTTTATGTGCAATTATTCATTTTATGAAGAAAAAAACAAGTACATTTGAAATTGAATATAATTAGCTCAAGTTGAAGTTCGAATGAATTATTAATTCAAATAAAAAACTAGCAAACGCGCGCTTTTATTATTGCCTATTCATTCGATCGAACGCACAGAAACACTGCGTAGAAATAACACAACTAAACGAAAATTGTGAAACTTTTTGACCCAAGAAAACTTAGGATCAAAACCGAATATGGAAGAGAATCCGGAATATGAAAACATATTCAAAATAATCAATGTCACACTTCTACTGTCAGGTATTAAGGTCTACGAACCGAAATTCAAACTGTATTCAAAGTTGGAGAAATTATTTGACATCGTGTTCTATATCAACCTGATTTGGCTGTATGCTTTGACGCTGGGCGAATTCAGCTGGCTAATCGACGCGATTATAACCAAAAAGGACTTCGGGCTGATCAGCATCATCATACTTCTAATTACGATTTGTCTCCTCACCACTTCTAAGACTGCCCCCCTGTACATCAACAAGAAAACGGTTATATCCGTCATTGATCAACTCAGAAACATTCATCCGGCATTCAGTGACGCTGGGCCCAGCGATCACGATGACATCCAGTTCACGCCGGAAGCAGGGCGGAAGTTTGAAGAATCTGAGAGGAAATTCAAAGACACCGAGAGGAAAATGGTTCAGGAGTCTGTGAAGATTCTCAACTTCACCACCACCTCGCTAGCGTACTTCTACACCGTGGTCATAGCATCGTTCTCCGTTTCGCCGTTGATCGCTATGTCTTACGAGTTTTTCGCAAAAGGGAGTACAGACAGGAAGTTGCCGTTTCTAGTGAAATACGGGTTTGATCTCTTCACTACGGGTAGATATCCGATCCTCTTTTTCCATCAGGTCTGGTCAGGTGAGTTTATCAGCATCAGATGCATCCCTCCAATTTTTGACAATATCTCAATCGCCATGTGTAAATGGATTTCCTTGAGGACGCTTGACGGATGGATTGACAGACGCAGTAAGGTGTTATCAATACAAAAGACCCTCAGATTCTCATGTCACTTTTTCAGAGTAACCTTTTCAATCTGAGTCACTTTTTCTTTGACTATATTTTCAGTGGTCATCGCTGGTTTCAACTTATACTGTTCGGATTCCCTCCTGTACACCTTCTTGAGCATATTTGAGATGCAATTTGAGGTCCTGAGTCATCATTTCGAGTTCGTGGTGGTGGATTCCCAGGAGCTGACCAGGAGGAGGCTGGTGAAGCTCGTGCGGCGACATCAGCAGCTCATCGAGTAGGTTTTTGTTATTTCCTTTGTAAGATAATTTTACTGTTCAGCAGCAGCAGCCGGTTTCTAATGCCACTCAACATTTATCGGTCCCGAGCTTTCCTGCGACTTTAGCCATTTCGTCAGTGTTTAAAAAATCTGTGCTGGACATTCTGTCAAACTCGTTACAAAAACCAACGTTTGTTTTTGTTTGTCCTCGTGGGTGTTTGGAATGTGATGTGAATGATTCATAACAATAATAGTTTAATAATGTTCCAGTTTAGTGGATCAAGTAGAGAATCTCTACAACAAGTCAACGTTGGTCCACATCGTGCTCAGTTCGTTCCTCATATGCCTCAGCGCTTTCAACATTGCGGTAAATTGATGCTTTTATTATTAACTGCCATCGTGTTAAAAAAGCAACTGTCTTAATGACAAAGTTACAGTTGGGCAAGTTCACGTGCAAACATCTGTAGGAGTAGGCAGCAGACATTGGGAGAGGTGGCGGCGACTATGATTATGTCGTCATGATAATCTGTCGCGAAATGCGAGAAAACTTCGTAAAGACAGAGCACTGAAAGGAATAAACAAGATATACTGCAATCCACGCCGATTGGGAAGCTTAAAAGATCAAGTCTTGATCGATTATAGAATGAATTATGTCCGTTAATTCGAGTGCGTGCTTCCTTATTAGTAAGCAAATTAATTTCGGCGCTTCTCCTTTTATTACTACTACATTTTGAATTTTGTTGGCAGTTCCTGGAAGACAAGGGCGTCATCGTGGCGTTCATTGTTTTCTTGTTGCAGAGCCTCTCTCAGATATCACTGGTCTGCTATTTTGGCGATAAACTTACCACAGCGGTAATTATTTAAATTATATTACAACACACTTACGCCAATGATGCAATGACATACGGCACGAAGCGTGGTCGATGACTATTGGCCGGCTATAGAACAAGCTATGCTCGGAAATTATCTGCGTGATAAAACCCGTAATGAGGGAATCCGTAGACGAACTTAGGACACCGACATAGCTCGTGGCTCGACTAGTCAGTTGAATACAGTGCTTGAAGGCCGGATACCCGAAGGACAGTAAGAGTTATTTTTCGAGAAACATGTATTCTGCAATTTACAGAAGATTGGTGACCTGATAAAGGTCATGGGGAGTTTCTGGATGCAAACTGCTAGGTACCGGTCATTGTGGTGGACTATTTGAAGGCATATGCTCAGCAGTGGACGTTTCCCAGCTAATTATGGATGTAGATGGATACAAGCCCGAATTTAAACCAATCGCGAGTTGTGGGGAGACGAATTGAAGCCGACATTAGTTTTTCCGTGTGTGATTTGCCAAGAGGAGAATTAGTATTGGCTGACTCGAAGAAACCTTAGTAAAGTGTGCCCCCACTGTTCCAGAGTTCAGGAATGTGTAATGGGATTTACATGAGTCGGTGGTACGACGCAGACCAGGGGTCCAAGAAGATTTTACTGCTCGTCCTGATGAGGTGCGTTGTCATATGATTGTTAAAAGTTTTCGTCCGCGACAGTATTCGGTGTTTATTATCGTTTGATTTAAAAATAATTTTAATAAATTCTGAAGTAAGTCTATTTCTGGTTGCCATAATCACCGCTTTGCAGGTGGACTGCTCATCGCAGTGACATTGTTGACATTTCTATCTACGCCGTCCATGAGATTATTTTGATATTCGTGACCAAACGACCTATTCCTGTTTCCTTAGAAATGTATAAATATAGCTTTTCACTTTTCAAGAGTTTGATTTTGGCATAATGTTTCTGGGTCAGTTGGTTGCCTGATTAATTTATCCGCATTATAATATGGATTTTAAATAGAGTGAGGCCACAAAGTACGAATATTTATGTGAATATATATGACGATCATGTGAAATTAAATTATTAACATACAAGTTCGCAGTGAATGTCAAAATTACATTTTATGCACATTTTTTAAAATTGCTAATAAGACGCCATTTATGTTTACAAGCTGTACTCAGATAGATATCCTATTTTAAACGAAATTTTGAATGAGGCCTTTTGGTGTCTATTCACGTTAATGAGGGTTAAAGCATCGAGTAAGCATTGCCATAGCCGAGTCTTAAATGGTGTTTGTGTTTCTTCAACAGATCTCAGATCCCTTGCACACTGACTGCTTTCAAATTCGCTGACATGAACCGACCCACGTTCACTTCGGTAAGTAACTTCCATACGAATTGACTACTGCTAAATACGCTGGCATGAACCGACCCACGTTCACTTCGGTAAGTAATTTCCATACGAATTGACTACTGCTAAATACGCTGGTATGAACCGACCCACGTTCACTTCGGTAAGTAACTTCCATACGAATTGACTACCGCTAAATACGATGGCATGAACCGACCCACGTTCACTTCGGTAAGTAACTTCCATACGAATTGACTACCGCTAAATACGATGGCATGAACCGACCCACGTTCACTTCGGTAAGTAACTTCCATACGAATTGACTACTGCTAAATACGCTGGCATGAACCGACCAACGTTCACTTTGGTAAGTAACTTCCATAGGAATTGACAACTGCTAAATACGCTGGCATGAACCGATCAACGTTCACTTTGGTAAGTAACTTCCATACGAATTGACAACTGCTAAACACGCTGACATGAACCGACCCACATTCACTTCGGTAAGTAACTTCCATACGAATTGACTACCGCTAAATACGATGGCATGAACCGACCCACGTTCACTTCGGTAAGTAACTTCCATACGAATTGACTACTGCTAAATACGCTGGCATGAACCGACCAACGTTCACTTTGGTAAGTAACTTCCATAGGAATTGACAACTGCTAAATACGCTGGCATGAACCGACCCACGTTCACTTTGGTAAGTAACTTCCATACGAATTGACAACTGCTAAACACGCTGACATGAACCGACCCACATTCACTTCGGTAAGTAACTTCCATACGAATGGACTACTGCTAAATACGCTGGCATGAACCGACCCACGTTCACTTCGGTAAGTAACTTCCATACGAATTGACTACTGCTAAATACGCTGGCATGAACCGACCCACGTTCACTTTGGTAAGTAACTTCCATACGAATTGACTACTGCTAAACACGCAGGCATGAACCGACCAACGTTCACTTCGGTAAGTAACTTCCATACGAATTGACTACTGCTAAATACGCTGGCATGAACCGACCCACGTTCACTTCGGTAAGTAACTTCCATACGAATTGACTACTGCTAAATACGCTGGCATGAACCGACCCACGTTCACTTCGGTAAGTAACTTCCATACGAATTGACTACTGCTAAATACGCTGGCATGAACCGACCCACGTTCACTTCGGTAAGTAACTTCCATACGAATTGACTACTGCTAAATACGCTGGCATGAACCGACCCACGTTCACTTTGGTAAGTAACTTCCATACGAATTGACAACTGCTAAATACGCTGGCGTGAACCGACCAACGTTCACTTCAGTAAGTAACTTAAGTAACTAGTAAAATATCGGATATTTAGTCGTTTAGCGATTTGTCGTTATATGACCATCATTATCTTGAGCTTCGTGTCCACTGTTGGAAATTGGCGTCTCTCATATAACAGTTCAAATCACCACACTTGGCAGGCGGATTGATGATCGCAGTAAGATGTTGTATATACTAAGGTGCTGCTGCCCATTTTCTGAATACTTTTCCCGTTTATGACCCCCGTGGGGTGACATTGGTCTCATGGGGTCTCATGGGGAGTAAAATAATACTTATCTGTACTCTTTTTTTTCCTCAGATTTTGAGCAGATCCTGGTCCTATTTTGCTCTGCTTCAAACGATGTATGAATAAATTCTGCAATAATTTTATCGAAAGTGTTATTTTTAACGCACTTCACTAGAAAAATTCAAATTAAATAATTATTTTATTTGCACATGAGTGTACTTAATTATTACGAGTATTCATAAATTAAAAAGTGTTTATGTATGAAAAAGTTGCAAATTACTCATTACACGAAAGTGCAATGTTTGAGTAACGATTTAGTAATTATTGTTTACAATTTCCTTTCTGTCTTGTGAATAAATAAAAACTGGAAAATATACCGATTGATTTAATTTAATAGCTTTCGTCTGTTTTACTTTTAGGGTTTACGAATCCAAAGGCTTCAAAGCAGAGAGATTTAAATATAGTAATAGGTTATAGAGCGGTCATTGGGAAACGTTTCATATAAACATTTTGATCTCAAAAGTCAACGGTATGTCAAATGTCTTGTACGGCCGCGTGACGTGATGTGACACTAGATTGATTAACTTATTACCAATTGGTAATAAGTTTAGGATCAAAATGTTTGTTTGCTTTGTCCGGTTTATTCATATTAAATGTCTTTGCTTCAAAGTCTTATTTGAGACTGAAATCAGCCAGATTAAAAAAGTATTTGCACTTGGTCTTTTTCACCTAATAAAGCCGTTGGAAGTAAAGCGTACTCACCCAGAAGCATCAAATTTTATATACATAGAAAACAAAAAGAAAAAGTATGTATTCCTAAAAATTAATTTAAAATAGAAGACCACTTTTAAACCATTCCACTTTCATGTTCTACGAAGCAAGTACGAACTACAAAGCATTCCTAATTTTTTATTCCCTCGCAACTCAAGCCCCACGATAAAAACTTTTTTGTAGGAATAACGTAAAAAGAGTTCGTGTATCGTGCGATACAGATTTCTCGACGAAAAAAAAAGGAAAAAATTTAAAAAAAAGTCGAGCCGGCCCGCCTGCGTCATGTCAAGCGAGAGACGTCCGTGCCGGCACGGTGCCTGCCGTACGGGGTACAAGTATCGAGAGACATATCCGGTGATAATTTACGTAATTTATTTATTTATTTTAATATACATAATTAGCTTGCACATTGAAATAACGGAAATGTGAGCCTAATATCAATCGCTAGTAGTATCAGCAAAGTATCACTAGATAATCCTACTTTTCTAAAGTCACTCGTCCATACTTCAGTCGTTTTTAGGGTTTGAATCATTTCTATTTTAGCCTTTTTGATTTATTCCGTCAACTGTCACTCTTACCTTACCTGGTGGCAGGTTTATTCCTTAAAAAATAGGACAGCTGGCTTTATGTAGTAATTCCCTTAAAAATAGGATGTCGAATCGTAATGCCAGTAAATGAATATCATTGACGTACAACTTCTAAGTGAATACTGATTTTTAAATATAATTAATCGAAACGCCATCTAGAAAGTCTAGGATACTTTAGTTGCATAACGGCAATTGTAGTTTACAACTCTAAAAAACGCTGAAATTATAATTTAACGTCCTATTTGTAGGTATTAGGTACTTATCAAGCGAGTGATTTTATTCCCTATAATCATGTTTACTGATAGCCAAACTATTAATCTAGGAGCAAAGTAAGCAACATTGTAGTCGCAACTTTAGAAAGAACAGTCACACGCATAGTCAAGCCGTGGGCATAAAAGGCAACTGGGGGAAACTCTAGGAAACGTGGTAATTACTACAAAGCTGTTTTGACGCCTACGAAAAACAATTCATGTTCAACAGTGGACTTTCGCAGCTGTCAATGATATTACACAAAATCAAAAGAATGTTTTATGAACTATCCCAAGACTAAAACCCTCGTGTGTATCACACTCTTCGTTGCATTCCGTCGCACACGGGTACCCGCTGTCTTACAACAAAAACATACTTATCATTAACATTCATTTCAGCTAATACAACTCTTATCCGCTTGCGATAAAGCTCACAAACACCGCATATTTTAGTTGGTTGATGAATGTTACCCCGTAAGAGAATATTTGAACAGATAAACATGGAATTTAATCTCTGTATTCAAGTAAACAAAGTCGATATTAGAACGTACCATAAATCTATTGCATAAAATTACCCGTAGTAAACTAAAATAGTATCTATTGCTTTAGATTAAGGTTTGAAGCAACGGTAAACATAACTTTGCAAGAGCACTGGTTGACAATTTTATTTAACTTCGAAATCATTGTATTTTGAGTCGTATCTTTAGGTGATAGGGTGTTTGAAATGTGCATTAATAAAAAGTGGTAATACAACCCTTAGAGAGCCATCTACCTGGGTTTTTATGTCGATAGGAGCATTGTCTGTTTGGTAAGGAAGGTTTGTATGAGGCTTAGTGGCATTTTTAAACAGGTAGTCGAAGTATATTTTTTTGTGAAATGAAAACCTTTTTTTTTCTCGACCCTATACTGTTATGTAGAGTTTGGATGGCTTCAATGTTATTTCTCACGACATTTTGCTTGAAAATGACGCCACGCTGGACAGGGTCGATTGGTGATCACACTTAGATATTTTTCTTACTAAGGTAGATAGTGCTCATCATCTCCTAAATATTTTTGATAAAAATTTTATGAATTGCATTCGTTTTCTATGTTTCAAATTTAAAAAGGGTAGAATGTTTTCTTCAAATCTAAATGTGTTGTTTACGGGTTGATGACGATGAAATAGGACCGGACCATCTTTGAGATACAGCCTCTATGTATAATACAATGTACGAAGTATTTTTACAATTTACTATTGGCGCAGATATAAGGTAACATTAAAAAATCAGTTGAATATAGAACCTCTTTTTTGAAGTCGGTTGAAAAGCAAGACAAAAAAAGCCTATGTCCTTAGGTATTCACCCATTCATATTTCTCCTTGGACACCCTGTGTACGAATGCAATTTGAAAACAAGTAAAAGCATATTTTCTCGGTCAAGTCCGCCAGTCGATTACGACTGCTAGCCTAGCTGTAATTATAGCTAACTATTTAAGTATTACTGTGGGCTCTAAATAGTTTCTCGTTACATTACTAGCTATAACGCGCGACTGTTTCTGCCTGGACTTGAACAGGAACACATTGCTGTGATTATAATACATTATGATGCTAGTACGGTAAGCTGGATATTATAGTCGAGGTGTTGACTGACCGTTGACTAGTAGGGCAGCCATTTTAATAATATTTATTGTTATAGCGGCGACATACATAAACTTTCTGTGGAAATTTCAACTGTATACTTAGAGATGTAGGCCGCTGACAGACAGACGTACAGACGCACAGCCGATGGTTACCCTTCGGGTACGAAACCATAAAAATTAGCCAAGTCTTGTCATGGGGTAATGAAGAAGAAGTCACTCACGGCCAAAATCAAGTAATCCAACTTCTGTATGTATCAAAAGGTTGGTGTTACTGTGCTTTTATGCTGTATCTCTGCTAGCAATGTATTACTAGATTTTGCGGCAATTATTATAATTTACCACAAATTTACCAGGTATTATACAGTAATTTACCAGGTCCTGGTACGTCCTCGCATGCCGCCGTGGGACAGCACGCGACATTCACGGATAGCTGCTGGGTAAAGCTATACTTAAATACAGATATTATGTACTCTAGGTAGAGCATGCGGTCTGCATGGTCGCACCTTTTCAATGACAAGACTGGCTGGTTGGAGCTATATTTAAATTTAGAATGCCCCGAGTGTCGCCTGAAGAAAAAACCATCTGAGTGCCGATATCTTGCGCATCTAGGGTTCCGTACACCATTCGTAAGTGCACTAGGAAAGCACTGACGCACAATAAATTCAATTTTTGCCTCACTTCCCCATTTATCATAACACTTAAGAGTGAAAGGGTAAGAAACAGTGCGACATATCGACAATCGTCTAGATTTCGATAGGTATTTGTCTGAATTAATTTAATTAAAAATTATAGACATAAAATATAGAAGTTCTAAAGCTGTCAAATTAATAAAGTTACATAAAGTTTCATTAAGAAATGTTTACCGCTATAGAAGGAGGAAGGCGCAATGGATAAGGCGCGGACTCTCAATCTGAGGGTTCCGGGTTCGAATCCACCCGTGTACCTATGAGTTGTTTTTCAATTCAAGTACTTACATTATCCGATTGCTTAACGGTGAAGGAAAACATCGTGAGGAAACCTGCATATCTTGAACAGGCATGTGAAGTCTACCAATCCGTACTGGGCCCGCGTGGTGGACTATGGCCCATACACTCTCTGTAGGAGAGTAGAAATGACTTATTTAAGTTAGACCGATCCTTGAACAACGGCACGCTCTTGTTGAAATTTGATATAAATACATAAATAATTAATATACAATGCATAAAGTTCATGACATCTGAATAAATATCAAATTTTTGTAGATAGAAAGGTCCATCATAGAAAGCCCCACCTACAGCAATAGATACGCGGCTGGAGATGAAAAAGAAAATCTTTTTATATAAACTTACCTATATACTGAGCACAAGCAATGCCACAATCAATTATATGCAAATCGTATTTCGGAATGCACACTGCACATAAATGCAAATGTATAAGGTACTTATAATGAATCTACGTAATTGTGTTGCATTAATTAATAAAATTAATTTAATTCCAACACATAAATTACCAATTATAAAAGAAATTTGGTCCATAATGGTGGAATACAATATACAAATTTTGTTGTAGGGAAACAAACACTCAATGAGCAAATCCGTAGACGAACTGTCACTGACATAGCTTGACGAGTCAGTGAGCTGAAGAAGCAATGGACAAGCCACATCGCTCGAAGAACCGATAACCGGTGGGCAGTAAGAGTTCTCGAATGGCGATCAAGTACCGGGAAACGTGTACCGGACCGTCCCCGTCGCTGGATGCAAGTGGCTTGGGACCGGTCATTGTGGCATACCAAGGAGGAGGCCTATGTCCAGCAGTGGACATTTCCCGGCTGATGATGATGGATTGTAATCTTCACTATCAATAGTTCATCTCGCTATCAAGCGGCTGCTTAGACTTATTGGAGCTTTGAGTTATGAGACTGATAGTGTCAGCAACGATAGACGAAGTTCCAAAGCCTCGAACTTAAGCGTCAGGTTGTCTGCCTTTCGGTATTTTACTCGTACAAGAAACATTTTGGAGAGCTTGCAGGAGCAATTTATATTGATTCCGCCTTCGCCGTTCAAGTACCGGTCTAACAGAACGGCAGACCTTCACCCGTACACTGTAGATATTCCTACAGCTCGCACCAAGCGTTTCGCTTCCACATTTATCGTGCGTACAGTAAAAATATGGAATACACTACCGGTTTCCGTGTTCCCTGATAACTAACACTTGGGAATCTTCAAAGGAAGAGTACATAGGCACCTTCTAGACCAACA
Source organism: Carcina quercana (assembly GCA_910589575.2). Taxonomy (NCBI): domain Eukaryota; kingdom Metazoa; phylum Arthropoda; class Insecta; order Lepidoptera; family Depressariidae; genus Carcina; species Carcina quercana. The sequence goes on along the minus strand of OU342449.1, from coordinate 7,204,378 downwards.
CGTAACATCGTCGACCTCATCGTCACTTACCATCAGGTGAGATTGAGGTCAAGCGTTGGTCTTTTTATTTATCTATAATTTTTAAACATAAAATTACTCTGCTCACATATTCTAAAACAGTTTTTAAAATATCGCTCTCCTATACGCTCCATAAATAAGTACATCTGATAAAAACTACCCCCCTTCGAACAGGTTCCTTTTAATTTATGAGCTGTCAAATTGTAAGGGTGCCACCACACACACGCGTGTTGTAGATAGACATGTGTGTTCACTTGCCAAACGCGACGGGGGGCATGTGGCACGCAGGGGTGTGATACACTGCGTTGGTAGGGTTACTAATGAATATTTTTATATACGATTGGTTTTCACTTGGCCTTCATTTCACGTGATGGTAAGTAACGATAAGGTCGTTGGGTGGTGCGCGTGCGCAACCAGAAGCTTCAAGCTAATGTGGCGATGGCTCTGCTACCTTTTTTTATATCGGTACACAACAGTGCTATTAACACTTCTCTTTAGCAGCATTAGGTAACGTGGTGGTAGTTAGCCAGACGGAGATAAGAAATGCCCTACCACCAACACGATTTAAAATCGATAAGAGAAATAAAATTGTGAGTGATTGTTTATTTTTGTAAATACATCTCATAAGGGAAGATCATCAGCCTTGTCTAGAATTTGTTTACATCGAATTCGGTGCTATGGCAAGCTATCTGGGAAATTTCCACATTTATTTAGATTGTGGATTAAAAAAAAACTAAAGTCAACGCCAAAATTACACGGTCTAATTTGACATAAGTGTAGAAATATGTCTTTAATCAGTGCGTGTTGCCAGTGATGACATACGGAACCGAATCGTGGTCTTTTACTGTGGGCCAAATAAACATACTCGGGATATCTCTATGTGCTAAAATCCGGAATAAGGAAATCCGTAGACGAACTAAGGTCACCGACATAGCTCAACAAGTCAGTGAGTTGAAGTGGCAATGGGCAGGCCACATCGCTCAAGGAACCGATGATCAGTGGGGAGTAAAGGTTCTCGAGTGGCGATCACGCACCGGGAAACGTCTACCGGGCCGTCCGCCCACTAGGCGGAATTTGTATGCCTTTTCTTTTCTGATTTTACATTTATACGACATTATAATCCGATGTCCTATTTTTAGGTAATTACTGCACAACGCCAGCTTCCCTAATTTTAATTTATTTATTTAAAATTTAAAACAGGCAAAATAAATTTAGTATGAAACTGTTATCGAGCGAATAACCTTAATAGGATTTGCTATAAGCTAATACATTTTATGTTATATACAAGTATTTAGAGAAAAAAATATTCCCGTATTTAAACTAGTAAGTACCACCCCTATCAGCCATGACGCTCGACTAGCCCAGCAGGGGTTGTCTGGCCCAGCACGTCAAGGAGAACACACACAACGTGCAAGCATGTGTGTGTGTGCATGCCGACGCACCGCGGTCATGCGAGGCGAACAAGTGGAGTGTGACCCTAAGAAGGTGAATTTTTTGTACGATTTTTTTAAATATTTCTCAGTTTAAATAGCACTGGTTAGATTGATGGTATTGGTCATAGAAACTTCTGACCTATTCTGGACTTATTTCCTAGCTTTTCTTACGCAACTTCGTTCGCGTGGACTTTTGAAAGTACGCGAGAACTGCATGATCAATCGGGATAAAATATGTATTATGGGTTTGCACTTGGCCTTTATCCCGTTGGATGGTAATCGTGAGCACCCAGAAGCCTCACCTTTTCCACCTTTATCATAGTTTTGCGGCAGACTTAGGTAACATGGTGATAGCTAACCAGGCGGACATATAAAATGCCCTACCAACAACTGAACCTCTGGATTGTTAATCAGCTAATAGTACAGAATTAATATAGTACTACGTACAGAACGGGCATTCACTGCACCCTCTCGTATACCTCACCTCTCCCCGCAAGAAAGTGACTCGCTCAAAGATCGGTACTATGACTCACGCGAATTCACTCACACATACGTGTATACGTCATCCGTTCGTTGTATGGAATGTGGAACCGATATCACGACATTTGTTTGAATTGTCCGGCCTGTGACTTAGACCAGGTGGTTAAAATTAATATTTGTACTACAGCTATTTTAGAAATCAGGTTTTAGTTTTTTAACTGTTTCTTTGTATTGAACTAAATTTTGCTTTGAACCTGTGATTGCATGGAACGGGAAGTTTCTTCTAACAAATTTAACCCTAAATATTAAATAGATGCTATCGAATATTTAAATGAAGTAAATCACCAATTCCTACGCCTATCATTAAATAGGTAAAACCTTACTTTAACTTAACTACTAGTTTCGTGTTTAAACGGCGTAAAAAGTTTTATATGGCTTACCATTGACTGTATATAAATGGACACGGCATGTTTGTCCGACTGTGGCGAAGACGAGAAAGAATGATGTATTGGACACGAAACTCTTTAGCATGTCGCCACTTTGAATGGGCTTTCTATGTTGGGATTTGCTTTAATCACTGCGCTAGGCAAAGCGGATTGGTGATCGCAGTAAAATGTTGTTAAGGCGCTAGATTGACACCCTAATGGGCGTGGCTTGTTTTACTAGATTAGGCGTGGCTTGTGTGAGAATCTGTAACTATAATACTAGAGACATATGAACTTTATATACTACTACAGGACTTACAGTCCTACTTTAAGGCGAAACACCTCCATCAAAGTTTTATACTAAATTTCTGTTGCCATAATCTTTTAAAATATCATAGGTGGATTTCTGTAGTAACCATCTAAAAATAGTACATCAGATTGTGATGTCGCGAAATGATTAGCATTAACATACAACTTCACAGTGAATGTCAATTTTCATTTTAAACATTTTTTTTCGATTATGGTTCACAGCGCCATCTATGAACCATTAGCTGCGTAACGGCTATTGTAGCTAACTATAAAGTTGTAAATTAATAATATTTATTTCGTGACACTATAATTTTCTCCTATTTTTAGGTAATTACTTATCAAAGCCAGCTATTCCATTTAAGAGACATTTTAGTATGGAAAAAAATTGAGCAGCAATTATCTTTTAAAATGGCAACAGAAATTTAGTATGGAAGCATTAGGAGAGGGATAACGTTAAGCGCTGACTGATCAATAATTCTGTATGACTGCGCAATTTGAAACGATTGTTGTTGTATTAATCACTTGTGTAATATGGGCAATAAATCATTTTGAAAAACTCTTAATTTTATCAAGAATGTGACGTGACTTACATAAGCTTTAAAGATTTCAAACAGAATATAATTGTAGAGAACTAGGTGTATGTCACCTAGTTTGTTAGTTACAGACGTGTGGCGAATTGGCGTGTCTATAATATTTTACATCGTCAACGTGACCCAGTAATTATTTAAATTGTAACCTTCTTAGCGTTTTGTATTGAAATTTTTGTGCGATGTAAAATAAGTAATTGATGCGTAAATGTTTAATATCAAATATTTCAGTTTATTTGTACAGGTTGTGCTTTGTAAGAATTATTCGTAATTTTTAAATATCAATGAAATTATTACTGCAAATGAAAATTCAAGGCCACGAAGCTTATTTTGTATTAGCATAAAACATCATACGACCTACTATCAATGTCTTGTGTTTTTTGTTTTGACTTGGCCTTCATCTCTCCTGATGGCAAGTGATGATAAGGCAGAGTGGTAAGCGTGCGCACCCAGAAGCCTCAACCCAATGAGGCGCTGGCTCTGCTACCTTTCATATCGGAACACAACAGTGCTATTAACACTGCTGTTTGGCAGCAGACTTAAGTAACATGGCGGTAGCTAGCCAGATGGACATAGAAAATATCCTACCACTGAGTTTGGCTAGACAGTCTGTTATAATAAACTCGAGGTACATGAATGGTCCTCGATTTTATCCATCCAGCAGGGCTAACATGAAGGTCACGAGATATCGACCTTCTGCATAACTACATGGCGTGACAAAATTATCTCATGGCCTTCATGTTAGTGTAGGTCTACTAAGTTAATTTCTGTGTGATAAATTCCACTTAGTTAAAGTCGCGTGAAAAACGAACAAGCAAACAAAATAAATGCAAAGACCAATATCAACCCACCACTCGAAACTCAAATCTCGCAATGCACCCAACCTGTTGCTTTGCTTTGCTCGTTGATTTTTAAAGAAGTGCATCCACACAGGGGCTGCATTAATCATGCACCCGGCGAACAGAAACTGAACAAAAAACTTTATACCATTTATCTGGCTTTAGTGATGTTCCTGGTCTAATCTGGTATCGGTTTTATTACGAATGGGATGCAGCTAATAATAATAATATATTGGAAAATTAACAGATAGACAGTACATATACAGACAAATACAGAGCACAAGATATCAAGCCTTTACAAATTTTCTCGAATAGTACAGTTAAGTAGAGCTAGTTTTATGAGTTAACGAACAAAGAAAATATAAATAAATAAAAAACTATTTCATTATGAAGCGTTATACATTGTAAGTCGTGTGTATGAAGGTAGAAGTCTTGTTATTACATTTCATTAAATAAGAAGGGAAAAAATATTTGTGTAATTTATTTTATATATGAAGATAGTGTCAATGATGACATAAATGTAATGTATGTAGTGATGTGTTAAGTTACGTGTGTTGTGTTATGATAGATGTGTGTTGTGTTATGTTATAACTACTTTTTAACATAGCAACTACCGTTTTCTCTCTCTCTCTCTCTCTCTCTCTCTCTCTCTCTCTCTCTCATATATCATCACTTTCCTTACAACTTCAACTCATGCTCACTACATGCTCCGCGAGCACTAGATGGCGCTACTAGTACTATCAATCGCGCAAGTGACCCATATCACAAAAATTTTACTTTGCAGTTTAATTCTATACGCAATGTATGGCTTTTAACTGCAAAGTTAAGTTTGTAATCACAAAAACCGTGTTTCTAGTAGAGGAGACCCCTTGCAGTTTTAATTTATTTTTATTATATGTTGTTATAGCGGCAACAGAAGTACACATTCTGCGAAAATTTAAACTGTCTACCTATTGTGGATCATGATATACAGCCCGCTGACAGACAGACGAACGGACACCGGAGGCTTAGTAAATAGGGTCCCGTTGGTCCTTCGGGTACGGAGCCCTAAAAAGCACCGTCAACACGAAAACCAAAACTAATTGATCGCGGTGCACATCACTAGTAGTTCCAGCGAGTGTGAAACTGGCCAGTTGAAAGAAACGCAGGTTCCCAAACAGGATCAACCATTGTGAGAGATGAGAGTTCACTTCGTATTGCGGTTGTCTATGGATTACCGTTTTGAACCGACTTCAAAAAGGCAGTGGCTCTCAATTCGATGTGTATGTTTTTTATGCATGTTACGCGATAACTTTACGCGATAATTTTGATAATTCTTTTTTTGATTGATACTTCAGAAGTGGTCGCTCTTTGAGAAAATCAACGAAAACCAAATTTTTAAGACAATTGAAGTCGGTTTTTTGTTCTTTTTGAACTCGTTCGTTAATTATCGTATGATTGATTTTAAAACTTTTTCGTTGAGTGAAAAACGTTGATCTAGCAGGTGCCTATTTACTTTTCGTTTGAAGATTTTCAAGTTGTAGTTTTAGGGGAACACGGAAACCGGTAGTGTATTCCATATTTTAGCTGTACGCACGATAAATGTGGAAGCGAAACGCTTGGTGCGAGCTGTAGGAATATCTACAGTGTACGGGTGAAGGTCTGACGTTCTGTTAGATCGGTACTTGAACGGCTTGAACTTCAACAAAAATTGCTACTGCGCACACTCTCCAAAATGTTTTCTGTTGTGTAAATTTCTGTTGCCATAATCTTTTAAAATAGAATAGCTGGCTTTGATAAGTAATTACCTATAAATACTAGATGAAATTATAGTGTCGCGAAATAAATATCATTAATTTACAACTTCATAGTTAGCTACAATAGCAGTTACGCAGATAATGATTCATAGATAGCGCTTTGAACTATAATCGAAAAACAGTGTATAAAATGAAAATTGAGATTCATTGTGAAGTTGTATGTTAATGATACTCATTTCGCGACATCACAATCTGGTGTCCTATTTTTAGATAGCTGCTACACAAATCCAGCTATGATATTTTAAAAGATTATGACAACAGAATTTTAGTATGAAGCTTTGATGGAGTACAGCGCGATGTAAAACAACGGAATCAACGTTGCCTATGTCACACAAAGTCACGGGCCAAAGTAAAGTGCAGCCTCCCCCCACCCCCCTGTTGCAGACTAGCAACAAGTGGGTGGGAGGGACGCTCGAGTCAAGACAGGACTTTTGTGATGTACCGTAAACCGAAATTAAATGGTTTCCGTCCTTTATTTAGGATCGGCTGCTTAAGTCCACTGTTGTACATCATCATAAAACTGTGACAGACTATCTCTCTCTCCTAATACAAGCTTTCTTTAGCTTAAAAGGAGTACCCCAAAGCCTGTATATTAATTTTAGTAGATGATGCAATAAACATTTTTTTCATTTTCACTTATACAGGGTGGTCCAAAATGTGACGTCCAAAAAATTTTTTTAGATTCCTTACACCTGGGTGTATCCGAAAATACCCCATGTATGTTCCGCGATTTTTTGTAGTTTAGAAGTTATGATTTTTTAAATGTATATTTCGAATTTTCTGCCGGAGCGACTTAAAATAATCGTAACTTGTTTAATAGTAAGGTTTTTTTATTTATTTTTTCTCGAAAGTGATCGTCTTGAATCACCCTTTCTACTTTATTATCAACTACACAACGTTATTCATTACAAGTTACCGAAAAAAGGGATGAAAGTAAAAATTTTAGGTTTGAGTTGAACGGAGCCAAATTTTCAAAAATTTCTTAATAATACAAAATTAATGTTTCATTGGTTCAAACTAATTTTAAAAACTCCAGCAGTTTGTCAGCTTACCAAATAATAATAAAAAAGTTGTTCTTAATAGGCGATTTTACGACGAAATTGGCTTCAGAACTTAGTTAGGTGAGAATTCATAAAGAAAAAATTTTGTCAAAAAAAAATATTAAGCTTATTTTGTTTTCATTTTTATGGCCTACATTAGCAAGGCATCATCAAAAGCATTCAAATAATTTCAAATTGAACGATCAGTGACACATTAGAAAACATTTTATTTTAAAAAAGCTTAGTTTAGTTTTTATTAATACGGTTATTTTGGTTTATTTTTAGCATCAATAAAAGAAAACACAAATTAAGTTCAACTACTTTATTAAAGAAGATTTTCAAAATGACGCCCTTCAACTTCGATACACAATCGGCAACGTCTTAAAAAGTTATCTTTTAGTCTGCGGAAAGCGCTTGAATTTTGTCTGACTTTCGTCGCTGCTTCTCTCAATTTTCGTCTCAGTTCTTCTTCGGAGTTAGTTTGCTGAGCATAGACAACTTCTTTGTAGTAACCCCAAATAAAAAAATCTATTGGGTTCAAGTCCGGTGAACGTGCAGGCCATTCGATTGGGCCGCCACGCCCAATCCATCTGCCCGGGTATGTTTCATTAAGGTGCCCCCTCACTTGGCGTGCGTAATGGCAAGGAGCACCATCATTTTGGAATATCATGTGCCTTCTTGTTTCCAAGTTTACATCTTCCAGCAATTCAAAAAGGTTGTTCTGCAAAAAGTTTAGATATGTGTCTCCATCCAACCTAGACGGCAGCTCGAAAGGCCCAATCAGTTCTCCATTTACAATTCCCGACCACATGTTTACGCTGTATCGATGTTGAAAATTTGATGCTCTTGCAAGGTGTGGGTTTTCAATTTCCCAGCTGTGATAGTTATGGATATTAAATACTCCAGTGTTTTCAAAACGGGATTCATCGGTCCATAAGATCTTATTAAAAAAATCTGGGTCTTCCTGACACCTTTGTATCATTGTTTCGCAGAAAGCAACTCTTCTAGGGTAATCTGAAGCTTGTAGCTCCTGAACGCGCTGAATGTGGTAAGCGTGGTAGCCTTCTGAAAAAAGAAAAGGACTATTACTCACCACCTAGGCAGGAAGAAGTCTAATACCTGGCATTGTATCTGTGATTTATGTTTTGTGTAAATAAAAAACAAAACGACATACCATTTTTCAATATCCTTAGAACTGAGGTCCGTGGTATTCCAGTCCTTCTGGTTATTGCTCTGGAACTCGTAGAAGAGTCTCTTTCTACAGCTGCGATGACTTCATCTCTTCTGTCCGGATCTACTCTGGGTACTCCTTCGTGCCTTTGGCTACGACCGGGGATACGCCCGGCCATCAGCGTATTATGAGTATTAATAAATACCCTATGGTCCGGGTAATGGTCCAGTATTTCTCCTCGCCGGTCCAGTTGTTGACGATATAGCCTTGCGGCTAAATGACCGTTTCCTTTGGCCATACCATAGTAAAAGTGCATTTCTGCGTACTGGCTTAGACTAAAATTACTCATGTTGCCGTCAGTAACACAAGCACAAGTCAGTCGTAAGGCAAATCGGAGTCCGTAACACAAGCACAAGTCAGTCGTAAGGCAAATCGGAGTCCGTAACACAAGCACAAGTTAGTCGTAAGGCAAATCGGAGTCCAGTAACAAAGCGAAAGTAGGTTCAAAATATCGGTATCGGAAAGAAGCAACGTCAAGTAGTATCACACGCGATGGAAGTGAGTGAACGACTAGCGGACGGACGATACAGTGAGATGCTACGGAGAATGTATGGGGAGAGGGGGGAGAGGGAAGTGCAGGTAAAAAACCCCTAGCGCGCACGGCTGACTTTTGTGGCCAAGACAGTAGGTCTTTCTCTTTCGTACTTCTACGCAACCATAACAGTGCGAAAGAGAAAGACCTTACTGGCCTGGCGCCTTTTGAAACGTGTTATTTATTGCTTTGTGTCATTGTGTGTGATTGGCCTTGAAGTAGATTTTGGTTTAATTCTAGCTTTCATAATTTCATGTCTAAAAACAGAAAATGAAATGTGTCACTGATCGTTCAATTTGAGATTATTTGAATGCTTTTGATGCCTTGCTAATGTAGGCCATAAAAATGAAAAAAAAAATAAGCTTAAACATTTTTTACGACAACATTTTTTTTTTATGCATTCTCACCTAACTAAGTTCTGAAGCCAATTTCGTCGTAAAATCGCCTATTAAGAACAACTTTTTTATTATTATTTGGTAAGCTGACAAACTGCTGGAGTTTTTAAAATTAGTTTGAACCAATGAAACATTAATTTTGTATTATTAAGAAATTTTTGAAAATTTTGCTCCGTTCAACTCAAACCTAAAATTTTTACTTTCATCCCTTTTTTCGGTAACTTGTAATGAATAACGTTGTGTAGTTGATAATAAAGTAGAAAGGGTGATTCAAGACGATCACTTTCGAGAAAAAATAAATAAAAAAACCTTACTATTAAACAAGTTACGATTATTTTAAGTCGCTCCGGCAGAAAATTCGAAATATACATTTAAAAAATCATAACTTCTAAACTACAAAAAATCGCGGAACATACATGGGGTATTTTCGGATACACCCAGGTGTAAGGAATCTAAAAAAATTTTTTGGACGTCACATTTTGGACCACCCTGTATTTGCTGTAATCACCATGCTTGGCAGGCGGATTAGTAATCGCAATAAGATGTTGTTGTTACATAGGTAAAGGCTGCTGCATGTCTCTTGAATATTTCTCTCCTTTGTCACCTTTTACGAAACCCGCGGGATCAAAGCTGATACCACAGGGTTCTGTGGCCTATTGCCTATGTCTTGGACTGTGTATATCTGATTCTTGGTTGGTGGTGGGTAGGTTACCATGTTCGCCTGTGGGTACCACCCTGTTATCTAAGACTACCCTAAAACAGCAGTGTTAGTACTTTTAGTATACCCTGCCTAGTATTACCTCGAAGCTTCTGTGTGAGCGCGCTTTTAATTCAACGGCTTCACCGCATCGCCACTTACTACGAGAGATTACTTGGGATGATGGCCGATTTCCAGCCAATTTTATAGCTATAGCCACTAAGAGGCAGAAAATACATAAACTTACTTTGACATTAATTATACAAAAGTTATCTGTAATACAGCTAGCAACTTTTCGAATGGATTTTTTGTCACATCTCCAATATAAATCATTCTTCCTTTATCATCAGTCAGGAAACGTCCATTGCTGGACATAGGCCTCCTTCATCGTACGCCACATCGACCGGTCCTGAGCCACCTACATCCAGTGACTCCCCGCAGCCTTAACCAGGTCGTCGGTCCTCCTAGAAGGGGGACGGCCTGGTAGACGTTTCCCGGTATGTGGTCGCCACTCCCCACCTGTTTTCAGTTCAGGAAATTACAAGCATAGCTCGTTCCATTACTCATTGAGTGACTTTGAGCTTGTTTATTTGGCCAACAGTAAAGGACCACGTTTCGGTTCCGGATGTCATCACTGGCAACACGCACTGATTAAATACTTTTGTCTTTAGACACTGAGGTATTTTGGACGAGAAGATATGCCATACCTTCCCGAAAAATCATACTGTAGTTCATCAAAATATCAATAAAATAAACATAATTACTTTAATTACATCCTTAATTACGAAAAACTAATAAATAGACCAAAACACCAGATCAATTATCATAACTGTACCGACCACATTTGTGTGTAAAAGGGTTATATAATTACAACGTAAATATCATTTAAATATATTTCAAAGAAAAATTGTTTTATATATAAACAATTAAAGGACAATGGTCGCTTTTTAACTTGTATCTTACTAATAATTAATTACAAATAAATAAATTCTGACCACAATGTCTCAAAACGAACTGCTTTTTGACAAATCGTTGATGAAAATTGACTACATTTATCGTTGGACAGGAGTTAATATAAAAAGCCAAGAAAGATCACGAAAAGATAACTTGAAATACAGAACGATATACATTATCAACTTTATTTGGCTTAATACCGATGTGCTTGGTGCGGTTTGTTGGTTTATTCAAGCAGCAAAACGGGGAGATAGCTTAACCTCGTTAACTTACGTTGCTCCCTGCGTGGCCCTTAGCTTACTAGCTACCATAAAAGTAATATTTTTCCTGATCTATGAAGACGAAGTCAACAATTTGATCACGACTTTGAGGGATTTGGAGAGGAAGCACAAAGAAACTGAAAATTCAAAAGATAAAGCGGATATTGTCAAGAAGGAATTAGATTTCTTGAATACAGTAATGAAAGTACTGAACTTTTTCAATTGGTCGTTGATATTTGCATTCCCATTGATGACTTTAATGCTAATGGGTCTGAAATATAATGAAACCGGAGAATTGGAGTTGATGTTGCCGTTTCTCATTGTATATCCTTTTGATCCATTTAATATAAAAGTTTGGCCGTTTGTATATTTACGACAGGTTTGGTCAGGTCAGTTCTTCCTTTGTTGCTTATAATTATTTGCATAATAATGTCGTAACCCTAAAGCTGAGGTAGAAAATAAACAATATAACAAAACGGGAGCAGCATGAAATAATGATCAAAGCTCATGTCCAATACGTACCCATGCTTGGGAATGGATGTTTTTGGGCTTTTAAACTTCTTTCCAAAATTAATTCACCTAATCTGACAATGGAGTAATTTTCGTAATAATTTTCGCACCATGTTGCATCACGCTGAACATCTTCAATTTATAGATATTGGTATTGGTATGGTATTGGTATTGATATTGGTCAACAATTTGATCCCAAAAAATGAGACCTTTTTCTACCTCAATCCGTCTCCCCTTCTAGACGTTAGGAATTTTTGTATGTTTTCGCCCTAAGTGGCCTGCATAAGTTTCTGAAGAAATCACTCACGCACTCTAGAACTATTATATTAATTGGACTATTAATTTGTCTAAGATTACATACATTAGAACACAAGTATTACAAATAACTTTACTTGCAGTAACACTGGTCATCTTGAAGATAGCGGCAGCTGATTATCTCTACTACATATGTTCAGCATACATTCGTGTACAGTTTCTTTTGCTACAGTATGACATTGAAAGGATTAGTGTACATCGAGTTGATTATCAACAATTTCGTCTTAAATTAATTACGTTAATCGACTGGCATCAAGATCTAATTCGGTAAGTCAATTTATCTTATATAAATTATGCAATCATGATAGGGTTTTCAACCATCAAAAATCATGTGTAAATATTATTTTCAGGTTGGTACATTTTCTAGAAGTAATTTATTCAAAATCAACTCTATGGAATTTTATTTCGAGTTCAATTCTGATATGTTTGACTGGATTTAATGTGACGGTAATAAATGTATAATATGACTTATGTTTATCATGTCTTTAATAACATTAAAGTATGTATTAACTTTTTTGCAGACGATTGATGACGTACCTTTCGTTATATCATTTCTAAGTTTTCTCCTCATGAGTTTGCTTCAGGTGTTTTTCTTGTGTTTCTTTGGAGACATGTTGATGAGATCTGTAAGTAGCCATTGTTTTGATTGTTTATATTACCGACTTAACTGAACAATTACTATTGATATTCAGGTTTATTTGTTTCCACGTGTCATTTTATGTTGTCTCTATTCTCTAAACTAATACAACTTGCTCATTGTTTATCTATTTTAGAGCACTGACGTTGGTTTCGCTGCATACAATTCCAACTGGTATTTGATGAATATTAAAGCATCGAAGGATTTGTTTTTAGTTATTTCCAGGTAAATAAATACTTTTTTAAACGAGTTTCATACAATTCTGTTTAATTATATATACTATACTGCTATACATTGTATTATTTCAGATCCCAAAAACCTTGTAAACTATCTGCTTATGGATTCGCTGATGTCAATATCAATACATTTACAAGAGTGAGTTGCAAATCATTTTAACATTTGTATTAATTATAAATAAGTGAATTAAGTACAATTTAAATTAACTGGTTTATAAAATAGCTAGAAAGCGGCTTTGGCTTCTTTAATGGTACTTTATGCTGTCAAAGGGATTGTTGTTCAAAATTTCATGTTTTTTGATCAGAGGCCGGTTGATATGATAGTCCGCCTTTTATAAATACAGCTTTATAATATACTTAAAGGTGTATATAATAAGTAAATAATAGTATATAGTAGGCTTTAACAATATAATTATTGACTTATGGCAATAAATTGCCTCATTCAATTAAAGCATCCTTGTTTTCTAATGTTTTTTCTTCTTCTTCGTTTTCTTCTTTTTTAATGTCCCTCACCATCAGGTGAGACAATGTTTCAATGCAAAATCATCGATACTATTATTATACAATAAGTAAATGTCTCTATTTGTCTCTCTGTTTGTTTGTAGGCAACAAACAGAGAGAGTGTCTGTGACTTTTTTTGCAACAAAGATATTGCAGTATCAGATGCAAGTGCAGTGCAGGTCTAGGTAACAAAATTTGGTACGAACGTAGCCTAAGGCCATTTTATTATAGCTGTAGTGTTCCCTCACATAACCCAACTCTTCCCCTAAGGAGTCGGATATCTTTTGAAGATTCCCCTTCGTTAAAGAAAGTGTTCCCTAATATCGTAATTTTTGAAGTTCAAGCACACAGAATGCCGAAGTGATAGTTGTAAATAGAAAATGAAAAACTGAGTACGGGAAATCAACTTTATGTATACTTCAGGGAACTAGGAAATAAAAAATAAAAGTACACGTCGGTGCGTGAGGATTCTATACTAGATACTACCTATATAAACTAAAATAATTACTAGACTTACAAATATCACCATTATAGATTTTTTTCTTTTACAGATATTAAGCACATCGTGGTCGTATTTTGCTCTGCTGCAAACGGTTACAAAAAATAATGATTTGAGTCAGTAAAAATTATAAAAACACCCGCTGAATTTTCTAATAACACTTTTTCTTTATAGAGTTATTTAAAATAAAATGTTATCATCAGCCAGGAAATGTCCACTGGTGAACATTGTCTTCTTAGGCCACACCGATCGGTTAATGTAAAATGCAATAATCCTCTGTTAATGTCATGCAAAGAGAAGAATAGAAGTTGGCAGCAGCGCCTACCTACACATCAACAACATTTCGCCAGCTAACTGTGGTGGACTCACTTAGCTGATTACGATGATTAATTATGTGGGAGTAGAAATGATTCGTTTGAAGCTAAGCTTTTAACATTATTTAAGTATTGTAAACACACAGGAATAATTATAAGTACTTACTACATGTATAAACATCACGAATTGTTACAGAATCACGCCCAAAAATTAAAAAAGTAATTTGATTTTGATAATGTACTTAGTTCTCGATTTTATATTCACTTTTGAAGATTATCTTCAAAACACTGAATCGAAATTTATTTTTGACATTTAATTAATTTACCTTTTTTAATTATTTATATATATATATTTATATATATATATATTTATATATAATTCCATTAAATTATATTTTGCTTTAATTTTGACATTTTATGCTTTGAGTTTCATATCTAGGTTAAGATACATTCAAACACAAAATCGTTTGTGAATAAATGAAATGAAAAGTAAGGACAAATGTGACACGCATGGAGATTTTCGAAGCTGACTGTACCTGTGTTGCCATTAAAACCTATATGTTTTCACTAACTCTATTTTGTTATTATAGTACGAGAGCCCACGACCAAAACCATGTATCATAGCAATACGGTCGAAACTGTATAAAATCGTCAAATTATATGATTCTGAACCCGACTAGGTGGATAATAACATCAAGAAGTGTAAGCAACTGCGTGGGAGGCCATTTCTGCTGTGTCAAAAAAAAAGGTGGTCGGTACCACAGCAATATGTCTGATATCGAAAATGATAATAGATTTTGTTGTTTTATGACGATCAAGTTCGTTTTCAGAAATTTTGCGCGTAGCATATAGCCTGAGCGCATTTTTAAAAATGTTGAAAAATTTAGCCGACCTGTATCATAGCAACCCGGATATATTTTTATTCCAACTTTTCGTATGGCTGCTAGGATTATAAAAAAACAGTTTTCAGAAATTTTCGATGTCGCATATACTCCCAAAAATGAAAAGAGCGTTCCCGGGTCGCCTAGCAATCGCCTCAGCGCTTGTTATTTTTTCGCTTGTTAACAACGCTTACAAAGATTGTCATGCGGTGTGCGATTCGGAAATGAAAAATGCCTGACCTGAGTTGTGTGTTTTGCACAGAAAAAATAATTGAGAAAGTGAAAAAATTTACACATGAGAAACTGCAAAAGTGTAAACAAATATCTGAATACCGGAGTACAAAGCATAGTGCAAGGAAATCCATTTACTCAAAAATCAAGTTACCACGTGATCTGGATGCGGACGTAGGCTATCATTCAACGTGCTATAAGAATTTCTATGATGATTTCTAAAAGTTTTCTGATAACGAAGGTGCTACACTAAATTTTTCTGATATAAATGTTTTTTACATCCAGACAAGTTATTTTATCGCGTCCAACAATTTTCAGACAGATTGCTATGTTACCGATCGGCAAAAATTTTTAACATTGGCAAAACAGTCTATAAATTTAATGGGTTCAATTTTTCATCTGAAAAATATTTTTTTCGCATCAACTAGTCCAAATCGACTCGTAAAAAAGATTTTCAGACGGATTGCTATGATGTTTTTTTTTATACCATTTCTAATTTTTTAAAGTAATCGTCCGGATTTGTGCTACACTACTGACTTCTGAAAAACCTGTTTTCGGTATCGTACAGCTATCATCCAACTACAGTCCAAAAATCAGACAGATTGCTATGATACGGGCCGGTAAATTTTTTTAACATTTTTGAAAATTTGGCCGGGTCAAACGCTACGCGAAAAATTTCTGATACTGGTATTTTCGAGTTCACGATAATCGAATCGATCAACTTGATGCGGTTGAGGCCATATTGCTATGGGACAAAAATTTTGGTCGTGGGCTCTCTTACTATTACTTTGTTATAAAAAGGTATTGTCTCAATCCGAGCCACCCTCGACAAGATTGACAGCCAGTGCAAACAACGTAGCATTTTGCTTCGCGCCATTTTTTGCAGAAAGCGCGGGAAACGAGAATATTTCTACGTTCACACGTCGGCGGACAACTGAATAATGGTGCAAGGTTTTATTGTCCGTGATAAAGTATACGCAAGTTTAGGGATTTTCCGGTCTATTTTCCGGATTATTAATAGGTTTTCGTGGTTGTGTTGTGTTTTAAGAAAAAAAATATAAAGGGAATTCGTTCAGTAAGCTTCCATACTTTATGTTGCTATAGTCATTTAAAAATAGAATAGAGCTGGGTTTGTTAAGTAATTACCTAAAAATAGGAGATCGGTTTATAGTGTCGCGAAATGAATACAATAGGCGTTACGCAGCTAATGGTTCATAGATGGCGCTTTGAACAATAATAGAAAATAGTGTGTACAAATGAAAATTGTGATTCACTGTGAAGTTGTGTTTTAATGATACTCATTTCGTGACATCACAATCCGATATCCTATTTTTAGATAATTACTGCACAAAGTCAGTTATATCATTTTATAAGATTATGGTAAGCGAAAATTATTACGAAACATCGGCGCATAACCTTAATAAATTTAATAATCATTGTAGACAGCAATATTACAGGAGAACCTTAGAGATGTAGTACAGTTTTGTAAAATAAAAAACATGTAAATGTGTTCAAAAAGAACTGGAAATCGACTTCAATTGCCCTGAAAGTCTACTTTTACTAATTCAAATTTGAGATTTATATAGTTTTCTCATGGGTGCCGCTGTCAGAACTGAACCAACGGGAAGCACCACCTTTCAAATAAAAAAACGAATCATCCAAATCAGTTCACCTGCTAAAAGTTCTGAGGTAACAGACATAAGAAGAAAAAACATACGCGTCGAATTGATGGCCTCCTTTTTGAAGTCGGTTAAGAAACTTGACAAGCAAACTGAGTTATGCGGCCAGGAAAATGCGTTTTATTTTTAATTATTATTTCTTTATTATCAGGTAACAAAGACCCATAGTATATATTAAGTATAATACAATAAATTAACACACAATTATTACACATAAGATAATTATATAAACCTACATTCCGCCGCTCTGGTGCGCTATCCTCGCTCGGAAGCGACGGTACATTACGCCCTTGCCAGAAGTCCTCCCTCATGAAGGTCTCCAGCTCGCAGGTCTGGACTCGCACCACGAACGACTTGAAGGATGTGTTGTGGCGTGACTCCAGCTGCTCCACCCTCACGAGGTAGTTGGACTTCTGTTTTATGTTACTTACACTGTACGAATCGCGCAGAGCCGTATTTTTTCCTGACATTCCTTTATCGGTCGATCTAATTTTAAATTGTATCTCAAACTAATTTGTTATTGACTAAGCCGAAAAGAATGTTATCCCTTCCTCAACGCAACGCAACTAAAAGGATCGAGACAACCAGTTTACTATAATTATTGCCCTGCACAAAACCTAGCTTCAGGGTACGTTTGAAAACCCAACATTAAATAAAATTACATCGGATCTCCTTGGTGCCTCAGGTAGCAACGACGTAGAAATTCACAGGCCGTTGCGTTGAGAAAAAAAAGGTAGAGTTTTCTAAGAATTCGACTCCACGAAAGGTTCTTTTTTGTGCGTGTATCAGACCACTTTTCTTTGACTGTCATGTCGTTATTCTATTTTTGAAATTGAATAAATATCGGTTTTGCAGTTCGGGGAAAGAATATCAATAGTTCAAGATGAAAGATTATAGAGGTACATATACTGACAAAGATGTAGACATTTATAAGGCAAACTAAGCCAGAATAATGAAGATCTTTTTGAGGTCCGACATTGTTTTTATACTCAATTCATAATAATAGGTTCCATAAGTCCACTGTTGGACATGATCCTCCCTCATAGATCGCTACGACGGACTTTCCATAAGGGGATGTGCCAAAATCACCTTGCTTGGCAGGTAGTGATCGCAGTAAGATGTTATTGTCCCTTAGGTTAATGCTGCTGCCCATATCATGAACATTTTTCTCTTAGCCGCCTTTAACGACTACCACGAGATGTCATAGGGTGGTAGTCATACTGAAGTAAACAGATTAAAAAGTGTATTCATGTTTTTAGCTACAAAAACACATTTTCCTGCAAATATTGTTCTAGGTACACTTAATTTGCATAAATACTATAATAATTGAGTGTAGTCTAATTACTACATAAAACTGGACGTGTACCTCAGACCACACTGTCGCCGGTGAATACCTGTCATTATGAACCGTAAATATGTATATTTTACGTTAAAAAACCCGGTAAAAACTGTAAGAAATTGTAGCTTGCCGTCAAAGTTGCAGTTATGAAGCTACGAGATTGCTTAGAATTTTGCTGTGGCGGTACTCAGTAAATAGCTGGCTAATAATAGTGCATAAACGGGCAGACTAACGTGGAGCTATACAAAATATAGCAAAAGCTAGGTTATAGAGCGGCCATATTGGAAAAATTATCATAGAGGAAGTTTGCTCTAGAGGTATAAAGTCAACCACACGTCAAAAGTTTTGTATGCTGGGCATGTTACACGATGCGCACTAGACTGAGTGACTTGTTACCATCTGGTACAAAATTGTACCGGTCAAGAGTGAGACTGACTCGCTCACTATAAGGGTTACCAAGCGTTGTACAGATAATATTGCCTTGAAATAAAGTTCATTTTCCTGACTGAAAATCTAGGTTTGTTAGTCTAGTTTTTTTGACGATTTCTGAAATATATGATAATTCCTATAATATTTCGGTCTACGATCACATTGGAAACGTCGAAAATTTATAAATACCCACTTTGGCGTTGGGGGTTAAAGAGAACTTGTGACTAAGAACTGAAAGTATCTAGCGGATAAGTTTGCCAAGCTGTGATGATATCCGCCATACATACTGCCCCATACAACGATAATAATTTAGTAAATTATACAACCCTAAAACAATATTCATTTCAAACACCATAGAAAACACATTAGAAGAATTTCGAAGAACATTTTATGGGGCATAGTTGCACGTTAAAATATGTTTAAATCCGTGTGGTCTCGGCTTTACAATATAGCTACCCCATTTTATCCCGAGGGATGAGCATGGTGACATATCCATTTCTGGAAAGCACTGGAAATCTATTTAGTCCTGGCAATATCTAGAGCTAGATCAAAGAAAAAAAGTAAGAACTAAAACTAACACCAATAATGTTTAATAATAGCGCCATCTATTAGGACGTAGTGAAGTTTGTTAAATAAGGAATAGTAACCTGTTTTACCGACGCATTGACAAACTGTCATGGCGCGCGTCCGTGTACGTGACCATCGTAAAATAATAAATAATGATTCTCAGACGGATTCTTTCGATTTATAACACGAGAAACGGTTTCAATCGATCAAAAATATCATGATTAATGTGTGCTAGTTGGAGTTTGGTGAGTGTGATTGAAAATGGACAAGAAAAATGCCATTCGAAGAGCCAAAAGGCCGTCGAAAGTGCTTGAAGAGAATTATTGGGACTGCAGTGTTTGTACGTACAGAAATAATGCAGAAGCATTCAAATGTTCTATGTGTGATGTCAGAAAAGGTAAATAATATAACTTTTTCCCATATTTAGAACCAAAATGTAAAAAATCTTGACGTCTTTTGCACGTCTTTTGACTGTTTTTACGTTTAGTATTTAGTAAGTACGCTATATTCTGTAGACTAATTATTAAAAGGATCATTTACATATGATTTGCGTTAAAATAACTATGTCGTATGACTTTCTTAACCTTGAGTTCCTGAGGTTTCAAAGAAGGTTCATTGTACCCAAGAATATTGATTAGATAAAACCTTCAGTTGTCCTATTAACATTCCTAGATTTTGGCTTGTTGGGTCCTCGTTATATAAGTTATAACTTTATAGTAAAATTCTAATGCTAACTAAGTAAAATTGATACACTAAATAAAAAAATAAATATGCTAACCATATCACAGATCAAAGTAAATTGCAAGTTTTACGTAACTGTTACAATTATTCTGTATTGATATTAATGGAAATAAGAATGAATAAATTGTTTTCCAATTTCAACGATGCTCGGTACTCTAAAAATGTAAACAAAATTCATGTTATACAGTAAAAGTAAGTAGTACTAAAATAGTCCGCGAGACCATCTAGCGCTACTACTGAGTATAACCCAACCAATGTGAAAGTAGTTTGTGACTACGTTTCCACAGCCCCATAGACCACTTCTCAAATTAGCCGTTAACTTCTGGCGCTAGTTTTTGTATAGGCCGACCAAATGTAAAAGTGTTTTGCGAATGCGCTTCTTAACTTTACAATCACTTCTTAAATTAGCCGGTTAGAACCCATTGACCTTTCGTAAATTGAAATTACTTTCTACAGAATTTGGATCAGCTACAAACCTATGACTATTATTGCATCGATATTCAGATATATGTTGTTTTCTTAGAGTGGTTTGTCTAATTCTAAGATAACATTGAATATTAATTATAATTAGTTAATAAGGTTTGTATATTATGACATTCATGGCACGCGCAGGCCTAATTTTTTTTGAATACAGTGTACTTTTTTAAATACAAAGAACATCCTTAAAAAGTTAGAAGAATCGCAGCAGTATTTATTACAGCCCACATAATGAGAGCTATTAAACACGAGTGTGCTTTTATAATAGGAAAACACGAGTGTTATAATGGCTAAATTAAACATGTGCATAAACTCATGTCTTTGTTGTTAGTTAGCTTTGGCGAATAGTGACGAGAGTAGGTTCGAATCTTGGTCGTGCAGTTTGTTCACAATCATTTCAGATTTGATATATTCGGATAAACGTTTCGTAGAGAATATGAATAATTAACATACTGACAATCATAATAGTACGGTAATATTTGCCCAACAATGTTCTACCGATAAAGTAAGTCATATTGAAAAAACCAACTTTACTTTGCAGCTAAGTTACATACCCTATGTATGGCTCTCAACTACAAAGTTATGTTTGTAAACATAACAAAAGCTATTTTTACTTTGTTATAATAATAAATCAAGGTTTTCAGATTTATTCCTATATTTGTGTTGTAAGACCTTGCTCCATGCCCAATTTCAGGATTCTAGGTGAATGGAAAGTACCCTATAAGTTTTGGTTCCCTTGTATTTTGTATGGAAATGGTCTTAAATACAGCTATATCTTTTTACTGCGTTGACCTATAAGTATGATTTTTCACAGATTCAAAGGACGGCAAATTTGAGTATTCGATATTAATTTCAACCTGATATCTCCACGCGTTCCTGTGAAAAAGGGTATTGACAGACAGACAGACGGACAACAAAGTGATCCTATAAGGGTTCCTTTTCTTTTGAGGTACGGAACCCTAATTATGTAATTCTGACTCCGTTACGACGTCAAGAATGGACTAACAAACAACTAACTCACTTTCGCATTTATATAGGTAATATTAGAATGGGTAGTGTAGCTATATCTGGGCAAGCTACACGTTTAGTTTTGTAACTAAACTTTTACACAGGCTATATGCACCCCTTCTAACCTTCAAGGGAAGGAACAAGTGTTATCTAATGCAGGAACTGTGTCGAGAGGTTTTGTTCGAGGGGTGTTTCGAACAGCCCTGAGCGGAGCGAGGCCCGAGTCTTGTACAAGGGCAAAATCTTCTGTATATGTTTCATACGAAATGATTAACTAGATATCTATATATAAAACAAAGTCGGGTTAGTTACTAGATATTTAGCTAAAAGTTAGTTGTTGTGAACATTATGTATGTACATTCTCGTACACGAGTCGTGTTGGGTAGAGCGTCAGTCCTTGAACAATCGAAGTCTGGGTTCGATCCTGGCTCGTACCAATGAGTTACAATTTTTTATATGGAATTTCTGTACGAATGATAAAAATCATTACCATTGGCTTTTGGCGAAAACATCGTGAGGAAACCTGCACACTCCTGAGAAGAAATTCAAAGGTGTGTTTGAAGTCTACCAATCCGCATTGGGCCCGCGTGGTGGATTATGGCCCATACACTCTGTAGGAGAGTAGGCCTGAGCCCCTGTAGCAGGGACGTTAGGTTGTTGATGTGAGTCGTGACCTTAAAAAACCGTTAGTCCTGTAAATCAGCGGCTCCCAAACTGTACCAATCCCTCACTACTTCAATTATTTAATGACAAATGTAACTGATTCACGGATTCATTGAGCATGTAATAAGGAACTGTTGTTCCGCGGAACACACTAAGGCTCATATTAATAAACTCATTCTTATCTAGAGCTTAAGGCAATCTCGCTAGAGATCTTCTCATCGTTGAACAACACCTTAAGGCGCTGACTATAGCCAATGACCTTGAGCGTTTGGATTTTTAGCTACGATCGCAAACTCTTTCGATAACGTCGCGCCATACATGTGCGGTGAAATTGTGTACTAATAAGACTTCAAGCGCGTCAGGGACAGAACGCGCGCTAAGAATGGCGCTAAAAGTCATACAAATATTTATCTTCTTTTTTTGGGTTAGGAATTGAATAAAACATTGAAAAATTAAAGCAGAATTACGTATCAACACTTTAATGATCTTTATAATTTTTTAAATGTATTTTTATGTTTTTTTATTATTGTAAATTAGTATTTATTTCATCCCTTCCTTCATAGTTTCGCTAGTAGACAGCATGTATTTAAATTTTATTTTGTTTATTATATGGAGGTCATCTTTATGCTCTTTACGTACTTACTACACCAAAGGGGAGACCTCATTATTCCAAAATCCAAGTTTGTTTCAAGATTGTTGTTTTTTCATAGACTTATGAAAGTTTTAGAGTTTTATATCCATATAAATTTTCAGATTTTTTCAGATTCCAGAGAAATTTTTTTCATAGACTTATGAAAGTTTTAGAGGTTTAACGTTAAAAATCATAAATTTTAGAAAATAAACCACAATTTACGCATGTAACTTTAAAAAATGTTCCATATTGCATATTTTTAATCACCGTTTTTTTATGTGTTAAAAGTTTGTTTTAATAATATTTAATATTTCTCCCTCTTCAGAACAGTACCAAGTAAGTACTTACTCACGTCACGTGTAAAAGTAGAGAATAAAAAATTAATTATAAAAAGTATAAGAGTCTCATCCATTAAACCACATAATGTGTTAGTAATATGCAACAACTTTTACTATGGGGACAACTCGACAAAAAAAATCTGCTATTTTATACAAATCGTCCTACTCGACCAAAATGTATAAAGCTATACCTACACCTAGGATTGAACCCACGACGATGTGGTTTTCTAGAACCACCATTTTCCCAACTAGACTGTTTAGACAACGTGAGCGTGATTGAAATAGCTCACCTTATTGATCGAGTAGTATTTTGAACTAGTGAAATACTCCAATGAATCATTTTAAAACAATATAGGTAGATTAGGTACTTACTTTATAACTTCCATAATTTGTTTCTGTTTTTTAAGATATAATCGCCTCTTCCCCAATCTTCTATTATTTGTTTTATTTTCTATTTTTATACAGTACAGATTATTATTATTTTACATTTATTTACAGTTTATATATCAATTTACAAGCAAACACAAATATTTTAGCTAAAAACAAATACTTCTATGTACAAATTTGTATATTACAATATATTTACAAAAAAATTGTTTTCCGCTTTGGTCAATCCAAACGAACGGAGCGCAGAACGAAGAGCGACATAGGTCCGTCTAGCAGCGCGCCTCAGCGATCACTGTCGGTCTCGGTACAAGTAAGAGAGATGCAAATAATGGTGTGAGCGCGCGCTGCTGAATTCGAGTTGTGAAATAAAACAAAACGAAATTGTGTAGAAACTAATTACTTAATCAAAAATCGGAAACAACGGCAAAATGGAAAAACGCCTTATGAATTTTTTGCAATATTTTTTACAAAAAACACTTCACACATTAGCCGTATCGACTAAAGATTTATGACCGTTGAGAGCTGATTTTGGACTCATTTTCTATCGAGAAAAGTTTACGAAATCGTGTTTTGAAAACAACAATCTTGTTGGAAATATGCTGAATAATGACATATTTTCATTTTGGCGTGATATGTTGCATACTTTTTGCCAGCGACAACCGAATATGATGGCATTTAGCTGATTTCAGCGTCTTAAGTACTAGCTGAATTAATTAGCGGTACTAATTTGAGTTCTACTCATCTCTATCTCTAGCACATTTATAGACGCCTACAACGAATGAAATTAAATGAGTGAACGAATGACTTCAGTTTTATGCTCAGGATTGGGCACAGTAAAATAATTTATCGAAATAACGTAAATTGTGTATCGAAATAACCGTAATTCAATTTTAGAAATTATTATTTCGAAATCCTTGCTAACTTTTTGACATATAAAACACGTCTTAAGTCATCAAATTACCACACTTAGCGTTGAGACCGGAAATCTGTGAAAATCTCATGAAAACGTTGTTAAATTCTGTGCATTAAGTAGCTGCTTGACAGCTGCGAAAAGCTGCGACAGACAGCTTAGAAAAAATTCCTCAAACAAGACCGAGGTTGAGAATCAGGTCTTAAGTAGTGTTTATTAATTAGAGAGTTATCTCTGCGAGCTCTCAAGCTAAAACTCTGTCTTAAGCAGCGTTTATTAACACTGGCCTTGGAATCCCTGTTCTAAATCGTTTGAAGAATTATCTAACAGTAAGCTCCTTGGAACTACACGCATTCCCGCAACGAAGTCGCACAGGATTCCATGTAATGCTCTCCCCTTACAACCCCTAAAGGGTACAAGCGAGTGTTGAGTAATGCGGGAACGGTGTTGCGGCGCGCGATCGGGACCGCGGGGCTCCGGACACGGACAGACGATGGCGGAGCCCGAGTAGGTACTCTTATTGTACGGGATCGCAGTATCTGTTATTTCGGAAGCCCAAACGACAAGTAGCAGATGTAATGATTATTCGGAAATTCCTTTTTTAGTAACTTTTCTACACCATCAAAGGGATCGACGGTCAAATTTCATACTAAATAAATAATAATAAAATATAAATAAATATGTGTTTTTTACGTAAACTCCTAATTTTTTACTATAAATAATAGTAGACATTACCTTTTAAATATGGAATAGAATGGAGAAAATGGAATATTTGTGTTTTATACTTGGCCTTTGATTTGTCAATCACACAGGGAAGTCTTTTTAGACGTTGGATTGCTTAGTGATAATGATCTAGTGTACATGTTTTTAATAAACAGCGGTTATGTAAAACAACTGTCCACTGTCCAGCTGCATTGTCATTGCGCTGCATTTAAATAAACTGCTACCTACTGTACATCTAAATTACCCTTTGAAATAAACACAATTGATACATAATATAAATTGAGTAGATTAGTGAACTACCACCGACGACGTGTCATTCGTTCCACTTTGACCGGGTAATGCGAACATTTGCCGCAGGGATCGCACATCTACACTCTTCGTTTCCACTGTTCCGCTGAAGCTTACTGTAAAATGTTCTGTCATCTGTTGCTTTTAAATAGCTAACTAAAAATATATTTTCAAAGTATTTTTATTAGAAGGAAGGTTATGTTTGACCACAATCAAACCTGATGTTAAGTAAGTCGATTTTGTCGTGGGTTTATATTCAATTAACACCGCTTGCCTTTTTCAATATTTTAAACAAAAACGTTGCAAATTTTTCTAAACCCCGTTTCTTAAGCGTACGCTCTCTGGCCAAAAATCCACATAGAGCAGTAACAATGGATAGTAGTTTAGTGAACCACCGACGCGCCACACAGCTCCGCTTCAACTGGGTAATGCGGATATTCCCCGGCGGAATCCCGTCTCTGCTCCTAAATCTACCCTTTATACGGCCCCTTTGTTTCGGAGCCGTGGCTTACTGCTGGCGTTTCTACAAATACCCAACGACTCTGTTACAACAACTAGCGGTTCTCGAATTTTTCTCGATTCTGATCACAAAACATAGAGGTGGAAAACCGCATTGAAACGGCAGATTATCATCGTCTGGAATGACGACGTGGCTTCCGAGGTGCTTTTGTCTTCTGTAGCATCCCAGTGACATAGTCTCATAGTCATGTCTCCTAAACTGCAGTGCCAGTCTCGACTTAGATTAGAACCACGCAATGTCATGTCAGGGTCGTAAAAACTCAGACTCAGAGAAAAATCAGGTGGCCGGCAAGCTTGCCTGCCTACGTATCAACAACATCTTACTGGATTGACTTATGCAGCTGATAATGAACCAACAAAAAACTGTTTTTAATGACATCTTCTACTCTATGCCATATTGCATTTATGGGTGACACGTCTTATTTCAATTTCCAGCTCAAGTCGTTTCAACTTGTTAATTCAATTCTTCACATTTCGAGAACGCGTCGAGTTTTCTTAGTGAGGGTTGAAGTACAGGTCTGGGACAGCGATTTGGTGCTCCCTTGGGACCCTGCCTCTACACATCGCAGCTCCTTTAGTATATTTCGAGTTGTAGTCCTCTCCTGAATTATTTCTAAATGCTACTTCCGTTGAACGCTATACGACCATTCTTTTGAAGTTGGGATGGGATTATTGTAGCGATGGAAGATGTGGTTGGTCGTCGTTTCTTTGGACATTATTTTACCTTGGTAAGAAGAAATGTATATGGAGAATGGTCTTCTCCACAGACAAAACAATATTCTCACCTGTCATTATCAGAATAAGTCTACTTATGAAGATGAGCGTCCCCATAGATCTCAACGCGGTGTCCATGTCGGGATTCGCCACCACAACGTTTCGTAGGCCGGTCACTGAACACAGTAATATGTTCGCGATACAATGTTAAATGTCTAGACGTGTCTTAGATGTTTCCCTACTCGGGGGATTTTTCCGTACTACTACTACCTCGATGATGGTGACTACACCCTTGGACTCATAATTCGGACGTCCCGGGTTCGTTTCGCGCACCTCACAATTTTCTTTGTCCACTAGCTATTACAAAGTTACCAAAGTTTACTGTCAAACAAAATTATTAACTTTGTGTTCCGGTTAGGTAGCAGAGCAAGCTACTCGGTAGCTGGAGTCTTCTAGATGAGTACGTTCTTCAACCAACAACCTTATCGCCATCAGGTGATGAAAGTCACGCCCGCGTGGTAGACTATGGCCCATACACTCTCTGTGGGAGAGTATGCCTGAGCCCCTGCTGTGGGGATATACAGGCTGTTAAGCATCATGATGTGATGAAAGTCAAGTGCAGATTTATACGCAAAAAGGATGGTCAAATTCTAAATTTGAAACTACCCAGACAAGCTTCCATAGGATCATTCATAGGGGTGCAAAGCGTGTTTCAAACATGTTAAGAAAAACTTTGCTTTTGTGCAGGTACATCCACTCGTAAGCCTCGCATCAACCCTGCGCTGGTGGCTGCCCAAGCCTCAGGCACGACTCCCACCAGCTCACAGAAAAGGCCCAGGTCAGCCAACTCTCTCAAGAAGAAGCGAAGACCTCCTCGACTTAGCAATGTTGATAGGAGTTCAGCGCAAACAAGAGAGGTAAACTATCCTTGGAATATCATGATCCATAGTCGGCGTTAAGGAGCTTGGGTTGGTTGGGGGTTTGAGTCTGCGTCTTGGAGTTATCGTTTAGGACGAATTTATGACAGTTTTCCTAAGCTATTGTATTGTAAAACAATATTATATACTATAATTATTAATTTAAGAGTAAAATACATCATAGGGTCTTGATAATTAGTGCGATTTTGTAGATAAATTCTTCTCCAAATGGGTATGTATTTTTTTTAAGTTCACCATCATTTGTGTTTTGACCAGGTAACAGTAAGCGGAGTGACGGTGGTGATAACAGAATACAAGCCCAAGAAATCAGTTTCAAGCAGTTCTAGCGATGTGGAATCTTCGAACGACGCGCGCCCATGATCCCCTGGTATCTCCCCTGCTGCGTCGATGGATCAGCTGTCTTTGCTGTAGGGGAGATATGGTGACGGTTGAGTCTTATGTAATAACTCTTCGCGTCCATGAAGTCCTGGTGACGGAAATTCTAGAAACAGATCTGATTCATAGCCTTCATTTAAATTTTGTTAAAATAAACTTGAAATGGCTGATTTCGGAAGAGCCTTATAGGGGGTGGGGTTTAGTTTTAAACAGAATTAAATTAAATTTGTGCATACGTAGAGCTGTTATAGAAATTGACTGTATAATTAAAATGTACCTTGATGCAATACGTATCTTGATATTGTTGTCTCTCAGTAAAGTTCCTTTTTCGACCCCTGAGTTTGCGAGGTTTTTACCTGATTTCCTAAAAAAAAATAGCAGCGTCGCGTTGATTTACCACATAAAAATATTTCAGTATAGTCCGTTCTCAGATACAGTGCCAGTACATCCGAACGGTATATGTGTTTATAGTAAATAAATAATGTACATAATTAAAAATTGTAACACGTCATGTGACCATAAAAATACTACAACACAACCTCACTGCGATGCATCAATATAAAATGCCAAATTCACCAGCAGGTGTACGTACACCACCGTTTGAGTTCGAATTTAGAATCCTTTGACTAGAGGCGGCGTGTGCCGTTTGGCATTTTTCAAAGGCGAAACTATAAATGAACGGACTATATGTAAGTATTCATATAATACCCCATTTAGATTAAACTGTTAACTCCTGTTTGAAGTTTCATCGTCCATCTTGCGGGTCGCCGTTCTTTATGACTAATTACTTTTCATTGAGATAACTAAATGAGATATAAAGTATAGAGGTATAAAGGTAAAGAGGTATAAAGTAATACCGCATACCAAAAAAAGGATTTTGTCTTGTTATTATATGTCTCGCTTCCGTGTTGTTTAAATGTAGGTAAAACTTAGCGTAGTTTCGTTTTTAGTATTATTTATTTTATCCTGTATAAAAATATATTAGAGTCTTTATCAATTCTGTAAATATGAAACAATGGAACGACTGGCTGGTCACTGCCAAAACGACTGCGTCATAAGTAACTTGGCAGTTTTAGTAGGCTTTTAAATAATTGGATATAATTGAATATATAAGGGGCTCTATTTTTGATTCGCTCGTGTGACAGCATCATCGCATACGACTCCCAAGTCGCATGAAAACAAGCTTGACCGTATTTTTGAATCGTTCGCCTCAGATGTTGCCAACGTAACTCGAAATGTTTAATTTGATCCGTCTCACGCAGTAAAATACAACCGGTAATTATCGCAACGAAAAAGTTACTTCAAATTTTAGCAAATGTATTATTAATAAGTGGCTACTTGAGGCTATTGGTAGAAAATAGTAACACTGTAAATTGAAATCAACTCTATTTTGATCATTAGAATCATTGAGAAAACGCAATCAATCAATTACATTACGTTAGTGTTTTAAGTTAACGTTTAGTCTCTCGCTCGCCTCCAATAAAGAGTGGTTGAGACCACTCGTAACAGAAGAGCGATTCAAAAATATCGAATTTTCGAACTAGAAATCGAGCGCTCGTGTCATCGAGAGAATCAAAAATAGAACTCCTAAAAAGACATCACACTGCGGTAGATATCGTCGCAAACCGATGTGTTTGTATTGTAAAGTTGAGGTACAGAAAAACATGTTTCAAATCTCATTACAATATAAGTAAGTGAATTGATAACAAAACATGTTTTCTTACAATTCTTTTTTTGAACCATTTACATGTAAAACGAACTAAGCGCCTAACATTTTTCTAGATAAATCGATAATAACTATTTTAAATTATTTATAAATTACCTTAAGTTACCAAATAACAAGATGAAATACAATTGGACGTTTTATTGTGTTCAATGTGTCGGTTAAGTATTTATTCTAGCTTTAAGTTGTATTATTTTATAATTTTTAACTAAAACCTAAATTAACCTAAGCTAGCCTTATCTTAAATAGGCGAAACATATGTATCTAGATCTGCAATTTGATTATTAAGTAAAATATTTTTAATGAAATTTATTTTGAGGTATTATTCCTTTAGCTTATGAAAGTATATTTACTATTGGAAAATATAGTTTCGTGTATCTTTTGTTAATTTAGTCTTGTATAATGAAATGAAATGATATTGTAAACATATGGTAACATTTAGTTCTTGTAATATTAGATAATTTATAGGATAAGTCTCTTTGAAATAAAATATTTATTGAAATATTTTCTTATGATCGTTCATTATTATAATTTATTTACATTGAAATGTTTTTGTTAAAATAATAATAGTGCTCGTATTTGACAACAAAATCACCTGATGTTAAGTGATGATGTGGTCTAGGGTGGTACTGTCAAGTGCAAAAATATACGCACACTTTTTTACCATGTCGTATACACTTGTTCACATATTTCTCTCAAAAGATACACTACACGAACAAGTACGGATGAATGTGGTATGGTGCCAAAAAGGGTACGTACAGTTTATCCTTCCTACTAATATTATAAGTGTGAAAGTTTGGATGTTTGTGACGCTTTCACGGAAAAACTACTGAATGGATTTGAATGAAACTTTACAATAATATAGCTTATACACCAGAATAACATATAGGCTATAATTTCTAAAGACATATTGTGTAAATTGTACAAAATCACACTTATAATATTAGTGGGATTACATGGGCAATTTGGGCATAACAAAAACGCGTTGCCTAGCAACCGACCATAGAATATGTAATTCGTATATACAAACTTTCGCGTGTATAATATTAGTGTGAAGACTATTTGAATGTACTACGTCAGATATTGAAATTTCTTTTGTTTCTTTAAACTATTAGCCAACGTAACAGAATAAACACTATTTTGTATCTTATGCTGGAAATGGAGATAGATGCCTTCTATGCCTATCGAACAAGTAGAATAAATCCTGAAGTACACGCGGACAAAGTCGCGGGCGGAAGCTAGTAACAAATAAGGTTCAAAATCGTTATAATCACACGCCGGCAACATTGTAAGCCCCGCGGTATAATGTCTTGTGGAATGTTTTGAAAGGAGATAAAAGCATGCCAGTTTTTAGAAGTGAGTGAGTGACAGAGAACTGATAAGAGTGAAAGACACGAATGACAGGAGAAAGAGAGAGAGAGAGAGAGAAAGTGACGATGACGTTTGGACGTGTGAGAAAATTCTGTAAAAATTTAAAAAAAAGTTCAAAAGAATTACAAGTGTTATCCGCCAGCCCTGTTCTGTAAGCTTTCTATTGTATAGCTTATTGTGTGCGAAAGAAGCTGCACGTGACCGTGGGCTTGAATCAGTCAATTATGTACAACATTCATATTTGTATCACAAGTTTCATGTATAAATTGTATAGCTTTGTACGTAAAAATAATATAGCAAAATGGAATAGCTGATACGTTGGAAAGTGAAGGAGTATTTTTGTACGGCGCATCTTTGATGCTATTAATGGGAACGATTTCATGTGAAGTCAGTTTGTAGCACTTTATTATCTCTTTCCTAATGTCAAAATTAACAGAGAAGGAGAGAGAGAGAGAGAGGAATATGGCAGATAATCATACAAGTTGTCATGTGTGAGATGACAACATAAACAGCAGTATTGCTTGAGTAGCGTTAGTTAACAAAAAGTTTAGAATATTAATATTAAATCATTGAACTAAAAAATATTAGTCAAATACTGTAATTTTTTTAACGATGTATCCGAGTAATCAGATTTTTTTAGAAATGTCAACAGCAGCTGTAATTTTCCAATGGAACTATAAATACATTACTGATTTGCGACGCATCGCAAAAGTGTAAATCGCAATTCCACGAATAATAATTGCATTGCAAGCGACGAAAAGTAGCTTCTGCCTAGCTCTTTCGGATTAGAGAGTTCGACCAAGATCAGATTGTCGTTAAAATGTGCACTATATGTATATTGCTTTTTGCGTCACGTTTCGTGCTATTGATAAAATTGCAACTTTTCCCAGTTTGCGACGTCGCAATTCGGTAATCGCCATTAATAGTGAATAGAATAACAGAAATGTTAACTCGATTTGTACATTTAGTGCTAAATGTTAATTATTTCTAAGTACCTATCCTATATGTAACAATAACAACCAATGTACTGTATATGTATATATAAAGAATGTGGAAAGTATTTACTTTGTTTTTATTTATACTACATAAATCCTTTCACTGCACAATAGGGATGATGTCAAAAAAAATTATTCCCTCATTCGAGAGACCGTGTGAAAAGATAAATGGCCTTGTCAAAGATTTTTCGATACGACTGATAGTTTTCCTAATATAACCCGTCGAAAAGTGATTCTAGTCACGTGGTGCAAAACTCTCCATACAAATCGGTACCTAGGCGTGACGTCACGGTTAAGTATTGAAGTATAGATAATGTATGAAACTTTTAACAATATTTGAGTTATCTCGTAAAATAATGTTTTTATGTGACCATTCCCTTACTAAAAAAATATTCACAATGTAATTAAAAAGCAAAACGTAAAATAATAATTTTTATACAAGCAAGTTGGTTTTTTGAAATTTTTGCGGGCTTTATAAGTGTAAAAGTCCAGAAAAAATTAAATAATATTAGATATTTTATTAAATTTTATAGGAGCTTTATAATGACCTTTATGGTTTAAAACTGTTTAAAATACAATTTAGTCCCAATCTGGTTTGGTGTCATCTAGCCTATTGTCAAAACATGGCTAAAACCTTGAAGAAAAAAAGTAAACTAGTTACTGAATATGTGCTAAATCTTCTATGATATTGAACTTGAGCTTGTATCAAATTAAATATCAAAGTAATTTTTTTTTAGTTGGCGGAAGCCTACCGTTGTTGAATCTGCATGTTCCTTTTACCACCAGTGCTGGGCTTTGGTACACCAACATGTACCCTTTTTGTACCATGTCACATTCACCCTTGTTCCTATGCATACAGTGTATTGAGGAAAATATCAATTAAACGTGATATATTATTGTACCAAAGTTGCGTACCAGCAAAGATAAAGGCAGTGTCTTATTAAATTGAGAAATAAAATTAATTGCTCGCTTCCATTCTTAGCCATATCCTCATGATAGCATGCCAAGTAACAAATTAAAAAAAAAACTACGCAATAATCGTTCGAAAATAAAATAAAACTTCAATTTTCTGGGTAAATGTGAGAAACCAACATGTTATATGTAATAAGACCGATATGTACCACATTTAAGCATAATAAAGAATTTGAATTTGAATATGCCGACAATACCTAACATCAGCTGATACTCTTTAAAATGTTGAATTGATTTTAACAAAGATAGCTAAGACCCGCAAGGAAACTTGCTTTCACGTTAAAAAAACAAATCAAAATCGGTCCATCCGTTCGAGAGCTACGATGCCACAGACAGAGATTGGCGTCAAACTTATAACACCCCTCTTTTTGCGTCGGGCTTGAAAATAAAAAGAAGAATTTTTGATAACCATTCCGTTATCAGATTTACGAATTGTTTTCTAGGCCTTCCTTTCAGACGCTATCTTATCCAGATATCTACAACTGGGCTTGAAATATTACAGGCAAAAAAGAACTGAGGGCTTGGCATAGTACGAAAACCCGCCGTATCTGGCTCGTCGGGCGGCGCATCTAACTGCCTCAAAGCAGGAATTAACGGTGATTCGGATTGTCCGCTGACAGGGCTCTGGTTGACAGGCCACCGCGGCGGCGCCTTTGTGCTGCCCGCCACGCTTTTTGTCGTGCGCGCGCGCAACGATGCAGGCTTGACAGAACCGAGAGATTGTAAGTATTTTATTTGAGTACGTATATGCATAGAGGTAGAGATCTATACTCAATAGATAATATAAGGTTTATGTGAAGACTACGTTATTCGTATAACTAATAATATAATAAATATAAGGAAAAAAAGAATAAAAGCTTCAAAGACAAAATGGAATGTAAAACCAAGAAGTTCGGCGTCAGCAAACAACGACGTTTAGCGGTTTTACATAACAACTGAATTTAAACCCGCGGAATTGAATGAAAATGAAATAAATGCAGCGGGTCAATGAATAGCACTTTTGTAAACACGCGTGAAATAAAACGACCGATTGTATTTGTCCTTCGAGGCTCTGTTTGGCATAAAAAGATATTTAATAGCCTCCAAAGTAGAAAGTAGGTAGTCAAAATAACGAATAAAACTAAGAGAAAACAGTGACTTAAAAGATATTTTTATTACATCACGGTCGCCATACATCAAACGGTTTTTAAAACAGTTAGTGGTTATGTGAAACAGCTAGTAAGTATGTAAAATAGCAAGAGGTTACGTAAAAGGGCTAGTGATTATGTAAAATAGCTACAAGTTATGTAAATTCAGATAATTTAGCAAGCCAACAGACATACAGATGATTTTCAAAATTAATTTTATTTATATCATTTAGTCTACTGCTGCCGTGAGACTCAATTATGTATTGATACATGCGGAATACTGCTGCCATTCTGAAATTCTCCCTTAGTCGCTTTTTACGACAACCACGTAATGAAATGAATTTGTCGCTGAGTTGGGTTCGCAGAGTGAAAAAGCCAAGTGAACTTACAACGTCCAGCACAAAATTGCTTTAGTTCTTGCTCTTTTATAAGTGCTCGAGAAACCTTTAAAAAAGCCCTGGAATGGACGGAGATAAAAAGCACAAGTGAAATTCCAAAGACGCACGGCGTTTTTGCTAGTTTTTTTTAACTTGGCATCCAATTCTTTAGACTTTTATTTCATTTTTATTTAATCTAATACAGACAAATTCATTGCCATTACAGGTGTACCCCAATGCGAGCGTGCAGTTTATTTATTTATTTAAACATATTTTTTTTTTGAAAAACAACTCATAGGTATACGGCTGGATTCGAACCCGGAACCCTCAAATTGAAAGTCCTCGACTTATTAACTGCGCCACCGACGCGTCTATTCAATTCAAGTACATTATCCGATTGGTTAACGGTGAAGGAAAACATCGTGAGGAAACCTGCACACTCCTGAGAAGAAATCCAAAGGTGTGTGTGAACTTTACCAATCCGCACTGGTCCCGCGTGGTGGACTATTATGGCCCATACACTCTCTGTAGGAGAGTAGGCGTGAGCCCCTGTAGTGGCGACGTATATAGGCTGTTGATGATGAAGTTTTTTAAAATATATATGGGTTTACACTTGACCTTTTATACCTGATGGATACTGCACCCAGGATAGTTACTTTAGTACAAAAAAGAAGACATGGTAGAAAGTAGCCATGGTAGCTCAGTTGGTATAGGAGTCAGTCCTTGAACAGTTCGATCCTGGCTCATGTCATAAAATTATGGCTTTTCGGTGAAGTAAAACATAGTGAGGAAACCTGCACACTCCTGAGTAGAAATTCAAAGGTGTGTCTGAATTCTACCAATCCACACTGATCCCGCGTGGTGGACTATGTCCCATACACTCTCTGTAGGAGAGTAGGCCTGAGCACCTGCTGCGGGGACAGTAGGACTGTGATTGATTATTTATTTGACTGAGTGACTTGGTTGTCGACAACATACTGCGATCATCAATTTTTTCCCCAACAGTTTCCTTCTAGAACATAACAAATAGGTCTGTAGTTTCCATTCAATTTTTCCAAACTCATTCAAGAGTTCTAACAAGCTTCTAATGTTGGACGGTCGGTAATCTTTTCGGAAACAGCGTGAGTCAAGATGAGACTGTTCGCGAGTCATGAGTCATGACTCGGCGCGACCAACCAGAGGTCGGTCGTAAACTGGTCGTAAAAAATACTTTTCACTTTAGGGCTGGCTCGTTAAACGCGCAGGTAAGTTCGTAAATAATTTTATGGCCGCCGAGTTAATGCTGGACTATACCGCGATGGCGCGGAATTGTTAGTATTACATGATATATTGTTTTATAAAAAAAACAACGACCATAAATAACGTGATAGATTAACAAAAGGCTCAGAATGCTTCCATACAAAGTTTCTTTTGCCATAATCTTTTAAGTATTAGCTTTTTGCAGTAATTACCTAAAAATAGGACATCGGAATGTTATATCGCGAAATGAGTAATTGAGTATCATTAATATACAACTTTATAGTGAATCATATTAGTTTTGATTTACCGTTCAAAACGCCATCTAGGGACCATTAGCTGCGTAGCCGATATTGTAGCTGACTATAGTTGTAAATATGATATCTATCTCACGACACTATAATCCTATTTTTAGGTAATTACTCATCAAAGCCAGCTGTTCTATTTTAAAAGATTATTTCAAAAGAAATTTTATATGGAAGCATATCTGTTTTAGAATGTACAAATGAAGGAAGCCCTTTAATATGACACCCCATTTTACCTAGTGACTCCATTTTAAAATTTCGGCTGCTATTTTGGGCCTTTTTAAATCATCATCATCAGCCGGGAAACGTCCACTGCTGGACATAGGCTTATAAATATAATCAGTTATATCACGTGCGTCACCTGTGGGTCACAATTACACATAACCATTCAAAATTACAAGTTGACAGCATTAGTAGTTGCTGAGATAATCCGCTGTGACAGATGGACGGACTGACAGACAGACACCAGAGCCCTAAGAATGGGTTTAGCGTATTCAATTCCACCGTATGCACCAGATGAGATAAGCCGAATTTTCGTATATACCTTCATTTTTGCGTTCTGAGAGTTGTCTCAAAAGCCTCATAAAATAAGGCGTCTGCGTCGTAAGTTTTTCAAGGTCAAATATAAAAAAACAGTTTTTCACGATTTTCTCGGTTTCTATTTCTCCAATGATGTTAACTTCTATATAAAATTTGTGAAACATAAAATAAAATTTTTGACTAATTTTATTTGAAACATTTTTGTATTCATTTTTAAAATTTATTACCTATTTTTAATAACTTCGATTTAGAGACATTGTACCTACCTACTGTAATTTACGCCGAAAAAACTATTTTCTATTTCCAAAAATTACGGCAACAGACATTTAGTATGAAACTTTTATCGAGCGAGTAACCTTATTCCGATCCCACTCGAGTATAGTCCAATATCTTAAATATCATACGTGGATATATCGTTCACAATGTATTTTAGGAAGTACTCTTAACCAGTAGTTAGCGGTGTACGAAATCTGACACTTTACCCACCGTTTTATATGTTTTGACCTTATGTGCGATAAAGATGGCCGATAAAAACTGGAACGAAAATTTTAGGCTATAATTTTTTAAATGTCACAGTATTTTTTATAGTTAATGATGTTACAGTTAGTGCTTTTCTTGCAACTTTGTTTGAAATTAAAGGAAAGGATACATTTATTTAGACATTTGGCGCGAATGCTCGTTCTTAGAGTACCAGAGAAATACAGCGTTATCTCTAGTAGTACCTACTCGAAAATTAAGGCCATCTGCTATAATTTATGCTTTTTATATTGACCGACTGCGAAAGTAAGTTTGTTTGTCCTTTCTTCACGACGTAGTGGAGAGTCAGAATTATTTGAGTTTTGTTTTTTATTTCTATACGGGAAAAACTTCAAAAAAGTCGTCTAAACTTTTGTAGCTGTTAATGTTGAAACTCCAAAAAAATTCGAAAACTATAACAGTTGGTTATTGCTTCCCGACTGTTCTTGCCTGTTTGTACGTAAGTATGTGACGATTTATATCCTACATTGCATTCTAGCATTCCGGTAGGTCTGTGACGGGCTTAAGAATAGGTCCGGTCCGGATTGGTGTGTGATCAGTAAAAAAGCAGCCCAGGGCATTTCCGCCCACGCACAGTGTTCCGTAGTTGCCCATCACGATAAATCCAAAAAATTTTCTTTTCCATGGTCAATAAACATATGTAATTATACAACTGGTCTTATAAAACCTAATTTTGAATGGAATTTGTATGGCGTTTTCATTTTGTATATCATCACATCTAGTATATCATCAAGTATATTTTGGTGGACTCGTCAACTTACAAAGCCAACTTAGCTGCTATAGTTTTTCTATTAACTTCAGTATATAGGCAGTTTATATGTATGTACATATTTATTTATAATTTATATATTATGTGAATCGTGTTTTTATTTATTGTTATGCTTTTTTTCTACATTATCTTCTTCTCTAATATATACTTTTTTGTTTTGTTTATGTACATGTATGTAGGTCTACTTACAGTATATTTATTTTTTGAAAGCTCCAGTGTGAGTGCCGGGAGAAATATCTTGTTAGGGATAGGTAACTCTAATTGCACAATTTTAGTTATAATGGACTTTGTAATTATTATTATTATGTGCAATAAACAATAAACAAACATTGTAGCTGATACAGCGGAGCGGCGGGGCGCTCAACAGTGACAATAATTATCACTTTAAAAATTAACATTTCACAAATTGATCCTTGAACCGAAAAGTGATGTTCCTAGACGCTCAATGTTTTTGAAAGAGAAAGAAAGAAAGAAAATAATTTATTCTATTTCAAGCTAAAAATTTAGCTATATACAACACATAATGAAGAAGAAAAACACACACATGACACATACAGAAAACAAAAACAAATAATTACAGCAAAATTAAGTTAGCTTGGAAAACGTCACCAGCTCAGAAAGAGCTATTCAACGATACCCACACAACGGGGTGGGGGCAATAAAATATTGTATCCTCCAGTTACTTGTATGGGAGCTACCTAAAAAAATAATTTTTCAATATTGGGTTTTATTCCACCATTTTGTTGACGTGATTAATATGTATACCCGTACCAAATAACAGCTTTCTAGTAGTAAATAGTCTCTAAGCTGAGCCGTGGACGGACATACAGACAGATCGAAACATAAGGGTTCCATGTTTGACTACGGAACCCCAAGTGGCGGAAAATCTATGACATTTTAGACGGACGGCGCCGTATATCTCCCCTGTCATTTTAGCACGTCATATACGCTCGCATTATTTTTATAGCCCACATTTATATGTCAGAGCACGTATAAAGATGTCACCGGATCGTTCATTACGGCCCGCGGGCTGTAGTGAATATGACGGAGATAAAATATTCCGTTTTTTTTTTACCTTAATCTAGTCTAGTAGGTAAAATATAATAATTTTATGTTCGGGTCACATTAAATGACCCGTGCCGCTAATGTATGGTCCACACTTGGGGTTCCGTAGTCAAACATGGAACCCTTATGTTTCGATCTGTCTGTATGTCCGTCCACGGCTCAGCTTAGAGACTATTTACTACTAGAAATGCCTCCATACAGTATGGAGCCAAGGCCTGGTCTTGTACTCTTATAATTTTAAAAGGCCATTACCAAATAAAAGTGATTTAGTTACCATTTTTGTATATTTTGGTTTAGTTTATTTGTACACAAACATAAAACGCACGAAACAGGTAAGACTTCGAGGAAAACTTTGAGAACAACGTTGAGAATTTTCCAAACAGTCAAGGGTTCGCGAAATCAAAACAATTGAAAAGCACTGGTTTAGAAAGAGAGAAAGAATTTTTTTTTTGCCAAGTACATAGTTTTTATACACGGTGTACATAGTAATTTCAATTAGTTCGATGTACTTAACCTTTCCACAGGTGTGCAAATATTATAAACATATCTAATAAGGAATTTAATTGTTAAAAAATTTGTTTACATAACATGTCAATTAGTACAACGTTAATAATTTTGTCATTAAATAATTCACAAGTCATCTCATTAATTTATGTCAAACTATAATTACAGGTATATTTAAAATGATTAGTGCTTATGATTCAAATATTCAGGAAAACTATAAAAGCAGTTTCCAAGAAGCCAATCCGTAATTTTTTTCATAAAATCTATGCCGTTTTCTAATTGTAGAACCCTTGGGAGATGATTGTAAGCAATGATGCACTATAAAGTTTGGCACAACAGAGTTTGGTCTCCACGTCCATCTAGTAGCGGAACCCCGGTATACGTTTCCCGGTACGCGGTCGCCACTCGGGAACTTCTACCTCCCTACGGTTATCCTCACATCGTGAGTTTGACACTTCAGTTCATTGACTCGACTAATACGCCACGTAATCTAACTAAAATGTAAGATTGTATTAAACACAGCACGTTGTATAGGTAGGTGTGTGACTACATGAACAATACTAGTGTCGTAGATTGCATCCCACAGGTTCCGTATTATTAACACTGCGGAGGATTTAATCAAGTCGGAATGAAAAATGCCTGCGGGACCCTGCCGCGAGGGAAGCTGCACCCAGTACAGACAGCAAAACAAACACTATGAACTTATCTATTTCCCATGTCAGTTTATATCTTCACGAGCTTGTGCCAGCGGCTTCATCCTTACAATTCCACCATAAATTATCATCAACAGCCTATATATGTCGCCACTGCAGGGGCTCAGGTCCACGCGGGGTCCAGTAAGGTTTGGAAGACTTCACACACACCTTTGAATTTCTTCACAGGAGTGTGTAGGTTTCCTCACGATGTTTTCCTTCACCGAAAAGCCTGTGGTAATGATTTTTATCATTCGTACATACATTCCAAATAACAAATTGGAACTCATTGGTACGAGACAGGATCGAACCCAGACCTCGATTGTTCAAGGACTGACGCTCTACCCAACTGAACTATCATAATGACATTGATAATAATTGACATATTAATTTAACAGCTAGCAGATACTTCTATAGTTAATATTTAATTTAAAGTATTTTATGTAATTTAATACATTTTATATTCGGTAAAATATGTCTATCCTATGTCGGCCTATGTCCAGCAGTGGACGTTTCCCGGCTGATGATGATGATGATGAAAATATGTGGACGTATTCGAATATATAGCTTTTACACCATATTTTATACAAATAAATATATTTACTGAATACCCTTAGATAATTTATTTGACAGGATTAACAACTGATTAAACACAAAATAAAGTAAGCTAATCTTACATAACAATAGTAGCATATGTGTTATTAATTCGGATATATAAACAAAGCATTGAAATAAAAGTAATAAATTAGCCTATTCAGCTACTACTACACAATAATCTTTATCACATTTTCTATATCTATTTTATTAATTTACAACATTAAATACTTAGATATTACATCGATCATCATCAGCAGTGAAAGTCCACTTTCTTTGTTTGCGCTTGGCCTTCATCTCACCTGCTGGTAAGTGACGATAAGGCCATTGGAATCCTCAAGCTAATGAGAAGCTGACTCTGGTTTTCGTACTGAAACATAACAGTGCTATTAACATTGCTGTTTGTCAGCAGACTTTAGTGATAAGAAGGTAAATAAGGCAGCAGTCTTTCTGCGTGGAGTTCAGTAATTGTCTCGCGGGAACAACGCGGGAAATACTTATTCAAGCGAGTTAAAAATTAGTCTATATAACTTTCGCGCCCTTCAACTGTACCTATACAAATATGACGTCATTTTGACTATCCATTATGACGCTACGACTACCTTAACATTCGCATTTATAATTAAAATATTAGTCAGGACTTTAGTATGATTATTCAAGATGTAATATAGTAGAACAAAATTACAAAAAGCATGTTTGATTTTCTGACTTTTTTGCTGTCGGTACAAGGGTAGAATCGCAAAGGGTTGCAAGTAATGAGTG
Organism: Carcina quercana; assembly: GCA_910589575.2. Lineage (NCBI taxonomy): Eukaryota > Metazoa > Arthropoda > Insecta > Lepidoptera > Depressariidae > Carcina > Carcina quercana. The sequence goes on along the minus strand of OU342449.1, from coordinate 7,162,963 downwards.
GAATGAAAAATGGGCTCGTTCCACCCTCCGCTCCCCGTCGCACCGCTCCAGGAATTTATTAAAAACTACCGCGTTCCCGTACCACCACATACTGCAGGAAGCCAGGAAAGTGGGCCTTGATGACAGATGCCTTGTACTTGCTCTCAATAAATATTGCATTTGTATTTATCCAAAGATATAAATTTATCTCAGTTATGTTTTAGACCTGATAATAATAGAGAACTTAATATGATATCGGATTATTATGTCGAGAAATGATTTTTTTATAACAGTTAAGTCGCTGGGAAACTAAAAGTATGTAATATGTGGAATAACAATCCGATGTCCTATTTTTATTAGATAATTATTTTAAAAGAAATTTAGTATGAAATCTTTTCCGTTGCGAATCGCTGTAAATGCCATATTAAAGACTTCAACGAGAGCAGTTTCATGAAAAGTGTGCGGAAAGTCGATACAAAAGATTTCAACGACATACACAAAAATTTTGTTTGTAAGCTGTTGAATCGATTTCAACCGCCACCTTAGCTTAATAATTGCTAACAATCGAGAGGTCCCGGGGTCGATTCCTAGTGGGGTACCAATCATGTAATGGAACCAAGGAAGATCTTTGATACCCGTACAAAATTTCTTAAAATTAATCATATTTTAGCCCTAACTTCTTTGATTTTTTTGTCGTCATATTTCAAAAAACTAGAATATGGCTTGGATTAAGGACCGCCAAAGGAGTTTTTATTAACATAAAAAATAAATAAGTGGCCAGTTACCCTCGAAACTTGTACCCTAAGCGAACCTGCTCACCAATTTTCCGATCACAGATAATTATACAATTTAAATACTATCGTTTTGAAATCTTTAGACACAACACTAGTGACACATCGGCCAGTTTACCAGACCTATACATCAATATAAGTTTGATAGAACGTAGAGGTCATCTAACACTAGTTGTTTGATAGCATGTCTGACAGGATAACCAGTACAATTTGAGCCCTACGCGTGAAGGTTTATTATGTGTTATGGGGGTCACGTAAGACTGGGTAGGTGATAGCGTGTCAGAGTTGCGATAGGGACATATAAATTGCGCTGTCCGTCTGTCTGTCACTATGCACGCGATGCAAAAAAGTTTATTTGAAGATGTGCGAAGATGGGTGAGAGCTGCTGAGTAATGGACGCGGTATTTTGGCCGTAGAAAGGTACAAAGTAATAATAGTTTTCGAGTCTCGAATGGCGACCACGTATATACCAAGATACTCTTTGGCAGGCCAATCCCGCACTAGATGTACTGAAGATCTGGATAAGGTTACTGGGAGCCGTTGGCTGCAAGCGGCTCAGACCTGTCATCATCTAAGGATTTCCTCAATCTACATTTTATCCCGTTGATAATTTCCAAGCATAGCTCGCTGAGTAACTTTGAGCTTGTTTATTCGGCCTACAGTAAAAGACCACGTTTCGGTTCCGTATGTCATCACTGGCAACACGCACTGATCAAAGATTTTGTCTTTAGACGCTGAGGTATTTTGGACGAGAAGATATGCCGTAACTTCCCGAACGCTGCCCAGCCGAGTTGAATTCTTCGGTTGAACTCTTTGTCGAAGTTGGACCTATCTAGTTGAACGATCTGTCTCAGGTACACATATTCATCTACAACTTAGAGCCCAGTTTTGATATTTGACATGATTTTCATCTTGTCTATGTTCATTTATAAACCTACCTGTTGGGAAACTCTGTTGAGGTCATTGAGCATTGCGTTCAGATCCTCCAAGGATTCTGCCGTTATGACTATGTCATCGGCAAATCGAAGGTGAGTGATGTAGTCGCCGTTGATGTTGATGCCCAATCCTTTCCAGGTCAGAAGCTCGAAAACATCTTCCAGTGCAGTTTTTGTAGACCAAGGTTATAATTATATGTTGATTATCATAATAATGGACAAGAAAAATATGTTGTAAAAAATCGTGAGTCTTAGAGTTGGAAAGCGAAATTCTTGCTCAGTTAGACGGCTACCAAAAAGAAACATCCATACTTGTTTCATAGCTCTCTACCCTTCACTCAGTGTAACTGATAATTTTAATTGTATTCTGTGAATAAAGGGAAAACAGAGGCGTGTGTATCGCTCGCATGCATCTATTTATTATCTCTTGGTATTGGCATTAGAACATGCCAATTTTTTGAGGGGCTGTTTTTTCGTGGCCTGTGTTTTTCTTCCTGATTTTGAAGGATGACTGTACGAAACTAATGGAATAAGCTGGTCAGTAGACATTGTTCATTTCCAAGGTGTAATGGCGTGAGTCGTATGTTCATCAGATCTGGCTGGGGGACATTCTAAGAGAGTTTTAACTTCTTTTTCTCTTTGGACATTCTAAGACAAGGGTGGCGAACCTGTACGTATCAACGTGACATTTTTCAAAAGAAATGCTTAATGAGGTCATAGACGTGCCATCAAATAATTTTGACTTTCTGATTATTGGAAAAATAATAATATTAAATACTCAAAACACTTAATTTCCTGCAAAAAATATGAACATTTTGCTATGTTGACAGTGACGTGCCCAAAATATTGTGTCGCGTGCCGTCAATGGCACGCGGGCCAATGGTTCGCCATCCCTGTTCTAAGAGAACACGTTTATAGTTACTAAACTAAAGTCAGATTGAAAAATATTGTCCTCATTTGGTACACTCGCAGTGCTCCTGGAATATTTGAGGTGCCGGAATGTTGTGAATTTCTTTGGAATTAATTTTCAACATTGGAAACCATGGCAAGATCATCAAGCCATCACTATATCTTCTTTTTAAACATACTTCTAAAAAGGAGGTGGTTTGTGATTTGACTGTATGTTTCTCTCTCTTTTTTGTATGTTAGGCGATAAATCCGTCAATTATGAATCAATTTTGATGGTTCTTTTTGTTTTGTTTAATATAAAATATTTCAGAGGTGGTCCCACATTTAATGAAACTGATTCAGCTGTGTTCAAAAACATTTTCTCAAGAAAATCAACAAAAACCAAATAAATATGTACCCAGATAATTCTACCTTTAAGGGTGAATATTTAAGGGGATGAATGCGGTGGACTTTTAGCGCAGTTGAAGTTGGTTTCTAGTTCTTTTTGAACGCGTTACTTATACAAAATATACTCTCGTGGAAGTTTTCACCGGAATGTGCTCAACATACTTGTCAGTTCTTAATCTCATCACCTTCTTTATATTGTTGTCTCTATTCACTGCCACATGCTCTTTAACTTTTATTATTATTCATGTTTCATATATAAACCTACTCTAGACTTCTGCACAACCGTATACACTTATCTATGTATATTTATAATCATTATTCAATCTGTATTGTAATATATTTCTTTATTTAAACGTGCTGCTTGCTTAGTTCATATTGTAAAACCTTTCTCTTGCCCTTTCATAATTATAATTTATGTAAACCTTAGCGAGAACGTTTATGGCGGCAGATTTATTTATTATTGTATAGTTTATTTATTTTAAGTCTAAAATATTCTGTTCTCTGTTATTTCTCCAAAAACGAAATTAAAATAAAATACCTTCTATATTAATTTACGAATAAATATCTATGTACTTCAACGGTACTACATTATATACTGTATAATACATACAAACATACAACTAAATCCGTATGTATACCTTGGTTTCTGCAGGCTGCCCGCACCGCGCCTAGGGCGTGTTTGCTCTACGCACACAGACGTTCCTACCTGCTGTAATATATGCAGGGGTACATTCGTGATCGAAATATATAATAAGCAATAAATAACTATCTCAGGAAACGTCGAAATCCGTAGACGAATTACGGTCACCGACATAGCTCGACGAGTCAGTGAGCTGAAGCGATGGACAGGTCACATCGTTCGAAGTATGGATAGCCGATGGGGAATAAAACGGTAGTGGGTGGTTAGGGACATCCCCCTACTAGATGGGCCGATGACCTAGTTATGGTCGCGGGAACTGCATGCAGGTGGCCCGGGACCGGTCAATGTGGCGTACAATGGAGAAGGCCTATGCCCAGCAGTGGACGCTCCATAGTTGATGGTGATGGATGATGAAGCAACTAGTGTCCGTAGGAAATGAAACGCGGGTAAAAGCTAGTTGTTGTTAATATAGTGAGGCGTTGTCAGAGACGCCTGTCAGTTGAGTTCTCAAAGATGTCAGTAGATGGCGTGGAGAGGTAGAAATTAATCTGTCATAAAACATCATGACAGTTGTCACACGACAAATACGACCATTTTGAGGAAATCCGTAGTCGAACTAAGTTTACCGACATAGCTCGGCGAGTCAGTGAGCTGAATTGGCAATGAGCAGGCCACATCGCTCAAAGAACCGATAACCGGTGGGGAGTAAAGGTTCTCGAGTGGCGACCACGGTCTACCGGGTCGTCCCCCTACTAGATAGACCGACGACCTGGTTAGGGTCGCTGATAGTCGCTGGATACAAGAGGTTCGGGACCGATCGATATGGCGTACCATGAAAGAGGCCTATGTCCAGCAGTGGACGTTTCCTGGCTGATGATGACGACATAATATTTATTTGCACAGCAATTATTCTCTCTGGTAGATGTATGACAGTATAGTACTCGCACGCTATGTTTGCCCCTCTGAAGTTAGCTCTCCGCAATTTCAAACATGTACAGACGGAATGTGTGTGTATTATTTTCGATAATAACTATCCCTAGATGACATACAACACTAGGACATTTCGTTTCACCCGCTAACTTGCCCTCCATTTATACGTTAATAATTGATACTTCGCGGTCTTTTGTGGCTAACTTCAGAGGGGCAAACTTAGTTTGCGAATAAGGTACGCACAAGGAATTTAGTATATAAAATATCTGCTTTCAATTCATACGAAAAATATAATTATCTGCATTTGACCATAAGATTTTTACATTTATATTACATTGTCCATGGATGAATCAAAATAAATTAATGAGTTTAATTTGCCACTAGTTTTCGCGTGCGACTGTACCCCACTATGCCAACAGAGTGTTTGCGCTGCCGGAGCTGAGCGGACCTTATATTTTACATGTTTCTACTTTTAAATTAATAATGGAGAGCTCTACGGGAATATTTTCTGACATTGCATAAAATACGGTATATTAGTTGACAGCGAAAGCAACGAATTTTTAATTAAACCCTGAATACAGGCAGTACTTAAAACTTTTTTGTTTGAAAACGAAGTCGGTCATAGATGATAAAAATATGTTTATAGTTTCAGAAATTAGTGCCAATATAAAATTCTAGATTTTATTTTATAGGAGCCCATAGAAATATAATACAGGTACAAGTACCTTTAGATAGATTATTTCATGTATTAGAAAGAGATGACAATAGCCACATTTGTATGTCTTGTAACACAGCGTCCCGGTTTTTAACCGACTTCAAAAAAGGAGAAGTTTATCAATTCGACGGGTATGTTTTTTAAAAATGTTTGTTACCTCAGAACTTTTGATTGGGTGAACCGATAAGGATTATTATTTTTAATTTGAAAGGCGGCGCTTCCCGGGTCCCATTTTTAGGGCAATTGAATCGGGTTCCAGTTCTTTTTGAACGCATTTACTTGTTGAGAACTGACACGTTTGTTACATACATATTGCTCTTAAAATGCAGTTCTAAAGAAAAGCTTTTCTCGGAAAAATATGTTGTCATTTACTTCATTTTGACGCGACATAGAATGTATATTTGTCTCATTCTGTCTTATGTCAATTCAATGATGTTAGAAAGGCTAAAATATAGTTATTCGGATTCTGATTCATATAATCTATGTAAAAGTATATTTATGTAGGAGCCCGTAGTAAAAATATTAGAGCTTCAAATGTTTTGGTATAAAATATAAACCTGTGCACAAATTTGTAAAAATATATTTTAGCTGTGATTTTCGCAGAAGCAAAATCTACTAATTTTATTACGAGGAAAATACAAGGCTTATTTGATGGAGGACAGAATATAAAAAAAAGTGTGACCACTTCGGGTTTCCATTCAAACACCTTTGCATTTTCCCGCTAAATCGACATTGACGTTTGACACCCGAAAACAAAATGGCGCGAAGCACGACACATAAAGAATAACGGTGCTGGCGATATGCAAAAATTTAACGTAAAATAAAATATGGGGCTGAGTAAAAAAAGAGGAATAAATAAAATAATAAAAAAATAAAATAAATCCTGTCGTTTTTGTTTCGGGGACGCGAGGCGATGGGCTCCGATGTAAAAAAGCCCCGGTTCTAGACAGACGTCACCTGCCTCCGGGAGAGGGGGGCTACTGAGATTTATAATCAAGAGATTTATTGCTTTTTTTAACATTAAAAAAAGAAAGGTCATTAAATTTTTTTGAAATTGTAACTGGTTTTACATGCATGATTTACTGCACCAACTGCTTAGTGGCCACCTCGCAATGCCTATCTCGGACGGAAGACGCATTTGAAGAGATAAAGGGGTGTTTTTGGGGGGTGCTAAACTGCTCTTTATTTTTTATTATTATTACTATTAACTGAGTCTTAAACTACAATGTCCAGATTGTTCCACCTTATAATCCTGTTTGTCTTAATTTAGGGTCATTTGCGGATGGCAACCTTTGCAAGACGTTATATTACCAGGACAGGAAATAAATAAAAAATTAAATAATAAAAAATATTAACTAGGTTTTCGGTACTGTTGGTGCAGGCGACAGCCCGGTACACGTTTACGGATACGTAGTCGCCACTCGGCAACTTTTCCCATCCCATCGGCTATCCCGTGTTCAGGGGATCTGCCAACTGGCACTTCAGCTTACTGACTCGGTGACCCTAGTTCGTCGCGGACTTCTTAATAGGCGTACAAATATTAAATTTAGACTGAGGATTGAAAATATAAAAATAAACTTTAGGCAATATTTGATCTTATCCCTGGCCTAGGCCACCAGTTCAATTGTTTAGCTACCATCAGTAAAATAAGTAATATAATTGCATTCAGTATCCAACAAACATTGATTTCAACTAAGGATATGGCAAAGAGAACATTTTAGTAATACGAATGGTGGACAGATTATATGTCCCAACGACAACAAACAAACGTGCTCTGTGGTGCCTATGGAAGTTGAACCTGTACAGTGTATGGCTTTTTTTCATCAAAGTTTCTAAGAGGGTACAACATCTCCCTGTGTAAAAATGCTGGCTGGACTTGGTGCGAGATATTACTTGACCACTGCGGTGCAATTGCCAGATTTTTAAACTACATACATAATTGTTTTCTAAATACAGCTAGCTAGCTTAAAATGAAAGATATAATTCGACTGACCAATGAAAGAATATCCCAACTTTACCTTTGGTACATTTTTATGGTAGTTTTTGCATGTTTTCACTGTAAAATATGACATTTTATCATATCCAATAGAAAACTTGTAACTGATTTGTCGTTGGTAATAATTTTGTTTTTTATTACCATTAAATTGGTACCATAGCAGGCGCACCGATGGGGTACTTATTATATATGTCAATGCCAACAGACTAGCCCACTGATAATTAAATTTGCCCACACTTGTTCTCTGACAGATAATTTCGTTTTTGATGCGGTCTCACAACTCTGAGTATAAAAGTCTAGACTTTACTGAATGTTTTGTTTATAAAATTTTGAGGAAAATTTCTTATTTAAATTTCAAATCGCGCGCGCATTATCGTAGTTGTGTATCAAGTAAAATCGTTACGCAAGTTGCGTCCTTCTCGCTGACAAGCGCGATATTTCAAAGTGGGCAAAAGTACATTCGCGCTATAACTACGTAGGCGCGCACAGTGCGGGGACGCGAGCTAGCGCCCGGGCACAGTGACAGATGGGCTATTTAGAGCTATGCTATAACATAAAAATCGAAATATACAATCTATTTTTTTATAAGTTTGTGTTGTTTAAAATTCAATCAATGAAATGTTTTTTATGGTTCTGTGTATTATATTAATCAATGTCCACTGACGAACATTGGCCTCTTACCGTGCTACGCCAAAATGACCGGTCTCCAGCCGTTGTCATCTAGCGGTTCTGTGTAATAATATTATCAAAATAATATCTATGTCTATGAAATCTGTGTGTGTTAAGTGTTTATGAATGAATAATGCAATGTACAATATTGTAAAAATAATATATACAGCAAAATAGCAAAATTAATTTATTTTAAACGAATTACATAAGTATACTACTACTACTAAGCTACATGAGCCATGTCAGAGGAATATGTCGGCTCAACAACTCTGACAACTAGGGTTTGTGAGGTCGGTTTTAGACCTTACAACCTACAGAATAGGAGAGAAGGAGGATGTACGTACCTGTTACATTTAATTTGTACTATAAATTAATTTTAGTAGGGGTGGACTAAAGAGGGCGCTAACTTTAACATACAATATTTCAAAATTGCATACAAATAGAACACTTTCCTTACCGATTTGTATACACCTTTATTACTTGTATTCTTGTAAATAAAAATCTATTCGATTATTTATAGTATGAGTGTGTGACGTGATGTGACACTAGACTGGGTGACTTATTACCAATCGGTAACAATTTTAGCATCAAAGTTTCGCTCGGTCTATCTTAAATATATTTTAAAAGTCACAAACTGAACTCAGTTGACAATAAATATATGAATAATTGTGACTTGACATCTGTAGCTGGATAACAATCTCTAGCACTAGAGGAGCGCAGCCGACCGTCGCGCAAGACAAGGACGGAGAATAAGACGAAGGGTTGCTGTGAGACCCAACAAGTATAGAGTTTCTCGATACCGCCCGTCGCACAACGAAACATCGCACTTGATAGACGCGCATGCTCAGAAAGCTGCGCATTTAAAATGCGTACCAGAGAGATAAGGAATTTATTTAAGAGACGTTTATTTTGATACTTCCGAATAGTTTTTAGGAGAGATTTTGATATCAAAAAATGCAGAATTTTTTGGTGAATCGTTTGGTATATAATTATTTGTATAGTTTGCAATGGTTTAGGAGATATTGAGGTTAGAAATCGGGACCAGAGATGGAAATATTGAATACCTCGAATGCGGTACTTTATGGGAACTTCGTAACAATAGCAGCAAGGGGGGAGATGCGCGCGCATCAAGCACGAGGTTCCGTTGTTCGCAACAGCTGAGATAATAAATCTCGTACTTTATGGACGCGTTGCCTAGAGAGGATATGCCAAGATAACAGTAACTTTCGTACGGCCCTATATATATATTATATACGTATCTATATGTGTTTTCTTTTTTTCTTCAGCCGTCCGTCTTGTCTCGGCCCTAGGCTCAGTTGTCTAAGACAAATAATAAAAAAAGAAAATTTAATTTTGGAACGCGTTCGTCTGAATGCGATCAATATGGCGAATTCTAAAATAGCTTTTGATTGGTGTTTCGTTTGCAATAAAATTATTTTTAAATTATTAGATCAGTTGATGTACCTATCTAAAATTCAAAATTCAAAAAATATCATTTTATAAATACATGTAGATTTAATGATTTTGGGATGACAATGATCAATGTATGGTAAAATCTATATTTAAAATACAGATGTTACAGGTCTAACGCATAACTGAGTATATTCCTGAGGTACGGGAGCGGTACGCGAGGGTGTATTTACATAACATCAAATGTCGCTATTATATATATTCAGGCGTCGTTTGACGTTCCTTAAACACCCTCCCGTACCGCTCCCGTACCTCAGGAATACATTCAGTTATGCATTAGACCTGTAGATTCTACATAGAACCCAGTGAAGTCGTATATTAGTAGTAATATTAGTAATAGTATACCTATATTAAATAGCAATTCAATGTTGCCCTTCTTTGAAAAACAACAACAACAACAACAACAACAAAAAATACAATTTCATGGGTTTTGGTACAGATCCGAATTCTAAATTCTTCATAAGTAAATTACTTTGAAAAGAAACGTAACATATTTCATTATGTCCACTGATGAACATAAAGCCTCACACACAAATATCATGTCGTTATTTGCAGATATACAATACCTATATTATTTAATCCATAGCCAATATTGAACCATGGGAAGACATGAGTGGGACGGGACATTCGGTAAACTGTCTCCCATGGTATGACATAATTAAACAATGCAAAAAAATTCCATGATATACGAGTACTATACTACCGCGCGCTGCGGGTATGCTTATATTTACATATACATATAAATGTATGTATGTCTGGAATCGCGCGTGCGTATCCCACAGTACCGTTGCATGGATGTACCAGTGTTGATACTTTATCATCATCAGCCAGGAAACGTCCACTGCTGGACATGGTTCATAGTTTATTTCGTCTACAACAAAAAATGTATGTTACATTCCTATATCTAACATAAAATATGATAAGATTATTATATTAATGTCAATTTGTTACAAAAAATAATATATCAAAACACACAAAAAGATTAAAATATTATCATATTTAAAAACACCTACAACAAAACCAATACTATATAGGCCTTCTCCATAGTATGCCACATTGACTGGTCCCTAGCCACTTGCATCCAGCGACTCCCCGCGACCTTAACCAGGTCGTCGGTCCATCTAGTATGGGGACGGCCCTGTAGACGTTTCCCGGGACGTGGCCGCTACTCGAGAACTTGTACTCCCCACCGGTTATCGGTTCTTCGAGCGATGTGGCCTGCCCATTTCCACATCAGCTCACTGACTCGCCGAGCTATGTCGGTAACCGTAGTTCGTTTACGGATTTCCTGAAAATGTCTTATTTGGGACGTGACAACTGTCATGATGTTTTATGACATAATAATTTCTACCTCTCCACGCCATCTACTGACATCTTTGAGAACTCAACTGACAGACGTCTCTGACAACGCCTCACTATATTAACAACAACTAGCTTTTGCCCGCGTTTCGTTTCCTACGGACACTAGTTGCTTCATTGCCATCAGCTATGAAGCGCCCACTGCTGGACATAGGCCTCCTCCATTATACGCCACAGCGACCCGTGCCGGGCCCCCGACCATAGTTGGTCTATGACTTGTTGACTAGTCATCAATTCAATTTCATGGGTTTTGGTACAGATACGAATTCTAAATTCTTCACAAGTAAAATTACTTTGAAACGTAACATATATTCCATAATGTCCACTGATGAACATAAAGCCTAACACATGTCCAGAGCACTATAAATATCATGTAATTATTTGCGTATATATATTATTTAATCCATAGCCAATATTGAACCATGGGAAGACATGAGTGAGAGAGAAGCTAGAGAGGTTAACTAGATCATCGGTCCATCTAGTAGGGGGATACCCCGGTAGTTTATTGCATTGCATGTTTATGCTTGTGCACAATAAATAATTTAAAAAAATGTAATGCTAAGTGGCAAGTATCAAGACAATCCGCTCCAACTACACACTGTCCACGGTCCAGCGTTCTGAATACATACATACTTAAATACAGTACTTGTCATAGATCCAATGCAACATGGGTAAAGCTGATGCAGTGAGTGAATACGTAGCAACATTCATAATGACCAGACTATGTTGTAAATAATGAAGTTTAAGTATCTTTTAATTATAAAGCCTGATAGGTCTTGTCATTGTTCATACTGCCCGGGCATTGTTAAAATGACCATAACACAAATTTTGTTGGACTCCACTGTTGGACAAAACCTCTTGCATAGATCGCCACCACCGTTGCCTATGCTCAATTGACTTTGTTTTCGCTTCTATGAAGGCCAAGTGCAAACCCATGATACATAAAGAAATCTAATATTGAGTGAAAATGACGGATTTTAATTAATTATACGCTTATTGTTATTGCAGAAAATCGTTCTGCAAAACGTCTAAACAGCTCGACATTATACAGCAGTTTTACAAAACGGAGCTGTTTAGTCTTTGTGTTTGTTTGTTTGTGTTTAGTAAATCAGCGCTATCCTACTGCGACATATCTATGTTGTTTGTTGGCAGCACATTATGTGGGTGCAACTTGCGTGACGTCATCAGTAAACAGTAGATAACTGAGCTCGAAATAGAATTGTTTACAACTATGTTGCTGACGTCATAAGGACAATATCCTCATATATACGCTCATATATATCCTCAAATACGCATGAAACTGGAGCTACTGATGAACTGATGGCTGCAGTACTGCTGGAGTATGGATGGAGTGTGGCTGGAGTATAGCTGGAGTATGGATGGAGTGTGGATGGAGTATGGCTGGAGTATGGCTGGCGTGTAACTGGCGTGTGGCTGGCGTGTGGCTGGCGTGTGGCTGGCGTGTGGCTGGCGTGTGGCGGGCGTGTGGCTGGAGTATTATGTGACTATGGCCGGATCAAAGAATAGGTTGTTTATATAGATGGACTGAGAAAGTTTTACTTTGTCAGATTAAATATTTCTTTTTAGGGTTCTACTAGGCCCCAAAATTAACCAACGAGACCCTATTACTAAGCCTCCGCTGTCCGTCCGTCCGTCCGTTTGTCAGCAGTATCTTATGATCCGTAATAGGTAGAAGTAATATTTGTATTTCTGTTCGGTTGTCGTACAAAAAATAATAAAAATAAATCTACTAGAAACTTGTTTTAATGATTACTAATTTAACTTTGTAGTTGAAAGCCATACATCGGAAAAGGAATTTAACTGCAAAGTAAAGTTTGTTTTGATTGGGAGACGGGTCTATCTATAGTACTAGTGGCGCCATCTAGTGACGCGTAGCAAAAAGTGAAAATGTTTGGTATTTGAGCGCATTCGTTAGAAAACAGTAAGTTACATATTAAATTATCTATTACTTATGATTTTATGACTTGGTCGGTTTTGGTCGGAATCATGGGAGTAATTTTGATTTACGGTTATTTGTGCGTAGTTTCATACTAAAATTGTCTTTTAAGATAATCTTTTAAAATAGCTTGAAAATAGTACAAACGGCTACACATCAGTTTATACTGGAAATGTATAGCTTGGTGTGAAGCCGTGCGTACCTATATCGGAGTCAGTTAGTGATTTGGTTATTATTATTACAAAATTACTTACTACTAAATCGAACTTATATTTTCATTTTTTCACTTCTCTGTCAAAAAATTAGCAATGAAACAAATATGTCAACGATATATAAATTGTATACACGTTACTGTGTGCGGTATAGTTCGCCTTATTGCTACATAGTGTAGCGTGTTCATTATGGTTGAGGAGTGACGGACAGACTGACAGCAGGACGATATGCTTCAGGCATTTTAAATTAAAGGACTTGGATGAGTTTCTTGTGAATGCAAGTATATTAGATACCGCTGAATGTAAACTTATTTTTTTAAGGGCATTACTAGGGCCAAATAGGTTTGCAAAAGGAATATTAACGACTTAACTTCTAGTCGTAAAAGAAATAGATAGTACAGCAAAAGATATCAATAAAAAATTAATCATTTAACTGTAGTCATAGTAGGTCATGTACTGCCTGCAACAGTCCACTTCTGGACATACGTAGGCCTCTCCCAAAGTACAACCACTCAATTCGGTCATCTGCTCTCCGCATCTATTCACTACGTAAGTCGTCTTTGCTTAGGCGTGGTCTCCACTCAAGGACTCGCCTGCTCCAACGATTGTCGGTCCTTTGGCGAATATGACATTGCCACTTTTCACGCACACACACACTTTCTTCAAACTTATAACACCCCTATTTTGCGTGGGGGGTTAAAAACAAACTGGGATTTGACAATCTTACTAGGTATATTTAATCTGTGACACTTAGCAGGTGGATTGGTGTTTGTAAGACTGGCTTTTGCCTGCAGCTTAAGTACGTAGACTTCAGAACTTGCCCCAAAAGGTGATTGTTCGGGATAAAGAGTAAACTATATCAATTTACGACCCTTCAACTACCGTTGCACAAAAATCTAGTCATTCTGACTGTCTCACTTTCATGGGGACCTCTGTATCAGGACCAGATCAACCCGATTTCATGGTTTTATTAATGTAGGCTAAGCTTAACTATTTATTTTGTATATTGTATATAATAATCGTTGAAATCAATTATCTTGTCGAAACATTATCTGAAATCAATAAATAAAAAACATACATTGTTTCAAAGTGGTCCAGTGTAGAGTGGGTAAACAGTTTATAATAAAATAACGATATTGCATTACTGAAATCCGTAATACAAATACAAGAAGCGGGTCTAATACACACACCGCAACAGTAATGCAATCAAGTTGTGTTGGTCGGATTAAAAACCGATTTGCAGCAATTTGAGTGCGTTTTTACTTGCGACCGACGCTGGCAGGCGGCGCTGGCGGGACGCCCCAATCCCCATGCATAATTACATAAGTGAATCCCAACTATCTTAAGGTGAATCCACACGGTATTCTTTATTCAAATCTGCAACTATTTTTTCAGACGTACGAGATCAGGCTTAAAGTTACTTAAATCCGTTTAAGATTTTTATCTTGATTTTTTCTTTTCCGTCTTATATCTGTTAGTACGTGACGGAAGGACAAAAAAACAAGCTCACTTTTGCATTTATAAGTACGATATTTTTAGCTAGAACAATGAAATTAGCGGTTTAGGTGTCAATTCACCGACGACGTTTGATGGTAGCGACCACCGACCAAAGCTGGGAATCGAACCCGGGTTTTCGGGATACACACTAGTGCTTTTAACACTGCGGTTTTGTGGCAGACAGGTAACATGCTTGTGGCTACCCATTGGTAGAAAAGTGCTTAAGTCTTACCACCAATTAACCCCTCGCAGTTCGTGAAAAAGTTCTAATCCGCTCTGAGGCCCGACTCACACCACCTCTAATCAAAGGATTCAAACGAGCTCAAAGAGTGCCGCGAAGTTGTATAGTGAGTTTTGCATTTTACAACGAGGTATTGCAGTGACGTTGTGATTGTGACTTTGAGACTGCTGCTTGTAGAGAAAATTTTTGTGTTTAACTTTATGCTCCGTCTTGTGTCGGTTAAATTATGTACATTGTTTAATACTCTTTTATTACAATAACCACACGTCCGGGTGTACTGACACTCTCACGTGTCTCATGCTACGCAGGCTGGCAGTTTAAAGTGCCACTATTTCCCCTTAACAAATACCTATGTAACAAAAACAACGTTAAAATTGCCCACAACACCGCCAGGCGCGACGGCTCTGCATTGCGTGATGGAAGCAATTTTATTGTTTTCGGCTTAGTAGTTTCATAGTGTTTATGTGATTCTAAGACGTTAAAGCTTCGTTTAGGTGTTATAATGATTTGTGTAGAATTGGCTAAGGCAATTGACACAGTTTCCCAAAGATATTTGGCAAAGCAAACACCATTTTGTTCCTAATCATCATCATCAGCATATATATGTCTCCACTGCAGGGGCTCAGGCCTACTCTCATACAGAGAGTGTATGGGCCATAGTACACCACGCTGGACCAGTGCGCATTGGTAGACTTCACACACACCTTTCAATGTCTTCTCAGGAGTGTGCAGGTTTCCTCACGACGTTTTCCTTCACCGAAAAGCCAATGGTAACGATTTTTATCATTCGTACATAAATAACAAATTGAAACTCATTGGTATGAGTCAGGATCGAACCCAGATCTCGAATATTCAAGGACTGACGCTCTACACAACTGAGCTACCATGGCTTTCCTCCCTTGTTCTAAACTACGTCACGCGTCCGTACATCCGAAGTCCGTCCGACTTTCGAGATCAAAGTTTTTCTATGTAAAGGTTCCCAAACTGTTTTATATATCTCTGAGACAAGCCAGGATAGACAGCATAGACAATTGTCACTTTTACAGCGTCTATGGTCGATATAACAACGAACAAAAATTAAACAGGGTTTCTTGGACATAAACACGTTTTATTCGTTTTTAGGGTTCTGTACCTCAAAAAAAGGGACCCTTATTGGATCACTTTTGATTTAGTCAGGCGCATTCGTTAGAGTATTGTTCGGTGCATATTCATCATCAGCCGGGGACGTCCACTGCTGGACATAGGCCTCCTTTATGGCACGCCACATCGGCCGGTCCCGAGTCACCTGCATCCAGCGACTCCATGCGACCTTAACCACCTGGTTAACCGACGACGACGACGACCTCGTCGGTTCACCTAGTAGGGGGACGGCCCGGTAGACGTTTTCCAGTAGGTGGTCGCCACTCGAAAACTTTTAATGCCCACCGGTTATAGGTTCTTCGATCGATGTGGCCTGCCCATTGCCACTTCAGCTATTCCACTAACTCGTCGAGCTATGTCAGAGACCTTAATTCTTCTACGGATTTCCTCATTCCAGATTTATTATCCGGTGCATATTACCAAAGTATTTAAAATAATATTTATTAATATAATATTAACTCATTATTTAATATTTCATATCAATCCTCCAAAATACAGATGTGTGTAGAAAGAGATATTAGAGAATCAGTCGCAGCTACGCTGGCACAAGCGAGCGAAGCCAGGTGCTTCTCGTATGAGATCCGGTGCGGCCGGAAGCGTGTCGCGACCGGATACAGGTGGCTTACAGACAGTTGGTGCGTGTCTACCAGTGCCCACCCGCAATAATAAAAATAATCCTTCACGAGGGCAATGACCTTCGGTTAGAATAAAGTCTACTAAGGTTAGGAGGCCATAAATTTCTACACTAATATTATAAAGAGGAAAGTTTTGATTGTTTGTTTGTTATAAATAAAATGGTTCATTATTGTTATATCTGTTAGATAAAACTCAGTAAGATTCGACCTTGACCGCTGACAGGTTAGTAAGAAAACTGAATCAGAATGGCTTACTTTTACGTGCTTCATTTTAGGTGCGCTAATTCGTCTTTTAACAACTTCTAGGTTATTAAGTTTTTATCCTAACTATTCTAGAAACGACATTAAAAAGAAACAAAATAGTAGTGTTTATTATTTTGGGGTTTGCATGGCCTAAAATTATATAAAAATTATATTATATTTTTAACGGATTTTTATAGTATGATGGGTTTGCACTTGCCGTCTCACCTGATGGTAATTGACGGTAAGGCCGTTGGATGGTAAGTGCACACCCGGTGCTGGCTCTGCCACCTTGCACACCGGAACACAACAGTGCTATTAACGCTGCTGTTTGGTGGCTGATTATAATTGGCGCAGAATTTCTATAAGCAGGTCAGGTAGTATTCTATGAATTAGTAATAATTTGTCAGTTTTTATATCGATGATGTTCATGGATTTCTTCCGCCATTTTATCCGATTGAAAATTGTTTATAGAATTGCATGTCATATGCGATATGCACAATCTAGTATTTAAAGGTGCATTGTACCGCCATCTATAGACAAGTAGCGAGTTGAATCAAAACAATAGCTTAGCTTAGTTAACTAAGAAGTACTAGCTAGTTGACAATAGATGGCGCAGTACTTTTTTTTGTTAGATGTCAAACCAAACTTTGTGTATAAAATTTGTTTATTTAAAAAATGTAATATATGCGTATATTTATTACATATTAAGTGTAGAATTAAATATGCAGAAGCTACGGATTTTAAGTAAGGGATATACAGCGAATAAAATTGTTTAGTTATATTAAGTTATTTTGGTACACAACACGGACATGAACTTTGTATTATGTAATGATTTCATGAAAAAATCATTTTATTACAATCCTAAGGCGATCCACCTCCATCAAAGTTTCATAATAAGTTGCTGTTGTCATTAATCTTTTACAATATAATAGCTGGATTTGTGCAGTAACTATTTTAAAATAGGACATCAGATTGTAATGTCTCGAAATGAGTATCATTAACATACAACTTCACTTTTTTTCGATTATTGTTCAAAGCGCCATCTATGACCCATTAGCTGCGTAACTGCTATTGTAGTTAGTATAAAGTTGTAAATTAATAAGATTTATTTCGCGACACTATAATTTCATCTCCATATTTTTAGGTAATAACTTATCAAAGCCAGCTATTCTATTTTAAAAGATAATGGTAACAGAAATTTAGTATGGAAGCATTAGCGGAGGGATATATATACGAGTATATAATACCTTTTTAGCATTAATTAAATATAATATTGTCTTTAAATGTTTGTTAAAATTTGTGGAGAAAAATAAACGCATTTTTCTTCTTCTTCTGGAAATGCAAAAGTTAGTTTCTTTGTTTGTCCTGTCTCGTCGGTATAGGTAGAGTTAAATGTCTGGAATAGAACATAGTCTACATTTTATCATGGAACTAAAAATTATGTGTTCACTCGAGGTAACAATGAAACAAACAATACCGTTCCGTATATGAAGATAATATATTTTCAAAGAACATGTATTTTTTATATTATCTCAGCGTAACTTTCGGTCAATACAACTCGTGAAACAATACGACTCACTGTTGGTTTATTTATATAATACCATTATATTAATGTAACAAGTATGTAACTAATATTTACTTTTTAATACCATTTAATAATTATTGTGATTTTCGGAGGTTACTTTTTACGCACTCGTTAGAACTCACTGACGGTAGCGTAACGTTTGAAAATCGAACTACAGACCACATGTACCTCTAGAATATTGTTTTCAATTTCAAGCATTTTATTCCAAAAGTTTCTTATTGTTTGCAGTTCCTTAACAAAACATTTTTATGTAATTTAAATAAAAAAGAAGAAAAAAGAAGATTTAATGTTTCGTGTAGTGTGTAGTAGATCCTATCGAGTGCTTAAAGAATATCCCCCTTGATCGTACATTTCAACTACACACTTTGAGTCAATACAAAAAAGTTTAAAGTCGCTCAGAGCCGTGATGTCGCATTGAAAATGTTCATTTCACATTATACTAAACATCGCTTTATTGAGTGAATATTATTTAGATTGTTAATATTCAATAAGTCAATTATAATTATCCAAAACTGCATTATGATTTTTAGTAAAGTAATTAATCTTAATGTAATCTATTTTCTTCGTCATAAAGTGCTGTCAGCTGTTTTCTAAATTTCTCAGCAATGATACAATAATTTCAAAAGCCAAGTCGAACTTTTGGTTTTATTGCTCGTTTACGGTTTATTCTTGAATTTATATATCGATTGTGTACAGTTACTATTAATAAAACAGTTAAAAGTGACCACTTTATTCGGTTTAATTTATAATAACTATACAGAATATAATCGTAAATCCATAATGTATCGATAAACCGTAAATCAGCAATGAATACAAAAAATCCGCATTGGTTTTTAAAATTATTCTATTTATGCGGAGAAATTAGAATAATAATGATAATTTTAATATTTTTAGAGAAACGATTGATCTATAAAAAAGGTTTTATCATCATCAACAGCCTATATATGTCGCCACTGCAGGGGCTCAGTCCTATGGGATATAGTCCACCACGCGGGACCAGTGCGGATTGGTAGAAAGACTTCACACACACCTTTGAATTTCTTCTCAGAAGTGTGCCGGTTTCCTTACGATGTTTTCCTTCACCGAAAAGCCAATGGTAATGGTTTTTATCATTCGTACATAAATTCCAAATCATTTCCAACTCATTGGTACGGGCCGGATCGAACCCAGGACTGACGCTCTAATCAACTGAGCTACTATTACTATTTTAAAAAGTATTAGAAGAATTAAATCCAATGAAATGAAGTTACCGTTTGTATGTATATTTTCACTTTAATACGATGGTAAAAAAATTAGTTTTATTTTTGTATGGAATTTTGGAATTCTCCATGCGACATCGCGGTCTGCTATACATCCCAGCTACCATACAAATACACACTACATCTGTGTATAAAAGCCCGTAAATTGCCAACTCTATTAATACATTTATTTATTATTCGTGATATAAATGATTTACCAAAGTATTTTAGAAGACAAGGTCAACAACTAACGACTAAAATAAATTTTAGATTTTGTTAATATTTTTTTTTACTCACATGACGCAGATTTCCATATTATATTAATTAATTTGTTTGAAAAAATAATATAAGTACAGGATATTAATTATTTCAGAGTTGTACTATTTATTTCTTTAGTAAAATTGACCTAATAAAAATATAACAAGATTTTGACAGTCTAAATGACAACGACATTTCGATAATAATTAATATAAAAAAAAACAAATTGTTTGATAATAATTATGTCCATTGACCTTTACAAAGTAGACGTATTCGATGTTTTTGTCCCGTGGACAAGTTCAATTATTAATCCTAGCTTTGAAATCGGTCTTATATTTTTATATTAAAAATGTTTAAACAAACATAAAACTTATTTATTACAAAACCATGGCATAAAAAACATAAGTACTGCTTGTCGAAAAATACGCAGTATTGTTGGTAATTTTTATAAACAAATTATTTATAAATTAACAGTGTTACTCTTGTAAATATTATTAGAAAAATGGATAAATAATATAATTTATTTGGATAAGTCTAAAAAGTTAAAATTTATGTATATACGCAGGACTGACGTAATATTTCTGTAAAAACTTACTTTAACATACTCCAATAACGGTAATTAGGATTTCACAGGCTTCAGAGAAAAGGCATTTTAGCCTGTTTAATAACACAACGTGTAGAGTAATATAAAAAAGCTCACAATTCGTTAACTTAAAATTTAATGTTATCATGGCGTGTAATGGAACGAAACTGTTATTTTCCCGCGCTTATCATTCAAACGTCAAATAGCACGTCGGCGGATGTGTTTCAAGCTCAAATGATTTTTTTCTGAACAAAAACAATCTTTAAATTTTGCTGAAATAGTTACTCGAGCTAAGATGGTCATAGGTAAGTTGGAGCGAAACAATTTAATTACTCAAACATAATGCGTATCCATAATTTCGTTTCGTTAGTATTGCCAGAGACTATTTCAGCAAAACTGTGTATATTATTTAATACTTATAATGTAAGGCAGTGTTTTCATCTCCAAGCGTTATTCTTCACAAAAATAGCCGCACACCAAATTCTAGGACATTTCCCTCCAATAAAAAGCTAATTTGTGTTACACAAACTATTGATATGCAATACTGTAAGCTTTGAGTGTTCATTTCTTTTATACTTTCTGAATGATATGTAAATACTTATCAACGCAGGTATATTTAGCTAACAATTCATTTTAATTAGTCCAGCAAACTATGTTATCGTTATCAATTTTAATGAAAATTGTGTTATTAAGTGTAATATTTGGTGACAAAGTTGATCTAGTTCGGCTTATTATTTTATCAAATCGTGAATAGTAAAATCATTTGTAAAAGTACTTAAAATGGCTCTCCATTCTACTAAATTATTTAAATTACAATAGTTTAGCAGAATCTTTGTTTCGTTTTAACTATAATTTATCTAGTTAGGATTTCATTTATTAAACTCTATTAAACAATATTGAAGCTAAATAAATATTTTTATTATTATTTCGCTATAATGGAGTAAAATATGTTTTGTTATAGATTTAGGATAAAAATAGACACCGATGCTGAATATTTGTTACGTTATATAAAATTATTGCTCTAACAATTATAATTTTATTAGAAAAAAACATCAACTCATAGGATAAATAAAGAAAATATAAGAATTTTTTCTTTTCTAATAATTAACAAAATGCTAAGGGAAAAAATAAAACAAAACAATTATAATAAATAAACATAATTTATTTACAAAAACAATAAGTAACAAGACAAACTTTGGTCGTTATGGCACTTTAAATTCAGTAACAAGAATTGGCTCAAATTGCTAAGTTTAGAGCCATCAAATAAAAAGTAACAAGTTTAGACGCGTTCAGAGATTGCAAGCTAGCGATTCGTTTTTTAAAATTTTGCAGATCAAAAATGCTGGCTGGTAGAGTGATAAGCGAATGATTTGGTAAGGTAGTGGATGGTATGACAGTGCATGATAATAACTGATGAGGCTAAGGCCACAACAAGAACGTTTTGACTTAGCTGCTGTATGACGTCATAGTACAGTAGCAGGGATGTCCTCCTCCTGAAATTTTTACAAATAAAACGTTAATTTTTATACTATATCTGCCCGGAAAATACATCCATTCTTCTGTGAAAATGAGATATAATGTTCATTATTACTGTCCTTCAAAAATCCATTGTCAATATGATGTTTTTTTTTAAATAATGGCTTTAACCAGTGGTTATCTAGCCAATGACGAGTAAAATTAGGTGAACAAATTTTGAGGTTATAAACTATTTCTTTTTTCTAAGCCATTTCTTCAGCTTTCTCAATAAAATGTATAATGTGTACATTTTATCGCTTAATTTGGATTCTTGACGAGAACTTCAAAGGCCAGCCTTGGTTTCAACATTATCCGAAAGAATCCATATGCCGAATGTACTCGACATGATAAACTCTTCGGATCGCGTCGAAACCCTCGCAATTTTGCGTAATTGATACTATAACACTGTCCGTGACACTTTTTGCACTATATCACACCATTATAACACAAAAAACACACATAACAGTATTATTAACGAATTACTAAAATTGCAATGAACCACCATTTTACAAGTTCGCGCCAAGAATCAATATGATGTTTTCAAATTCATAAGTCTGTAAACGCCAAAAGACAATAAGGTTTTACGTCGCTAAATGATACTGGCCACTTGTTTTTTCTCCACATATTCAGAGACGGCTGTCAGTTGAGTACTTAAAGGACTCGATAGGTGGCGCGAAGAGCTCGAAATTAAGCTGTCATAAATCATTATACAGTCCACATCCCCAAAGAGTCTTGTTGTCAACTTTGACATATACATATATTTACACAGCACTTATATTCTCTTTGGTAGGTCTACGACACTAGGCGTTACTGCTTTGCTTTGCATTTCTCTTTGCAAACACCTTGCTTTCAATTCATACGAAAAACTATACATTTGATTTGACAGTTAAATTTTGCTATGACGATACCATCTATCCATGAATGAAGAACTTTTTTTTAAAAGCTTTTATTCTTTTTAAAGTTCCTCATAAACCGCATGCGAGCCGCCATCTTTTGTTTTATTTGAATTGTCAATGTGCAAAATTACAAGCTACTCAAAATGTCACCTAGTAGTAGTACTGATAGTGAAAATTTGATGTCTCCTATTTTCCTCGTAGGTGTAGCATAAATCACTATATGTATATCACTTAGGAGTACTACCACCTCGTGTGTATCAAAGTATACACGAGGTAATCGGTTACTTTCGTCCCTTGGTGAACAATGTACTATTTTCCATTGAATGCACTTAATCATTATTTCAACTATTTTATAGATTCATAAGGGACTTGGCTTTCATGACCGATAGAAGCGTGCGTTCAAGTCAATGATAAATTGTCTTTGCCGATTTACAGACGAGGAGTTTCTATGTGTTTGTGTAAACTATCAAGTTCATTGTTACGTCTGTGTGCGCGCTGTGTCCTCAGGATCATTGTCGGGGCGAAAAGTAGTCATTATATACGTGATATATTTAGTCTATAGGTAGTTTATGTTCTAGAGCTATTTGTCAAGCTGAAAATATAAATTTATTTAATACGCTTATTATTATACATTTTTTTCTTTACTTCCTGCGATAACGTGTGCTCTACTGACGGGAAATTCAGTTAGAACAGATTATTAATTCAAATATTATGCTACATTAATAATTGGGACCAGCAAGATAAAGGTAATAAACAACAACATTTTATAATGTTAGTTAAGTTACGATTCGTCTAGCAACACACTTCACTCACACACATTTTGAGCAATATTTTTAAGCCTAATAAAATCTTTTATGATTTACATTTTTTTTTTGGTTAGTAATGAAAAGTAAAACCTAAAAAGTTTGAATTTGCGTTAGTAAGTTATACAAAAATAAAAGTGGTAAATTATAAAGTGGTACAAACCGAAAGTACAGGACCGAAATGAAATCAATTTTTACTGCAGTACTCACTATTTTTAGAGGTTGGTACTAAATCCTATATGCAACGATATTTTTTCCATTCCATAACCATGGAGATATGAATTTATATTGTTTACATACCTTGCGAAACTTCGCACTTTCATTTTTTATTATTCCGTATCATGATCTACCACTCAATCTTCTAAGTATTCCTGTGTTTTTCCTCGTTATTTTCGTTATATACAAGCTTAAATCCAAAACTCAAGTACCAGGACAACATAAGACTCAACCATTCTCAATAGATCTCGAACAATATACCCAGACAATTACATTGTCGTCGCACACGGCTATGAGGTCGTCGGCAAGCGTCAAGTCCACCGGTATTGATGACAACTCCTCAGCAGTCCTGTTCGCCTGGTACTCACACCGCTGGAGTTCCACGATACGCTCGTTCTGGAATGAGATTAGTTGCAAAAACTTCGTCAATTGAATTTACAGCGTAATCTACACACACAAACACAAAATTTTGACTTTCCATTACATTAATTTCAATTGTCTTTTATCTACCCTGATGGCAAACGTTTGCGAAGATACTGATCAAAAGGTACAAGCTAAAATTAAATAGGATATCGACCAGAAAGCCAAATGGCACAGATTTGTCCAAGCAATAGGGACCATTCCCTAGGTCCCCTGACCCAAACATGACCTGACAAAGAGACGTCTAATCGAGATCCTGCAGCTGTTACTGATTAGTACCTACTGCCTATAGCATATTTTTAATGTATAGTTTTTATCTTACTAATCTTCAAGGAAAGTTGGTAGGCAGCGTAGACATATTCGTTTCATGCCGCCAGACGTATGTAATGTTACATAACTGGGCACCTGATGACAAATTGGCAGCAGAATTTGTCTTGTCCCAAATAATGTGTATATCTACCTCATATGATGTCGAATCTGGGATGAAAGTAACGTGATAGCTGTTTGGCAACTCGTTAGCTTTATCATCTCAGCTATCACGAGATCATATAAACAAACTCGTATTGTCCGCGGAACCCACCTCAATCTTAAGCCTATTGAGCAGTTCACCTCGCTCAGTCTTGAGCGTATTGCATAGTTCTGTCTCGTTCTCGTCAAGTACTCCCTTCATTTCAAGCTCAGCTATTTGCGAGTCCTTCTCACTAATAGCGCCTTCTAGGATGTCTTGACTGAAATCAATTTCAAATTTCTGCATCTGACTATTTTTGAAACCAAACTCGAAAATAATGGACCTTCAAAGGAAATTGCTAACTTTTTCATACAACTTTGCTGGCACCTATTCGAGTAGCGAAAAATTGCTGAACATAGACCTACCCATGGCATGCCAAAACGCCCAGTCCCAAGCCACTTGAATGCAGTGACTAAGGAGTCGCAAATTAGTTATTATCATATTTAAAGATATAGCAAAACTTATGAAGTTTGAAAATTTACAATTTATCTTAACTTACAGTGCTTCCGACAGCTGGCGCAATATCAAGTCTCTTTTTCCTTCACTAGTATGCAGTTGCTCCTCCAACCGCTTGAAGCGCTTTAGCATGCTCGAGCATGTCTCACAGCTCAGCGCCGAAGCGTTCTGCAGCGAACGGATGCGCTGTTCCATTTTCTTCATCTGAAACCATTCAAATCACAGCATCGTCATAAGTATACAAAATTTATTTGAGCGGGGTAACACTCACGATAATTGCAGACATAAAGTTGTCGTTACCTTTTTCTACAAGCTACAAGCAATAAGTCTCACCTTATGCAATGTTGCTATCCTCCCCTGTTCCTCTTCATAAAAAACTTTCTCTCTTTCTGCAGCAATCATGAACGACTCTTTCAAAGCGTCTTCAAGTTCTAAAATCCTTCTTTCTTTATAATCAGCCGACACGTTTCCTGCTTTCTTATTCAATTGCTTCTCCAAATCATCGATCCTTTCGTCTTTACTTCTAACTACTGCTAGAAGTTGCTCGAATTCGGCTATATTATTATTTTCTCTCAGTGCCTCTTCAAGAATCGATATACATCTTTGCTGTTCAATTATTTTGGAATTTTTAATGCCAATTTCCTTGCTTAGGTCCGCTATTTTTCTAGTAAGCTTGTTCATATTTGGTTGTTCTCTTATTCTGAGATTTCGTACGGTCAAGTCGTTAAAACTTCTACTGTATCTGCATTGGTCTAATCTATCCACTACCTTACCACTTTTCTGGAGTTCGAAAAAGCTTTTGCTTTTCTTTATGTTACCAAGTTCTTGGCTATCCGTTATTCTGAGTATTTCAGTGAGTATTAGCGAGGATTCGTTCAGTTCTATTTCTAAATCGATGACTTTCATTTTGCTCTCTTCGAATCTAGATTTCAAATCGTCTTTCTCTTTTAAAACGTTTTTCAAATCGTTCAAAGCTGCTATCTCACCTTGCCTTGCTCTCAACAGGTCCTAACGTAGGGTAAAAACCAAATTAAATAAAGAAAATAAAAGAAATAAAAAGAACAAATTTTACTTTCATTAACGAAATTCTTTAACAAAGTTAACTCAATAGAAATTCAAGTTGATCAACATTTGCGTCATATTGTTATAGAAGTTTAATTGATATTCTTTTATTGCATAACAAGATTTTCTCGAAAGCTTGGTAACATCGACTAGTGGACAAATTACTCGATCTATCTAGATACATGATTACTTAACAGTTTTACAATTACTTAAAAAATAAGTCCGCGAACACGATTATTTGAAACATCACTTAGATATACAGCTAGTCTATGTTTTAACTTTAGTTGTGTGCTTATTGTGAACTCAAGTCTCCTGTATTACGGCTGATTATTAATTAACAAGAGTTATTTTTATTATCTGAACACTTTATTATAAATATATTTAACAGTACGAAATTGCGTCTTTTATAAAGCTTATTCCCGATCACGATTGAATGGGATCATCAATCGAAGTCGCTAACGCAATTGAATCGGCAGTTAAAGAAACCTATTATGAAATGAAAGGAGCAAATTCAACAAACGACAGTCTTGGTGCGAAGGACTAACTTAGAAAAAGCTTTTGAGGAAGCCAGCGGGTCCAGCCTGCAGCATGGAACAGAGAAAGTTAGTCAGATTAGTAACAGATAAATTAACCTTAGACAAGTATAAACATGCTTCGTTAGTTCATATTAATGTCATCGAGTTTGGAACGAAGGAACTGGTACCTCATCTCTTTGTGCTTGTGCTTGCTGCTGACTTTTCAGTTTGGCTTGAAGGTTCCTCACGGATCTGAAATTGAATACAGACACAAATGAAGTAACGACAAAACTTCACCAAAACACAGCAAGTTTCTTAAGTCTTTAAACTCTAGTCTTCGCTTGAAGCTTCCAAAAGGCAATAGCTGATTTCTAAAAATGTTACGTAATTATTTAATATATAAATAATTATTTCGATAAAACTATTGAAAAAAGAACGGGCTTCTTATTTAATAGAATGGTCCAGTGTAAATGGAGCCTAAATATATTTGTTTATTATCTTGATAAAACGTACACTAAAAGTGAGATCAAGGTAATTACGTAGTACTTTTCACAACCGACTCCCGTTTTGTTTAGTAAAAAGACAGCTTGTAGAAAATGTGTTATGAATTCATCTGATGTATACCTATTCAATATATATTGTAATTGTATGACTGTATGATCAGTAATTCAATTGCAATGAGCATTTTCATTACTCAGTTTTGAGAAGAATGAAGCTGCCACAGCGTTTCAGTGTCATCATCATCAACAACATCTGAAGTTGGACACGAGCAACGAGGCAGAATATTATGATAATAAAGATCGTGCTTACTGTTGCAAGTCCATAATTTGTTTCTCCTTCTGCGCCTGCTCTTCTTGTGACATCTGCACTAGTTGCAGCAGCCTCTCGGTCTCCGTTGTGAGCCTCTTTGTTTCTTCTTTAGCTTGATCTAGGTGCTGTTTCATCTGCTCAGCCTCTTTCTGTTGCTCGGTCAGTTTCTTGTTCAGGTCTGTCACCGCTGCTGTAGTGCCGCCGGCCTGGAATGTTTCAATCGGTTGTAATTAGGATTTGAATCATCACCATTATTTTATTATTAACAGCTGTAAAAGTCTTTTTATGAGGGGTTCGCAGTAAACGGTAGAAGCTGCTGTTTTTCCTTAGTTGCCTGCCACGGTATGCTGTGAGTTAGTCCGATTATAAAGCCGAGACCTCACGGCAAGAATTTGAGTATTGAAACTTAAATAAACATACAACATTACTTTATCTCTATTTAACGAAATACAGGTTTATAAAATTACGTCATCTTTTTATCGTGAATGTTGTAAGGTCAATGGCTGAATCACAAACCTTAGTGTCAGAATTGTTGAGACACCATAGTCCACTGATATAGCCCATGTAGTTACTACCTGTCGTAGATAGTAACCGGCAACAACGGCTTAACGTCCCTTCCGAGGTGATTCAGTGTCCAATGTCCTAAAAACTAGGGGCATCTCACAAAATCTATTCGCGTTTGTTTCGTGTCTCACCTATGACCTCTGTGACCTACAGAGGTCTTGACGTCTATACCTAACCATTTTACATGGGTCCATCCATTTTTGAGGTACAAACACACTCGCATACAGAAACACACATAGACAGACGACATACAGAGATTTCTACTTTATTATATGCCTTTTTTGCGTTAGAGTTTCTATATAACATTTTTTTAAAACTGCTATCTAAATATGTTTCACGAACCTTCCTCAAAGATGCTTCCATTTGGTCCATTTGCTCCTTTCTCTTCTTCAGCTGTCGATCCAACTCCGTTAGCGCCTTCTCTTTCTCTTCAACTTCTTTCCTCTTGTTCTCCCACGTTCTTCTCTGCTCTTCAAACTGCCTCCTCGCGTCTTCTAACTTCTTGAATTCTTCCTGCAAATGTCTCTTAGCTTGGGCTGTATCTTCTCCGGCTTTCGCGTTCTGCGAACCAGCTGCTTGGAGCTTCTTGTTCGCGTCGTGGAGATCGAGCTGTGTTAAAAACAGCACGTTAGGTCGTAGAAATGCTTTTTGGCAGATGCAGTGCGTAGAACAGAGATTGTACTGAGGATTTAAAAGTACCATCATTTGTATTTCTAGCCTATCTTCATTCATATTGAATGAAGATAGGCTAGAAATTATAAAATGTAGTCCTGTTGGTCTATGTAAGTGAGTCACAGGTTATATGATCTTCATTTTTACTCAAGTTTTACGAATACTTCTGTTAAGAATACACTTAAACCCGTACTACTCGTATTTTTGACTTATTGTCATTTACCATCAGGTCAAACACATTAAGTATGCCCAGAATACTCAAACTGAGAATCAAATTACTGAAGCTAAATATAGCCAACAGGGGTGGGGTGGAGTCACTGTAATGGGATGACGAATCGGAAAATAATAGTGAACTGCTTTAACGCCAGTATCTCATCAGACAAAATCTCTATCAAATATTATTGCATTACTGTCAACAGCAAATCTACAGCTTTATTTATAATAGCATTACTGGTTCAAAAAGCTGTACAGTATAATGACAGAATCGAAAAAATTTAAGCTTGACACTGAAAAGCATTATATTATACAATCTTAAAACGCAAAATATAAATTTCAGACAGCAGAAAATTCAATGACAAAAATGACTCCAGTTAACGCATTTAATTTATGAACAATGATCGCAAATATACACAATACAGTAGCGCTGAAAGAGAATGAATTAACACGATTCGACACATAATTGCACCAAACATTGATTTTGTAATATAATTTACATTAAGTGCTTCTGGAATGTAAGGTGCAACGTTTATCAACACAACATACATTCCCATGACTTCGACAATCGATGATGAAACTAACAAAATAAACGAATTATGAGGGGTTGGAGGATGCCCAGCGGGCTCTGGGTGCATGCTAATATACAACAACAATGATGACCGGCATGATGATCTCAACAAAAATATAAACTTATGAACATTAAAAATAAAAACGTACACTACACCGGTGCAATGATTTAAGCAGACAATGCAGGCGAATACGATGCGATTCAATCGAGTTCTATTGAAAACGTATGAAGACACTTTAGTAGACTGACAATTTGACCAGACGAGTAAATAGCAAACTCGATTGAACCACGCGACGCGGTCCCATCAGCCACTGTTCGCCAGGCGATCCTCCAACTGACCTGGCTCTTTTCCAGCTCTTGAACGAGCATCTCGAGTTGCGACTGGCACCGTTCCCGTTCCACAGCAAGTGACCGCGCCTCAGCTTGAGCAGCCTCAAGTTGCTTCTGAACCTCCCGCACGTCCGACGGTCCTCGAGCTTGAAGTTGCTGCAATTGCTGCTGCTGTGCCTGAAACTGCTTCTCCAATGAGTGTAAACGCTGCTGGCACTCCGATAGCGCTTTCTCAGCTGCAATAGCTTTCGTCTTTTCAGCCTCGACAGCTGCACGCCACTTCTCAACTTCACCAGCTTTCTGAGCTTCTTTCTCTGCATGTTCAGCGCGCTGTCTGATAGCATCTCTCTCTTTTGTGAGCATTTGTGTTTGCTGTTGCAGCTTTTGAATTTCTCTTTCACGACTTTCAAGGACGGCTTTAGCACCGCGCTCAGAATCTTGAGCCATTTTCCTTTGCTCCTCTTTCAATCTACGAACTTCCTCGCGTTGCTTTTGCAGCTCTGTTTCCGAAGCGTTTAGCTCTCGCTGGAAGTTTACAAGCATATCTTGAGATTTTTCTAACTGAGCTACTAGTTGGTCGCGTTCGATAGTTAGCTGTTTTGTGTCCGCTTCCAACTTTACAATTTGCTTTTCAATAGCGTCCGCTTGTTTGTCTCTCTGCTCTAATATGGATGCCATCTTCTCTCTATCCCTGACAGATTGGGCAAGCTCTTGTTGCAGTTTGACTAACGTTTCTTGCGTTCGGTGGTCCAAAGTTCTCTGCTGTTGCTCTAAATTACGTCTCGTGTTCTGTATTTCTGCTCTCAAAGCATCTCTCTCCTGTTCGATTTGACGCATTTCTAGGATGGTTCGTTCGAGACGCTCGTGCATTCTTCCTAATTCATTCGTCATCCTATCGTACTCGACCCGCGTCGTCTCATTAGTCTCTTGATACTTCGAGAGATGCATTTGAGACTTTTCAAGTTCTTTGGCAAGACGACCCGCTTCCATTTCGGTAATATCTCTTGTTTGAATAGCTTTTTCAAGTTTTTCACGGAGACGTTCAATCTCGAGACGGTCCTCAGTCCTAGCTTTATCGCCAGCAACAGCTTGTAACTTCATCCTTTCGATTTGTTGCAACTCTCCTTTGAGTCTTTCGTTGTCCTTATCTAGTTGATCTGAACGTAATTTGAGTTTCTCACACATATCTCTGAATTTCTCGCACTCAATATGAGCACGCTCGAGATCTGTTCGCTGATTTTCTAGTGCTGCGCTGAGTTTCGTTACTTCAGTCTTTGACAATTCAAGTTGAATGTTTAGTTCATGAAGCTTGGTCTCTGCCTGTTCCTTTTCTGCCTGCAGACGTTGAGTGTCAGCTTGAGATGCCTCGAAACGTTCGCGGTATTTATCAATTTCAGCCTGCATTCGTGCCATTTCATTAGTCCACTTATCCTGTTCGAATTGGTATTTACCTCGGAGGCCTTCGATGCGTTCCATCTCCGAACGCAGCCGGGTTACTTCTTCTTCAGCCTTGCGCGTACGTTCCAGCTCTAGAGTCATCTTCTCCATCCGCGCGCGCAGTCGTTCAACCTCCATCTTCGTCCGTTCATGCTCTTCCTTCGTGTCATGATACTTCCCGTAACGCGCTGCATACCTTTCTGCCTCTTCCCTCGCTCCGCTAGCATCTTGTTTAACTTTATCTAATTCAGACTGAACTCGTCGCAATTCACTGACAGCTTTATCGTGCTTGTCGTACATTTTTTCAAGTTCAATTTGCACCCTCGCCATTTCCTCTTGTGTTTTTTCATTAGAAGCTTGAGCTTTTCCGCATTGTGTCATAGCACGATCATATTCGAATTGCAAACGTTCGCTATCAGCAACTAACTTTTCCTTTTCAGCTTGGAGTCGTCTCAGTTCAATTTGGCTCTTTTCGTATCTCTCTCGGACCATTTCGATATCAACACTTAGTCTATCCATGTCTTCTTTCGCCTTTTCTTCCTGCTCTTTGGTCCTACCGAGTTGCAAAGATGCTCGGTCGTACATTTCCTGTACCCTAGCCAGCTCATCTTGTAGCTTTCTCTGGTCCTCTCTAAACTTAGTAGACAGGTGGACATGTTTCTCTAATTCCAGTTCCAGTCGGTCTTTATCAGCTTCTAGTATTTCTATCTTGTTCTGCAATCGGTAGATTTCATTCTGGGACCTGTAAAGATATATCAATACTTAATAAACATTCATTAAATATATTTTCGTGCTCACTGACACGACATCGTTACCAACACAAGACGACATTAAGAACAAAGTGTACCTATCATACTTTTCAAGCATTTTCTCGTATTCTTTGTGCGCTGATTCCTTCTCTTCGATAGTCTTCTGAGTAGAGTAGAGTGCTTTATCAAGTTTCTCCTTTAAGATCTCCAGTTCCGTCAGTGCATCGTCCCTTTCCATCTGAAACATAGTTAAGGTAATTTAATGGATTGCTTTATAAGAAACTAGCTTTTCTTTTGCCCATGACTTCACCCGCGTGGACTTTATCTCACGAGAAACACTTGTTAGATCAGGATAAAGAGTAGTCTATGTCCCTTCCCAAACATTCAACTACCTATGAATTTATTTAAAAAAAATCGAGTATATATTTGATGTTTGAAAATACGCTGACCTTTTAAAAAAAGTCTTTAACTAATTAAACTAGAGAATGTATTCTAACTCATTAGAGATAGAATACATTCTCCAAATCAACTCTCTCTCTCTCTCTCTCAATCACTCTCTGGGAACGGTGCTCAAAACGCTGGCAAACGCCCCTATAAAACAAATAAAGTCATTCTAACTCTCCGCTGTGACGTATTACAACTACAATTAAATGAGAGAGAGAGATAGCAAAAATATCTCACCGTGAGCTTCTGATGTTGCTGATGAGCTTTCTCCCATCGCTCCCGCAGCACATCCAGCTCAGTAGCAGCGCTGTCGCGGTCTCGGGCCGCCCTGTTCGCAGCCGCTGCTGCCGCTTCAGCGCGCTCGCGGCAGCTAGCTGCTTCTGCTAGCGCGGCGTCGCGCTCTTTCTGTATGCGAGAGACTTGTGCCTGGAAACACAAGCATATTGCTCTTTAGTGCTACACATAATGCGTTTTACTAATTTCACTCTGTTGTCTGTCTGTTCGTCCGTCTTCGCTAGTTCGGTTAACTCAGTAACTACTAATGCTATTAATTTGAAATTGGGAGTATGGGAAATATTGGCCCACTGAAATGATTAATAATTTTTTAAATGTTTATTTCAAAAGGCGCAAAAATACGGGGGCAGGGGACGAGATTTCAAAGTTGACATAAAAGTTTCAGTTGATAAAAAAGGCCTTTCTTACATTCTACAAATGATAGCTTATATATGTCCTCACTGAAGGCTCAGGTCTACTCTCCTACTGAGAGTGTATGGGACATAGTCCACCACGCGGGCCCAATGCGGATCGGCGGACTTCACATGCCTGTTTCCTCACGATGTTTTTCTTCACCGTTAAGCAATCGGATAATATACTTGAATTGAAAAATAACTCATAGGTACACGGCTGGATTCGAACCCTCAGACTGAGAGCACGCGCCTCCACTGCGTCGACGCTTCTTCGATTTTTATTATATTCTTTCCAAAAAAAACATCAGCAAATTTACTTTGTTTCTTTCTCTGATCACATTTTAATGTAAAAACAACAAGTTTAGTTTCTGAACGTCAAAGCCTTAAAAACCGCAAGATTTGGCTGAGTTCCAGGAAAGTCATGGTGAAATCAATGTTACTGGGCGACGTTTGTGAGGATTTACTGCCAATAAAGTGTGGTGCCATGGCAGGGAAACGCCTTTTGCTATACACCCTTCTAGGTCTGCAGAAATCTCTTGATATTGGTCTGTTGGAATATATTTTTGATTATGAAATTGGAAAAGGAAATCATTGTTGTTCTTATTAAGAACTTTGAATTGAATTATAAACACTAAAGTAACATAATATACATAGAGTCACTTATTTACCATTACAAACTAAAATAATAATATACAAAAGTATATTTACAAAGTGAGCACTTCGTCTAGAGCTAGTCCGTGCGGCGGTGCCCAGTATACTGGCGCTTAACTACTTGTACTAATATATGATGTATTTAATAAAGAACTAGTAAAAACCTATGTGTCATATTAAAGAATAAGAACAGGTTCTGGCATTTTTTCATGTAAAGGTATCGTATAACGGTTGTATTCACGCGCATGTGTGCGTAAATATTATCCACACCTAAGAAAGAACTATGTATTTTCTTTACTTACTGATTATATGATACACTATGGTTATCCTATTTTACTCTAGGCAAGGGGATGAGACGGGATATAACAATTTAGTATTCCTCATTCTGTGCCTGCGTTGAAATTCAATTATAAAGTTTTGACATTTCATGAAAATTTACATTTGCAAAATCGTCAGAAGTTCTCTTAGAACTTGAGGTAAGATTTAATAATTAAATGTAAACTTAATTTTAATTGCTTATTGTAATATGTATGTAAATTGTATGTGGTCTCCACGACACAGGCTTAGCCTAGTGTGGAGGCCGCAGTGTAGCAAAGTGACTTTTACTGAGATAATAAATTATTTGTATTTGATAAAATACAATGAATGTTGAATGTTGACGGTGTAGACTTCTAATTGTAAACTGTTTTCAACAAATATGTGTTTAGATCAAGAAGTATGGCTGTCAAATACGGCGCGAGACGAGGTAAGCTGCGACAACACTAATTTCCATGTCAGCATATCAGAAAGGGACAACATGAAAATACATCAACGCGCGTGTCTGAGAAATTTGAAATTGGAACATGTTGTTTTATAAAATCTTATACCTGTCAAATAGTGATGCAACGAATACGAATAGGAATATTCGTATTCGCCGAATATCAACTTATTAACGAATATTCGTATTCGCCAAATATCGTGATGATATTCGTGAAGCTACTTTTCTACTTTTGAAATAGCATGGTTAGCAATCGGAACGTCGAACCTACTCGATTAATGAATTTAAACTTTCGTTTGTGTATCCGAACACATTCCCAATTTTAAAAAAATATGCGCATAATTTTTTTTCGATTAAACCATCCACTGTGGCCTCAGAACGAATTTTTCTACAGCTGGAAATATTCAAACCGACAAAAGAAATCGTCTGCAGCCCAACACTTTACAGAAACTTTGTTTTTTAAATAAAAATTTGTCTAATGTGAATTTTAATTACTGAATAAAGCTCTACATTCTACGTTGATTGGATATGGTTTTTTTATTGCTTTGCTTATAACATTTTCATTTATTCGTATTCGTATTCGCCGAATATTAAAGTCATTATTCGTATTCGTATTCGTAAAAGTGGTATTCGTTGCATCACTACTGTCAAATATTATTCCGCCTATTTTGTAACTTAAAGTTATAGTACACATTCCACGCCATTTAATTTTATAATTTGCTTTTAATAA
The DNA here is from genome assembly GCA_910589575.2 of Carcina quercana. NCBI lineage: Eukaryota > Metazoa > Arthropoda > Insecta > Lepidoptera > Depressariidae > Carcina > Carcina quercana. The sequence goes on along the minus strand of OU342449.1, from coordinate 7,127,589 downwards.
TAACGTATAATTTGAGAGTATAAAATTCCTTGCATATGCCCAAAATTGGCATACGGTTGGCAACTGCGGGGGCCCCCGCATGCATCGTCCACTGGTTATTCTGCTTACATAGATTATGTCAAATTGAACAATTCAATCGATACTGGATACCCGTCATTTTATTATTATAATATTAGGATATTTTATATCCCAAACTTTGGGTACTAAACTGAAACTGAAAGTTATTATTTTCACGCACCCTAATGTCTTAACGTTATCCCTCTCCTAATCCTTCCATACTAAATTTCTGTTGCCGTAATCTTTTAAAATAGAATAACTGTCTTTAATAAGTAATTCCCTAAAAATAGGAGACGAAATTATAGTGTTGCGAAATTAATATGATTAATTTACAACTTTATATACTACAATAGCTGTTTCGCAGGTATAGGTTCATAGATGGCACTTTGAACAATAATCGAAAAAAGTGTTTAAAATGAAAATTGTGATTCACTGTTAAGTTGTATGTTAATGATACCCATTTCGCGTCATTTTTAGATAGTTACTACACAAATCCAGCTATTGTATTTTAAAAGATTATGGCAACAGAAATTCAGTATGAAACTATGATGGAGGGGGATCGCCTTGACTTCAATTACTGAATGACAATTAAATTGTACCTGATTCGCGGAACACTTTTTTCTCTGGATATAATCTAGGGATCCCCGAGTTAGGTAACATTAAGAAGCGATTTTCCAACCGGGAAAATCAAGTGACCTAGTCCATGTTTATTCATCTATACTTGTTGAAAGCATAGATCGATTCAGTGAATTCCAGTATACCGTGAAAAGGAACTACTGAATTTGATCTAGGCCACTGATCTATCTATTTCTGTGCCCGGCTACAATCGAAGAGCATAAAATATACATAGACCGGATAGTAGCTGCATAACTACCTACTTGGTTATTCTAGAGGTAGAGCGATTCATTTTACGTGCTCAGAAAGCTTGATATGCGATCTTTTTTATAGAACATACATTATAGTGCTTCGAAACTGAATAAAAACAAGTGAATGAAAAGTAAATTTTAAAAAACCCGATGTCCGAAATGGGCATATGGTTGGCAACTTCGGGGGGCCCCCGCATGTATTGTCCACTGGTTATTCTCCGTGCTTTAGATGAAGCTACTTACTAGGCCGCGGAAGAGGTTTACTTTTTTATAGGTTTTTATGTAACTCGTGCAATGAAATTTAAATCCAGAAGCACATGGATAAACGTCAAAAAAGGTTACGACCTCATTTCGCGGCTTGCCACTAAGGAGATCGAGCCATGAGTTTTGTGTCTGTATGTATTTTCCTTCTAAATTACGTAATCTGTCACAACTTAACGCATCTGGAAGATCGCCAATAAACACAGCACATTTAGCGGCGCCACAGCGTCTAGACATCTCGAGATGAACATAAATTCAAGATTAAGGGCCTTCTAAGCACGCTAGTTGGCAACGTTGAGTTCACTGTCATTTTTTACACAAAACCTTTTTGGTAGATTATTATGAATTAATATTTGAATGTTACAGAAAAAGAAGGTTTTATTGCATACTTTGCACTGGTATTGAGTTTACACTTGGCCTTCATTTTGACCGATTCTAGTGACGATAAAGTCATTGGATGGTACCTAAGCCTGCGCATCTAAAAGCCTCAGCTGATGTGATACTGACTCTGCTAGTTGTCATACCGGAACACACCATTGCTATAAAGACTGTTGCAGGCATAGTTATTTAGTGCTAGCAGTAAAAGGTTATGTCCTACCACCAGCCAAAATTTTAATCACTGGGAATCGAATTTGGGGCCTCTGGATTTTTATTGCAAGTGTATAGCCATTAGGACTACGTGAAAGATATGGCTTTTATTTGCGATAAATATGGTACATTTCAGATGGTAAAATATATTAAATTATGGATCACAGATTAAGCCAAGGACAAGCAAATGCTTGTAACAGGAAATATTCCATTCAATTCAAATATACTTTATTGCACTCACACACACACACACACACAAAAGAACAGAACATAAAAGGTACAATGAAGGTGGCTTTATCGCTAAGAGAGGTTTCTTCCAGGCAACCTTGTTGATATGGCAAATATGTTCATACAAACTAAATTGTTATTCATTTTCAGAGAAAATCATCTATTAACGCTATATTTTGTCATAAAACAAGTGCGGATGCGACGCTACTATACAGTGAACGAATGTATCCTTAAGGCCTCTTTCAGTACGAGCCAAATACTTGAGTCGAAGTAGGCACTTGAAAATTGTGTGAAAACTACATCGAATTAATTTTATAGGCCTTTCTCAAAAAGTTTAACCGTTTTGGTAATTCATAATTACGGGCTTATACTTGGCCTATATCTCTCTTTAGGACAAGTGACGATAAAGCCTTATTATATCAGTCACTCACAGTCAGTCACAGAATCACTTAAGGCCGTTCAGTGACCCACGAGAAGTTCAATTTGTTGCCGCGCTTCCCCATTAATAATAACACGTAAGGGTGAAGGGGTAATAAACAGCACGAGCATCGTCTCTCATCTCGATTTTGATAGCTTATTGTCTCAATTAATTTATTAAAAAATATTGGTATCCACCAATGAAACCATGGCCGTCTACTTTATAACCTAAAAATTAAATATCGAGAATATTAAAGACTTGGCTGAATGATGTTTTGCCTTTGCCTTCTCCTGTTGGGAAAAATCTTACCAAAAAAAGGAAAGCAATACTTTGACTTTAGCTAAGCGGGTTTAGAAAAGAATCTAGAAACGTGTCTGCAACAAAACCAACTGCCGATAACCACTATTCGAGTTCAAGTTTTATTTATTTTATATTATTACATTTTATAATATGCATTTCAACCTGGCAACCTCATTTTATTCGCAAGACGTTCTCGCCTCTTTCCCTTTAATATTAAACTTCTCCGACTTGCTCCAATCATAAAAAAGATGTTTAGCAAATTATACGTGATCCCATTTATCAGGCGTCCTATTAAAATTCATAGGGTCCTTTTAAAAGAGGGGTTGTCTAAAATGTTTAAACTGTTCAATTTTTCATTTTATTACTCGAATGTGCGACTAACTAGTGTAGCTTAAATAAAAATATATTTTTAGGTTTACGTAACTAAAGGGTATTATTCTCTGTACGTATGTCACAGGAGTATGGCGTATCGCTATAACAGTCATAATTTTTTAGAATTAGGAATGGATTAAGAACACTTACCCTCTATATATATAAAATAATCATAATGAGTGAGTACTTTAGTGTACTCCCTAATGCCATGTATCTGTGTAATATTGACATGATTATGATAATAGTAACAAATAATAAAGTTAAAGAGGGTGTCAATAAAAGAGACGTGTTTTTGGGTGTTTTTTTTGCCCGATCGTAATAATTTTGCAAAACGATTTTTTTTTGAAAGTTTTGTACGATGGACTGTAGTCCTTTTTTCTTCTTCATATAAGTTATCAACTCATAATATCGAAATGTTGCCCTTATTATCCATTTATAATCATAAACACGAATAGTAATTAATAATGAGACAGTGTGCTTGATGTTATTTGTTTCATGGATATCGGTTTCACTCCGGATAGTTACTCATGATATTTTTATGATGATAGTGTTAAAGTGGGATAGTTCCTTATACACAGACGAAATCGTAGACAAAAGCGTGTAATTTTTTTAAAAAAAGGCCAATTTTTAAAGTGACAAGTTGACAGAATTTAGACATTCCCAACTTTTAGAACAAAATGGGCTGGTAGCGATATCCGATGGTCCTAATACTTTTTATTGAGGAAACTTGTGAAACGAGGGTCCCGCGGCGGTCGTAATTGCGTGCCGGAATTTAATTTTAACTGCCTCCAAGTGAGGTTTATTTTGACACTTCTATATTGGCTGTATTGAATGTTCTCATCCACTGCTATTTATATTGTTTTATTTAATCTTTGCCTAGACAAGACAAGGCTGGAAAGTTTGATTGAGTTGGTTGAGATTCGCGAGAATTATAAATTAATTTTATTTATTTTAAATTCAGTCCGGTCTATTTATTTGATCTAAGATTCGAACAAGGCCACGCTTTTGTTGAAAATTGATACAAATATATCAATAATAAAAAAACAATATATTATATTTAACAATTAACAATATATTAAGGCAATCCGCCTTCATCAACGTTCCATACTAAATTTCTGTTGGCATAATCTTTTAAAATATAATAGCTGCATTTGTGTACTAACTATCTAAAAATAGGACATCAGATTGTGATGTCGCGAAATGAGTATCATTAACGTACATCTTCACAGTGAATAACAATTTTCATTTTAAATACTTTTTTCTATTATTGTTCAAAGCGCCATCTATGAACCCTTAGCTGCGTAACGGCTATTGTAGCTAACTATAAAGTTTTAAATTAGTGATATTTATTTCGCGACACTATAATTTCAGCTCCTATTTTTAGGCAATTGCTTATCAAGGTCAGCTATTCTATTTTAATTAATAAAAGATTATGGCAACAGAAACTGTGAGCCTACTGTCGTACACCTACCAGAGATAATATAACTGCCGTGTAAATAATAATTTTTGTAGGTGTGTGGACCGCCATGATGATTTATTACAGATTAATTTCGAGCTCTTCCGCGCCATCTATCGAGACGTCACTGAAAACACCCCATCCCGCTCTAGGTTTAAGTCGAACACTAACCTGAGCCTTGTCATGCTTGTCCCGGAACCTGTCGACATCCAGCTGTGCGGTGTCCCGTTCCTTCTGCAGCCGCCCGGCCTGTCCCAGCGCCTTGTCCAGCTGAGACTGAAGGGACTCGAAGTCGTACGACTGCTTCTCGCGGTCCACTTGCAGCTGTTACAGGAGTTGATGTCATTTAGTTCACTACTTGATCCCCCAGGGTTTTATCCATGAGTATATTTCATCAGGCCACGCTTGGCAGGTGGATTGGTGCTAGCATCGATGGTGTTAATTTAATACATAGGTAAATGACTCATTTACTGAAGTCGTCTACAAAATCTAAAACCCTGAAATAAGGAGGTCTGTTATGAAATCTATACGAACTGCGTGCCTATGCCCACGGTATAGATGTCAGTAACTTCAATTTACTCGTCAATTTCTAATGATGGGTTAACAGTACCGGTGATATTTATCAAGTAATTACGAGTCGTTTGGTTGTACTAAAATTGGCCAAGTGCGAGTCGGACTCGCGCACGAAGGGTTCCGTACAGAATATTGATATTTAAAATACGGAAAACCATAAATAATAATATGCACCAAATCGCACCGAACAATCCTCTAACGAATGCGCCTCGATTTTCGTTGTCAATTTAGTTTTGCAGTAGCAGTAGTAGACCAGTACGACACTAGATGGCGCCACTAATATGTTACATCGCATGTCTAAAAATCACGTTTGTTGTATGGGAGTTAATATTTATTTTATTCTGGTATTTGTTGTTATGGCGGCAAGTGTAAATTTATTTCATTAAAACCAACTAATCCAGACTGTTTACCTTTCTGTTTTCTGTAGCAGCCTTATCCAACTTCTCTTGCAACTTGTCGATCTCAGAATGTGCCATATCCAATGATGCTTGAAGCTTGTCTTGTTGCAGTTGTGCTTTGCCGAGCGTGGCTTGAGTACGCTCCAGTTCTTCTCTAGCTTTGTCGAGTTCAGCGACAGCTTTGTCTCTTTCTGAGTGTAGACGGCTTATTGAGGACTGGATTCTGTTGAGAGAATTGTATTTATAGAGCTACAATATGTCAGAAAGTGGAATTATAATCGGCTGCTAATTCCACTGTGGATTTATCAAAATTATTATTATAAAAACAAAAACAACCGACTGCCTAAAAATAATTAACTGAAGTGGGAAAAACAAGTATATATATTAAAATTAGTTAAACTATATACTTTCAGGTGACGCACTGTTCAGAGTTTTAGCTTTATTGACAGTGGTATGATACATATATATTTGGAATGGTATTAAATAGCTTTCCTTTGATACCCATATTGCTATGGTAAGAAGAAAAAATCCCGTTGTTTTCATTTGCGGGCGCCATTTTCAAAATTTATATAAGCTATGTCATTACCAGAATTTTAAAGAATTGAAAGACACCTCATATGTCAAAAACCGTTCAACCGTTTGGGCTGTAGACCGTGCCAAAGAAATTGACACACATACATACGTACGCTCGAAAAACATTACTCTCCTTCTGAAAATTAGAAAACAAGTAGTGGAAGACAGTGTCTACAATGAAAGAATGACATCAAAATTGCTGCTAAGCGAAGGTGCAGACGAATAACTCATGACAGACCATAGTGGAAACTGTTTTAGAAAGCATATGTTAAGAGGCACGCTGAGATTATATACATTTTATAAGATACGATTCTAATATTGTGTGTGTTATCTCCAATCCCTGAATAAAAGACTTTATTATTAATATTAACTCCAATGTTATGATGACGTTTGGAAGGCGGATTGGCTATTGCAGTCAGATGTTGTTTTTAATAAGTAGTTTTTCCCTTTAGACACCTTGTGACATGTGAGCTATATTCTAAAGCAAATCCACACGGTGATAAGTAATATGAATTAATTTAAAGTACTCTTAAAAGATCGTTTTAAGTGTGATATTTATTATTATACACAAAGGTGTCAATAGTTACTTGAAAATAGAATAGTTAAAAATTACTTTACTGGAGTAATGATATTCTTTATGTTTGTAAAAGTTGTTCAACGACAATTTCAAAGCATACTCAATCGCTAGACTTGATTTGCCAGTTAATTCTAGGTTCCTAACGATTTTCACGAATAACTTTATAACCTTTGGACTAACCTGTCATATTCCTCCTTCAAACTGTCCTGCTCAGTTTGTGCGTTCTCAAGTTTGGCTTTAAGACGGTACACTTCTCCTTGAGATTTCTCCAGCTTTTCTTGAAGTCCACCAGCTTCAGCCCTGGCTCTTTCAGCATCAGCTTGAGTAACCCTCAACTCTGCTTGAGTCCTTCTCAAGTCCGCTGCCATCTTATCTGCTTTCTCCTGCACTCTGTCAAGCTCTTGAGACGTTGTTAATGTGCTTCTGCCGAATGTTGTCTGCGAGCGCTCTAACTCATGCTTCAGCCTCTCATTCTCAAGCTCAAGCCTAGCCAAGCGTTGTTTAGCTGCTTCCCAATCCGCTCCAGATCTACCAACTTCACTAGCAGCTTTATCAAGTTCAGCTTTAGACTTCCCAAGCTCAGATTGAGAGCTTTCTAGCTTAGCTTCGAGCCTGTCCTTCTCTGCTTGGGCTCTTTCAAGTCTTGCACCTAGTTTCTCAACTTCACTTTCAAGTGAATGAAGTTTCATCTTGTAATCAGCTATTTCTCTCTCATGGAGCTCTCTTTCCTCGTTCTTTTCGTGTTCAGCTCTATCTCTTTGTTCTCTTAGCTGTTGTATTTGCTTTTCTTTGTCTCCTATGACTTCTTCTAGGGAAGACAGAGCCCCTTCCGATGAGCAGTGATGGGCTTGCATTGCATTTAGTCTGGCCCTTGCCATGTCAACCTGATTGTCTTTCTCTTTTAGAAGATCTTCCAGGTTTTCGATCTGAAAATTAATTAGTTTTTAGATACTTTCTCTTTTATGTTTTGGTTTAAAAATGAAGGGTTTGTTATGTGCCCCTTAACTATATTAAGGGCAGATACAGTAATGAAAATGTAGTTGTTGTTAGATTAGTTGAATTATATGATACCAACCAAATCAAGTATAGTACCAAATTAAATCCTTTTGTAATAAGACGCTATTTCACTTGGTAATAGAATTAGTGCGTAGATACAAGCGTTCTCAATTTAAACAAATGTTATACAAGTGTACAGTCATTGTGAATGATCAATCTTCACTTATTTGCTGACTTCGATAACAAGAGGACACCTGATACTTTGTTTATGCTTGAAATATTATTCCTAACGACCTTTTTTAAATCAACCTCCTAGTAACAATCTAAAAAGCAACGAAAATAAAGCAAATTGACACAAAACAAAAAATAAATCAGTGTACATACCTTTAAAATAAAAACATCTAGCACCAACAAAAATCACAAAAATAATAAATATCGATTCTGTGTCGTGTCCTAAAACTAAACTAAATCTAAGTGGTCTAAATGTATTGCTGTTCCTTTCATTAATATCAAATTAGAAAGAGAGATGATGTATTTAGACCTCGTAATTTAGTTTAATTTTATAGGACGCTTTCCAGAACCGACGTGCTAAATACTGAACTCAATATTATGGCAACGTAAAGTATAAAAAAGTAATAAGGAAAATAATTCAGTAGAGAAGATACACCACGTTTTATTTAGGAACAAACTAACAATGTGTATCAATAATAAATACATATATGTAAAATAGCAAAGTTTATATTTTTCACACAAAAAAGTTATAATTTATAAACAGCTATTAGAGTTTTTTTTAAATTACTTATAATAGAACAGTATTCAAAAATATTGTTAAATATGTGTACATTAAAATGACTAGATTTTTAAGCCAATTAATTGATTGACATTTTTAATAAATAAATACAGGATTCACTTTGATATGAGCTATATGTTACGAAAATTGTAATTAATTATGTACCTATTTTACTATATTGTGCAATTTCCCTACAACGTATTTTCCTCTTGAATTATTGTTTAGACATACTATTTATTAACCTAACAGATATTTTATTTTTTCATAGCCTTTCCTTTTGATGTTGATTTGTATTTGTTTAATTTTGGTTTCATTTGAAAATTAAGAATTCCATTTCAACGTACTGTTTAAAAATAAACTATTCCTGAAGTACTGAGGTTATGGAACGAGCTATGCTCGGAAATTATTATCTACGTTATAAAATCCGTAATGAGGAGATCCATAGACGAACAAGGGCCACCGACGTATGTAGTTAGACCAATCAATGGCCTGAAGTAGCAATGGATAGGCCACATCGCCTAGAAGAAGAATGAAGAATGGATAATCGATGGGGAATAAAAGTTGTCGAGTGGCGATCACGTACCGGGAAAGGTAGGCCGGGCCGTCCCCCTACTAGATGGACCGAAGACCTAGTAAAGGAGTGGCTCGCGATCGTCAATGTGGCATACCAGGCAGAAGGCCGGTCCTAGAGGACGTATTCCGTGATGGTGAATAACATATTTCATCCCTCTTAAAGTTTGTGTGGAGAAACATTACTCAAACATAATCAGATGAAAGTATTTGAATGAAATTTGGCACGCAGAACACTTTTATCCCGATACAGTATCCCTTGGGATAATTTTTACAAATCAGTACTAAGTAATCCGTGATTTTACATTAGTTGACAGATTATATCCCAAATCAATTATGAATTGAATGAATGAATGAATTAGATGCGGTATTTGGTATTTTTTTTAAATATTTGTGGCTAAAAAGAAAACTTTATACTGATTACATACATATGTTTGGGTTGGGAAGTGTTGTTTGGGAAACTTCTTATTAAGATTGAACTAAATAAATAACACAGGTCATATACAACTAAAACTAAGTAGGTTTAGCAATATTTAAAAAAATGAGGAATGTATAAATCACAGAACAGAGAAAGGAAATATAAGACTACTGAATATAATTATTCGCGTAGCATATTCTTACGGAAAATTATTGTAAATTGTGTCGTCTCTTTTACTCTCACTAGTTTTATCAGCTTCGTTCTCTTTCGTGTACTATTGACTAGAAATTAGTCAGGGCATTAATTTTATAAAAAAAAAAACATTTTAAAATGTTTTGTATTGCGCGTTATTGTCAGGACTAGATTTATTTAAAGAATTTTTTGTTAACTACCCACCGGAAAATCGAAGCCGGGTCAGGTCACTAATATATTCATTGTATATTCACTTCATCTCAACAAGGCCATAAGATGGAAGCGAGTTCAACTAAAAACCTCAAAATGATATACCTACAACTTTAATTAAATGTTATCTCTTGATTATTTTATAATTTTCAAAAACATCCTCATTTTCGTTTTAAAACGATTTTTTCATAGAATTATTTTTGATTGAAGGTTTGTTTATGCTGCCTGGACAGCAACCTCCATAAGTCTGCCGCCATACGGCAAACTGAGCATGCTTCTATCTCCTTATCATCCATTACCCATAAGAGATTAACTTCAAACTCATTGTTAATTTTTTTAAACGCTAAAATTAAACTGGAAAGTTATTAATCAGTAAAGTAATTAACAGATAAAAGAGTATCAAACGAACAGGCTTTCATATTCCTATTGTTATTTAAAGGTAAAATAACGTCAATCATAAAACTTTACTATCGGTCGAATCGACGTTCCATTATGAGGGAAACATTTGGACATGATAGATTTAAAATCAATACACGCCAGGGCCGTAGTCAGGGCCATATATTGAGGGGTCAGGGGTCCTTTTCATACTTTCCTATTATAGAAAATGTGGACATATATGTATACAGACAATCTTGGCTTGATATTAATTTCTATTTTCACTATTTTTTGGCCAAACTTCGTTTGTGTGGACAACATATATTATTCAACGAGAACTTATTGTTCAATCGGGAAAAAAAGATGGAGTATAACCCTTTCCTGACTCTGACCTGACCTGACCAAAAAATTAAATGATTTTATCTCTCCCATGCGACTTAAAGGACGGACAAACTCATTTTTGGGCGTTGCTGTTGGTTTCATTTGATATATGGTTTAATAAAAATCAACGTATTTCAGCTCTTTGGATATAGTAAGGGGTCGCAAGTAAAATTATACTGACTGATAATATGTTTTTGCATTAAAGATCGGGGGTCAGCATATGAAGCGCCTCCTGAGTCCGGACTCTAGATATATCAAACTAAAATATAAATGTTTGACAGTATCATTTGTAAAATTGTTCTAAACATTGTTGGTTATAAATTAGCTTTTTGAGTACATTTTCGTAAGGTTTGTTCAAATATTACATTTAGAATTTATCATTTAAATATTTGAATTGTTGGTTTGTTATATTTTTTGGTTCGCTAATGAAAATATTTATACCCTAAATGCTTTTTTGGTCGAGACCCAATCTTAGCATTGAAGTGACAGATTATTTTATAAAATGGTAACATCCGTGTGACTTTGTCAGATCAATGAATAGAAATAATTTGACGATATGGTTAACCGAACGGTCGGGCCTCGACAGAAATACGAAATTTAGTGTAATTTACACTTTTCTGTTTTTATTTGAATTTGATTTGTAGTATTTATATAATGTGTCAATTTTAAAAATTACGAACAATTTTTTAAAATGTTATTAGAGAGGGGGTTGAAGATTTTTGTTTATTTTTAATCATATTTAAATTATACTATGTCCATCCGTGTTACGTGTCGCTTTAGGCCACTATGTTCCATTACATTTTTTGTTCAGACAATCGTCCTCTATTATATCAGAAGGATTATGTGCTGACGACTTAAAAAAACAAGATGGCGGCCGGTCACTACGACCCAAACGACAAATTTTAATGACTTTTTGAACGTCACCCATATGCAATTTTTTCCCATTAAAATTGTGTGCCAGTAGTGTATTTTTTTGACAAAATTCAGATGAGAAATATAGCATGAACAAAGTCTGACACGTTTGCGTATTTACGCATACATAATGTAAATTATACATTTAAAAAAAATGTGTGTTGTCCCCTGAGTGATCTATGAATTTACCTTCCTCTGCAGCACGTTGATCTTGCGATCTTTGATCTCTGAGTGGTCGCGCAGTTCTGCCAGCTCGTGTGCCGCCGACATGGCCGCTGCCGTCTTCTTCTCTACTTGTCGGCTCTTCTCGTCCAGGCGGGCCTTCAGCTCTTCCACCTACGAGAAGTTAGGGTAGTACTTTACTCATTTACTTTGATCGTGTTAATTATTCTAGACACTGAAACGATTTACTGACAAACAAACAATAATTTGAATCAATATTTTTAACCGAATTCAAAAAGGAGAAGGTTCTCAATTCGACGGGTCAGTTTTTCTTCTTTTAAAAAAAAGTTTGTTACCTCAGAACTGTTGACTGGGTGAACCGATTTGGATGAGTCTTTTTTTTTGAAAGCTGGTGCTTCCCGTGTGGTCCCATTTCAATTTGGTCCAATTCTGACAACGGCATCCATGAGAAAACTATATCAATCTTAAATTTGCCTTTGTAAAAGTAGACTTTTAGGGCAATTGAAGTCGGTTTCCAGTTCCGAGTGAAGTAAACATTGAACCAGCTATTTTATGATAAAATTTTAATGTTTATTTTGTTATAAATTTATTAAAATGTGTAATATTTATTGTGGGTAATATTTGTATTTGACTATTGTAACTAATTTAATGTGTCTTTGTATTATTTTAATTAACAGAAGTAAATAAGATTATTTGTAAATGTACATTTTTAAATTCCTAAACTTATAAATGTATGCCTGAAACAGGCCAAATTTGTAGACTTTGATGACTATGTAACATCTATTTTAAATACTACATGCTAACAATAAATAAATTTGATTTTATTTATAATATCAATTTCATTTAAATTGAGTGAAAAAGAAAAATCTATACAAGGGTGACAAAGAAATATACATATTACTTTATAACCATAGTGGCTGGACATCACTTATCATCAAAGAGGGGTATTCACTAAAGACACACCTCCTTAGGACCTCACGGCCCACGGATGTCTTTGCTGGTGACATATCTAGTTTGTGAGCACAAAGGATTGATGACGACTCTAAGTCAAAATTTTAAGTACTAGGGTGCAACTCACTAAGGACAAACAACATCCTTCATTTTTATTTTACCTTCCTTTTAAATTTTTATGTATAGGTGTATCTTGACATATGAATTTAATTTAACAAATTCTTTTTATTTGTGTTAATTTAGCTATATAGAAGATAATTTGAGGTGTGCATGTAAATTTGCGGTATTTTATTAATATAAATAAATAAATATAGTACGCCTTCGTGTAAGAAATAGAGATACACACACCCCCAACACCACCATTTCTAGAAGCCGTGAAGTTGTCCCAAGTGATTTGCACCGCTGTTCATTCGGTCACCGCACATCTATTGGTTCATCTACATAACACTACGATAATGAATAAGATTTACTGTGAAGCTCACGTCAGTCTGGAGCATGCTGTAGTGTTCTTCTTTTGCGCAGAGAGACTCCTTCAGTACAGCGATGTGCCTCTGGTAGTCTTGGTGCTGCTCCTCCAAGGCCTTCATCTTGGCAGCCATGGCCAGGATCTCCTGGTCCCGACGCTGGATCTCGAGCCGGAACTCATCCAGCTGCTCGTAAACACGGAGCCGTCCGAATTCCCAAAGAATTAAACAAACCCACAACACAATTAGCACAGCAGTTCATGGAAGACATTACACTAACTACGTTAGGCTAAAAAGTGATGGCGGAAATGATCATGTTATCATCAAACTCAATCTACATAGTAATACTGAATCAGTAATGAAGGTATCATGTGTTACCGATGGAAAAGCGTTTATTAAATATGCTCAAAAGGAAATGTTTCCTGCACCTTGAGTTACGGCATACGTAGTTACGGCAGTGCGACGGAAGACATTTCGACATATCAAACGACTCAACATGCATTCAAGAATCGCAGTCAAGTAAGACGTACCGATCAGACTGTGGAAGTGAACCTGGAAAACTTTCCGCAGTAACTGTGGGTGTAAAAGCCGCGAGTAGAAAGTTTTCCAGACATCTAATTGTACGAATAAGTAACGACAGATTAAACAGTTTACAGAGAACATCGGTTGATGCACGGGCGGGCGCCTACGTTGTGATACATTTATCTACCGTGAGTGTTGACGATGCCGAGACATGAAGCTACATGAGAGGTCGTGATGGGCTAGAGCTAGAGATGATCGGGTGGCGCAGGGAAGCGGCACGGGGACCATGAGCGAAACACCGAAAGCACAACATGACCAAAATGATAAGAAAACGTTCTGGAAGTTACACAACGCACTCCCGTATAGTTCATTCGATGCATACGACCTCAACAGTCTTTGAACAGTCTAGTAACTATATATATATATCGTTGTTGGTGTCAACGCAAGGTTCTCACATCGTATCTACAACCGTACAGTTACATCTATATATATTATATCGCTTCTAAGGCCCTATTTAACAAAAATATTTTATCAATCAATCGACAGTTGTTTCAAGAATATAATCCTCCTTACATTTTATTATAAATATAGCTTCGTTAACAATGAACAAGTTTTACATAAAAATACGTCTCAACACAGTCGGCGACCGGCTAAGTACGGACTTAAAGCGAGAAATTGACACGTCAGTCGATCGGCTGGCAGTTGTGGTCACAAGGTGGTGGCGCTATAGTACCGTCGCGTGGGCGTCGTGAGGCGCGCGGCAGGGCGCAGCGGCAGCGGCCGCGCCCCGGGCGGCGCGCTCGTGCGGCCGTCCTTCATCACGCGGACGTCGTTCAGCAGGAAACTTACTTGTCTCTTGAAGGGGGGTTCGGCTTTATCGTAAAGCGAGGTGTGCGAGGGCGCTAGGGAGGGCGGCGGCGGCGAGACGAGGGCGGCCAGCTCGCTCTCGAGGAGGGCGACCTGTCGCTCCAGCGTGGCGATGCGCGCCTCCTTCGTCTCGAGCACCGCGGTGAGCGTGGCGCCCGCGCTCCCGCCGGGCAGGCCGGCCGCGGCCAGCGCGCGCTCCAGCTGTATCTGCAGCGCCCGCAGCGTGTCCGCCGTCGCCTTCAACTCCTGCCAGCAGGCGAGAGGTGAGGGCCGCCGCCGCCCTAGCACGCCGGCCCAGCGCAATACCTACTGCCGACGTGCCGACCGCTGCCCGCGCCTGGGGGTGCGTGACGCAGGCCCCCATCCTCTATACCTCACTGACAACAGATCTGACGCGTCCGGACACGCAGCCCCAGCCGCGGGCGGCTACACACTATAATGCGATGGCTGATTCATCATACTTAATTGACACGAGACGCTCTCACTAAGGTTCTCGTGACGGGGACAATGAGCTGCTAAACATGCAATGTCGTGACATATATATCACTGTGTACGGGTCGTATTTTTGAATAATTTTTGAGTTCGGGCCGAATTCAAGTTTGAGTTTTTTCTATTGATTTTGTTTTTGAATCGTCGACGTGTGGGCTGTGGAAGATACATCGATAAGGCTGGATAGTATGTGCTTCGGGGACAAGCTGACAGTGTCACAGAGAGGCCTCGAGAAGGTGGGAGTGAAGACAAAGCGAGAGTTTATAATAGTTTGTATGAAGCCAACGAAGTGGTCGATCAGAGAACACATAAGGCGTCGCGACAATAACATTCGGCTCAAGACCAACAAATGAATGAAAATGAAACTATCAAGGGCACCACTAACATAAACAGTGACGTTGATAAAGGTATCACAAAATAAAACGCCCATGTGGTCCATAATACTAGACATAAATTAATTACTAAGCAAAGTGACATGCACAATAACACGGCTAAAGTACAAAGTGCGGGAAACATCCACCTCCAATATGACTTAGCTTCCAAAACCTTTGAAAATTTGGAACTTTGGAATCTCTGCCATACAAATAGAAACAGTTCATGCGCATTCCATATTGAACAAAGACAATCACCTGCTTCTGTGCCATTGCTTGCATTTGTTGGAACATTTGTCTTTCTTCCTCTTTACCTGAAAATTATTTACATGTTAACTATTTCCTTTACAAAAATAATATTTCAATGACTATAACTAAAACGTACCCATCCCCTTATTTTGTAGCATTTCGAGTAATTTTTTGATGCTCTCATCTCTAGCTTGTAAAGTTTGCTTCTGCGTTTCGATCCTCAGTTCTAGTTCCTGTTTCAAAACAAAGTTATTATTAAAAGTAAAGTAATGTAAAGTAATGACTTCATTTTATACTTTGAAAAAAGTGGGCCCTACTATATGCCCTTGAGAGACACCATATTAATATCAAATTATTGTATCATAAAATTGAAATAACGAAGTAAATAGATGGCATGATAACTAAGTACTTAACATTTTCGAGATGACTGCCTAATTCAAGTATCTAGAACGAATTTATGAATTGAAGTGATTAGCCTAAAACGTATTTGATTTTATCTCATGCTTATGTAAGTTCTAATTTGTGTCACTGATATTCAGTTGATTGACTGATTTTGAAAACCAAATTTGGAATTGATCATCTGAGTCCTTGTTACTCACTTTTATTGTATCTCTTAATATTGCTATCTCTCTCTGTAGATGTTCATTTTCGGCGAAAAGAGCTTCCAGTTGTTGTTGTAGCTCCGGAGCGGGCTGGCGCATTCGTAACCTAAGTTCTTCTTCCAGTTGACGAACGAGCATAGCTTGTTTCTGTAAAGATGAGAAAGAAATGATTTAGTTTCAAAAGAATTTTCAACGTCTTAATACAATATTTGTAGTATTCGAGCCTACTTCTTACGTAGGCGAAAACTCGTAGAAAATATAAATGAAAATATTCGCATTTGAAATTTATATTTCCGTAAACAATCCTGTAGAATGAAAAGATATAAATGAAAGGTAAGAAGCGGTTGTAAGGTTAAGACATTCGAGGGGCTTCCTAAAGGGTTGTGTTTCATATCGTTTTACAAAACATTATGTTCAGTTAACGTCACCTGGGATTGTATAAGAAAGGAAATCATACATTTTTAGCAACTAGATAGACTGCCGAAAACAAGCCTAGTAGATCACCAAAATCAACGATAACGGGTTTACCATGAGGAGATTCCAGGAGGAGCGAGAAGGCAGCTAATACATGTCTGCAAACTGCTGTCTCTTTTTTCAAGCTTCGTCGTTTTTGACAACACTTCATGAAGCAATGGAATCAACGGGAATTCACTCAGATTGCTTCAATATAAAATAACTTTTATATTATGCAGCCAATGCTCCTTAGATGGCGTTTTGAACGATAACCAAAATAAGACGTAAAAATGAAAATTGTGATTCACTGTCGAATTCTATGTTACTGATACTCATTTCCCGATATTATAATTTAATGTTCTATTTTTAAATAATTAATGCACAAAGCCAGCTATCCTATTGTAAAAGATTATGGTAAAATAAATTTATTATGATGCTTTTGTCTATTTTTTAAGCTGAAATGTTATGTACAATACATATTTCCGAATAAATTAACGTTGAATTCATTTCTAGAGTCTGGCATCACACAATTATCGTAAAAATACAGCATGGACATTCACAATAATTATTTTTGAATACTCAGATCATAAACATGTCCCTGATAAAACAGCGAATTGCGATATACTACTTACTATACGAACGAAATATTTTCACACTTTCATTTGGAATTTGAGCTGGCAGCGAGCCAAAAATTCCTTACTGACATACCTGACCCAGCACCGTGCGAGTTTATAAATCAGTTTTTTGTGTTGTTTACAAAGTTAGGTAAATCGAAACTATTCACAATAAACCGACTTACTATTTACTATTCAATTAACCACCTTTTTAGGGTTCAAAATATCGTCCCAAGAAAAAACAGAACCCTTATAATCTCACTGTGTTATCTGTGTGTCCGTCTATCCGTCTGTCACTGTTGATTTCAGCAAGTACTAATTAATGCTGGCGACTTAAAAATGAGTTATGGGATATAGTGATCCACAGATGCCGCTATTGACATAATAGATGGTATATTTTATATATTTGATTATAAATTGCTATCTAACTATAAAATATTGACTTGTACCAGCAGTACCAATAAATTATGATTATTATGATTATTTTTAAAGTGGAGTCACTAGGTCAAGTGATATGTCATATGAAAATACTTTATTTGTACATTTTTAAACAGAATTTCATTACATTCTTTGCTAAGTAGTTTTTTGACATATTATAAAAAATACAATTTCGATCTACGATGAAAATCACAATAGATAATCATTAGGGTAAATATTACATGGAAACGTAAGCGAAGTCTTTGGCATCTAGAGTATTTGAGAAATCATAAATAAACCTTGACAAACTGAGTTAATAATGAACCTTATTTCAAGGTACAAATATCTGTACACTGCTTTCTATAGTTCGGAACCCACGATGCGCGAGTCCGACTCGCACTTGGCCGGTTTTGTAACAAACTTAAAAAAACACAGTCATTAAAAAGTCGGATGTTATCAAGTTAGATAGTTTATATCCTTTTTCCAGTCAAAGTTTTGCGTACAATACTAGCTAATTCCTGAAAGCTCTGTAGAGTATTTGATACCCTTTCACAGGGTTAAAGCGTTAATTAATTGGGACAGAAAGGGTTAATTATTTATGTACATTGTAAAACTCAACATCAAAGCGCTGGATCGTGGAAATCCCGTTGAAATTATAATTGAACCCAGTTCAAAAGCATCTGGTATATTTTGTAGAAAAAAAATGGCTGTGAAAATATTTACTAAACCCGACAAGGAAAATTCGCATTTGACATTGTTGTTGAAATAATCAAATAACTTATAGACTTAAAATCTATGGTATCGTAAAGCTTACGCTCAATGAAATATAGTTTTTAAATTACTATTGTACATTATAAGATATATGTAGCCATGAGCTTCAAGCGCAAGGTCTGGCTTCGATCCTGGCTCGTACCAATGAGTTCCAATTTGTTATTTGGAATTTATGTACGAATGATAAAAAATCATTAACATTGGCTTTTCGGTAAAGGGAAACATCGCGAGGAAACCTGCACACTCCTGAGAAGAAATTCAAAGGTGTGTGTGCAGCAGTCTACCAATCCGCACTGGTCCCGCGTGGTGGACTATGTCCCATACGCTTTCTGTAGGAGAGGCTGTTAATGATTATAAGATATACAACAATATTAAGTTTTATGAAGTCTTCACATATATACAATAAAGTAAATAAAATATTGGATATTTACCCAGTGTCTATGTTTGCCCCTGTACAAACATGGATTAAGTCTATGGATTATATAGAAACAGAATGCTTTTTAGAGTTTGTAACTTAGTTCAAACGAATCTACATAAAAATAGCACGTCCACTCTTACACACACACATCATCCTATCACACCACACACACACACACACATCCTCACTTCTTCACATCTACACCCCCAAATATACATACTCTTTTAAACCTACTATTGAGTTAATAAATATGTACGGTAATATATATAATTTTCATAAATTTAAATATATAATCGATGTCTAATGTGGAGGAGCGGGGCTTCCTACTACAGGTATATACTCATCATGAAGCTCCAGCGTAAAGTATAATAAGATAATTTAATTTTATGAAATAAATATTTTTTCATTAAACATTAACAAAATTGTATAAAAGCTTCTTCATTCCGCGAAACGACATAAAACCAAGTTATTTTAAAAAAAGGACACATACTGAAATACATAAATAAACGACAATCCCTGTGGGCGGGAAATCTTGAAAAACCCACAAACTTATGTAATATGCCTCCGGAGTATTCGGAAAAACTTCGTCAGGAAAGTTCAATACGCTCAGACTTCGAGTGTAACTCGAAAGAATTTCAGCGCTTTATATAGAGCAAGCTGAGAGACGAGATAAATGTGAAGACAAACTTTTGTAGGTACATTTTAACGACCGTATTGGCTGTGTGGGCCCAGCTTTAGAATAAGATTAATCATCAGCTTATATAATCGACATCGCCCAAAGAACTAATAACCGATGGGTAAGAGTAAGAGTCCTCGAGTGGCCACTAGGTACCGGGAAACGTGTTCCGGGCTGTCCTTGATCTAATAAAGTGCAAATGCAAGTGGTTCGGGTCGGGACCAGTCAAGGTGGCATACCATGGAGTAGGCCAATGTCCAGCAGTGGAAGTTTCCCGGCTGATGATTGAAAAGATAGGTTTTGAAAGAGGTATCTAAGGATACATTTCTGCTAGTTTTCATATTCTTATTGGCTTACAAGGTGGATTAGTAATCTGATGGTTGCGGGTTTGACCCCCAGTGAGGTATCAGTCCTTAGTTGGCCCGCTACAATGTTATCTAGGTCTGTCACCAGAAATTAAAATATATGTGTGTTGGGTTTGACACTTGGCCTTCATCTCACCTGATGGCAAGTGACGATGAGGCCTTTGATGGTAAGCGTAACCCAGAAGCCTCAAGCTCATGAGATGCTGGCTCTGCTACGTTTCATACTGGAGCACAACAGTGCTAGTAAAACTGTTGTTTGGTGGCTATAAATCCACAGGTAATCGAATTTGGGATCTTAGTTTAGTTAGTTCAAGCTTGTAGTCATCATCATCAACAGCCTATATACGTCCCCACCTCAGGGGCTCAGGCCTACTCTCTTACAGACTGTGTATGGGCCATAGTCTACCACGCGGGACCAGTGCGGATTGGCGGACTTCACATACCTGTTCAAGACATGCAGGTTTCCTCACGATGTTTTCCTTCACCGTTAATCAATCGGATAATGTACTTGAATTGAAAAACAACTCATAGGTACACGGCTGGATTCGAACCCGGAACCCTCAGATTGAAAGTCCGCACCTTACCCACTGCGCCAGCGACACTATAGCGTGTATTCATCTATTTATTAATAAATAAATTTAATTTTTATTTGGAATACTAACAGTTTATATTTAAATTAAAACAATACAATATGGATACGTCT
Source organism: Carcina quercana (assembly GCA_910589575.2). Classification (NCBI taxonomy): domain Eukaryota; kingdom Metazoa; phylum Arthropoda; class Insecta; order Lepidoptera; family Depressariidae; genus Carcina; species Carcina quercana. Next base: position 7,106,963 of record OU342449.1, on the reverse strand, counting down.
AAACCAATTAAAGGTATTCACTTATGAACTAAACTACCTCTATAATTAATTATATATGTAACCAGGGCGCGCGGTTACAGTTAAAATAAGATATTGTTTTTGCACCTTAGAATGTCTCTCTATATATAATTCGGATCTCGGATACGGCTCCAGCGATTTCGCTGAAATTTGGCATTTGGGGGTATTCGGGGGCGAAAAATCGATCTAGATTAGTCTCATGTCTGGGAAAATGCGCGTTTTCGAGTTTTCATGCATTTTTTCCTTCGCATTATTCGAAGCAAAATATGATGGGAAATTTCACGCTACTAATTTCAATTTCTTACTATGAAACCGACTATTCTTAGGGCCTTGTTTGCAATATGTTGGGTGTATGACAGTAAATCTCTGAAATTGTAATTAATAAAACCAATTTTTATTTGTATTGCCAGTGACACACAAAGGAGGTCGTAAGTAAACCTTGCAACCATGTCACCTGCCCCGAAAACTCCGTACACCCATTTGTTATCCTTGTTAAACGAAGGCGGGAACAATAATAGTGAAAATATTTGTGTGACAGACATACAAACACGCCTAATTGCGGTGTGTGGCGGCACGCGGGACCAGGGACCGCCACAGCCGACTTCAGGGAGAGGACACGGTGATGAAGGAAGTCAAAATTACTTATTACAATACAATACATTACAAAAAATAAATTAAATTAGACTAAATTAAATTTAACTAATCCTTATGTACATATATTGCACATATATATGGAGCGGATTATAGTTTCGAATACATTTTGAATATATTTTGGTACCGATAAAATTTGGGATGAGGAAATCCGTAGACGAACTAAGGTCACCAACATAATTCGACGAGTCAGTGAGCTGAAGCAGCAATGGGTAGGCCACATCGCTTATAACCGATGGGGAGTAAAAGTTCTCGAGTGGCGACCACGTGCCGGGAAACATGCACCGGGCCGTCCGTCTAGCTAGATGGACCGACTACCTAGTTAAGGTCGCGGGGAGTCGCTGGATGCAAGTGGCTCGGGACCGGTCAATGTGGAATACCATGGAGGAGGCCTATGTCCAGCAGTGGACGATGATGATGTATTTTTCTTAGGTCTCCCAGGCTTTAAATCACAGATTTTTCATCGTTTTTTTTCTTTAGTTCCACAATTTATTATGTTGTTAATGTATGTTAATTTAATAAGTTATATTGTTATTTGTTTCTTTCATTTCACTTTCCAAATTAATTTCAATTATATATTTTCAATTTTGTTATTATGTACTGTATTTCATTACTCAGCCTTCTGCTGCAGCATTTTTTCTTAGGAAGGGTGGCACCTCGTAAGTATTAAACTTAAAAGAAGAGCCTCCACGTCCTGTATTTATGTAAATCTTCTTTTAAACGTATATATTTTTTTATTTTTTTGATAGCTTAGGTTAGGTTACTTCAGGATCTTTCGAAGAACCTTCGCAGCAAGAATCCAAGCCCGCTTCCGCGCGTGCCACGAAGCCCGCTACCTAAGCGACCCTTCCGCGTTCCCTTTGCCCTATTTTCTTCCTTAATTTCGAGTGAATCGATACTGCGAACGCCCAGCATTATACGTTTGAAACATTTATACACTGCCTCCGCCGGGGTCGTCCACTCGCAGTAAATAAATAGAGACTTTACGACTAACATTTATGATTTATTTTTATAATTTTCGCCTTACCGGGGTAATACCATTAGATTTGTTTCGTTTCGAATTGTCGGGATTCATTCTGACATATCCGAGATTAAGTAGCGTTTTGGTCGTTGTAAGCTGTGTTAGTCCAATGCTTCTAAAAACTTCTAAAACTTCTAAAACAAAACCCGGCTACGTGCGATTCAGATTTACGCACCGAGGGATTCTTACAGAATATGAAAAATTAAATTACTGAAAATCATAAATAATAGTAAAGGTTTCCTAACAATGCTGCTAAAGTGTAAGTCCGATTGAAAAGGAACTGGAAACCGACTTCAATTGCCCTAAAAGTCTATTTTCATTAAGTCAACTTCAAGATTTATATCGTTTTCTCATGAATGCCGTTGTCAGAACTAGACCAAATAAAAAAAGAATCATCGAAATCGGATCACCCAGGCAAAAGTTCTGAGGTAACAAACATTTAAAAAAAAGATTCAAAAAACATACCCGTTGAATTGTGAACCTCCTCCTTTTTGAAGTCAGTTAAAAAGTGATTGTAATGTGATAAAATTTAAAATTTATTTCCCATACTTTGCTTCTTTCCAAATATATTATTGCATACCTGAATATTTGATATTAATTTCAACTTGATACCTCCACGAGCTCCTGAGAAAAAGAATTGACAGATAAGGGGAAAAACCAGATGACCCTGATGATAAGAGTTTCTTTCTTTTTCCTTGTGAGATAAAGAAAGAGAGATTTTCGTCTGTAAAAAATATCTACACACGGCAAGACATAGGTTGAGTCACAGGGTTTAGTCGACACACGTCTACAACCCAGCATATGTCTAATACTATGCGTGACTAAAACACGTTGAACTTTCCGTAAGAGGGTAATTGTCATTCATTAAATGTCAGGCTAGTTTGTTAATTTTGTGGTTAATTTTTAACCTTTTAGTATAGTTTAGTCGTAATCCTACTAATATTATAAGTGTGAAAGTTTGGATGTTTAGATGTTTGGATGTTTGTGACGCTTTCACGGAAAAACTACTGAATGGTTTTGAATGAAACTTTACAATAATAGAGCTTATACATCAGAATAACATATAGGCTATAATTTATAAAGACATATATTGTGTAACTTGTACAAAATCACACTTATAATATTAGTGGGATTACATGGGCAATTTGGGCATAACAAAAACGCGTTGCCTAGCAACCGACCATAGAATATGTAATTCGTATATACAAACTTTTGCGTTTATAATATTAGTGTGAAGACTATTTGAATGTACTACGTCAGATATTGAAATTTCTTTTGTTTCTTTAAACTATTAGCCTACGTAACAGAATAAACACTATTTTGTATCTTATGCTGGAAATGGAGATAGATGCCTTCTATGCCTATCGAACAAGTAGAATAAATCCTGAAGTACACGCGGACAAAGTCGCGGGCGGAAGCTAGTAGAATATAAAAAAAAGGTATAAAGTAGTAGTAGTTTTAAATTAATTTAAATCATTTTTCTGTAAGGCGATCCACCAGCATCAAAGCTTCATACTAAATTTCTGTTGCCATAATCTTTTAAAATAGAATAGCTGGATTTGTGCAGTAACTATCTAAAAGTAGGACATCAGATTGTGATGTCGCGAAATGAGTATCATTAACATACAACTTCACACAGAATCTCAATTTTCATTTTAAACACTTATTTTTAATTACTGTTCAAGCGCCATCTATGAACCATTAGCTGCGTAACTGCTATTGTAGCTAACTATAAAGTTGTAAATTAATGATATTTATTTCACGACACTATAATTTCGTCTTCTATGTTTAAATAATTACTGATCCAAGCCAGCTATTCTATTTTTAAATATTATGGCAACAGGAATTTAGTATGGAAGCATTCGGAGAGGGATAACGATAAGGAGGTTAAATGCTCAACTTAGAAACGAGAAACTAAACTGAAGAACTGAAGTGAATCGTATCTGTCAACATAAATAGCGTCTACAGACCGTTATTACGTTTTCCCCTTCGCTCGCGCTGCCATAGGTTCAAATGAGAGCTCTAGAGAGGCAGCCGGAAGGAATTTTTTTACGTAGCTACCTAGTACCTGCTTACTATATAGTACTATAAAGTTTGACTATCCTTATCTTGGATTGTAGTATAAAATTTGACATTGAGCTATTATTGTATAAAATTTGACATTTATTATTATTTTATAAAATTTGACATTGAACTATTATTGTATATAAATTGACATTGAATTATTATTTTATAAAATTTGACTTGGACATTTTGCTATGCCCTGACAGGGTTCATGTATGTAGATCCGAATACTGTTTGAAGTCTAATGACTCTATGTACATGAATACAAATAAATTGATTTGATTTGATGCTACTCCATGTCCTGAGAGAGACTTTATGAATGAGATTTTTAGACTTTGATAATATCTTTGATTCATAATACCTCACTCGATACGATTAAATCACTAACCAAAACCGTATTCATCAATCATCATTATCATCAATCATCATCAACAGCCTATATATGTCCTCACTGCAGGTGCTCAGGCCTACTCTCCTACAGAGAGTGTATGGGACATAGTACACCACGCGGGACCAGTGCGGATTAGTAGACTTCACACACACCTTTGAATTTCTTCTCAGGAGGTTTCCTCACGATGTTTTTCTTCAACAAGAAACCAATGGTAATGATTTTTATCATATCGTAATGAATAACAATTTGCAACTCATTGGTACGAGCCAGGATCGAACCCAGACCTCAATTGTTCAAGGACTGATACTCTGCCCAACTGTTTTACACTTAATGAAACTGTATAGAACTAGGTGGAAGAATTAATAATAATTTTATATTTTAGGTTTTTCTGATAATCCTTACAAAACATAAACTTGCAAGGTGTTTCGATTTTTCTGATGAGAAGTATATTAACTTGATTTCTTTACTTAGTGAATTGCACCCCAGAGGTTTAAGAAAAGAAAGTCTAAGTAAAACATGAGTTGAGACGTCTGTTTGTGTGATTTCAACCTGTTTACCAAACGTTCGTTCACCTAATAAACACCTTATTGTACATTGGGCCATCATTGGCCCAACATTGGCGTACAAAGGCCAAGTCTACGGCACAAACACTTCATGAAGCGAGCGACCGTACAACGTTCATACGAGATGCTCGTAAAATCGATACGGGTGTGATCGGGGGCAGCGGAGAGTAGTGGGAGGCGGGGGGTTGTGGGGTAACCCCCGGGGTGGGAACTATCAGCTGTCACGTTGGACTTAAAACAGGAAGTGTGAGATAAGTGATGTTTGATGCTGTTAGGTGTGGTGAGGGCTTTATTGAGCATTCAATGTCTTTTTTAAAGGTTGTTGCTGCGAAAAGTCTTTGATCTGACGTTGATGTCTTTTCTATGACGTTTCAAATTGGTATGAAATCAGATTCATAGCGCGGATTCTTTTACGTAAAATCGAAGCTGCTTGCCAAGCTTACTTATGGATAGTTGCAAGGAATTTATGATCAGGAATAGTGATGGGTCATTTGCTTAAAAATTTTCATATTATAGGAGTTTATGAAATCAATTTTCATAAGAAAAAAAAATGTTGTAATAATTTCAAAACTAGTGGATTTTTTTCAATAGCCATTGCTAATCAGGGAGTAACTATTCCGGCTGGTAAAGACAAACATTTTTAAAATGTTAGCACCTTCGCACAACCGCCTTCGTGGAACATAATATGCTTTCACAATCAATTCTGAAGTCCCGGGTTCAATTCCCAGTGGGGATACCTATTGGTTCTCGAATTTATTGGAGGCATGGCATTTTCTATGTCCGCCTAAATATCTACCATCATGCTACCTAATCCTACCGCCAAAAGACGGTGTTAATAGCACAGTTGTGTTCCGGTATGAAAGCCTAGGTAGCAAAGCCAGCGCCTGATTAGCTTGAGGTTTTCTGGGTACGCTTTCATTTACCATCAGGTGAGATGAAGGCCGAGTGCATACCCGTCTACTGAAGAAAAAAACCCAGACATATTCCTGTTGCCATAAATTTGTGTTGTAGGTTTTCGTTGAACCGTTACATTCCCCTCCCGCCATGAGTTGATAGCGGAATTCCACAGCTCCCCAAGAGCAGAAACAATTTTATAATTATTCGCTCCGTGTTTAATCAGCAGACAAAAATTCTCATTCGTTCTCTCATAAACACTGCCGCTATGCCGAGGACGTGGTTTGCCTGCTCACCAGGTTCCGGTATTTCTAGATAACGCCTAAGAAGTTTAGGTATTACGGAAATCTGAGACTACTTGAAACTGTCTTACGTGGTTTCCTTGTTTGACTACGGAACCCTAAAAAGACAAAGGAATGAACTTGTCTTTGATAAGAAAAAAAAAAGAAAATTAGAGAAAGTCTTTCAGTCGCTTTTTAGCTTGGCGCGAACTTGAAAAATGGTGGTTCATTGCAATTTTGTTAATTGGTTAATAATACTGTTATGTGTGTTTTTTGTGTTATAATGGTGTGATATAGTGCAAAAAAAGTCATGGACGGTGTTATAGTATCAATTACGCAAAATTGCGAGGGTTTTGACTCAATCGGAAGAGTTTACCATGTCGAGTACATTCGGCATATGGATTCTTTCGAATAATGTTGAAACCAAGGCTGGCTTTTGAAATTCTCGTCAAGAATCCAAAACAAGCGATAAAATGTACAATAATAATTTTCTGGTTTAGAAACTGACAACCTCCGCAAGGGCAATTTTCTCTGACGATGTACCAGTCGTTTATTCTAGAGGTATTATGACGATTTAACATTTCAGAAGCTTTACTGTAGGTCGTTTTACTTGGACACACGGCTACACATCAAGCTATACATTTACAGTATACGCTGACCTCGCATTGAATGAAATCACGCACGACGCCAGTTCATTTTATACTGGAAATGTATAGCTTGACCTGTAGCCGTGCGTACATTATATAAGGCCTGTATATTATAACAATATGCATCTATCTCACCATCTACCTCACCACCTGAGTGCTATTATAAGAAAGGTTGTTTGTTTGCCATAAAAGGTAATCTTTCCCGAGCCGAATTAAGCCCTCGGAGAAAATGCGGAAAACGTTTGCAAATTACTGCTATTTGCATCATTTTAGCGATCCGTAGTCAAAGAGCTTTTATACTATCGGAATTTTCAATTTACAATAACTATATGCCATTTAAAATATCGTCTAGCTAAGTAAAGTACAGTTTTGCAAGGTTATTTACGTATAGAAGTTACTCTGCATCTACCAGGGCAGCATGAGTTAACAGGAGGTAGGTTACGCTCGGGCCGACGCCCTCCACCTACCGATAGATGGAGCTAGTATAGCCACACATTGATCGCATCGTCACAGCCCTACTGAAAATAGCTGTTTCTGTTACGTAATACAGTTTATTTTAGTTATAAACTGAGATGTTGTACTTCAATAAAATTATATTTTAAAAAACAAAACATACGCTTTTGTCTAGAATGCAGTCGAGTGCAGTTCGATAACCTGTGTAGATTTGAAAACAGAAGTGAAGCAATGTATTCTCATTTCAAAAATTAAACTTTGCTCAAACCGAAGTGACATTTGTGCGGAACATGTCATGAGGGCCAAATTAGCACTTCTGCTGTTTTTGATAGCCTGGTACTTTGAAAAATATTAAGAAGTTTGTTATGAATAATAAACTTGACCTTGCACTTCTGTTAACCTGCTATAATAGTATTGAGATGAGCACTTTGAGGGGAGCCTTCTTGACCCCAGGGTCAGATCAACTCAATGTAACAAAATGTAATTGTTATCCAATACAAAATTTATAAGTAGGTTAAAGTTGATTTGTTTACATACAGTCGGTCACATACAAGTGAATCAAATATAAAGCATGTAAAATATTCAATAAAATGTAAAACAATGAAACTTATATCGCCGCAATCGTTTTAATGAATAACTTCAACATACACTGTCATCAGGTGACGGTCCATTGATTTCCTACGCTCTGCTGGCAAGGGTTTACATTACACGATATGTAAATAATATTACGATGCCGTGAGTTGGCCTTGAGTTTATGTTGTAAAACCGTGTGGCTTTATATTAGGGACCGCAGGGTCTTTACATGGATACAGATTGGATGGTTGCTATTACAATTACAGATGTGTCCCGCCTTCTTGCTCGCTGGCCACTTAACATGTGACATTTTCATTTGTTTTAGAATAGGTTTTTGATTTGCTTTTGTTTTAATTTTCACTTCTTGTAAAATCATCTGTTGTAATTCTATTTAAATGTTGTAAAAATTAAATATTTCCTTTGAATTTCTATATTAAAAGCGTTTATCCATTTTAACCACAATTCCCTGCATCCATCCATCCCGGTTCTACCGTCAACAGTTGGCGAGAGACGAGGTTGCAGAATGGTATCCTGTTCACTCGAATCGCTCTAGTAGACATAAACATCACTAATCACTATCACTAAATAGTATAAAACAAAGTCGCTTCCCGCTGTCTGTCTGTCTGTCTGTCTGGATGTATGCTTAAATCTTTGAAACTACGCAACGGATTTTGATGCGGTTTTTTTTAATAGATAGAGTGATTCAAGAGGAAGGTTTATATATATAATACATGCATAATATAGTAGAGCAACACCGATAATTTTTGGGGTTTCTAATGTGATGTCGTAAATAAACACATATTTTAGCGCTTACATTGCAAACGCTGGCTAAACCCTACCAGATAGATCAAAATAATGTACTACTGTATTGTACACCTTAGAAAGATCAACAAAAAAGTCCGCGATGGTATATGTCTAACTATTGTAGTTATGTCACTATAACTACTTTTATACATTTTTTAAGTTGATAGAAATGCCAACCAATATCAGACCATGTTATCCATACCTTTATATTAACCCTTATCAAAATAAATCATTTCATATGCAAGACTGCTTCAATATCTGTATATAGCTTCTTGAATTATTGAAATAGGACATTCCATTCAAAAGATATAACGAATTTAAAAAACCAAATACACGGACACCAAACTGAAGCATTCAAATAAAGTAGTATTGACCGAAGTGCGAGAGAGAGGCTTAGCGATGCTATATGTCATAATCAGCCGGGAAACGTCCACTGCTGGACATAGGCCTAAAATACATAAACAAAGGGGTCAAGTGCGAGACGGACTCACGCACCGAGAGTTCCGTGAAGAATATGATTAATAAACATAATGAAAATCATAAATAATAGGTAAGATAATATGCACCCAACAATGCTCTAACAAAAGACGCCTGACGAAATCACACGCGCAATTGTTAAAATACACATTGAGATACTTCTAAGGGTAGTAATCATAAAGTGGGGTTTAAAATTTGATTTAATTCAATTAATTTATTTTTATTATTTGTTGTTATAGCGGCAACAGAAATACACATTTTGTGAAAATTAATGGGAATGGTCTAAAAGTACGACAAACACATATTGTTAGTTAAACGTTTGACTTTTTTACAGATCCAAAAAACTGCAGACTTGATTATTCGATATTAATTTCAAATCGAAAAACACACAGACGGACAACAAAGTAATCCAATAAATAAGGGTCCCTTTTTTCCTTTTGAGTTAGTTATCCCTAAAAATGTACAAAAATGTAAATATATAAATGTAAAACTTTAGATTAAGTAAAAAAATTGAAACTCTAAAAATATAAATAGTAATTTGATCAGAAAAAACTACTTATGTCTTTGCAAAAAGTTTATTTTTTCGTTTTTCCCAAATGTTTAAAAGATAAATGTCCACCCGTGCGAAGCCGGGGCGGGCCGCTAGTTGAATATAAACCTATAATGCTCAAGTCTATATTGAGACTGATATAGCCGGTTATTATGCCTGACTGACATATTTCTAATATCCTCTCATGTCATAAATTTCTGTGGGTTTTGTTTTTCAAACTTACGTAGCTGTTCTTGCAATGGCCGTATTTTACTAGCTTTCAATAATGATCCCCTAAGTAACTAAATAATGAGTCCCTGGTTTCATTAGCAACCATCCTACCCCTAATGAAATGAAGTCTTCTAGGTAAAAATAGTATTGTACCTCTTTACCACAGCCTTGAGAATGGCATTGTGTGAAGCTCTCAGTCTCACACAGAAAGACGCGACACGACTCCTGAAGACGCAAAAATGTCAACGACGCTTGCCTCGGCGAACATGCCCGACGTGATGTACCAGAGCGGCAGCCCCGTCAGGATGCGGAACGCGTCATTGTACTGCACCCTGATGGTGCTCATTGATCTTCTCACGAACTTGGTCCAGAGTTGACAAGCGTGGAAACACTGGCATAAAACTTGACGTCACTTTCACAGCGTCGCTACACTTGTCAAACCTAGGTGCGAGCATGTTGCACTTTATAGATAGCCCTTCTCTCTCTTTCTTTTCTGTTGTCGTTCCCGGTCGTCAGTCAGCAAGTGCCCTAAGAATTTAAACTGTTGATAATCTGAAGTAGTCTCTAGGTCGGAACGCAAAAGCTACATAAAGAAAGACCACGACCCGAAGCGTGTAAGACGGTTCATTCTACCATAGAATAAAGCTTTGATCGTATAAAATACGAGTACATAACTAACATCAGAAGCATTAACGAGGGATCAAAGAATCATTGAGAACGTTTCCTCAAAAACGATTACATTTAAAGCCTGCCTTTGACATCTTTGATGTACGGGGTCTCGGAGAAAATTACCGGTAACGTGAACTTAAGGATGAGACTTCTATTAGCTTTTGCCCGCAGCTTTATCTACAGGTTTTAATCAGAAAGCGTCCATTGCTGATCAGAGTCCTCCCCCATGGTATGCCAGAATGATCGGTCCCGAGAAACTTGCATCCAGCGACCACCCATCTAGTTGGGGGACAGTCCGGTACACGTCTCCCGGCAAGTGGTGCCCACTCGAGATCTCTTACTCTATCGTCGTCGAGCTAGGTCGGTAACCTTCGTCTGCAAGGATTTCAGAAACTACCCCATGCCTATGTAGTTTTAAATAAACAAGCTAAAAGTCACTCAGCGAGCCATGGAACGAGCTATGCTCGGAATTTCTCTACGTGATAAGGTCCGGAATGAGGAAATCCGTAGAGAACTAAGGTCACCGACATAGCTCGACGAGACAGTGAGCTGAAGTGGCAATGGGCAGGCCACATCGCTCGAAGAACCGATAACCGGTGGGGAGTAAAGGTTCTCGAGTGGCGACCACGTACCGGGAAACGTCTACCAGGCCGTCCCCCTACTAGATGGACCGACAACCTGGTTAGAGTAGCAGGGAGTCGCTGGATGCAGGTGGCACGGGACCGGTCGATGTGGCGTACCATGAGGGAGGCCTATGTCCAGCAGTGGACGTTTCCCGGCTGATGATGATGTAGTTTTACGACGTTTCACCCCCCTCTCTTTTTATTATAAAAAAATTTGGTGCAAATTTTTGGGCGGCTTAAACATTTTCCCACGGCATTTCATGATGTTGAAAATATATGTCAAAAATCTTATTAACAAACCAACGAGTATCAATATTCATTTATTAGATAACAATGTACTAAAGCGTCTCGGTTTTGGTTTAAATATATCCCTCTCGCACACGTTGTCCGCACAAATGAAAAATAGGAGACGGCAACATTTCTATCAGTGCGGTGATTTCTACCGTGTTACTATACAATCTGTCAAAAATTGACTAATTACCAAGATAAGATAAAACTTTATTTGCAATAAATGTGGTACATTTTAGATGTTCAAGTAAATTATTCTAGATCACACATTTAGCCAATGTTTTGACATGCAAACATTAATTAAAAGTAATAATATAGAGCATTTAAATTATACAATTCTATGATGTCAAGACACGTACCTAATTGATATCTATAACTATGTCAAATAATATTAGTCAAATGTTATGCATATTAATAAAATTATATTCGTAAACCAAATTAAAATTAAACGAAATAAAAGCTCAATGCGAACGAGCAGGTATTTTAGGATAGGGATAAACCTAAATGGAACGATGTATTTATATTAACATACTTATTACCTGAATCATATAACATGTGTTTATGGACACGTAATGAACTTATTATACAAAACAACAACAACAGAAACCGTCCTAGAGCAAACAAGCAGCGCCAATAAGGCAGAAAAACGTGTGTATCGCACAATTTGCAAGGCCAGGCTCGCTGGGACCAATTGAATCCTGAGTTAGGAGCAACCCAAGCGAGCAAACCCTTCTGTATGCTAGCCGCTAGGGTTGACGACGACGAGTAATATGTTAAAAATGATCATAAAAATTAAAATCTATTAAAAGTAGGTCTAAACTTGAATTGAAAATTTCAAAAAACCGGAACTTTGCAATTTTTTCTATCGAGCGAAATAATTCCAATCGTGTACTGGATTTATGATTATACTAGATAAAGGTATTAAGAATGTAATATATATTTTTCAATACCGGAACGTTAAGAAGTTCATTTTTTAAAATGAAATATTCTAGACCTCGTTCAAGCCATGTTGTGAACCTAAGGCGGCTTAACGAAGGAGTTTTTATTTTTCTCTCTGTATCCTAAATAAACATGACGGCAAATCAAGAAATGAGAAGATGACCAAAAGGACGGAGAAGACTAGCTTGTGACAGATATGAGTGGAACAAACTAGAGGAGGCCGAATATACCCTGGATTCGGGACCCCACGGGACGTAAACGCTCCGAGCTCCGCAATATTTAAAAATCTACATAAAAATGGCTCCTGAAGCAGGCGTATTACAGTGTTCATGATTTTTTAGAATTAAGAATTAGTTGATTATTTATTATTATGAATCACCTTGTGTGAGTACCATAGTGTACCTGACTAAGAATATTTACATGTAACGAAAGTTATTAAATATATTGATTATGATTATGATTCAGAATACAGCCTGACCAGCAAACTGAAGATTATTAACTTTAATTTAGCTATATTTTTAGATTTAAAATTACATTTACTACGTAAGTTAAAATTACACTCAGCTGGTCAGCCGAACATTTCCCTTAGCTATTCCAAATTTAAGTCACTTGATAAAAAAACCTAATGGACGGACTAACACAGGGCTTCTCAAACTGTGCGTCGCGACACCCTGGGGACACCCGTCATTCTTATTTTATAATAATTATTATAAATGTCCGAATAGAGTTTTTCTGATATCGAGTTATTAAACTGGTGGGTATTTTTGGCCTGAGAGAGGGGAGAGGGAGTCTGGGTTGAGGGACGTCGTCAAAAAGATACCAAATTCTCAAGGGCGTCGCAGTACAGATAAGTTTGGGAAGCCCTTGACTAAGAGAGATGATCGGAACCCTAAAATATAATTCGAAAAAATTACTATAAACAGCAGTTTCTGAACAAAAGCCAATAGAAACGAGCGATTTCTAATAGTATCTGTTAGGTTATTATTTTGATATCACGCCAGTGAGAGGAGGCAACCCTGTGGCAGTTCATCCAGTTTTTTTGCCCTGTTTGTTGCCATTTTTCCGGCTGAGTCGTTCTCCCAGCGATTGTATTTTTATTTCCAATATTACAGCATCCCGTGTCATCATACAGTTGTCTATTTCTGACGTAGCACATTTTACCCGACCGAAAGAAAAAGGGTGTTAAGTAATATGCAGTTTTAAGGCGATCTACCTCCATCAAAGATTCATAATAATTTCTGATTCCATACTCTTTTAAAATATAATAGCTTGATTTGTGTAGTAACTATCTAAAAAATAGGACGATGATGTCGCGAAATGAGTATCATTAACATACAACTGCACAGTGAATCGCAATTTAGATTTTAAATACTTTTTTTGATTGTTGTTCAAAGCGCCATCTATGAACCATTAGCTGCGTAACTGATATTGTATCGTTACCAACCGATTAACGTGACTAACGAAGCACGGACTCATTTTACTTTTCAGACAATCAGGAGATTCAAAACACAGTAAATATTGTGAAAACAATCGTGAAACAGCAAACAACATACTGTATTTTGACATGAGGCCAGGGGCCGCTGCATATTTTCAAAATGATTTCACAGGGTTTTCCTTTTGTCTCTTTCACGCACATAGGTTTTCCCTTAAGGATCGCTTTCTCACTCGCACACATTTTGTCGTATATTTAATTTTTTGTAGTAACCCAAAACAAATATTCAACAGTTCAATGAGCAATGATGTCCTCGATTGTACGAAGCGTATATTTACGAGGCTATTAAATTTTTCTAATATGCCAATAGGAATTTATGTCGGCAGTAATAGGCCAGCAATAGACGCTTGATTGTCTATAAAATGACGTCACATGCTGTTATGGTGAAGCAATTATAACAAGCTGGAATGAGTGGGCTGTTGCCATCATGTTAAGCTGGCCTTCATCTCACTTGACAGAAAGGGACGATGAAGTCAATGGATGGCAAGCGTACTTGAAGCCTCAAGCAATAAGCTCCCATTCATTACCGGCACACAATAGTGCTATTAGCACTTCTGTTTGGCGACAAACTTAGATAACATGGTAATAGCCAGGTGGATACAGAAAATTATCCTACCACCTACCGAACCACTGTTGTGTTCAAGAATGAAGGGTAGCAGAGCAGGCGCCTCATTAGCTAGTTTGCAGCTTCTGGGTGCGCACGTTTACAATCCAACCCTCACTATCAAATTGATCAAAGGTGATCAACGCCAAGTGAAAACCAATTCTACATTAAAATAATACCCAGTGCGCATTCGACAGGGGCTAAGTCAAACAACCCTGACCTAAAACTTAATCTTTATCTAAAACAACCGGCGAACCATTATCCACAAAAACACTCGATAAGGATAACAGCCATCCATCAATGACGGCAGGGCGCGGGATGGAAATGTCCCTTGTCGAATAGAATACTCTAACGATCTTGGTATAACACGATGACGAAAATCTAGTGAAATTTTTATGGCACTCAAGCAAGTAGTTCCTGCAGGATAATTTACTAGCTACTCATATATTTCAGACACTAATCCTGCTAGTGCAATATATGTAGTAAAATTTTGCTTGAAAATAGCTCTATTCTCTCGGAACGTCCCGCCTACGCGGATTTAATTGTAGACGTTTCTTATGAAAATGTTATTTTGCGAGGTACTCGAAGTATTTATTTAGGTCTAAGTTTGTTATTTTTATCAATTTCATCTCTGTTTTATCGTGAGTTTTTACAAAAGTGTGTTTCAGCCCAGTGTGAAGGCGCACTTAATTATTTCAACCACTTTCTACGATTGCGTAAATATCGTAAATAAACAACTACACATATAACTATTTTATCAAGGTAGTAACAGTCTTTCACACCTCGCGAGAATGCACACAATCGTCCGCCATTTTGACACACTTGGCGCCATGGCGGCTGTCCATTTTGGCGCGAAGCCAACGAGGCATCTGACAGGTGGCGTTCAGAAACTACAATTTTGGAGCACCTGTTGACTTTTGACTAATTAGTATGACCTTAGAGTAAGTGCCACTAACATGAATTCGCTCAGAAAGACTCGATGCAAAATTTAATAAATAGAATAGCTAGCGATATATGGCATCGGATTTTAGTTGCTGGAAATGAATATAATTATCGTATAACTTTAATGTCAGCCACAACAGACTTTACGCACCTAATGGTCCCTAAATAGCGTTATTGAACAATAATAGTGCGTAAAAATGCAAATTGTAATTCACTGTGAAGTTCAATGTTAATGATACTCATTCCGCGACGTTCGACTCAATCCGATGTCTTCATCATCATCATCAACAGCCTATATATGTCCCCACTGCAGGGGCTCAGGCCTACTCATCTACAGAGATTGTATGGGGCATAGTCCACCACGCGGGCCCAGTGCGGATTGGCGGACTTCACATGTCTGTTCAAGACATGCAGGTTTCCTCACGATGTTTTCCTTCACCGTTCAGCGATCGATAACTATGGGCTGATTTAGTTAAATACATTGAAATGATTTATAGGTATTTAAGTTAGCCTGATCTTTGAACAAGGGCACGCTCTTATTGAAATTTGATACAAATATATAAGTAAATATATAAATAAACATTACATAACGTTTATGACATCTCAATAAATATTTAAAAAATTAGATGTCATTAACGGCATGTATTGTTTATGAATTATTTCTTTATTGTTTATTGTACATACAAAAATATTGCAGAGACAATCATAACTAAAATAGAATTGTACAATTTGAGTTGCCTATCCCTAAAGAGAAATTTCTCCCGGCACTCACACTGGAGCTTTCAAAAATAAATAAACTGAAAGTACATACATGTACATAAACGAACAAAAAACAAATATTACAGAAGAAGATGATGTATATAGAAAAAAGCATAACAATAAATAAAAACACGATTTACATATTATATAAATAAATATATACATTTCAATAAGAGCTTGCCCTAACCTTGTTCAATGCTGGAATTATTTGTTTGTAAAAATTAATTTCTTTTTGTACTAAATGAAAACGTCAAATGCACTGTCAAATGTAATTGACGCCATCTTAGTTTTATAATTCTTTCTTGTTTCGTGCGTTGTTAATTGTTTGGTACAAATAAACTAGAACAAAATATTCTAAAATGTTAATTAATTAAAATGACTTTTATAACAGTACGAGAGGTAATTCTAAAATAAATAAATAATTTTTGTACATAAATTCTTTTTGGGAATGGAACCTTTATCTTTACAGCTAAATAAAAACTCGTATCAGATCTCATTCTTGGAGAACATTCGACGCTGTATAGTGTCAGTAACAAAGCCGGCCTTCGCACAATGGCCTGCACTCCTGCAATGCAGGTGGAACCGACCTCCGGTGGCCCGGTGGCCCCGGTCTCCGGGGGCCCTAATGAGGGACAACTCTGCAACGACTAAGTCGATACAAAACTGCCTCAGACAAAAATATCAAATTATTACTGCGGAAAATTAATTTTGCAAATACCTCTAGGTGTCGTTTTTATCATTAACCACAAAAAAGTGTTTAACTTAATCTATTTTATTGGTTCGATTTTTAAATTCAGAATCGAACGAAATCAGCTTCTGTTTGAATTTGAAGCCCATAAAAGGTAAATCCAACCATACTATATTTAAAATGCGTTAGTGGTGTTTGTTTGTCTTCACAGGATCATAATGACTTGTTTTTTGTATAAGGTACAGTTGAAGGGCTGGAATAGGACATAGCTGTTTACTTTTTTCCCGATCAGGCATGTAGCTCCCGTGGGATGCTTTTCGAAGTGCGATCAAACATTATATATGTTTTGTTGTTCAAACAATTATTGATATTATTATTTTTATAAAAATTATATTTTAATTTTTCCTTTGAGGAGGAGTAAGTTCTGTTATCTGACGTTGTTGCTGGCGTTAAAAAAATTCTAGTTAATCAACATGTATTTAAATTTACGGCTTTTTGTAAGGTTATGATGTGGGTTGGGATTTATATAGTATCTAGGCTATTTTTTAGTGTTTAAGGAACAGATGTCAAGGGTTACTAAAGAGTTGCTAATTATTGTTAAATGATATTTTATTTCATGAAAAACTTTATAAATAACTACGTGTCTATAAATGTAATACATTCGAGACATTGCATTGTGAATAAAATTATAATAATAATAAAAGTAGGAGATCTACAAGCCCATTCTCTGTAAAGAGGTCAAACACGAAGTGTGGCGATAAAAATTATTCAGTAGTACATTCCGAAAGTCTGAACCCATGCCAACGACTTGGCACGGGATGCGATTATGAATGTAGATCGGAACAGCCTTCTGTGCAGGAAATATAGAATTAATTTCAGTAAAGTATGGAGTTAGGTACATTCTAACCAAGGAGGTTCCAAATAGATATCAGGAGCGATGTCTGTCAAAACTGTCACAGACAGAAATGAAGTCTATTTTATAAAACATAAGGTTATTTTAATTTAAATGACTTTTTTTTTCTGCTTCATGGCAATCTGTTTTAGAACAATAAGCCACTTCTTTGTTTGATTCCTCGGTATATGTTTTCCTCGAGAGCCATACTTGTATGAAAGTTCTTTTCACACAACTCTCTTGATGTCAAATGGTAAATCTATTATGTAGGGTCGGTATGTCACTTCTTTTTAGCCGGGTATGCTGAAGAGCGCCTTCTCCACTCAGAGCGTGTGCCAGTTTGTTTATATGGATGGTCAGTTTCTCCTGGTAGTTCAGGCTGCTTTGAGTTCACTCAAATCACTTCTAAAGAAAAAAAAACGGTCTTACTTTGTCTTCACTCTGTCCCTTTCGCACAATTGCCGAGTCCAAATTTCTAGATAGAGACTCACAAAGGATTTGAGAATCTCTTTTGTTTCGCGTGACTGGTAAGAGTTCGATTTCGGAAGTACTTAAGATTTCTATGATTGTAACAGATGGCATTCCAGACGCGGCCGAACCCTATGAAGCTCATATTTGGGCTTATAGATGGCTTTAAAGACAAACAGCACGCGATTGAGATGGCTGTGCCCTAGCCCTATGCCATACCTTGGAAGACTCAAAGATAGTAGTGATGAAATATACCGACATAAAAAAGTGTTCATGGCAACCCGAATCTGTCAACTGAAATGGAACTTAACAGATGGAGGCAGAAGTAGAAATGTTCTCGAGTGGAGACCTCGGATCAGAATGAAGTGGAATACTCTCTTTCTCGTTGATCTGATGACCTGGGGAAGATGTCGAGGCACGAGAAGAAGTAAAATGGAAGAACTGTAGTTCCTTGAGGGTCCTATCTTCAGCAGTTGAGAGGCCCGGAATGGAAAAACATGTAATTTTATGGGGATGGTGGAAGGCACGACAGCCTAAAAGAAAAGAGAAATCCAGCGTAATTAGCCAGATGTTGCTTAAATTCGGGAGGCAAGATGTTTTTGTCCAATGTCCCTACTACTTAGCATATTGAACATTGAAACTATATTTCTGTACATATTTTTTATACAAATCATTGGTCCATTACGTTACGAAGAAAATAGGTAACACCCAATCCCTGGCCATTCCGCTAAAAGCCTATATTGAAAAGTCCATTTCAGCGTTTCCAACCACATTTCATGTAATCCAGTCCGCAACAGAGAAGCCTACCTACTACAGAATTAAAGATGAAAGAACCTCATAAAATATTTGTAAGCTAAAATCAGGGCCAGGCCGATAAACGAAAAAAAAACTTATGTTGGGCATGTAAAAACCGGAAACTGGCTGTATGTTATGCTTCCTTTGCTTGAAAAAAAAAATTGCCTGGAAAGCACTGGCCGTAAAATAATTTTTTACAGCGGCTTTTTTATCGTTTGCTCCGCGCGCGGGAAATCGATAAAATACAAAATGGCGGGAACCATTGTTGCCGGCGAAAATTGTATGCTATTGAAAAAGCGTTTTAATTACTTTGTAAATTTTAATGGAGGCTTTGTCCTTTGGGATTATGTAAGTAAATTACATGATTAGTTCGTTGAAACACTGTAAATTTGCTATATAGTTGAATTTGAAATATCATTCATGTATTTTATGACTTTTCTAAAGAAAGCGAGGATCACATAAATAAAAAATAAAAGTTATTCTTCTTCGCCTGTGTACCTATCAAATATATGCAATTATTATAACTGCAAAAGTGAGCTTTTTTGTCTGTTTGTCCTTTCTTAACGTCGTAAACATAATTTTGGCCTCGGCGTAGTCAGTTAAAAATATGACATTAATCAAACCAACTCTGGAAGATAACGATACGTTGCCATTATTTACATGTATGTAAGTACATGTCACTTTGAAACACATTAAGATGGTGGTATGTCGATAGGACTGTAAAATTGAAACATGCTATTACACTAGTCTCAATTTACCGGCCCTAACCTAACACTAATAAAGTCAGTTAGCTTCAAAGAATTGAGAATTTTGAGTGGACGACAGCTTTGCGAGTAAGAAGTGGTAGGAATCCAAAGTTCGGGGAGGAGGAACTTAATTTCAACTTTTTGTAGAAAAAGCTCTAGCTGTTTTGAAGAGTTCGGTAAACTTCTCCTTTCTGTTGGCTGATTTAATTTACTGGCAACTTTGAGAGCATTGGGTTCCGAATTATTAACTTTTATCCGTGTTATTTACAGCCGTTAATTTTCTTGTTTCGTTGTAGTAGCACTAAACATGCTTGTAAACGAGGAAACTTGTAAAATAACTATTTTAGTTACCATTAACTGAATGGATACATATGTATCCAAATGACATGTAACATCATATCCATATTTTCAACCGACTTCAAAAAGGAGGAGGTTCTCTATTCGACTGTATGTTTTTCAATATTTTTTGTATGTATGTTACGCGATAACTTCGCCAATTGTGAACCGATTTTGATTACTCTTTTTTTGGTTTGGTAGACAGTTAGTTAGTGGTCCCATATAAATTTTATCGAAATTGATTGAGTACTTTTTGAGAAACAAAACCTGAAATGTACCCGGATCATCCTAAATCTAAGGGTGCACATTTTTAAGGCAATTGAAGTCGGTTTAAATTTGTTTTTGAACGCGTTAACTATCGCAAGACAATTTG
This sequence comes from Carcina quercana, assembly GCA_910589575.2. NCBI lineage: Eukaryota > Metazoa > Arthropoda > Insecta > Lepidoptera > Depressariidae > Carcina > Carcina quercana. The sequence continues at coordinate 7,086,752 of OU342449.1, read as the reverse complement.
CAGATACCCATTTCATCGACACCGACAATCAAAAGTCAATTTGACCGATGGGTCATTTGATCGAAACGCCATTTCGCCGAAAGTCCAAATGTTTGACAGTACATTTCGCCGACATGCCAATGCCTGTTGTTCCCATGATCGCATGATCGATCGCTTTACGAGCAATTTGTCAAGTGTAATTAGCATAAATTTTAACTTACTGGTGCATTACTGACAAAAGCTGTGATTAGTTTTGTTTGAACTGTACTTTTTAGGGTTCCTTAGTCAAACAAGGAACCCTTATAGTTTCGCTGTGTCCATCTGTCCGTCCGCGGATTTGCTCAGAGACTCTTACTACTAGAAAGCTGTAATTTCATACGGGTATACATATTAATCACGCAAAGTGGTAGAATCTTGATAAATATTTTTTAGAGTGGACATAAATTGGGCATGTAATATTTTTTCGCGTCTACCCCATTGTGTGGGGTATCGTTGAATAGGTTTTCCAAAAATATTGAGGGTCTAGGAACACTACTTTTTGATTCAGGTATCCGTTTGAGAAATATTAATCTTTATAATGATAATTTTTATCAGAGTCGTGCGTATCTACCTGCTAAACTGTTTTTCATTGAACTTAAAATGAAGATTATCACAGTTATGGTGGCTTTAAAGGTTAACAAGTAATATTCAATCAAACTATAAAATGTACTTGGAGATGTCAAAATGAAAATTTCGTACAAAATTATAAAACCAGTTCAACTACGGAACCTCACACTGCGCGTGGCCCGACACGCACTTAGCTGCTTTTTTATTTCTGTGATTTTTATACGGTATTTGATCACCATCGATAATTTGAAATTTAAAAAAGTCCTGTCGGTGAAACTTGACGTTGGAAGAATTGCAGTAGTGTTGTCATAACAACAATCTTATCATTCCAATACACATTTAAAAACCCATGAAAGGACATCAGTACTGTTCTAATTCTATTACCATACTCCAATAGAATAAACTCCATAACAAAGCTAAAGCGTTCATCCAGTCGGATATGTAGTCAAATTGGGCCTTTATTACAGTTCAGGAGTTAATGGTGTAGAGGCATTATCCCAATAAATTTCAACGTTCCATTTCATTTGCGGCACATTTGTTTTGGTTACCTGACCTAATTTGTTGAGGACGCCTCGGACAAAATTAAACCCATACCGACCAAAATCGTATGTTACGATGCCACTTCTCAAAAATATGCGACGCATATTTGCAATTTTCGATGCAATTCAATAACGAATTAGTCTTGAATTGTATTTACAAATAAGGTTCCTTTAGTTTATCATCATCAGCCAGGAGACTTGCCTTGCCTGCAATGCCTTAAGACCAAGGTTTATAACCAATGCGTTCTCCCGGTCATGGCTTACGCAGCAGAGACATGGAAGCTCACATTGGGGCTTGTCCACCGCTTAAAAGTTGCACAGCGAGCGATGGAGAGGGCTATGCTCGGAATATCCTTGCGCGACAAAATCAGGAATGATGAAACCCGTACGTAACCCGAAATACGTACAAAGGTGACCGACATAGCTACTCGAATAAGCAAGCTGAAGTGGCGATGGACAGGCCACATTTGTCGACGAACAGACGGTCGATGCAGCAGAAAGATTCTCGAATGGAGACCTTGGACCGGGAGACGCGGGGTGGGACGGCCTCCAGCCCGCTGGTCTGACGACCTTAAGAAGATAGCGGGCAGCGAGTGGATGAGGAGGACCGGAAGGAATGGCGCACGTTGGGAGAGGCCTATCTTCAGCAGTGGAGAGACACGGGATGATAAGTCAAGTAAGTCAAGCCAGGAGACATCCACTGCTGGACATAGGCGTCCTTCGTGGTATGCCACATCGACCGGTCTCGAGCCACTTGCATCCAGCGACTACCCGCGACCTTAACCAAATCGTCGGTTCACCTAGTAGGGCGGCGGCCTAGTACACGTTTCCCGGTACGTGGTCGCCACTCTAGAACTTTTACTCCCCATAGGTTATAAATTCATCGAGCGACGTGGCCTGCCCATTGACACTTCACTGACTATTCGAGCTATGTCGGTGACCTTAGTTCGTCTACGGATTACCTTCTAGAGAAAATCCGAGCATAGCTCGTTTCATAGCTTTCTAAGCGACTTGAAGCTTATTTATTCGACCAACAGTAAAGGACCACGTTTCGGTTTCGTATGTCATCACTGGCAATACGCACTGATTAAAAACTTTTGTCTTAAAGCTGTCGTATTTTGGACAAGAAGTTACGTAGTTACTAGAACTGGAATGATAAAAATACTGGCTTATGGGAAAAAGGAAGCATTCTGAAGAACAACAAAACACACTTCTGAGAAGAAGCTCAAAATGTTAATCTTTTCTTCTAATCTTAAGAAAGTTATAATCTCATGACGAAATTACACAAAATCCAGACTGTTCTCAGAATCAAATCCGGTGTTTTCTCTGGGGACCAAAATAAACCGAATCTAACCCAAATGGTATTTCAGATCTATTCTCAGTATCTAAAAAGAAACTATACTGACATGACAGTCTTGCTATTTCCGCTTTTTAACGGCACCACACGTCTCTTTCATTTTTATTAATTTCGAGCGTGTTTTCATATTTGTACGAGTTGTTAATAAATGCTTTGTAAAAATCTTTTTTAAAATGTATGATGGGTTCGCACTTGGCCTTCATCTCACCTGATGGTAAGTGACGATAAAGCCGGTAGGTGGTAGGCGAGCGCACCCAGAAGCCTCAACCTAATGAGGCTTTGCTACCTTTCATATTAGAAGACAACAGTGCTATTAATACTGCTCTTTGGCGGCAGACTTAGACATGGTGGTAGCTAGCCAGGCGGACATAGAAAATGCCTTACCACCAAACAAACTGAGTACCGATAGGGAACCACTGGGAATTGATTATACCTCCGGATTATGAATCCAACATTTAGCTATTAGGCCACAGATGCGGTTAAATCTTGATCCCTATATAGTAGACAATGGTTACTTACGATTCGTTCATGAACATATATTATTTTCTCATATGAATAGCAGAAACCATCCCAAACGATATACAAATAATCGCAATATATTCCCGAAGTTTGAGTGGGCAGCGTCTAGTACAAAAGTTTATCCATTAACCTGTCATCAGCTTTATTGAAGATCTCCCAGCTCCGAACTATAGCGTTACGTAATCCAGCCGAGACGGCAGAAGTGGAACAACGAATACGAGATGACTCATTATCATTTTAGTTCATTGCTTAGACAAATAAAATGACAGACACGACGCTCATGATAAAGTTCGTTCAATGTCACATTTGTAAAATACCTCCCGGCACACACCGCCTCTAATCAAACGGTTCGCATTAAGTTTGTGTTTGTGACGTTTACCCATTTTTTGTCGATTTAATTCTTTTTGCTACCTAACTTATGTGTATTAAATTAATAGATGTTTTTTTAATACAATAACCACATGTTCTGATCGGGTGTACCGATACTATCTAAGCGGACGGAATATACGAAGATATACGTTTTCGTAACCGCAGATTCGTAACCAGTTACGATCCAAAAAAAATTCCCGATACTTAACTAAGCTTAATCGGAATTATTGTGTGAACATTATACATAAGAAAAACATACAGAAATATGTTATATATATATATATATATATATATGTTACAGAGCTTTGAGAACTTAGCATGAAATTTTTTAATTGTCACGAGAGTTTTTCTGCCAACAAACTGCTTTTGTAGTGTGACAGTAACTGTAAAAATTGTTTTGCAATTTTTTAATATAAATGAACACTTTTATTCTTTATTTGTAAGTATGGAAATGTATAAAACACTATCGATACCCCACGAATATTATGCTTGGGTTTGTGACTCAATTGCACAGTAACTATATTGCATAAAAGAAAAACAAAAATGCATGAAATTAGTGCATAGTAAGGTGTGTGAAAATGTGTGTTGTGTGATTGTGAAAATACTTTGGCTCAGTCTAAAAAAATATTCAAGATTCCTGGGAAACAAGGCATAAATAGGGATAACTTGTTCCATCTTCGCAACTGGTTACGAAAGTTTCGATGACGGCCGCAATGGAAAAAATAGGTGCCTGGGACACAGTTTTCCTTACTCACACTGATTACGTCGGTGTCTTTTCGTGTAGTCTAAGATTTGTTGACATAGACCAGACCAGATGTTTGGACTTGGCCAGACTTGCGATTTAATGATCGTTGAAATTTGATTAGACAAGCACGATGGATCGGTTTGTTTGGGTTCTTTTTACAGCACGCGGTGTGCTCTGGACATTATAAGAATGTTCAAGGTCTTTTCAATAAAGATTCCAACTTAGAACATAAGCTCTTTGCTCGTTACGTCATTGAGCGTTGATACATAGATTGATGGAAACGATACGCCGCGTTACAGAAAGAATGGCCAGATCAATGCTTTTGCAATTCAGAACTTAGCTTGTGTTTACTTTAAAATCTTCCCCCTAACATACACGGGTCAATTTACACATCCAATGTCCTGCTGATTTCTAATCGAAGCGTACCGTGTAGGGCGCTTTTATGTTTTTCTTACCGTCAAATTCGAAATTAAAATTAAAGTTATCCAAGCACACAAACTCCCACACACACACATGCCATTTAGATTTAGTTTTAAGTAAATGTCTGAAATAATTAAATAAGTATAACTGCAATTACAATCTACATAGAAATATTTAAACTATTTTCAACCCAAATTTTAAAAGCATAAAACTCTATTTATTCTTAATTTTATTGTCATGTATACAAATAATTAATTACACACACACACAAATTAAAGTTACGAAAACAGTAAGTCTTTGTTTGAAACTGGTTACGGGACAAGACGATCATATCTTCGTAGGTAACTGGTTACAAAACAACGTTACCACTTTCGAAAGGCTTAACGCTATTTGTGTGCCAAATTTCATCAAGTTGGATCAGAAGTTTAGTCGTGAAAAGGCAAAAAATAAACAGAGAGACTATTTAGCTTCCGCCAGCCATATTAATATTCGAAATGCGAAAGAAGAGTAACGGGGTGTCATAAATATATTTTTTTTGTATAGGAATAATGAAGGGCCGAAAAATGACATTTTGTCCCTATCGAGAAAGTAGTTATAACAAAAGCTAGTATTTATACATCATGGAAAGGTATAAGATAAACAACATGTCAATGAACGAAGCCATATCGCGTTACGGAGGTTTCCCCATCATCAGAATATTTGACATTTGGTTAAATCCTTTGACCCAACGGATTAATAACATTAAATAGGTCAGCCCGACAATATGGTATTACTTACTATTTTTATGTACGCTCACGGAATTTATTTGTTTAATGATTGTACAATCGATTTTAATTTCCCTTGTGGTCTCAGCTTTTGAATAAGACCACCCTTCCTTGCGTATCCTAAAAGCCGACTAAGTTGGTCGGTGGTAAGCAAATGTCCGCCTGGCTAGCTACCACTACATTACCTAAGTCTGCCGCTAAACATCAGTTATTAGAACTTGTGTTCCGATATGAAATGTAGAAGAGCCAGCGCCTCATTACTGTGATGCTTCTAGGTGAGAACGCTTTCCATCCAACAGCCTCATCGTCACTTACTCTGAAGTGAGATGAAGGCCAAGGGCGAAGCCGTTATACAATGACATATTTTTTTGAAAGTTAGACATCAGCATGTGACATCGTTACACCAACATCCTTCTGTAATTGCCATTCCGTCAATGACAATCGTGATGGTCATATGGAAAATTATCTCATGGAAAGTGAGAGGTGAGTTAAGAAGAGAGCCTCATCACTAGACATATCCAGATGATGAGTCACTGCACATCTCTTGCAGTTCCCCCTTAGTTGTCTTGAGACCACTCGGCTGTTTCCTAACATTGAGCCTGGCTGATGAAGAAATTCGACCAACGATCGTCCCACCTACTAATCACTATTGAAGCAATGCTGACACGAGCAACGCTTTTCTAAGTAAGGCCACTTATTTAGTTACTGGTAATGCAGGGTAGTCGTACATTATCTATTGAATAAGTATTATTTGATCATTGCAGTAGGCTTGATTGGATTCTTAACATTCATCATGGCTGATTCAGATTTAATAGGGATGGTATTTGTATGAATAATTTATGATTTATATCATACACATTTGACAAGTAATTTGACAGACATCTTTGTTTGTTCTTTTGTTCTGTCGTTTTAACGGATTATGAATATGTGTAAGATATAAGTTATTGTTTTAACATGAAGTCTTTAATAAAAATGAGAAATAAGGTATGCTTAATTTTTTGGCATTAAACTCTTTTGTATTTGTGTTTTGTTAATTGCTACAAACTGCAAGTTTGTAAGTTAAGCGGCAGAAACAAGTGTATCAGTGGAATACTGACCTGGTTCTCTTGGTTGAGCAGCTTCAGTTGGTCGTTGATGAGGCTGTACTTGGCGCTCTCCTCCTTGCGCAGCGCCCGCTCCTTCTTCAGCTCTGGGCTCCAGAATGTCTTTATGCTGTGCATACTGGAGCCCAGCTTCTGGTTTGTCAGTTCAAGTTCCTTCTTAAGATTGCCGAGCTCCCGCTGCAGATCAGAGTTCTGTGACTGCAGCTCCCCGAGGAACAGGGGCGGAGGCTCTCGACGGTAGTAGTCATCCTCGGGCGGGGGCGGAGGCGCGTAGGATCGGTCGTAGTCTCGCTCGAGGGATTGGTATCGGGCGGGTCGGGGTCGCGCGCGGTGGTGGGCGCCGGCGCTCGCGGACCGCCCTCGCTCGTCGGGCGCCGGCGAGGGCTCGTCATCGCGGGCGAGGTAGGGGCTCCGTCGCGAGGGGCTCCGGTCCACCTGGGGCAGGCGGCCGCGCGCGCCCGGCCCGGCCCACTCCTGCCGGCGCCAGTCCTCGCGGCACGGCGCCCGCTCCTCCTCTCCCGCGTACTCCCGTAGATACAGCTTGGCTCGTTTCGCGCCTCAATGGTGACGCATGGTGCACTGGCCTGCGGGACGGGTGCCGGGTGCGCGACCACTGAGCCCCTCGACCGTCGCGCGACGCATCGATCCGACACACAACGCGCATGCTCCGTGCCACAATAAAGCCGCTGCAGCGCTAGCCTCGCCCCCGCAGCCTTGTTGCGGTTTATTAAATTAATCTGATACACAATGATGGGATTAAATTTGGGGATAATGGAAACGTTACAATAGGATTTGTTGTTTACGCGATGGTTTCTGGGCAGCCCTCCTCGGAGGTATCTGGCCCGCCCTTTGTTCCGCCATTGTTGACGTCAGAACGGATACCTATCAATACCGTAGCGTCCGACGTCTAACGGACTAGCACAGGTATTCCCTTACAAACTTGAAAAAATGAATAGAAACCGGGAAAGCTCTGCGTAGTAAACCTTAACAAAAAAGACAAAATTGCAATGAAAATAGGATCTTCTGCTGATACACACTGATACGTCATACCTAAATTTAAAATATAATTGACCTACTCGTAGTAAAGAAGACTCAGTGTTAAAATTTTGTTTGCGAAGCTTTGCTTTTACTGCCTGAAGAAACTATTCCGACCCCAAATTCAAATGAAACTGACGTAAACGCATCCTGTTAGGCCTGCTCAAATATTCAAGCCCCGACAACAGGAAAAACCGCGAAGCACACTCACCCCATCAATTATAAGTTCGGACCCTTAAAAGAGCTAGTCTATTTTTAGCGTAGTTTTCATGCTTTTCAGCAGTGCAGCGGAGTTTCCCAGCGCTGCAGCAGCGGCTGAGAGCGTTGTACGAAGACGCCTCTTATCCCGTGACCCACTTATACGCTCCGTCCTTGTTTCTCGTGTGATTAAAGCATATTTGTGTCACTGTCTATTGTAAGGTCGACGTTATGTCGGTCAGACGCTGCCGCTGGTAGCGATCGGGAAGAGACGTAGAGATGCAATTATTTTTGTCGATATTCCGGGATCTTTTAAAGCTAGAATTAATGGATGTCACCTATGGATGAAGGATTAATTAAGATTTCAAAGCAAAGAGATTCCAGGCTACTGTGTTGATGGCAGAGTTCTAATTTTAAATGTTTTACATTTATGAAAAACATTAGTTTTGTAAATGCGTGTGATTTTAATCGCTAGATTTTGCTCGAGACATTGTCTACGTGGACTTCAGAATGTATCCCATGGGAACTATTTGTTAGATTGGGATAAAAATTAGAATATATCCTATCAGAACCGACCGACCGACTATTCGGCGACGTTAAGAAATGACAAACGATCAAACCCACCTTCACATTTCTAATTTAGTGTCAGCTGCGAAAGATCGCTACATTCTAGCTACATTACACTTTCCATCAGGGGATTCGAGTGAATTATCTCACTTTGTTTCTTTTGCACTTGGCCTCCATCTCACCTGATGATGACGATAATGCCTGGCATAATGTATGGTAAGCGTGCGCACCCAGAAGCCTCAATCAAATAAAAAATGTGCTATTACCACTGCTGTTTGGCGGCAGACTTAGGTAACGTGGCTAGCCAGGCGGACATAGAAAATGACCCACCACCAGCCAAACACAGTACCGGTAGGTACCTACTACACTGGGAATCGAACCTGGGACCTCCAGATCGTGAGGTGAGCTTGTAGCCGTAAGTAAAATTGAAGAGATTGATGAGTCGTTTAACATTATATGATGATGCAAGTAAGGGAACGCACCCATATTACGGAACCAGTTCAAAGGGGGGTCTTCAAAATACCACGCTTGGTTGCAAGGGTGGTTGCGGGGGTGGAGGCATAGGTCTTCGTATAGTAGTTAATATGCTCTAGAGAAATCGCGCGCTTTTTCGAGCTGTATTCAAATTATGGCGCGCAACATTCAACGTTTTTTTTACTTGCGGGTGAAAACACTTGACGCTAATTTGGAGTAAAAATGTCGGTTCGACGTTTATCATAGTAACAGTCGATAAAACCTCATCCCATCCCTATAACTCTGAGCTATCGCCAGTTAGAACGATGAATGGAAAGCTCAGATCGCGTAGAGCTCCATCGTAAAAGTTATTCGACACTAGCGCCCCTGGAGTACGGGAGATTCTACAACTAACGACCGACCTATTTCATAATGCTCATACAGTCTAACCACGTAATTGCATATGGGGGTAACTAAGAATTGAGCTTATTCCTACGAAATCAAACTCAATATTAAATGACGTTTCGAAAGTATGGAGAGCCGGCCTGGATCTGTACACACGACTACACATTTCTTGACCTGTAGCTGTGCGTACACTTCCAATTTTAAAAGATCATTATTAAATAAAATATTTATTTAACGTTTTTGAATATTTTGGCCTAGATTATTTGTACATAAAACACTAAAAACTCACAAACAGGCCAACTTAAAATGACATTTTCACTTAGTATACAAAAAAGAATCATTTTGTATGATCCAAAAATTTGTAGTAGATAGTATTTTTCGATATAAATATTTTAGATTATGCTTTGATTGGGGCAGGCCACATCGCTCGCAGAACCGATAACCGGCGGGGAGTAAAGGTTCTCGAGTGGCGACCACGTACCGGGAAACGTCTACCAGGCCGTCCCCCTACTAGATGGACCGACGACCTGGTTAGAGTCGCGGGGAGTCGCTGGATGCGGGTGGCTCGGGACCGGTCGATGTGGCGTACCATGAGGGAGGCCTATGTCCAGCAGTGGACGTTTCCCGGCTGATGATGATGATGCTTTGATTTCTAAACGACTTCAAAAATGTAGGTTATAAGTTCGATCGATTTGGATGATTCTTTTTTTTCCATTTCAATTTGGTCCAGCTCTGACAACGGTATCCATGAGAAAACGATATAAATCTTAAATTTTCCTCAGTAAAAGTAGACTTGTAGGGCAATTGAAGTCGGTTTCCAGTTCTTTTTGAACGCATTTACTTGTAAAATGCATTGCATTGCATTTCAAACAGTATACCTACTTTATAAAGAAACATTGTCCTTCGGACCTTGTTCAAAATGCACTGTAACATTAAAAGGAACCCAGTATAATTAAATACTAAAATCGTAATGAGGATATTTGCCATGATTATTACAATACCACCACACAAGAAGCCCTGGTAGCTCAGTTGGGTACAGCGTCAGTCCTTGCACAATCGAAGTCTGGCTTCGATCCTGGCTCGTACCAATTTGTTATTTGAAATTTATGTGCGAATGATAAAAATAATTACCATTGGCTTTTTGTTGAAGGAAAACAACGTGAGGAAACCTTCACACTCCTGAGAAGAAATTCAAAGGTGTGTGTGAAGTCTACCAATCCGCACTGACCATGTCCCATACACTCTCTGTAGGAGTAGGCATGAGCCCATGCAGTGGGGACATATAGGCTGTTGATGATTACCACACTTGTGGGTATGATGAGTTAGCTTTGCACTTGAGCTGCATCTCCCCTGATGATGACGGTAAGGACTCTAAGACTGCTACCTTTCATACCGAAACAGAAGTGCTAAGTGTCGACACAGAAGTTAGCGACAGACTTAGGTGGTAGAATGCCTTACCATCAACCAAACCGAGTAAGTACCCCCAGTGGGAATCGAACCCAGGTCTCTCGTGTTAGTTCAATCGTGTAGCCATTAGGCCACCGATGCGTTTAAAAAATGTTTGCTAAGCCGTTGTTTGACACATGTCTATTCTTATTTTTCCCTTTGTCGCCTTTTTTGAGTTACAGAGCAGAGCTAGAACTGAGTTCAGTACTGCATCTTGGAAGCTTGGCTTATGGCACACCAGACATTCAATAAAGTCCCTAGTGAATTGCACCGCAGCCTGCTGACTCGTCGAGCTATGTCGGTGACCCAGTTCTACTAGTGAGATGATAGCTCCTAATACTGACCAACCTGTAAAAGTATAGTAAGAAATTATACACACAGGCGTGATTTCCTTGCCAGTTACAGAACACATATCCAGTAGATGTGACGTCATAGAAGATTAAAAATGTCTCTACATGCCGTTCATTATCAAAAACATTATGTTAATTTGACGTCTGAAAAAGTGAAATTTTGTAAATCAATACCAAAATAAAAGTCCACTATACAATGAATCCATTTAATACGTGAAAAAAAAAAACCATGTTAACAATTCCTTGAGTGAAGTCACACCGACGAAGTTCCCAACATTGAAGGCACCTAAATAACTTTACATTGGCAAGCGGCAACGTTTAAATTTTAATGTTCAATTGTACGGGGTCACACTCCATAATTTTAGGTCTAGAGGCAACATATGAGATTAATTAATGTTCTTGATTCGTGAATCTACATATTTATATAATTCCACACAAAAAACGAACGCGAATAGAACAAATAAAACGATAGATTGTTTTGTCTTTTTCGCGACTGTAGTAGAACTAATAAGTTTAAAGTTTGACTCACGTATTTATGGGCCACATCCAATAGGGTTGCCAATTTAAATTTAACGATCACGCGACATTCCGCCGTAAGTTGTCAAGTCAAATCGTACATTACATTGTAAAATCTCGAATTTCACAAGCTGTATGTTTTGACATTTTCATTGAAATTTTTGCAGTGGCAATATACTAGAAAAGCAATCAGAATATCGGACTAGCAAAAATATAGCTATTTTTCAAGGCTTCGTGAAAAGAGGATTATAATGAATGATTTCAATAAATGCATTCCAATATAATGTCTTTTTAATATTTAATTTTATATAACAGCAACACTCAAGCTTCGTGGGTAAACATTAACTATATATCTTAATTAATAAAGAGAAAAAAATACGACAGAATTGGTTCTAAGAACGGCAGAAATCGCTGAAGATCATATCTCTTACAATATTTTAGTCAGGTCATTAGATATTAAATTAGAGTTTAAGGAGCAAATTGCCAGCACTTTCCCGTTTTAAATAAATTATGTTCATTTAATTTTTAGGTTGGCCCGTATCTAGACTAAATAATAAGCATCAAACCCACTCAACGAACATTTTTGAAGTAGTAAAAAGATTATATTTATATGCTCCTTGTCATTCCATATTCAAAATATTTAAAGATTTGATCCATTGGTCTCCGGTCACTGAAGCGTTAATTTCTGCTGATCTTAGAATTCACTAAACATTCCTTGAGCAAAACTATTAAGAATTCATTGTTCCACAAAAGAGATCTTATAGTAGGAGAAATCTACAAAGTTAACTTAAGGTCCTAATCTCTTGGATACGCTATAAGATCTTACAAATCAGACGTGAAGAAAATAACATAGAAACAGAAAGATTACACAAATAATTTTAACTAAATACATTTATTTTTGACAATAAAAAAAGATGGAATTTTTACAGCATTCATATATGGTATTAATAAAAAGGATATTGTATATTTATTATAGCGGATGTAAGAAGATCAAACCTAACCCAAAGCAGAGTTTAAGATTTAATAAGGATTTGATTTAAAGAAAACTTTTTTTGTGAACATATTCATGGTTAAGTTAGCTAAATTCAGTGGAATTAAGTTTCAATTTGATTCATGGTGTGTATAGAAAATAGCCTAGGAAATATTTGAAAAAATCTGTATTTTGAGCTCAATGTCTTAAAAAAGGTAATTAAAGTTAAAGGTATTTTAATTTAAAAAACTTAGCTTTCCTCTGAACAAAGAATTGTAACAGAGTATACGGTTATATTAAATAAAAATATATAACATTGTTAGTGTTTGGCCTTCTTATACCCGATATACAAACTTATATTACTAAAGCGAATCGTGGTAAGAAACATTGTCACGTCATCGTCGAATAATACGTACAGCGTTATTACATTACATTTCAGTGGTATAGTGAAAACCGCCATTTTGAATGCACAGTCTCAGCGCCATTTTGAAGTCCATATATTTAATGGCGCCATCTTCCAATCTAACTAAATAGCGACTGCATATAAATCATTGATTTGTTTTTTAAATACATGTGCAAAAATACATTATAATAATCAATCGTTGAATTTGGCAGAATGCATAAGGTGCCAAAATCACTTTGAACAAAAATATATTCTAATAATTAAACATGATTGATACAAAGAAAATTACTTACAGCGAATTAATGACAAATTTAGAACAACAGAAAAAATTCCACAATACTTCCTAAAGAAAAACTAACATTCGTTACCATTTCGATACTAAAAATATACTTTTAGTTTCAACCTTTTTTGTGTTAACAAATGATTTTACTTTTTTTATTATTATTTCAAAAATAGTGCTGCAAAGCTCTGCAAGACAATAGCGGGTGCATTTTGTACTTAGCATTCCCTAACAGTTGGAATTTTTGTGTAATATAAATGGGGATTAGTCGTTCTTCCTTATTGCGTCCGCTACCAAACGAGAGGCTGAAATACAATAAAGATCTATTAATGTAATGAATTCAAAAACATTATATAAAATATTTTGGTTTCATATTGAGACCTTTTTTCCATCATGTATTTATCTCCACTTATCATCAGGTGCAACCATAAAATACATAATAGGAATTGAATTAGATATGATTTTGCTTATAGCTGTTTCCTATTAAAACTTCATCACAGATTTACATGAAATTTGGCATACGAACTATAAAGATAATGGGGGATAATTGGGTGGGAAGAAAACAAGCATTAATTTTTGAAATTACATATCTATGAATATATTATATTACAACATACAAGAAGCCCTTATACCAACACAAATAACGATATATTAGACAATATTATTTGTATGTTGACCATCCATCCAGCGTTGGCGTAACTTAATTGATTTTAAGTTAATTGTGAGAAGTTTTAAAACAGAGACGCACAATTTTTAATAAACTTTTATGGAGATGTTTAATTAATTATTATAATTACATCTTAATTTTAAACTTACATTTGATGTTAACTTAAAATAATATATATGTATTTGCCATTTGGAAGGCTTAAGTGAAGCAATTTGTGTGTCGATCAAAGAAGCATTTGTTGGATTCCGATTTAAAATTATCATTCCTTTAAAATAATTTTCAGATAAAAAATATGGCAAAGCCTTAATATGTCGATTTAAAAAATATTACCAACGCTAGATAGATGAATGACGTCTAATCTAGACGACTACTCCACCAATACAATTAGGCACATGACAGGTATGCGGTTTCGTCTCCCGCACCCCGCTCAACTCCCGCGCAGTTGAGGCGATGTCCTGTCATGTGCCTACGCTAATAGTTCACAAGCGTGGTCACAATTGTATTTTACAGTGTCTGACATATTAGATGAGTATATATATACTTATTATGTACAGTAGTACCTCTGTAGGCTGTGCGTGCGTATTGTGCTGTAAAGATTATGTTAGTAATAGTTTATTACGGTAAATGTTAGTGTTTTAAACATATGAAGCTGCGTTAGTTGATTATTATTTTTATTTAAAAGCGAAAATATTTTAATTAATTAAAATTAATTAATTAATAAAAATTAAATAAATTAAATTAATTTACAAGGGTTCGATTTACTGTTCAGTTTCAATTGTATAAAATAATCAGAATAAATGAAGCGAATAAAATTAAACTAAGAAAATTTATCCGAATTTTAGCAACATTGTGTAAAATAATATTATAGATTCATTCATCAACAGTCCATATACGTCCCCACTGCAGGGGCTCTGGCCTACTCTCCCACAGAGACTGTATGGGCCATAGTCCACCACGCGGGCCCAGTGCGGATTGGCGGACTTCACATACCTGTTCAAGACATGCAGGTTTCCTCACGATGTTTTCCTTCACCGTTAAGCAATCGGATAATGTACTTGAATTGAAAAATAACTCATAGGTACAAGGCTGGATTCGAACCCGGAACCCTCAGATTGAGAGTCCGCGCCTTATCCACAGCGCCACCGACGATTCCACATATACGCTCACGCTATAGATTCATTGACACGATATAATTATTTTTTTGACGCTGTAATTATTGTTTGACATTTATTTTATACAAGTTTTGACATTTTGAATATTTTTATTATATTTAGGGAATTATATTCACTCTCTAGAGGAGAGTACGCCAGAGCCCCTACAGTATACAGGCTGTTTATGCGGATATTTAGGGACATAAAGTTAAGAAAGGAAGAAACAATGACTGAATTTGAAAACAGATACAATAATTTACTAAAATTACTTATCTGAATTAAGACTTGTACTTATTTTAAACCTTTCAAATTAAATCCTAACAAACTTTATTCACTCTTTACTGCAACCACAGTATATAATAATGCCCGCAATGTATTAAATAAACGTGCAATCATTAAGGTTATTCGCGTGATACAATTTTTATACTAAATGTCTGTTACCATAATATTTTAAAATAGAATAGTTGGCTTTGATAAGTAATTACCTAAAAACAGGATATAAAATTATAGTGTTGCAAAATAAATATCATTAATTTAAAACTTCATTGTTAGCTACAACAGCCGTTACGCAGCTAATGGCGCTTTGAACAAAAATAATAAAAAGTGTGTAAAAATTAAAATTGTGATTCACTGTGCAGTTGTATGTTACTGATACTCATTTCGCAACATTACAATCCGACGTCCTAATTTTTAGATAATTACGGCATAAAGCCAGCTATTCTATTTTGAAAGATTCTAGCAACAGAAATTTAGTATGAAACTGATGTAGCGGGATCCCGATTAGAGAAAAACGCAAGCGACTACCATTTGTTATGAAACATCACAATGCTATTGGTGTCAAGCGTTTTATTTCGTTTTATAGAAACTTACCAACGGTGTTTTGTGTATGGTAAGTACTGCTTTAGTCGGATTTACCTATAAAAAGTGAATTGTGGTAAGCGTCACGGTAAAAACAATGCGTTCAGAGCATTTTTGTTTGTGGAGTAGTGTGTATATGTATTATGGGGGTATAGCTTTAACAGAATTTGACATAAAAATGCATGCATTTCTCATACGGAAAAACCAATAAATTAAAGACATTATATAGGTAGTACCCCGTATCTCTGTCGATTGGATACGCAGTGGCTTCTATAAGAATTTTTTCTGTTCTATATCATGAGTCATGGACTCAAGAAATAGTCAGCAGTCATTGACATGTTTATATACGTATTGATGTAGTGTTTTCAGATTTGATAATATAGTATTTTAAGTTTTCTAAGGTGTGGTAATATAATATTTTCGGTATGGAAATATTGTGTTTTAGGTATGGGAATATAATATTTTCGGTATGTGAAAACTGTCTTTTTGGTATTGAGATTTTTGAATAGCAGATTACAGTGCTTGTTGTTAGGTCGGAGGTATATTGTCTATGGTCCTCTGTTTAGGTCTAAAAATTGTGTGTTTTTGTATGAGAGTAAAAGTAAGTCTTACATAATATTCAAATCATTAACATTAATTTGCGATCTCTAACTCAATTCAAATGACATGATCATTAATTTCAAAAACAATAATGACTACAAATAATAATGAAACAAAATAAAGTAACATACTTCTAGATGTAGAGACATATTGTATCTCCACCTATTATGGACTACTCAATCTCTTCAGGGAATTGTCAATCTTCTTGTTCGTTTCGTTCACCATGTCTCTAATAGCATTCACTAGAACGATCAACAAAATATACCTTTTCAAGATATCGTGGTTACTATCTGAAAACTACTGTAGGAAAATTTAATATCGTGATTTGTTTATTGTTTTATGGAGTGGAATTCCCTGACGTCATCAACTGAGCTCCTCAGGCTAGATATGATTTTTATAAACAAGCATATGCTCATCCTTGGCGTCTTTTTTGATTCACTGGTTGTCGTACTAACTCAGTCCAAATCGCTTCATACCGAACTCTTTTAGTACCAATGAGCCTCCGTGGCCTAACTCTTACGCTTAACGCTTGTCTGTCTGAAAATCAGCGCTGCAGCTGCTGCTGCAGCACATGCTGGGACAGGTCCATTTCGGCGTTACAATACAGCAAAATTAATCGAAAATAAATATATAAGAACTTCGATCAAGAGACATTGTACCTACCTAGTGTATTTTATGCCGAATAAACTATTTCTATTCTATTTTTGGACGAACAATCTCAAGTCCAGGGTTTGATTTCGAGTGGGGTACCAATCGGTACTCGGTTTGGTTGGTGGTATTATTGTATCTCCGCCTGGCTAGCTACCGGCATGTTACCTAGTTGTGTAGCGATATGAAATATAAAAGAGACTCATAAAAATACATTTTTAACATAAAATTAAACTACAGTCAAAGGAAAGGCAAGCGTGGACGAATATTGTAAGGATAATAAGAAACCAAGTTCAAAATAATTGACTACAAAATTGTGAACTTTGTGCTGTTCAAGAATATGCTAAGAAACAGCTTGTGTGTATTATAGAATATTACATGTGTCTAAAAATTATATAAATTCTACATCAATTTTGTAAATTAGACCGAGTATGAATATCCCAGTTCATTTATAAATTGGTTTCACATACATCTATGGCCCATACATACATATATAGACCCAGTAGGATAACGTGGTATTGTATTTAGTATAAAAACAAACGAAATCGAAGTTTAAACTCAAGAAATAACTGTCCCACTCTGTTTAACTGTAAACATAACTTTAAAGGACAATAATTAATCTTTTATAATTATAATTATTACGGCGCAAGAATTACTTAAAATACAAAACCACTGTAACTAGGTCGTAGATGATAGACACGATTTCCCCAAAGATAAATCCAATGACACCCTAGATAAATCTTATAGACAAACATCGATACACATATTTCTAAGACGCGTCATCTAGAAGAACCAAACAAAAAATTAAATGATTTAAAATTTTTTAGCTTATGTTAATACATGTGTGCTTCCAAGACGTACAAAACACGAAGACAGCCCAAAAATTTATGAGACAAAAATGACGAATTTATACTCAAACCGGAAACTAACTCCTATACTATAAAACACCAGAAGCTTATATCAAATGAGTTATTTGTTTGTAAATGTATATGTGATAATAAAATTAATAGATAGAAAACTTTAAGATATTTTCTTAATAATTTACTACTAATAAAACGAATTCAATGACCCATAAAATAAAGCAAAAGTCAACTGATCATAACAACTACTGTGGGTACTATCAGGCAATTATAATGTCGTACAAGCATGCAGTTGTAGATATTTGTCTAGTGATGCCTCCTTAGAAAACGCGTCCCAGAATTAGGAAAGCCAATTTTCATAAACTATCCTAATTTATTGTGTTGCACCAGAAATGCACATTTTATGTAGACATGTCAACCATTTTGATGTTGTTTTTCTGTCTAAGGCAGATTACATATTACTTGCATATCTCTTAATATATGCTACCGCGAGACACATTTTCTTGGCTCCAAATTTAAATATGTAGTCAGATACTAGATTTATTTAGATTATATTGATTAAGTGGACTTACCATCAAATGGCCTTATTGTCACTTACTATCAGGTGAAATGAAAGCCAAGTGCAAACCAACTGTATATTTTAAAAAGATAAGATAACAAAACCTTCTAATACGTACGAAACTAGCTTGTGCCCACAATTTCTCCTCCGTGGATGTTATAAGTTTTCCCGCGGACATTTTACTGGAAAAAGTTGCCGATAACATCCGGGCCCTGAAGTATCTCTATGAAAAAACTATCATCGAGAAGTAGCCGTGTGAAAGAAGGACAAAGTAACACTTTCGAGTTATTAATATTAATAAGGATCCTATATTTTGTCCTATGTCTCAGATCTTATGAATCTATATTAAGTGATTTTTAAATTTCATTTTTAACGACAATTTAAGAAACCACATTGTAAAACATTCGTCTCTAGTCTAGACCATGTAATATTCCGTATTAAAAGAGACGTTTCAAATGCGGCCTGCGCTTGTACACTATTTGAAAAATCAAGTAATAATGTAAATATTTATAGAAAAATACTAGAATTGCATTTGTGCATTTATTGTGATTGTACAAGAGGTCTTGTACAAAATCATTCTTTTTGTACTAAGTGACAGCGTCAAATGTCATTTTATTGACGCCATCTTTGTTTTGGACGTCAAGTCTTACCTGTTTCGTGCGTTATATATGTTGTGTGTACAAATAAACTAAACCAAAATATACAAAAATGGTAACTTAATCACTTTTAAAATTATAAGTGTACAAGACCAGGCCTTGGGTCCATAAATTCGCGAAAAGTGGCATATCAAAACATGATTGACTTTAGAAATAGTTCATAAAAATCTATCCTCGAACAAAATGATATATTTTTTCAGAATCACTTAACAAAACGAAAATTGGCCTTCCTCTTTTGTACAAACTGTTATATTTTATAGGTGTATAAAGCAAGCTTTGCATAGCAGCGATTCTTTGCAAATAATATATGTATACCTTGACATTTTAGTCCCTATGTAGATCCCCGAACTTCTCCTGCAGGGTCTTATTGAATTCCTTCAGGGTTTTATCGATGTGTTTGTTTGCGTCTTTCACTATTCCTTTCAGAAGTGCCTCTAAAATAAGGTTGCAATATTCAATTCGGATTTTGATCAGAAAACTTTGAATACATGAATATTTTCACATTTAAGTCAGAAGTATACAGACTAAGGAATTGACAAAATAGTTCGTAACAAAAATTACTGTCCAGCTTTAACTTTGAAAAAGAAGCAAAGATTTTTAACATCAAGTTGCTTTATGTTGTATTTACGAAGATTGTGTTTCCAAGTAGCAGATTGTATATCCCCACCCTCTTCAATCTTGTACCCTGCTTGTGATGGGGGGAAGGACAAATCATAGAAAAAGAATTGCTCTCATTGCGATGTTTTTATAAGCTATCCGCTTAAACAAAAAGGTGAAAGCCAAAATTGTGAAGAATTGTTTTCGCCCACAAAACTAATTTCGATAAATAAAGAATTTTTTTTGTATTGACGGTCCTAAACAAGTTTAAGTTAAAGGAAATTGGACGATACACACAATGGAAATTGCGATTTTTTTCCTACTGCATTAATTATATGAATACAAATAAATAATTATAACTTTGATAACCGATACTCTTCATGCAAGTAGTATAGTGAGTGCAGTATACAATCGACCAAGATATATTATTTATATACGTACATATTCGTGGTATTTTTGTTATCTAATTTTTTTATATAAAAAACTATTATTGTTCTCGGCAGAACCCTCCAAAAATGGCGCTAAAATCATTGACGCCATTAAATATTTGTAACCAATTTCAAAATAAATTATAATGTATTCTGGGTTCGCACTTGGCCTTCATCTCACCTGATGATAAGTGACGATAAGGCCGTTGGAAGGTAAGCGTGCGCACCCAGAAATCCTCAACCTAATGAGGCGCTGGCTCTACTACCTTTCATACCGGAGCACAACATTGCTAGTAAAACTGATGTTTGGTGGCATACTTTAGTAACAAGGCGGTTGTTAGCCAGGTGGATATAAAATGTCCTACAACCAACCAGAGTACAGGTAGGTATCACTGGGAATCAAACCCGGTACCTCTGGTGCGAGTTCTATAGCCGTGACCGTCTTAAATAGATCTGGTTATCAAGCAAACGGCCAGCATTCCCGGGGAACGTGCTGGCCGGTCGTAGAGAGGCGCGAATTACATACAAACTCCATATATTTCAGAGAGAGAGAGAGAGAGAGAGGTTTGTCTCAGTAAGATTGCAGTTGTGCAAATCAAGAAAGCCGATAAGTTTGACGCGATTAATCCGGGTTTTTTTCTGACCTAGGTCATTCTAGGTAGAGCAGAACAGCAAAGACAGGTGTGTCCCCACGCTTAAACGGAGTGCGACCTCAGAAGATTTTTTCCTACGCATTGTCCTTCCGTTTGCGTTACTATCTAACTCTAGTGACCGTATAGAATCCAATGAGACCTTACCGGAGTTAATGGTGTTATCGATGCGGGCATGGTGCTTCTGGTAGTAGGGCCGGATGATGCGGTTGTAGATGATCAAGGATCCGTTGAAGTCCGACGGCAAGTAACACCATATTACGAAGATGCACTGAGGACAGAGAAAGTAAGAAATTAATATAGAATACATGACATCAAATCAGATTGGGGTTAAATTATATTTTAAACCATAAATGACATTATTAAACTCCTACAAAATTTAAAATATCTAATATTATTTAATTTTTCTGGACTTTTACAGCTTATAAAGCCTGCAACAATTTAAAAAAAAACTTGCTCGAATTAATTTTTTTATTTTACATTTTGTTTTGTAATTACATTGTGAAGATTTTTTAGTAAGGGAGTGGTCACATAAAAACGTTATTTTACGAGATAACTAAAATATTGTTAAAAGTTTCATGCATTATCTACTTCAATGCACAGACGTGACGTCACTCACTCCTAGGTACCGATTTGTATGGAGCGTGTTTGCACCACGTGACTAGAATGACTTTTCGATGGGCTATATTAGGAAACTGTAAGTCATATCGAATTTTTTTTAACAAGGCTATTTATTATTTGACACGGTCTTTCGAATGACGGAATAATTTTTTTTTAGTCATCATCCATCCATCGTGTTTAATGATTATCATCATGCTTAAGGTTCTTCGCTCGATAAAAGTTTCATACTAAATTTCTGTTGCCATAATCTTTTAAAATGGAATAGCTGGCTTTGTGCAGTAATTACCTAAAAATACGACATCGGATTGTGATGTCGCGTAATGAGTATAATTAACATCCAACTTCCTATAGAATCAAAATTTTCATTTTCGCACATACTTTTCTATTATTGTTCAAAGCGCCACCTATGAACCATAAGCTGCGTAACGGTTATTGTAGCTAACTATAAAGTTGTACGTGAATGATATTCATTTCGCGATACTATAATTTCACCTCCTATTTTTAGGTAATCACTTGTCAAAGCCAGCTATTCTATTTTAAAATATTATGGCAACAGAAATTTAGTACGGAAATTCCGTTTAATTCGATGTTGACGTGTAGAATCACGGACCTATTAAATTGCACCGTGAGTCCACACGCCAAAATCTGATTGGAGATTGGCCGATCAAACTGTCTCGTGTTGTTTATTAATAAGTGTCATTGGAAAATATTATTGTCTAAGGCATAGGTACATGAATATATTACGAGGGGCATACCGAAAAGATCGGTAATCGAGTACTTTCGATTTAATTAGATTAAAAACTCTTTTTGATGAATAAACACTGGTTAGTTGAAAATCGAATACAATTGACAGAATTAAAAAAAAATTTTTTTTTAAAGAACAATATCAGTTTGAAATTGATAGGTCGATAAAAAAATGGAGCTTACAAGAGAAAGTTTCCGTGCCATAATTTTTTACAACTTTCGACGAGGATTATCTCAGGGACAATGTCTCGCTGAGCTTATATCTATATTCAAGAGTGAAGCGCCTAGCCAGACGACAATATATCGCTGGTATTCTGAATTCCGGCGTGGACGTGCTTCTCTTGGCACCGTACCTTCCACAGGCCGGCCAAAAACAGCGGTTACACCAGAAAATGTCGCTGTTGTGCGCCGAATGATACAGGATGACCGACATATTACATATGAGCAGATTCGGGCTACTTTAGGGATAGGTATGACAGCGATACAAACTGTTTTACATGGTGAACTGGGAGTGAGAAAGCTAGTTTCCCGCTGGGTGCCCCATAATTTGTCCGAAGAGCAAAAGGCGGCTCGTGTCAATTGGTGCCGGTCTACTCTGCAACGCTTCAACGGAGGAAAGTCAAAAGCAGTTTATAACATTGTCTCTGGTGATGAATCATGGATCTATTCATATGAGCCAGAAAGAAAGCATCAGTCGGCTGTCTGGGTCTTCGCAGGTGAGATCAAGCCAACAAAAGTTGTCCGCTCTCGCAGCGTATCGAAGAAAATGGTCGCTTCGTTTGTCGCGAAAACAGGACATGTAGTCACAGTTCCCTTAGAGGAACGGAGAACGGTTACCGCTGATTGGTATACAACGGTTTGTTTGCCACAGATGATATCCGAACTCCGTAGAGGTAACCCGAAACGACGCATAATCCTCCATCACGATAATGCGAGCTCTCACACCGCTCAGAAAACAAGCGAGTTTTTGAAGCAGGAAAACGTTGAATTAATGGATCATCCTCCATACAGCCCTGATCTGAGTCCCAATGATTACTTTACATTCCCTAGAATCAAAGATTTATTGCGTGGTCAGCGGTTTCAAGGTCCAGAAGAAGCAGTGGAAGCATACAAATCGACGATTTTGACCATGTCAACTTCGGACTGGAATTGCTGCTATAATAATTGGTTCGAACGAATGCAAAAGTGCATTAACTGCAACGGAGAATACTTCGAAAAGCAATAAAAATAAATTTAGATATTTCCTGTATGTATTGTTTTATATTCCCGATCATTTCGGTATGCCCCTCGTATGTTACAAAAGCTTTCATTTAATTTATTTCAGTTACAGATGGACATACAAAATAAATTCCAAATCACACTGGTCAGACTGTCGAAGGTCTGTGAAGGTCCATGATGTATATAGTATCGTATCGGAAAACGTGTACCGGGCCGACCACTACCAAGTGGGCCGACGACCTATAGTTAAGGTCGCGGGGGTTGCTGGGAGCAAGTGTCTCGGGACGGGTCAATGTGGCATGATTTCTGATTATAGTAAAATATTTTGAAATCCGTTTATTACCGTGTAACCGCTTTTGTAGCAGAATTTACCATAATAACGTTCGGCGAGTGGAAAAGTGATCGCAGTACGAAGTCACAGAGATGGATAAAGCCCTTTTAAAAAAAATCACAAAAAATCTATTAATCATGTGTTTCTAAAACAATTACAAACTCTAAACATTAGGTCTGTTGGCGACCAGCAACAATCTTTTTAGATATAAATATATTTTTAAATATATTTTTTTTTATAATTCAATTGTTTATATTTGTCAATATGTGTGAAATGGCGTGCGCTCTATATTAGTTCGAAATTAATAAAAATACCATAAAAAACTGTCGGGTTATTATTACCGGAAAATCATCTCGTCGTAAACAAGGTCTATTAAAACTCGAAAGTAAAATATACAACTCAATTTGTGTAATGATTAAAGTAATTTTCGTATCGAATACAGATAAAGCCACAACTGGTTATTGATGAATCAGGTCCTTATATTGGGTGATGTCAACATTCAAATCTATTGCAAGGTATGACGAAACTCTTACACACTATTCGGCAGAATTTAGTATTAGCAAGTCACCAGTATCTATAAAATGTTTCACTACTATCATCAAGCAAAATATGATAAAATAGTTACGCTTCTTTATGCATTGTCATGTTCACCACTCCTATATTAAGCAAAACTGCTGGACATAAGCCTTCTCCATAGTATGCCATATTGACCGGTCTCGAGCCACGCTTTCCGGTACGACCCCATATTACTCCCCATCGGTTATCGGTTCTTCGAGCGACATGGCCTGCCCATTTTCACTTCAGCTCACTGACTCGTCGAGCTATGTCGATGACCCTTGTTCGTCTACGGATTTCCTTATTTCGGATTTTATCAAGTAGAGAAATTCCAAGCATAGCTCGTTCCATCGCTCGCTGAGTGACTTTGAGCTTGTTTATTTTTGTGTTAATTAATAGCTGGAACAGACCAGTATTCCAGTATTCTAAGACAACACAGCCACAGCTTCAATAATAATAGCTAAGCATGCTTTCATACTAATTCAATTAATCACTTGTAATAATAATTCGTTCGTCTACGGACGTCTCCGTAGACGAACGAAGGTCACCGACATAGCTCGACGAGTCAGTGAGCTGAAGTGGCAATGGGCAGGCCACATCGCTCGAAGAACCGATAACCGGTGGGGAGTAAAGATTCTCGAGTGTCGACCACGTACCGGGAAACGTCTACCAGGCCGTCCCCTTACTAGATGGACCGACGACCTGGTTAGAGTCGCGGGGAGTCGCTGGATGCAGGTGGCTCGGGACCGGTCGATGTGGCGTACCATGAGGGAGGCCTATGTCCAGCAGTGGACGTTTCCCGGCTGATGATGATGATGAATAATAATTAACAAAATCATCTACAAAAACGGCAGGATACGTTGATAAACATATCATATTCACAAGTTAACGCTTCCAAAAAGAACTAGAAACCGACTTCAACTGCCCTAAAAGTCTACTTTTATTCATTCTCAGAACTGGATCAAACTGCACCAGGTTTCAAATGAAAAAAGAATCATCCAAATCGGTTCACCCAGTCAAAAGTTCTGAGGTAACAAACATTTATCTTATACACTTAACATTCCCTATCTCAATAACTATTGAACCGATTTTGATAAAACTTGCAGTCTTCCATAATTTTAACAATACCTAGTTCAACAAAAAAAGGACTATTTAAATCGAATTTGTAGTTCCGGAGATATGCGAAGCTAAACATAAAAATATACACACATACACACACTTTTGAAATTTGGCACACTTGTTTAGAAGCTGATATAAACTGTTCTGGAAATAGTATATACATACAGGTCCAATTGATAGACCTCCTTTTTTGAAGTCGGTTAAAATTGACAGAAAAAGCGGTTAACTTATGAAGTAAATTAATAATAATAAATGATGTATGGCTCCAATGACGCAGGAGTGTAAAATTTATGCGAATCGACAAGTGCTTCTCTTGAATGGCTAAGGTACTCTGTTGAAACAGATGGGATTTTATAACAGTCAGATTATTACAACGTGGCTAAACCAAAACAAAGTCGCTCAGTGCTCTATTTACAGGGCTTCGATCAGTCTCTCTGATGGACTGCATTCCAAGCGAAGTGATCCATCAGAATACCAAAGTCACTGTTTTTTAATGTATACGTTTTTGCACTTGGCCTTCGTCTGATGATAAGGTGGTAAGCGTTCACACCCAGAGACCTCAATCTAATGAGTAGCTGGCTCTGCTACCTTTCATACCAGAACACAACAGTGCTGTTAGGACTTAGGTATAACATGTTGGTAGCTAGCCAGGCAAACATAGCAAACATATAACAACACAAACACACAACACACACAAATGCCCAACCATCAAAACGAGTATCAATAGATACTCCCACTGGGAATGGAACCCGGGACCTTCAGATTGGTAGTGCAAATTTTAGCTGTTAAACTATGAAGACGGTTTCAAAGGCCACCGGGCCATATTAGCAGTGTACGGGTCATATTTCTGGGATATATTGGGAAAAACCTAATATTTCCCTTCAAATCTTACATAGTTTTGTAACTAACCATAATAGAAGATTTGTATTTCCTTGATTGTAACTTTTTAACACATAATCTATTTGTATTCTTTCGTAACCTGTTACAATTTAAGAGCTAGTTTTGTAACCAGTTACAATTAAATACTAATTTGAAATTTGTCATTAGTTTCTTAATTGTTACTGATACTGTATAAAAACTGGAATAAATTAACTGTAATAGCATAACAGGTACATGGGCTGTCAGGGTTCATGTATGTAGATCCAAACACTATTTCAACTCTAATGACTCTATGTACATGAATGCAAATAAACAAATTTGATTTGATAAATGAAGATAAGTACTCTACTATAAATCTATACATTTACTTTCTATTGTATTCTATATATATACACTCGAGTACAAAAATATATCCACTTTTGAACCTTGTCACATTCACATTTAATTGACATTCCCTTAAACTGTCTGCATAGGTACAAGAAAGTGTGAATGTGACATGGTACAAAAGTGGATACATAGTTTTGTACACGAGTGTACCATGTCAAATTCACTCTTTATTTGTTCCTATGCAGCATGTTAAATGAAATTTCAATTGAGTGTGAATATTTTTGCACAACATCCTTGCCATGTATAAATTTTTAGAAACTAGCCTATTTCATTTTCTAACCTTACAACTGTCACTATACAGAAAAATCAAGGCATATAACGTGCAGGAAGGACAAACAAACAAGTTCACTTTCGTATGGCGTAATACCAATATTAAACCTAATAATGTACAAACAAATCAACTAATGTAAACGACCTTGCCAGATTGTTTAAAACATATTACAGACAAAAACATAATATATAGCTACTAGTACCTACTCACAATACATAGTTATACTCGCATACATTATGTAGTTTATGTTGCATGTTTGTGAACCATCAGAATATAACAATGTATCTCTTATCTAGATATTTATAAATAGCTATAAGTGACATTATATGAGTGTGGCTAAGGTGAAGGACTATATTCAGACAGATAACATTTCTTATTGTAACTGCAGTGGCTTAGCTACCGTAGGGATAGACGGGCAGGGCTCCAGGGCCCCGCATGTTCAAGGGGCCTCCATGAACAACTTTTGCAAGTTTTAAATCCTAATTGAACCCAAAAATTTGCCCTCAGTCCACTTAGGTCCCATGGACGGTTCCATTGATGTATCCACAAAAAAACTATTCTATCGTTAAATTGTTAAAATCTATTTCAAATATAATTGGAGTGTTTATGTGTATTCTTACAAAAAGACGTAACATAAATATTTATTAAGCCATTAAAGAATTAGTTTTGCATCTTTAACTTATTAAATAGTTTAAATACTTTGAATTTCCCAATTTTATTTTTCCCTCGGGTACATAGTTACGCCAATGTGTAACTGTATAATTAACGCGGTAAACTAAGAACTAAGAAACTGACTTCAACTACCCTAAAAGTCTACAACATTCATCCCCTAAAATGTTCACCTTTAGAGGTAGAATTATCATATTTGGTTATTGTTGATTTACTCAAAAAGCGCTAAATCGATTTCGATAAAATGGATATGGAACCACCTCTGAAATATGCTCTACTATACAAAAAAAGAATCCAGTCGCAGTGACATATAAGACACATGGGCTGCACCTCTCATATAATAATAAATAAAATAATAAATGGCAAGACATTGGAGAACTTATCGTAAAGCTGGAACTACATGCCAAGGTTCGATGTGATTATTTGATGCCATTTACTTTATTTATCAACAATCGAATAGGAAAACATTGAAACAACCTGATTAAAACCTTTTGAGGACAAACATGCAGTTAAATAAGTAATAAAAATCTAATCAGTTTACTCATACTGAACAATATCAGGAATAATGGGATATAAAAATTACAAAGGACATGTCATTAAAATAGTCCTACAGTACTGGCAACAAAGAACAATGTGTTACATTGTGATTATAAAACATGAATATTGTTTGAAAAGGCATTATGTTTTATCATTATTCCATAGTATTATTTTATATACAATCTATAAAAATAAATAGTTCTGGTTTAAAATTGTAAAAGTTTAAAATAAAACATTCATATTTATAGAATACATATATTCATTAAAGTGGATAAAACCCAAACTTAGAAGTCATACTCTTCCACAGAAAATCTATTTTTACCAATGGGTAAAAAATTGCAAATGTTATTTTTAATAACAATTTACTTATTGTTATATTATGATTAATTACTCAATTACTAGGAAATGTTTATTTATATTGCTTAGCATGTCATTTTTTCATTGACCTTCTTTGACTAACTTAGCAGCTAAACTAGAATCAGATATTTGCTGAAGGATGAAATAAGTATTGATATTCATATAAGTGGTATTTGCTGTATCACTAGTTTGTATGTCTATCTCATCTTTATGGGATTCTATTATAGTATTTTGAGAAAGAAAATCAGAAACATTTTTATGGTATAAGGTATTATGTCAACACCTAGCAACCACCAATCTGCCTGGTAAGAGCGTTTATTATGCCAAATGTTAAGACCCTATATAGTTAAGCAAAATATTTTACAAATTTCTGTATCCAAACACTTTTCAATAAAATATTCAAGCGCTACCACAATAGCTACCATGTAAGCTAATTGTTTGAGTTCGACAAGCTGTGGAAAATTGTGTTTCAGGACTACATAAAACCTTGGTGTTTCTAAATAGCTATCAAATGCTAACCTTATTATTATACTGTTACTTCAAACCTTGCACTAATGTACATATTTATTTACTAGCATATCCTATTAATCAAGGCTTTTTAATTTCATTGAATGTTGTTATCCTTAACATTTAACCATCAACACAAAGTTTCTGCATTACCTATCTTTATCACTACTACTTATCTTAAGCTTTTTCTTACATTTTAACAAAATCAGGCAGTAAATTTGGAAACATAATGTCTGCTTTTTAAGATTAAATGACGAATGTAATTTACAATGGAGATAACAGCTCAAATGTTGAGACATAGTCTCAGAATTCAGAGATAAAATATGTACCTATAATATCTATAGAAAATACAAGATTGTTCAATCATGCCATATCTCTAACAATCTCTGTGGAAGTTGAAGTAAATACATAGGACTGCGATGCAATCAGATACAAAGATGACATAGTCAGCAGAAAAGAAACATCTACCAATGAACATAGGCCTCCCCGATAGTACACTTCAACTAATGGTCCCGAGCTTGCACCCAGTGACTCCCGCAACCTTTACCTAGTTGTCGGTCTATCTAGTAGGGGGAAGGCCCGGTACACATTTCCCATGTGATCGCCACTCAATAACTCTTACTCTCCATCTTTTCTTTGAGCAATGTGACCATCCCATTGCCACTTCAGGACACTTGACTTATATAGCTTAGGATGGTAGGTAGGACAGGACATTATGGTGTGCCAGGCTTCTGTTCAGCTGTTCATGAGTGGACATTTTATGACATTTGATTATGGTGATGAATTTTTGTTTATCAGTTGTAAGTATTTTTGTTTTTGATTAATTAGTTTTGTTTTTTGTAGTTTTGTTTTAATAGATTTCTTAATGTTTTTTTTCTATGTGTATTGTGTTGTGTGTGTTCTTAAATAAAGTTTTGTCTATGTCTATGTCTAATGTATTTGGGTCATTGATTAGTTAATATACTCAAAGTGTCATAATCATCTGCTGGCCACTGTTGGACATGAGCCATTGAACATAGCCATGTTGCAATGTCTATAAGGCCTCCAATGTAACAATTATTAATACACTTTAAATTTCTCTTTGGCCCTGTTTGACTTTTTCAAGCGAATGAAGCTATAATGCAATTATTCTAAATTTTTCATCGAAACAGATTGCTACTGAGGGTCTCATCATTTTTATGCAACCTAGTCGATAGATTGTTAGAAATTGTACAATATTTCAAAAGTTGATATTTACCAACCTAATTAAAAGAAAATACCTTGTTGTTTCAAATTACTTCTATACAAGATATTCCACCACAAGACATGATGGTTTTTGCCCTGGGATAAAGTTTGTTGCTAATATTTTTAAGATTTAACTTTTATTTTACTAGATGATAATCTGCCGTAAACATTAAAAGATCTGCACAAAGATTCATAGGAGGGTACTAGAATGTTCTGTACCAACAAACTTTTGTTGAACTCCCTTGCTAAAAGGTAACCATTGGGCCCCTATATGTTCTTTATATTATAATACACCTTTTTACTACATCCAGAACAGTTATACTGGATTAATAATATTTCGTTTTGTGCTACTATACTAACCCAAAAAAGCAATCAAACTACTCTCACATTGACTTCAATTGATCTGGCCCATTAAAGAGTGACCAAAGGTCAAAGATCATAGTAAATGGTTGCACTAACCTTAACAAGCCAGTATAGGGGGAACCATCCAACGATGAGGTCCGAAAAGTACTCCACGAGCGAGAAGCAGGCAAACACCACCCAGTATGTCAGCCACTTGGTGTCGTCATCTTTTTGTGGCGACTCCAAAGCTTTCATAGACATGTACGCCGGGTATACGAATCCAATCGCATTGCATATCAGTTCAGCGCCAAAACCAAAAACTAAATATAAACCGGTGAACGCCACCAATCCTGCCGACAAAAAAATCAAAACGTTATACCGCTAAAAGTTATAAATAAACTAGATTAAAAAAAGTCAAGACTTGCCTACGAATATGTAGACTCTATTCACACCGGTCGCAGACTCCGCTTGCTCGAAGTACTTGGTCCATGGCTGGTTTTTGTCGTTGAGACTTTTTTCGATGCTGTCCCGATATTCCTGTATCTTAGCACTCATTGTGATTTTGGTTTTGATAAGGCGATGGCACGGCGTGGAAATTAGCACCAAATGTTCGGTTCAGCCACGAATCATTGACAGGGCAGAGATGACCGCGCGATGACACTGACAGAAGATGGCCGCCAAGTTTACTAATGTTGCCAGCAAAATAGTGAAAATAGTACCACGCATTTCAAGAAGAAAAAATTGGTTGTCTGTAAGTCTGTAATGTCGGTTTACGCACGGTTTACGGACGATGATACCGTCATAAAAAAAGATGCGTCACAATTTCTGCTCTCTATCGTCGGTTCCGCGCTCTCGCTTACACGCTAGGCTCAGGCGGAACGTGACACTTATTCGTGCGTGCAGTTGACGATCATCGATTTATGGACGTTGTCACAACGTTGTCACGTCAAAAAAGGAATGAAAATGAAATGCATAAATAATTCATGAATATTTATTTTGGGTTCTTATTTATTGTTTAATTTGGATCTTCATGGTACAAATGTCGTACAAAATTGGCGATAGCTAACCACACGTAATAATTTAAGGTAGCATATCCAGCGCCCATGGAGCAGAGCGCATCATTAGAATGAGGCTTGCATGTGACGGCCTTATCATCACTTACCATCAGGAAGAGATTATAATGACCACGCTTAACAAGGTAGATTGGTGATCGCAGCACATTGTGTTTTTACGTAAAAATATGCTGCTACCCACACATTGCTCCTTAGTTGCCTTTTGCGACACTCAGGATGTGATATGGGGATGGGGTGGTCGTTCTAAAGCCGTGACTATACGGCGACGTTACCGAATCGGCGAATCCAATAACCTATTTTAGGTAATATCTTTTCCAAGCTATTCTTTTTTTAAATATTTTTAATGCATTCTGTTTGTATTCACGTTAAAGTTATTTTTTGCATCATCAATCATCTATAATCATGATTGTGTTCGGTTTGCACGAAGAAACCCCAAGTAATTTTTATTCCTACCGTAAGATGTCGCAGTTATTATTAAACCAGTTTTCCATAATATTATGGAAATAAAACTCTCACTTGACATTATTTCTCATCATTTTAATCTTTTATAAAATATGAAAAGCGTAACATTCAATAACTTTTGTGCTTCATAAAAATATTTTAAATTGATAAAGCAATCCATTTTTTAATATATAGGTATTATGTATGATAAAAAACTTACATGGACAAAGTATATGTCTCTAATTATTATATCTAATAAAACAAAATAGGAACATAAAAGTAATCAGTGTTTTAGGCAGGTTTAGAAAAGTTCTTTTTCAAAATTGTTTTTGATTGATATTGACAAATCGCAATTTATTTCGTTAAATCTGTTGATCGACTCAACAACATTTTTGACTTTTTGGATGGCGTTGTCAATGCGAAATAAATTCAAAACTCGAATAGAGATCGTAATAATAATAATTTGTATCACCTTTAGGGTTCCGCACCAAAAAAGGAACCCTTAGGATAACGTTGTTGTCCGTCTGTCTGTCTGTCAAGATAATTTTTCTCAGGAATATGTAAATTTTCGAATATTCGAAAAATATATCGAATACTCAAGACTCTTGGATCTGTGAAAAACTCAAACTTATAGGTCAGCGCAATAAAAATATTTGCCTGTTTAATTTTGTACTAAAGGTACTTATTCAAGTGGGAATACGCCGAACTTCTTTCAAAGGAACGACAATATAACATTCAAAAATGATTTTTGACATTCACAATTTATTTCATTTTTTACGGGAAAGTATCACATTCAAAACATATTTTATTGCTTCAGTGCAAAAGTTTATGAAGTGCATTTGCAGTGCTCTGGACAGAAAACAAATAATAAGAGATCTATATTTATGTTCGAACTTAGTTTAAAAACAATTTATTGACTAGAAACAAATTTATGAATCATGTTATAAGTGTTTGCATAGTGAATGTTTCTATATACGAGTAAATCTTCAAAGCTAGATATTATAACAATAGACAATATGTAAGAGCTTTTGTTTAAACATTAGATATTTAAAGTACATCAACACTTTTTGTGCTACATCACCTCGCAACTACAGGTCCAACGCATAACCCAATCTGTTCCTGAGGTATGGGAGTGGTACGAGAGGGTGTTTTTACGGAACGTCAATCGCCGCCTGACTAAAGTTATGCGTCGTTTTACGCTGCTTTTTTGAAGATTTAAAATATACTTCTCATCAGAAAAATCGAAACACCTTGCAAGTTTATGTTTTGTAAGGATTATCAGAAAAACCTATGAAAATTTAATTTGAATCTGGAAAAAGAACATTAACATTAAGATTTGAATACCTCATATTATTCACTATTCAACGACATTTGACATATATTCCTAAATATACAAGTTTTTCTGATAATCCTTACAAAACATAAACTTGCAAGGTGTTAAGATTTTTCTGATGAGAAGTATATACATATTAATAAAACCATATAAAAATAAAATTTGCATATATCTATAAGTGATAGTTACATAAAACCAGTTTTTTAACCTTAATTTTTAATATATACAGCTGCTGATGTACCTTAACAAATTAAATAAATATAACGGTATGCAAAGTCATGCATATTGTCTATTACTCGATAAAATGCAAAGATTCGTTCTTAACCTAGATCGGTATGATAGATTTTTAATTGGCCAAAAATATATATTTTATCTATAGTTGATTAGCTAAGCTTAAATTAGTTAAATTGTAAACACGTCTAGATTTAAATCACAGAATCAACATGAATTAAGTATAAAAGTTACGTTAGATAAGTTGTGTCGCTAGTACGAGTAATATTCCGAAAATAAAATAATTACGACGAGAGATAAAACAGCAGTTTGAAGCTAGAAACAAGTACGAAATTTAACAGTCGATATTTAATTCATTACAGACAAAAACAAATCTTTTAGGTAAAAAACTGTAAGTAAAAAGTAACTGTGACTTACGAAGTTAAATATTCAAAATTTTGCAGTCATTTGGATGTTACTTCACACAAATTGTAAATAGTTTTTAAAAATTATCAAAAACATTTTTAGTTTTTGTCTGAAATGATTTTTGAAGTAAAACTTCTTTACGCACGCTTGACTTTGGGAGAAAGCTGGTGAATGCGTAACGAAAGCGTTACGAAAAGTGTGATGTGTGACGCGAACGGAAGCTGAGAGGGAGATATAAGTTAGTGAAGATAGAAAGGGATAGAGTTACGTTTCGTATATTACTGTAGGGGCAAGAGATAGGGGTGCGAGCACACACTTTCTTTCTCGCTTTCATAGCCAGTTACGTTTCGTATATCTAGGACACAGTGCAGGCATATTGGCTGTACCACACTGTTGGAGCAAGAGGGTATATATTATACATACATCTATATATACATAAACATATATAATATACATACGTATAGATAGAGCTAAAGAAGTTTTACTTCACTCGTGTGGTCTAAAGCACATTCGTTTTAAAATAGATTTCGTACCAATTTATGTTCACATATATCTACATTATATTGACCAAAATACATTTGTGCCTATGGAAGATGAAACATTGAAGTTTACAAACAGCTTATCAATAGATTTAATAAACAAGTATTTAGATTTATAAGACTAGGTAATATTTATACGACTTGGAATAAGAAATGTTGATAAGATGTGTATTTAATTTTTATTGTTCTCTTTTCTGGTATGTTATAACTATTCATAACTTTCAGGGCAAACAGTTTTACAGATGATGCAGATCTCTATTAGACTGAACAAAGTAATTCGATACTACACCTACTCGTAAAGTACCTTATTTTATTTGTCGTTCGGTCTTTTCTTTTTAATAATTGTCACAATATATATTATATAAAATAAAACGTGTTCAGCCAGGAAGTGGCCTCGTCGTCTGCAGTGTGGAGTTTCTCCAGTCCGCCGGGAATGGACCACTTTGGGCAGGTGTTTATGAGGTGATCCATGCTCTGCACTTCTAGTACCTTATTAATACTTTGGAAATGAGGTAGAATGTACGCCATTAAAGTCTTGCAATATGCAGACGGAAAAATTGTATGAAAATCCATTATTAACGTGCTAGTTAGGGTTCTGTGCCCAAAGGGTAAAAACGGGACTCTATTACTAAGACTCCGCTGTCCGTCCGTCTGTCTGTCCATCTGTCTCTGTATTTCTGTTGCCGCTATAACAACAAATACTAAAAACCGGAATAAAATAGATATTTATGGGGACTCTCATACAACAAACCTGATTTTTTTGCCATCATCAAATGCCAAAAGTTTGCAAGAGTATTATGCAAGTGGTTTCTACATTTTTGAATAGTCGCTTGTGAGACGCTTTCTTTTGTTTTATCGGAATTGTCCATTTATAAAATTTTATGCTACTTCAAAATGTCGCCTAGTAGTGGTGGTGAATATTTGATGATGAATGACTATTTTCCTCGTAGGTATAGTATAAATCACTATGTTTTACTCGCAAAATAAGTTTGCCCCTCTGAAGTTAGTCACAAAAGACCGCGAAGCAACAATTATCAATGTATAAGTGGGAGACACGGCAAGATTGCGGTTGTAAAGAAATATCCTAGTGTTGTATGTCATCTAGGGATAGTTATTATCGAAAATAATAGACACATATCCCTTCTATACATGTTTGAAATTGCGATGAGCTAACTTCAGAGGGGCAAACTTATTGTGCGACTATATAAGGTGCTATTCCCATCTCGTGTGAATAGAGGCACGAGGCAAAGTATTTATATACATTCATTTAATGAGATTGGTCTCAGTCTTATTTTAAAGGTTACTCAAGTGCAGTGTTTGGAAAGAGTACCCGTTAAAAATTCATTGATTACAGTTAATATTGCTTGTATATAAATAACTATGAATTTGATCATAGTATAACATTTAAACAAAGACTGTGATCTGATTACATTTTCCCAACATTATTGCTAAGTGTAAATAAATGTGCTGGAGTAACATTGTTTTAAAACTTCTAAAAAGACGCTTATTAAAAAATTTTCAACGTTCAACAAAAATATTCAACATCTCAATACAAAAAACGAATATTAAAAAATCCTATCTACTTACATTACTATACAGTAAATAATTCTAGTGGATTTTGTACAAATTGGGACTTAAATGCATTTTATTTGGTGCTATGCAGTGAAAACCGAGATAGTTGAAGCGTTTCATTTTAGTCTCTTATAACAAAATATATTGCAATGCATAAAACTTACACTAAAATATTTTTAAACATCATTTAATTGTAAACCTATCAAAGAAAGGAGCGAAAACGTGCATTTTATCCCAATCTTCACCACATAGCCACATATTATGTATATTTTAGGGCCTCTTGCTCTAATTACATTAAAATCATTATAATTTTATACTTCTAGCATAGTCTATCTATATGTGGAAAACATTGGAAGAGAACGAATCGCCTATTTTATACAAAACAAATTATTGTTTAGCCATTTATGTACTTCTCACGTTCGATGCAATGCAATCCACCTTGAAATATTGAAGACACAAAAATTAAACCAGATAAAATTAATTTAATAGTAATCGTATAGAGTGTGGCAACACTCACCATTACCTAAAAAGTCCAATAAAACATTATTGTATTACAATTTATTATAAGTGTTGTTATTATAAATGTATCTGGTTTATATATACTGAATTATTGAAAAAGTAATCGTTGTGTTATGTTAATTCTTAGGGTTCAGTACCCAGATTGTAAAAACGGGACCCTATTACTAAGACTTCGCTGTCCGTCTGTCACCAGGCTATCTCATCAACCGTGATAGTAAGACAGTTGAAATTTTTACAGATGATGTACTTCTGTTACCGCTATAACAAGAGAAACTAAAGTAAAGAATAAAATGAATATTTAAGGGGACTGCCATACAACAAACGTGATTTTTACTCGTTTTTATAAATAATTGTATGGAACCCTTCGCGCGTGAGTCTGACTCGCACTTAACCTGTTTTTTTTAAAGTAATCAGAAACCAAAAATAATTTTTTGGCAGCACAATAATTCTTAATATAATTTTTTATCTTATTCAAATTTTAATCAATATCGGTTTAATTTTCGTGCTTCCAATTTTAAATATTGGCCATACTATAAGCACCCATTCTTAAATATACATTTTAAAATAATACAAAATAAAAAAAAAGGAATTTTGACAGTTCGACTTGGTCATGCTGTCCTTATTTAAATGTTTAATATAATAACAATTCGTGTTTAAGGCTGCATCGGCCGCGACCCTTTAGTTGAAGCTTCAACCATTCGTTTCTATAAATTTAACAGATATCAGAAAATATGTAATTTCAAAACCAACAGTTTACACCGTAGGTATTTCTTGCAGATTTTTTTAATTTATTGAGAGCTTTAGCATTACGCGTACTATAATTAAAATCCACTGAATCAACTTGTTTCAAAGATATATAATAATTATGTCTTGATTAATTGACAGGCAGAATGTACAATGTCCTTGGCTTGTTGAAATAATTGAAGAAGAATTATTATTAGCGGACGGTGCAGCCTTAATTATATATAAACAGCAAGCTAAGGGGTATTCTTTAATATTTTTAACTAACTACGATTACATGGACGACATCGTAACTTCTGCTTGGAACCAGTTAACCTACATAGATAGCTATATATTCAAAATGATGACAAATTATTACTTCCATGAGCGAGATCCAAAATTTGCGTCTCTCGAGGCTGACTCATCTCAAATTCTCTACTTATATGTTAATTATGCCAAAATCTGATGTCCGTAAAGGCAGAATGATAATAAAATAAGTAAAAAAAATCTCCGCCTGGACCACTGAAATATCAATGGGAGAACTATTGCTAATTTGTTCCACTTTGGACCATTGATCTGGAACTACTATGCCACACTTCTACCACGCTATTACTGGCAGTCTTCATAACTGGAGTACTTGAAATGAACTAAGTAATTAAATTATTAGTGGCCAGTCACTTATTGACAATGAAAGAAAACATAAATGAACGTAATTTTGAAACTATTCTTATTACAAAATTTTATAGAGTTTCGTTGGCTTATTTTCAAATTTCGAATTCGAAAAAACTTCGTTTCTTTCATGGTACAATAAAGCAAGGTATCTTAAAACGTATGTAGTGATTTCTTGTTCAGTGGATGTTCTTTATGAAAGTGGGACAATCAAAGAGGATATAAATATGGCACTAGTCACGATCAGTGCTGCCAATAGTAGCATGTTTTAAACAATTACGAGTTTTGGTACCGGTGACCGCAGCTGATGACGTATGCTTGTACCCTGAATTCACCCAGCTGTCACGGGAATGGAATACCAGGCATATAGTACTCGCTTGGTACTCGCACAATAAGTTTGCCCCTCTGAAGTTAGTCACAAAAGACCGCGAAGTATGGAAGGCAAGGCAAACTTGCGAATGCAAAGAAATGTCCTAGTGTTTTATGTTATCTAGGGATAATTATTATCGAAAATAATACACACACATTCCGTCTGTACATGTTTGAAATTACGTAGAGCTAACTTCAGAGAGGCACACTTATTATACGAGTACTATAGCATCTTATTATACCATGGTTTCTTCTATCTACCTGATAAGGGCTTTTCGAATTGTAAGACGCAAGTTCGAACCCGTTCAGTTAGTGTAGGTAATTTTTCACCATTCCAAACATCATGACCACAGCATTAAAGAATGCAAGTTGCATTGGTTTTTTACATCTTTATATTACTTAGTAAGCTTTATTGATACTCCCGGAGTTTCGAGCTAGATTTTTAATCTCATACTGAACCAGTTCTGGTTTAGAACCCAGCCATACCTGAATACCGATTACATTGTGTTTGTTAAATATATATATATTTTTATGGAAACAGTTTATGGGCTTAGAAATAAGACGAAATTTTAACAGTTCCCGTCGGTTAATTTCTCAAGTAGTTATTCGCAGACGAGGTCGCGAGCAAAGGCTAGTCGTTATAACGAAACGAAACGATCTTAGCCATGTTGGCAACGCGATGAATCACTGAGTAAATGAATCACTGAGTAAATGAAAACTTAGCGTCTTCGCAATGTGGTTACACAAACGCAATACGTAATAAATGAAAAGTTTCCAAAGCAAGTAATATTACTTTGGATTCTGAGCCTAAATTATTAGAAAATTATGTTACTTACTAATACTGTCATGCTGAATTTGAAACGAATCAATCAGTTTTGGCTCGTTAATTCATACACAACACCGTAATTGCGATTTGGGGCGTGAATTCTATCAAAATGTAGTTCCTCATATACAACGTGTACAAAAAAGGAGTGATAAAACTTAAGTGCGGTATATGTTAGGTAAGGTTGTACCTTTGGAACGGTAGTAGACATCTGTAAACCGTACGAATCTGGAGAAAACCGGATTTAAAATATTGACTAAAATTTTTGAATTTCATCCCTATCCTAGTTCTACATGTTTCAATAACCCCTAAAACCAAAGATAAGATCATTCATCATTGACCCAGTGCTCGCGGTGGTAAACAAACATTTAGGGTTGTCAAAAATTACGACGTTACACCTATGAAATAAAAATATATGGAAATTTAAACTAACCTTTACAACGCTGCTACTTTCACAGTGTATTCTATACAAGGGATATATACCCACATTTAAGTATTATCACTCCTTTTTTGTACACGTAGTATATTGACCAGCCGTGTCTTATTGCGCTCTCAAAAGGAAAGCATCTTATACCCGTAAATGAATTCGATCGCGAAGTGTTTTCTTCAGAGGCATGGGGCATTAAGCTCAGTATTGATTGAAGTGTCAACTAGGTCGACTAAAAGCGTGAACTCATGGCCATAAATAAAAAGAAAGTAGCTTATCAAGGACATGTTCTGAGATATGAGAGTTACGTGCTTTTGCAACTTACTATGATGGGCAAAGTTGGTGGAAATCGACAAGTTGGTCGCGGGAAAAGTCTTAGCTGTGGAACATTCGAGAACGGATGGAAATCGCGAGTGCCGACGAACATTTTCGACTCGCGACAGACAAGCAAAAGTGCAGATAGTTTACAGCCAACCTTTACTAGTTGGATAGGAACTAAAAGAAGATAAAATCTATAATATTCGTAGTTGGCAATTTTCATTCGCTCAGATTACCAAATGAAGCATGGCTAGGCTCTAATACTGATTTCACAATTTCTTCTTAAAGCTATAGATGTACAACTGTAGTTTTTGTCAAAGCAGGCTGTGTTACGAGGCCTTGTGTTTCTTCTTCGCGTCTCGACGGTGATCGTTCTGCGAATGTGGCTTCAGTTCTCTGCAGTCCAACTGCAAAATTAAAATGAGACTCATTCTTCAATAACCATGTTTAATACAGTCTTTGTAGATTACAATTATTTGCCATGATTAAAATCTCATCTCTATCTTTGTTGTATTAAGATTTTCCTGAAGAATATTAGACCGACATATTTGACGAGTGAGATCCAGATAATGACAATTAACATCAATGCTAATGGACAAGTGTTCGTTTCATCATCATCATCATCAACAGCCTATATATGTCCCCACTGGAGGGGCTCAGGCCTACTCTCCTACTGAGAGTGTATGGGCCATAGTCCACCACGCGGGCCCAGTGCGGATCGGCGGACTTCACATGCCTGTTCAAGACATGCAGGTTTCCTCACGATGTTTTCCTTCACCGCAAAACAATCGGATAATGTACTTGAATTGAAAAACAACTCATAGGTACACGGCTGGGTTCGAACCCGGTACCCTCAGATTGAGAGTCCGCGCCTTATCCATTGCGCCACCGACGCTTCAATACAATCAAATCAGTGTTCGTTTAAATACAATCAAATACCAATCAACAATGACTAGACGATGTTGAAGAAGGTATTAGCTGACTGCATAAGAATTTGAACACTGTACATAACTGTCGTGAGGCTATGTTTATTTTACTGGAAAATATCATAGTTCTGTTTGTTTACGACTATTTATATTGAATTAAAATGATCTTTGGTAGTATACGAATTGTAATAAATAATTTACAAGAGTTTAAAATCAAGCGGAAATGATATCATAAGCACGTTTTCGGGGTTCCGTGCCCAAAGGGTACAAATGGGACCCTATTACTGAGACTTCGCTGTCCGTCCGTCTGTAACCAGGCTGTATCACGTGAACCGTGATAGTTAGAGAGTAAACATTTTTACAGATGATTGTTGCTGTTGCCACTATAACAACAAATACCCATACAACAAACATGATTTTTTGAGACGTGCGATGCAACATATTATTTGCACCATCTAGTGTCGTACTCGTCTACTACTGCTACTGCAAAACTAAATTGATAACGAAAATCGAGGCGCGTTCGTTAGAGGATTGTTCGGTGCATATTATTATTTATGGTTTTCCGTATTTTAAATATCCGTATTCTGAACGGAACCCTTCGTGCGCGAGTCCGACTCGCACTTGACCAATTTTTAAACTAAAGACTCTAACTTACTCAAATACATTACATACGTAAATGAAATTATTCAGATTACTCACTAATATTTCGTCATCCGGAACCCTCGACAATAGGTCTAGAACTTCATTATTTGGTATAGTATGTGGCCTCAGTATTTTTCTTGTGAATTTATTGGCACCTGAAAACAATTTCAAAACTGGGTAAACAATGCAATATCTTCAGGCGTTACAAGATCGTAAACTAAATATTAAATAATGTATTCAAGAGAAAAACCATACATCACTAAATTAAATGAAACGAATAAATAAAATACTGAATATCTTAATACTGCACAGCGAGAGTTAGGGACAATGAAAATGAAATATGTTAACATTAATTTAATAAATTCGTTCGTTCTTCAAACAAAACAAAGTTCTGGTTTACTCGTAGAATAGAACATAATAATAGAATAAAAAAGATTTCATTCGATGAGTATAATTTTGCAAATGCACAGAATCATAGTGTAATTAAAGGCGAACAAATACATACCCCACGCCATTAGCAGATACCTCAGTGGAATCATATACAGAACTAGCATAGCTCCAAATATCATTATTATTGCTATATAAC
Source organism: Carcina quercana (assembly GCA_910589575.2). Taxonomy (NCBI): domain Eukaryota; kingdom Metazoa; phylum Arthropoda; class Insecta; order Lepidoptera; family Depressariidae; genus Carcina; species Carcina quercana. The sequence goes on along the minus strand of OU342449.1, from coordinate 7,044,700 downwards.
TAAGATATGGCACCGTGAAGTTCATGAGGCTGAAAATAGAAGGTGTAATTTATGAAAACTACTTGAAACTAAATGAATAAAAGTAAAGTCAACGCTATAATTTCACGGACTAGTTTGGCATAAGTGTGTAGAAAAATGTGTCCAAAATGTCTTAAATTGAAATAATAAAGTACCTATGACAATATTTCGTCGTAATGTAGGCTTAATAAATAAAATTTTAGAATGAAGTGAACCACACTGGGTGAACCACAATCGTCCAAATGTTCTGTCAATGTCAAAGTAGTCCGCGAAATTACAGCGTAGACTTTAGTCCTCAAATAACAAATAACAGCCGAAAATATAACTAGGTTCTGGCATCGCTTATTTATTTCTAGCTCGACGTGTTCCATTACAAATAGATCTCAGATTCAATTAGTCCTGACACCTTCATTTACCTACAATGTCATCGATTGCGTTCAGAAGAGGCGGGTTTTTGCTCTTATGTCTTTCAGTACGCCAAAGTGACCTTTGACCAACTCGGAATCACATATTAGCGATAGATTGGACTAAGCTAGTTATTTGAGTTTTGGAGCTATTCAACATCATCATTGGCTGCATACATTGGCACAGAGAACTTTAATACTGCTATTAGGCATGAACCTCATATATCTACTTCACATCCTTTGGTTGCAAAGTCACTTACTTTTTAACTGCCTCTCCTAATGCTGCTACGTAACCTATAGCATTCTGTACAGTTTGCGTCACCTCTTGTATTGCTTGTAGTCTTTCTTTCAATGATTTCTTTTCCTCCTGAAAAGTCAATACAATTTCATTGCGTTGTGTAATCGAGTTTCTATATAAACCAGGCAAATCTTTATTCTGCTCTAAATCTACATAATTCCAGTACAAGTAAATTACTTTCAAAAAGAACTGAAAACCGACTTCAGTTGCCCTAAAAGCTTACTTTTACTAAGGTAAATTCAAGATTTATATCGTTTTCTCATGGATGCCGTTGTCAGAATTGACCAAATTGAAATGGGACGGCACGGGAAGCACCACCATTCAAATAAAAAAAGAATCATCCAAATCGGTCCTCCTTTTTTGAAGTCGGTTAAAAAGATGAGAATTCGAATAATGAATGGGCCTCATGCAAGCAACGCCAATCACTGCCAAACAACATGAAATAATTGAAAGAATTCTTATGAATTGTTACTAATTGCACCATGGACAACAACATGGTTCAATATTTTGACAAATGGGAATTTTTTTTTCGACACGAGAAGGATTCCAAACTGCGTCTATCACCAATCCAAAATATTATTGGCCTAACTGCGTCAAAAGCAGTATATAAAATCTATAAAGCACCATGGTTATATATTGAGAATCTAGCACACCACACTGCAGTTGTATACATTATAACTCTTTTACGGAATGTAAACACATCTTGCATCAAACAAGGTTTATCTATCCTAAAAGCGACAACAATAGTGTGTATGCTTGTTTTCTAAAGCTACCTTGTCAGCTTCTTCATCTTCATCCTCTTCAGCTAATAAGTCCTCATCATCGACAGGATTTAGTAACGGGTTGCCTCCTGAAATATATTCAATAGCTGTAAAAAACTAATAATCTTCATAAATCGTTAATCTTCGATATGAAACTTTAGGTACACGTAAAGCCTACTCGAAGGCTGACACAGTAACTTCTTCCTCGTAGCAACATTGAAAACAACATAAAAAAGTTTTCATTTTCTTATTTTCCTCACAATTTATTTATAAGTACATCCATAACCACCATAAAGGTTATTGTAATAAATAAAATACAAAGTGACAAATTTTACAATCACATCTACATTTTTTTTCTCAAAATTTTAAGATGTTATCTTATTCAAACCAAACAGTTTTCCAAAGTTGACATCTTGTTCTCACATTGTTAATACACTGAAATTAAAATGACACCAGAACATTCTTTAAACATTGCAATATTTCTACAGTAAACAATTTGTTTTACATGCACCATTTGAAATGACTCAAGATTCAGGAATTTCCATATGAAATAGCATGCTCTGACACCGTAAAATACATAATTCACATGCTACTATCACAACAATCAATTCATAATCAATCCGACAGCAAAACGATACAATAGAACTTACTACGAAATGAACTCAAAATAAATTGCCGGGGGCTACGTCTAAAACGACGAAAGATATGTCGCAAAATCACTATAAAAAGAAAATAAATAAAAATTTAAATTAAAGAGTACAAAATATGTGTGTTCTTATAAATAAATCAGTGTAACGACTTAACTATCAAAGTACAACCCAAACCTTTAAAGCTTGTAATGTAAAAATGAAATTCAACGTTTTCTATCTTTTCACTGGCTTCAGTGTTATATTATAGCACGGTTTCCGTAAAACACTACAACCATAAAAATATCACATACCTGTCAATTTATAAATGAGCCAGTTTCTCAGAAAGAAGCAAAGTAATAAAAACGGCAACATCCACATCTGGTAATAGTAGCAAAACGCTAGCCACACCACCAAGCCGCAAAACGAAAGAATCTTTGATTCCCATTCGAAGCAATCCCTGAAATTTAGAGTGATTACGTTTAATACAATTTTATTACTATTTGTATGAGGTGATTACTTTTGGTAAAATGTTATAGTGATGCGATTCAGAGTGATTACGTTGAACACAATCTGATTACTATATACGAGTGCTTGGGTAAGTCTAAGTAAGTTTAAAAATACGATCACTCCAATGGCATTGTTAATAAGATTTAAAACAAAATTGCCAACTTCTTTAGGAAATACGACTCTGTTTTTTGTATTGACATCTTAGAAGAAAAATATATACGATTATCATCTAGTATTCATTTCCTGTACGACTTACTGTAAAATCTTTCCAATTTCAATGAACCACATGATTATTGCTTTCAATCTCATGACATTTCTTATAAAAAGCTGTCTCTTGAACTTTGCCTCTTGGTGCATGTATTTCGGTTCCTTTGGATTTACAACTCTTATCGCTGCTTTTAACTGTAATTATGAACATAAAAATACTGTTAAATTTCAGTACTACAACATAAAATAATTATGGTGTTAACATACTCTATTCATCTAGAAGAAAGCAGTTATTTGAATTTTTGTCCGAGAAGTTCGTAAAAGAATCAATGGCTAAATATATTCACTGAGTCAGTTGGTTATGCATAAAACATTGCTTTTTTATAAGAATGATTTACAATGTGTATAATCGTAAATCAATAGGGAAGTTAGTATGTTAAAAGAATTAAAGTTTCGTTTTTGGAATCCCACATTTAGAAATGCAAATATATATCTCTTACAATCTATGAACGGGATTCAAGAAACTAAGGAACATAGTATTGTTATAAATCTCAATTCGAATATTTTTGTTATTGTTTTGACTGTAATTATAATCATAAAGACTAGGTAGCTCAATTGGGTAGAGCGTCAGTCCTTGAACAATTTAGGATTGGCTTCGATCCTGGCTCGTACCAATGAGTTACAATTTTTTTTAAAATTTATGTAAGTACGAAACATAATAATTATTACCATTGGTATTTCAGCGAAGGAAACATCGTAAAGAAACCTGCAAGCACTTAGAAGAATTTCAAAGGTGTTTTTGAAAACACTCTCTGTAGGAAATTAGGCCGGGGGGGGGGGGGGGGGGGGGGGGGGGGCTTCAGTGCGGAATGGCTGTTTTAGACTGATTATGATGATGATGAATATTAGAGCCTTACCGGGTCCCATATCACAGTCATCTCCAGCAGTATCTGCGGATAGTTTCCTTTCGCCCTCGCTCTCATCTTCTTATCTTTTAACGCATACCATCTTTTTTCCCCATTCCTGATGCTGAGCAGTGGTATCGCAAGCTTCCCGAGAAACTCTACTTTGTGATCGTGATCTTCATCATACACTGTTATCTCTAACACCGAGCTTATGTCCTTCACTGTGCTGGAACAGGAAGAATTTCGTACTATATCACGATTTATTCTTTCGTCTTATTTGTTTGTAAGTGAATCGTGACCATTGTGCCCAATTGAATTAAGACTCCCGTGTCCTAATTGCTACACGGTTGGACTTACAACCCTTTTAGACTCTACTGGTGGTGCCTATTGGCACTTGGTTCCGGTATTAAAGGTAGCAGAGCCAGCGCCTGATTAGGTTGAGGTTTCTCAAATGATTTCGTGTATAAAGCATCAAAAAATCAAACAAATGTTATAAAACTTACAACGTGAATATCTTATTCCAGTTGGGTGTCAGAGTTTTATATTCCGTGTGGGTTTGAAGCCTTGCGTTGCCCAGCTCAAGGACACAGAAGGGGTCAGACTTTCCACCTAGATCCGCCGCAGCTAGACCCTTAGCACCATACACCTTGACACACAGCCAGCCCACTCCGCTTGTCGTTTCATTGACACGCCACCACGCCTGAAAATAACATTGAAGTTAAAATCTTTCACTAATATGTACAGACTTTATTTGACTAAAAAATTAGCCCAAACTGGAGTTTATTTACGAATTTATGTGTTACAAATGCTCTAAAGAAATAATCAAAATAATTTGAAACTATAAATCAATAACAAGTTAATTAAAATTAAAAAAAAATCCGTTATAATCATATGAATTTTTTTTCCTCAATCGATCATTTGAAGATAAAATGCTTAACGTCAGCTGATACTCTTCAAACTGCTGAATCGATTTTCACCAAATATAGTTAAGAACCACTGCAAGAAAACTTGTTTTCACGTTAAAAACGCATCAAAAGCGGTTCATCCGTTCGAGAGCTACGATGCCACAGACAGCAACACACACACACACACACACACACACACACACACACACACAGACATTGGCGTCAAACTTATAACACCCTTCTTTTTGCGTCGGGGGTTAATAAAGAACACACGCTGAAATAAGATTGAAAAGTTTTGTGGAGTTGCTGAAATATAAATATTTCAAGTTTGAATTCAGCTTGGAAATAGTGCAAAACTAAATGTTTTTTCAATTACTTTGTGTCTGCTTCAGTCCCCTTTAAGATAGGATAGTCTATGTCATAGACACTATGGATTAGATTTTATTATATACTATCCATTAGACTTTTCTGTTAATCGCCTTTTACGACACCCGCGGACGATTTTGTTTACAAACACATTATTCTGTAATTTCCTGTTTGAGCACTGTTAGTCGTCGATCGAACAGTATATTTTTTAATAACGATTCACTCACAGGTCTCCATGCAAAAGGTTTCCCATAAAAGCATTTTTTATTAGTTTGGTGTCTAAAAATAATACTTACGGGAATAGATATATATCATGGTTATATTATACTTACGTATCTCCTTTCAATTCTTTCTAAATCCCTCGGGTTTTCTTTATAGCTAGTCAGATCTGTTATGGTCTCAGATTGGGTCGTCCCGCTGATGGTAAGCAGGAGGAATATCTGGCCGTTGCCATCCTCCAGGTCTTGCCATATGTTGTGAGTTTTTTCTCTATCTAGTTTTGACAAGTCTATTGTACACCTGAAAACACATAACAAAAGAGCAATATTATAATAATTATCGTGTTCAAAAAGAACTAAAAACCGACTTCAATTGCCATAAAAATGTTTATTCTTAGAAATAGAATTAATTATCTGAGTGCATATTTGGTTTTGTTGATTTTCTCAAAAACCGCTCAATCAATTCAATAAAATTTATACGGGACTTCCTCTGAAGTATGTTATACCAAATAAAAAAAGAATCAGCAAAATCGGTGCAAAATTGGTCCAGTTAACGCGTAACATACACAAAAAAACATACAGTCGAATTGATAACCTCCTCCTTTTTTGAAGTCGTTTGAAAATATGAACTCGTAAAGCGACAGACCGTGTTAACAAACTTTAAACGATCAGAATAACTAAAAGAACGTATTATTTAATGTGTTTTTTAATCTAACATGACTCTGGCCTCGAAATGATGGCACAAAGTAAATACGTAGTTGTCAGTGGCCGGATATGCCTGAACACTGCAAACGACAATAAAGTGGTATTTCTTAGGGAATGCTTTTTCCCGTAAGGCATCATCACCAGCCAGGACACATCCACATTGTCCGTTCCCAAGCCACTTGCATCCAGCGACTCCCAGTGGCCATTACTAAATCGTCGGTCCACCTAGAAGGGGAGGGCTTGGTACACGTTACCCTGTACGTGACTGCCACTCTATGACTCTTACTCATGAGTGATGTGGCCTGCACATTGCCACTTCAGCTCACTGACTCGTCGAACTCTGACGGTGACATTAGTTCATCTACGGATTTCCTCATTCCAGATTTTATAACGTAAAGAAATTTCAAGGATAGCTCGTTCAATAGCTCGCTGAGATTATTTATTCAATCCACGGTAAAGGACCACGTTTCGGTTGCTTGTATCATCACTGGCAACACGCACTGATTACAGGCGTCTTTAAACGCTAAGGTATTTTTGAACGAGAATATATTTATGTGTGATAATTTAAAAACATTACTTAAGCGAAAATGTTGTCTCTGCAAGGTCTCCATGACGAACATAAATGACTAACGTAATAAACCAAATTAGCCGGCCCCTAAATTGTCGCGAACAATTACCTTACCTCGTACCAATTTACGCAGCTCGATGAATTTTGCTTCTAAAGTAGATGTCTAATACATTTACAATGGGTTTTCTACGCCTTCATCTTAGCTAACGATAAGATAATGTAAAGAGCTCATCAATTTAAGTTAAAGTTAGTTTGAATAAGATTGAATTTATTAAAGGTATTAAGCTTATTACACTTTTATAACAAAACAACTTTTGCCCGTTTGGACTTCGGAAAGTATCCCACGGGAAATACTAGCTCGATCGGGATAAAAAGTACCCTCTGTCATTATCCAGCCCTTCAACTATCCCTATACAAAAAATCAAGTCATTCTGACCCTCCGTTGGGACGGAAAGGAGGGACAAAAACTCTCCATTGTAAGGATGTCCTGTCTCTGTCCTTATAACGTATCGGGTAAGCCCGCTTCCAAAGTTTAGCCTGTGTCACTTACCAGATGAAAGAAGAGTACATACAATCCCATTTATTTATGTGTAGGTATGTGAAAAATATTATTTTTGAAAGCGGAAGAAGTTAATAGACCAATTTTTCTGAGCTCTTACCTTCCTAAAAAGTCATCTTTCGTCTGTTTGTCCTTGTCCCACACAGTTACTTCTAGTATCTGTTCCTGATCATCGTACAAGTGCAGATCGAATTGCTCCAGCCATGAGGGGTGTAATGTTTTCCAGACCACTTTACTTTTGTATTTCTCGTTACCTAACCTGCAAATAATAGTGCTACATAGAGTGACCGTTTTATACCACAGTGATTACTATATGTCACAGTGATTAATATTTCTATTTCACACTGATTACTATATGTCATACTACCGACTGCCGATAATTCGATCCTGCATCTCACCTGATGGTAATTGACGATATAACAACGAAGACTCAAGCTAATGAGGACTGACTCTGCTACCTTTCGTACCGGAACACAACAGTGCTATTAACATCGCTGTTTGGCGGCAGACTTTAGGTAACATGGTGGTAGGTAACCAGGCAGACATAGAATCTACCACCAAACAAACCGACAAGTACCTCCCACTGGGAATCGAACCCGATACCTCCTGATTGTAAGTACAAACGTGTAGCAATTACGTAGGCCACGGAGGCGGCTAAAATCTCACCTAAATTTACAATATGGGTCGCTGGAGCGTGTATCCACATCCATTGCAGGCAGGTTCTTGGCTTCGACGAGCACTATCGTCACCACCGAACTCCAGATTTGAGCTTTGAGACGTTTATTAACTTCACTCAGTCGAGTGTTCTTTAGAAGATACTGGAACAGAAAATAGGGTGCAGTTAGCTTTATGACTCGCTTCACTTCCTGAGACATGAGAGGTACGCTCTTTTGCAACTTATTATGATGGGCAAAGTTGCTGGAAAGCGACAAGTTAGTTGCAGGAAGAATTCCTGTCTGCGGAACATTCGAGTGTGGAGAAGAAAAAGGACAGCCAATCTTCACTAGTTGTTGTTCACCATAAGAATTATGAGGTATGGGGTTATAAGATATTCAATTTTGTTTTACTCGGAAACAGCCTAAAGATTAAAAATGGCGTCTGTTCCATGCCACGGGTGATCCTTAAGTAGGCTTGCACGCATTCGTAAAAAATGGATTCCAGGCCGTTTAATAATAATCTTTGATTATTTAAATTTGTATCCGCCTCGAATAGCAGAATAGCTATTTAAAATATGGGATAAAATTACAACAAAAACGATAAATTTCCTCATTATTTTCCTTGGAAAGATTACTGATTACATTTCAGGCATAGTTGCAGGTGAAGTTGCTAACGAGAATGTTAACTTCTTTTAGGCGGTACGAAGTATACTGGGTCCTCTGGAAATCGAACCCTGGACCTCCGGGTTGTTTGTCTAGCATTTAGCCATCGCCATCAGCCATTAGCGAATCAAATGTATAAAACATTAATGCTGTAGTAATATATCTATCTATATAATAACAAAACTGTATTCCGTGATATTATCATTCCATACAATTTACTTATAAAATAGAAACAATAACTTTATTATCCATTTTGCTCTTAAAATAACAGTTATTGTAAAAATTAAAATAGCTGTTGCAGTTATTTCGCCGTTTACATACATTTTCCCGTTAACTTTACCATAATAGGGGTTAGGTTTACATATTAAAACATTATAACATCAATAATTCAATAGAATTTTATTTTGTTAATTTAGGATAGTTTCTTATTAAACGACTAAGTGAGGTGAATGACACCTAATTTCATAAAAAGCGACTAAGGAGATTGGAACCGGCATCTAACAATGCTATCACCCCCATGGAAAGTCCAACGTGGCGATATATGAGGGAGGCTAATGTCCAACAGTGGACATATGTAGCCGACTTTTATAAAACAAAACATTGAAGAGAAAATATATATATATATATAAATTTTTCCTTTGCAAGACTTATGTCCAAGAAGAAAAACGTCCAAACCGTAAGTCGTGCAAAGTAAAAATCATTCCCAAAATCATTATTTAAGGTAAATAATTGATATTTCTGCTAGTAATCAGTGCTGAAGCTGTTAAAATTGCACAACAGTCTTTTGTCATTTGAAATTTGTTTGAGAGGTGTACAAGTTTGAATGCTTTCAGTTTGTCGTTTTGTTTCATTGTAGCTACGCTATCAAACGCTACACCGATTTCAAAGCGATATGATCCGTTTGCTGAAAATCTGTACACCCATTAGCTCTTTTCAAACGACTATAAAAGAGGAGTTTCTCAATTTGATTGCTTTTTTAGGGTTCCGTACTCAGAGGGTAAAAACGGGGCCCTATTACTAAAACTTTGCTATCCGTCCATCTGTCTGTCCGTCTGTCACCAGTCTGTATCTCATGAACCGTGATATTTAGAGTTGAAATTTTCGCAGAGGATGTTTTTCTGTTGCCGCTATAAAAACAAATACTAAAAACCAGAAAATAAATATTTAAGGGGGCTCCCATACAACAAATGTGATTTTTTTGTTTTTATAAATAATGGTACGGAACCCTTCGTGCAAGAGTCCGACTCACACTTGGCCGTTTTTTGTATGCTACGTGATAGTTCTACCTATTATGAATCGATTTTGATGATTCTTTTTAGTTTGGTGAGTCATTCCCATTTAAATTTTATCAAAATTGAATTAGCGCTATTTGAGAAAATCAACAAAAACAAAATATATACCCAGATAATTCTACCTCTAAGGGTAAACATTTTAGGGGATGAATGCTGGATGACTTTTAGGTCATTTGAAGTCGGCTTATTTCTTTTTAAACGCGTTAATTATTCTTATGGGTGCAAGGATTTCAGTGTTAACTTGTTTCCACTAGGCATCCGTTTGGGAACATATATATGTCTTTCACAAAGTCAAATAGATCGGGTATTGTCGGTAATTTATCGGCGTAATAGCAAACCACAGCTCAAGCTAGAAAGTTTGATATTAGTTTATAGAACGTGACTACCAAATTTCATTAATATTCAACAAGTTTAAGTATGTGATACGCAAAATGGAATCAAACTTTGTTTTTAGCGGTTGCGGTAGTGTTTAGTGAAGTTGTAAAATTAGAAACGAAACAATGACAGACCAGTTTGAAGATTTCAGCATCAAAAAATGTCATTTTCTCTTAAGAGGCCAAAGAGCGATAGAGACGCCATCATTCGCTCTTTTCTATATTTCTCTGTAATTATACAATAATTTCAAAAACTAAACCGGACTTATTGTTGTTATTGCTGGTTTATATTTTATCGATACATCATGTAATGATATATCGACTGTGTGCAGTTACTATCGATAAAACAGTTAAAAGTGACCCCCCTTTTTTTGGAAGATAGACCAACACTTGAACTGAATCTCATCTGATGGTAAGTCACATGAGGTCGACGATGTTACGTGTTGGTCTAGAAGTTGCCTATTTACTCTATATATACCTTACTATATACTAAGTGTATTCCATTTTTTTGCTGTACGCACGATAAATGTGGAAGCGAAACGCTTGGTGCGAGCTGTAGCGAACTTTATTCTTTTCAATTTATAATAAGTACACAGAATCCAAACATGAATCCATAATGTATGGATAAACTATAAAATAGCCGGTTCGGTTTTTGAAATTATTGTATCATTACGGAGAAATGTAGAAAAGAGCGAATGAGGGCGCCACTGTCGCTCTATGCACTCTTAAGTTCTCATAGAAAAAATATTACACGTAGAGGAAGACACCGGCTAAAGCTTGTTGTTAGTGATCATTAGCACCACACCGATAGATGAGCAACTGTACCCTATGTATCTTGTCCCCTTTACTCTTCAACCTTGGGAACCGGTTGCCGATTCGTTCGATCAGGTCTGTGCAAGTGCTGAATGTAGACACCAGGTCCAGCTGCTGGGCAATGGGGGGCAGGCTGCCGGACCTAGGGCGGAATTCTGCTGGTCTGTGATGGAAAAAGGGGTAAAAATAAGGATTGAAGAAAACAAAAATGGAAAAATAAATACGAATGAAAATATTTATGTTACTGAATTTTTGTGGTTCCTAATGTGTATTTATTTGAAATATACCGTCTGACAATTTCTAGTGTTATAAATGTCCATTGTCTACGTCAGCATACGTTTAGTATCACAAAGTTCAGAATGCTAAAAGGTCCAGTGTCAAAATGACAACTTCTTTAAATGGTCAGGATCTCAATGTCCCATAACATCATGTCTCAATCCATTTCAAGAAAGAATGACTATGACGATGTAGGAGTGTCCGTGATACTGTTAGCACTACATAGGGCAATTATTTAGATATCGTTACCTGTGACCAATACAGACAGCAGAATAACAATACGTTTGTCTTCCTACAGAGATAATGCTGCGAAGAGATATCTGGCAGGGTCATCTTACGTTTGCTTAAAACAGTGTCCACTAGAAAGCTAGCTCCCGCAAGTACAGCAAACTGCCACCAGTTTTCTAATACAAAGCTAAATCAGTAACTCTGGTTCTCTGACAGACCACTTTGTTTCAAACTCATTTCGTCAGAAAGTGTCCTAGCCAATAAAACAAGAAATCAAGATGAACTCTTCGTTAAAATACCTTTCATCGGGAGAGCTGGCACAAGAGAAGCATGAATCGCTGGAGCTCGTAAAGTCAGTTTCACATTCTGTTGCCAAATTCGTCGCCGATAGGCACCTCCTCTTATACAACGCTGAGTTCTTCTCAACAGATATGAAGTCCTTGCAAATATCCTTTGGATCCTGATCCAGATCCGCCATGGGTTCATCGATGACAAACGAAGGTATGCTCCGCCTCTCGGAATCCGTCGATATCCTCTCATCTATGGACCCCGTAGATTCTTCGAATGAGCTTTTCTCGTCCGACAAATGTGATATGAACCTTGAAATGCGGCTGTTCGATCTCTCTATTTTAGTCTGTACCTGATCTTGGAATTCTTCCACTCTGTCTTGTATTTTTCCGTGTAGTCTGAGTAGACGGGCTTTCAGACGCTCTAATTTCCTTTCTTTGTCTGTCATTTCCAACGTTTTTACGGTGGAATCCATTTTGCTTTGATGCGTGTTAAGGCACAAACTAAAATTTACGTGTCTTCTCAATTTAAATATCTGAAGGTCATTATAGTCATATCCGGTTTAAGTTGCTGCTAATTTGAAATGTAATGTTGGTGGTCCTTCACAATGCTGTAGATTTGAGTACGTCACACTCATCGCTCATGAGATGAACTGAATATAGTATGTAGTCTTACACGATTCATAATACGCTCAATTGATAAATGATTCCCATAGGATTTGAACCCTAAATGACAAAATGTTCATGTTGCTGATGAAACAAAGTTTAATGAAGTACATCTAAGTATGATATAGTTTCGTATTACAGCTATAAGATGCAACCTTAGATTATAGAAATACCAACATATAATCTCGACTATCAACATTTGGAAATTTGAAAAATGAAGTGAATTAACGACGCCTGACGGGCTGATAAAAATGTTGCAGTCTCGTTTTTCATCCGGCGGATTACGTGTGAGTAAGCAAGACAAACGTACAGACGTAAGTTTATGCCAGATTTTTTATAACGAGATTTTTATAACGTGTTAGGTTTGAACTTGGCCTTCATCTATAAAGCCGTAGGATGATAAGCGCGCCTTCTCTCTCGTCTCAAGCTAATGAGGTGCTGGTTCTGCTATCTTTTATACCGCTATTAACACTGCTGTTTGGCGGCAGACTTAGGTAACATGGTGGTAGCTACACAGGCGGACATAGGAAATTATCTACCATAAACCCAACCGAGTGCTGGTGGGTACTCCCTACTGGAAATCGAACCCGGGACCTTGTAGGTTCAAGCTTGTAGCCAGGAGTCCTCAATAACTTTAGGCTTCGATAACGGCGTTGTTTAGCTGTAATTACTAAAGTAAATTTAAATGATCGATTCGTGTAATTTTAATGCAAATACTTTTGATTTTCCTTACGTAGCCGTAAACATTATATAGAAAACGGAACACCTGGAATTCAAGCCATTAATAATTCGGTGTTTGTTTGAAAATCGACTTCTTGGCGTAAACAGCGAACCGTTCCTCAGTAATTGACTAGGTACTACCAGGGAAGTTCACATTCTACCACCTCTGGAATAAATTCATAAACATAAAATTCCAAGATGAAGTTGATTTACTTCGAACATGTCACAATGATAAAGAATGTCAGAAAAGTTTGGTGTCTCATATTCTTTCCATTTAAATTATTAGCTGAGCATTTTATTTGAACATTAAATAATTCTAATTCGATTATGAATTCTGTCGTGTTTACTATCTAACGGCCTTATCATCACTTACCATCATTTGAGGTGAAAGAAAGAAAGACAAAATTTATTTGCCAAGTACATAGTTTTTTTACACGGTGTTTAGATAGTAATTTCAATTAGTTCGATGTACTTAACCTGTCCACAGGTGTGCAAATATTATAAACATATCTAATAAGGTATTTAAGTGTTATAAAATTAGTTTACATCGCATGTCAATTAGTACAATGTTAATAATTTTGACATTAAATAATTGTCAAGTCATCTCATTAATTTATGTCAAACAATAATTACAGGTATATTTAAAATGATTAATGTTTATGATTCATGATGAAGGCTAAGTATAAACCCATAACTTATTATCACTTTTCACAAATTGTTGTTAAACGTAAATTTTATTATTCTTATTAAAACGAATCATGTCAACTGCTTTCAAAGAAGTATTTGACTAAATTTTATTTCAACTACTTAATTAACTGATATTTAAAATAAGCTCACATCAGTATTTGTTGACGTAAATATCGAGGATGTTAGTACTAAGTGGATTGCACCACAGGTCGTGAGCTGTGCTCGCGGCAAACACAGAAGGCGACAGGGAATTCCAATACTTACCAGTGTAATTTCAGAATATGACATTCGCTTAGACGATTTTATGAAAGTATTCCGACGATCCAGACGAGATAAAATTCGGTGTCAGCCACTGCGTCGTAACGAGATTAGGGTCGGATTAATCTAGGATTATATTAGATTTATTATTCGGGTCTAGCCGCATGTGAACCCAATTACGTTCTCAAAGAGTTTTGTTTTACGTGGCTCGAATGTAGTTGGAGTATATAGACAACCGCGTAGTTTGCGACCAGGTTAAGGCGACCAAGGGAAAATTTCTGGGCACGGACTGATAGACGGATGAAATTTTCAGATTATATTTTTTTCTTTGGTAGGTTTGTCTTCAAACTAGAATAGCACTGTTGTGTTCCGGAATGCAGGGGTTAATTAGCACTCAATAATACCCAAACGAAAATACTAATAATTTTACTTTCTAGTTTAATAGGGTATGTAAAGATTTTTATAAGGCATGAAAATAAAAAATCAATTTGAAGATATTTAGATTTTACATTATATTTTCTCATTTACTCTTAAAATTAGTTAAAGTTTATGTTATAATTTCTTTAAAAAACACAATGACATTCATTTCACCCCATATTTATACAATTCGTAAAGAAAAATATTTCTAAATACTCAAAACCTTCAAAATGGGATTAACATTGATAGTTGACACTTTTGTTGACATACTAAGGACATCGTATTCATTTCATGGTTTTTATTATTTTTAATCAAACTATCACGTGGATGGTTCGCTTCATAGTGTATGAACTTATGACGTCATAAGTTCACGCGGTGTCGTGATCAAGGTAGATCTAAAACCAATGAATAAATCTTATATCTAGTGATGTTAGAAGCTAAATATTCAAAATAGTTTCTTAGATTTGTGTTTTCGCCCAAAATATGTCATAACATAAACGCGAATAATTTTTTAGGCATACCCAATTTCAACTGTCTATCTATTACTGATCATAAATACAGTCCGCTGACAGACAGACAGCGGAGCCTTAGTAGGGTCCCGTTTTTTATGGGTACAGAACCCTAAAAACAGCCAAGTATAAGTTAAACACACGCAACAAGGGTTCTAAACCATGGAAAGAAATGTACCTTGAAATCAAATACATTTTACCGAACCCACAACTAAGTTTGTTTGTAAACAGTACTAGATTAACACATTGCTCAACTTTACCTCTTTAGAAGTGCGAACAATGCCAGTGTGTTTTCTAGGTTTTTACTACGATTATCTCTAACACTAATGTGTATTTAACTGATGGTTAGTTTAGATAAACCTCGCGTGTGTAAACTACATGTGGAAATGAGGCCTCGGGGACGTGGCGACTCGTTTGCGATAGACAAATAATGAGGCAAAAATGTGGTAAAAGTCGTTAAAAATTGACGTAAATTTTTCGTTACTTGTTGGTGATAGAGCAATAGCCATAGTAGCTCAGTTGGGTATAGCGTCGGTTCCTGGACAATCGAGGTCTGCGTTCGATCCTGGCTCGTACCAATGAATTCCAATTTGGAATTTATGTACGAATGATAAAAATGAAAGCCATTGACTGTAAAAGAAAACATCGTTAGGAAACTCCTGAGAAGAAATTCAAAGGTGTGTGTGAAGTCTACCAATCCGCACTGGGCCCGCGTGGTGGACTATGACCCTTACACTCTCTGTAGGAGAGTAGGCCTGAGCCCCTGCATAGTAGTAGAAATAGAAGTATATATTAATGGTTGATTAAAAATTATTTAACATTATATAAGTAACAACTTTTATTTGGCATCGTTAATTCAATTTGTGAAATCCGCTTTAAAATATGACAGGCCCATTTTTGAAATCGTAAACATACACGATACACACGAGTACAATTATAAACCTCCTTTTCTTTGAAGTCGGTTAAAATTATAAGTATTTTTTAAATAACAATGAATGTAGGTACTCCAGCATACCTAACCAATATTAATTGAATACTAATATCCCGATCTGTTGTTCGATTGTTAATTTATGCAAATGTGTGAATTTCATTAGGGACTGACTGCTTCGCCATTGCAAACATTACAAATGATAGCAGTTAGCGTTCCAAAGAAACGTATTGAAAACTATTCAGATATTTGAATACATTAAAAACACTGGCAGTTTAATAAATTTAAAAAAGATTGCATGCCATAAAATACAAAGCTGAAGAGACTGGCTGACAAATAGTCGGTATATCGTTTAAAAAAAGAACTGACTTGGTTGAAGCGAAAGTCTGCAAATTTTTTAACGTGTTAAGTTTACTAATAAGTAACTTCAGGGTTCCAGACCTTTAAAAAGCAAATAAATAGACCAGCACATAATCTACATTTAAAACATTGCGACTTTTTATTATTATTAAAGGCATTGCCCATATTACAATACATTACATTACAAAACAAAAATAAATTGAACTAGACTAAATTAAATTTAACTTTAACTAATACTTACGTACATATATTGCACGTACGTACGTACGTGTTATTATTTGTATATTTAATACAGTGGCCACTATTTTGTTTTTACTGCTTGCGAGTCTGTTGCAGAAAGACACTTTGTGTTTCCTCATGATGTTTTCCTTCACCGAAAAGCCAATGCTAATTATATAAATAACAAATTGGAACTTATTGATACGAGCCAGGATCGAACCCAGACCTCGATTGTTCAAGGACTGACGCTCTACCCAACTGAGCTACCACAGCTTCACCAAAACATATCGTGTAAGAAGAAATCAAAACAATAACACCGGCCGAATAATAAAACAAAAACTTCACGCAGTGCACCTTGAGCCCAAAAAACTTATAATAAAAAAGTTATAAACACTGTTCTAAATCTAAAAACAAAACATTTCGCGCGCAAACACCACGCTGGCACGCACCGGCCAGTTGGGAAACCGTTTGTTCTATAACACCCGTTGTTTATTTACTTCCACCAACACAAGGTTAGTTTTTTTTCTCGGCACGGCAAAGGCGTGCGAGCTCAGCCGAACGCGTTCGGTTACTAAATAATTGATGAAATGAGGTTGGTAATCATGCTAGAGGAAAGGCACGAATACAATGGAAGTCTCGCATGAGTAACCGCTGTGGCAAGTTCAAAAGATTTGTACGAATCTGGATATGACGTGTCTTTTGTGCAGACGTGTTATATGGAGTCTAGCTAGGCTAAATCATAGTTCAAAGTTCATAGCCATCTTTGTAACACAATACTATATCTTTGGGTTGTAATGACCACTATCTTATCACTAGCAATCACGATTTTTAAGATCTTAAATCGTAGTATTCTTATTGACACCATGTTTTGATAGCACGCTTTATACAAAGCAGCCAAGTGCAAGTCTGACTCGCGCATCGAGGGGCGAAAAACACGAGCCATTATTCTTTATTTACAAATTGAAATACAAATAATGACAGGCGCTTGAACAGTTTGTAATCGTAATATTTGAATGACATTTATTCCTTTATTTGTGCTGTAATAAATATCTTGCATTTTGACAGATTTTATGATTTTTACGTCAGTGGGAAGTACCCTAGGTTTTGATTCATTGTAAGTTGAAAAATGCGGTTTAAACTGTCGTATCTTTTTAATGCGTTGACATACAAGCTTAATTTTTTCTCAAATCCAAGAGACTGCAAGCTTGCTGCGCATTCTTGAGAAAAATGGTCTTGCCAGACAGACAGACGTTTAACAAAGTGATCCTATAAGGGTTCATTTTTTATCTTTTCGAGTTACGGAACCCTTTAAAAATAAATATATTTCTGGGATGGGAAACCTTTGCAAAAGTAGCGCCAATTAGTGACGAAATTTTTCGCGAAAACCCTCATTCGCATTGTCGCCGACGATGTTCTTTAGCTGTATTATACGAGTATGCACTTCACGCATGCTAAAAGTTGTAGTGAAACCAGTATATCGACACCAGTGTGGGCAGCGCCTTTGGGTAATTACTTGCCGTTCCAACAGATATGTAGGTAGCTGCTACTTTATCGTTACGGTTACAACTTGTTTACGAAGAGGGTGTACGGTTTGATACTGAATCCCGGGCATGACTGGGGCTAATTTCATCTGCTTTGTGATCTATAAAAAGGAAATGGGTTTTATTAGCAGTCCTGAAGGAGATTAGAATGGGGGTAATGGGCAAACGAGGGACACTCGGTTTGCACAGACGAAATACTTGGTTTATCTTTCACTAGATTTTTGCCCGCGACTCCATTTGTTTATTTACAATTATTTCAACCGCCTCCGTGAACTTGGGGCTATATTGTATGTTGCAGGTCTTGGGTTCGATTCCCAGTAGGGATACCTATTATTTTATATTGTTACAAAAACATGTCAGTATTGAGTTTATACATAATCTTAGTAATTTGAAAATTCATTAACCTTGTAGCATTTCTGTAGCAGATAGTCAAACAATTGTTTTTTAAATGTGTAAATGTCATGAGATTTAAATTTGTCCGGAACTTTATTATATATTATATTCCGATGGTAGGGGTCTATGACGGTAAGGGAGCACACCCAGAAGCCTTCAGTTGATGAAGAGCTGGATCTGCTACCTTTCCAGCCAAGAATGTTTGGCGACAGACTTAGGTAACATAGTAACTATTAGCTAGCCAGACAGATATAGAAAATGCCCTTTACTAACCAAACGAGGCACTACGAGTATCAACGGGTATCGAACCCGGGACCTCCAGGTTGATAGTCGAAACGTATCGCCATTAGACCACGGAGGTGTTTAATCCCAGTAAAGAGTACCCGTGGGGTAATATGTACAGTGTAAACTCTATGTAACGTCACTCGATTTAACGACAAACTCCCTAAAGCGTCGAAATCACTCGGCTTTGGTTGGTTTAGCTTGTCTTCCATACAATGATACACTCTATATAGCATTACACCTACTCTCAATAACGACAACAATTAAATACAATGTAGTAAAAAGTACTTTTTAATTTGCTGAAATTAGTAGAAACTGTGCAGCCGTGTCCGTTCTTTTGTCGCTTGATTATCCTAGTCCGTAATAAACTCGACTGTCGGCGTCATACACACTGAACATTCTAAGAAATCCGTTCTTTTGTTTGCAAATTGAGATTGCATTACATACAGATTTTTCTTCTCTCAATTTAACGACAACTCTCTGTAACGTCAAAATATGCACGGTCCCTTGAGTGTCGTTATATAGAGTTTACTCTGTATATAGAATTAGCGCAGGGAAAATAACGAACAAATACGCAAGTTAAGCATTGATTAAGACTGATACCAAAAAAAATTCGGCCGAAAAGAAGTTCAACTTTTTCTGGGTTTATTATCTATTCTATACCTGTGTAGTAAAATTCTTTTTGTTTACTCAGTGCTCTAAAGGTGCTCAAAAGCGTCATGAGCGGGAATCTTTTCAGCGTAAGTACTAAAGCTCAGTACCTACCATTATTCTCACAAACTGCGCTTTTGGGAAAGAGCAGGGAATTAAAGTATACACAACCTTCGCTCTGTATCGATCTCCGTCGAAACAGAACAGTTTCGTAGTTCTAAATTAAGACTTTTGTTTAACTTGCTTTTGTATTGTATGTTCTTAGTTTGGGATCATTCAGTTAGGGGAGCGAAAGTTGTTTTTGTGACACCTGTATCCCGTAGGTCATTACGACTGAGAGACAAATTATCATCTTTACTGAGGTCATGAATCCGTCTTTCGGCGTCTATGTATAAAGCTAAAATTAAGTAGAGGGTGAACATGCACCTTCTAGAACAATGATCAGGTGAGATCGTGGACAAGCGTTGATCTATCATCAGCAAAGTTTGGTAGATAAGGGTCCATACTTGTTGAAATACTAACAAGAGTCGTGTGTTCTCGACTTTAGAATGAGAACATCATATGTCATCATGCGTGGAAAGTTCAAGTCCTAAATGGCGGTCTATGAGGGAGGCCGACATTGGATTTATGCAGCAGATTTTAGGAACAATTTCCTGTCGAGCTATTCCGTAACAATAACCTGTATCAGAAATTTAATGCCCACATTGAAGTGACTCAAGAAGTTCTTTGTTCAGGTAAATCAATCGAAAACTATTTCAATTTGACTTTCAGCCGCCTTTGATCAATCACGAATATTGGAAGTCTTTAAATAGACTTAACTAAAGACAAAGAGGGGACGATGTTTTATCTTCCTCGAATCGAAGTTTTCCCTGGTTCCTTTATAAATAACTTTTATCAGTCATGGTCTTACTTATATCTAAATTGTATCATACCCCTTACCTTATTTTGTCTGAGATGTAATCGAACTGGAAAACTCTGATCAAGTTTAGGCTACATTTTGCGAAAGATCATTCTTATTACTTTTTTCATACTAGCTTTTGCCAGTGGCTTCGTCCGCTCAGACTTTAGACTAGCCTAAAGGCGCCTGCTCAGGCTGGACCTCGGGTTAGGACAGTCGCTTTGTGATGAAAGGATCGGAGAAAAGCGTCCCGAAATTTGTCGATAATTACGACAAGCGCTAGGATTATTGCTCGTCGTGGGGATAGTGTGTAGTTTCTGCAGTGTGCTTTTGAAGACGAATCGGTAATGCTTGAAAAGACAAAAATCAATAGACAAATACCTGTTCTTTATCCTCCTGCGACTTTGGCCACAGGGTGACGTTGAGCACAATTTCCCCCATGTCCTGGTGTGGTTTGTTGGGGTCCTTCAGGCATAGCACCAGATCCTGACTCCTGCCCAGCTCAAGGGCCGTGAGATCCAGCTGGCAGGAACCCATGAAGTCATCCTGGAGTCCCCAGTCGTAATCAAACACCTGGAGAAAGTACATTCATATACGAATCGCTGCAAACGTCTATGAATGTTGACGGTGGAATTGGAACCAGATGCACGTAATTATATAGCACGACGTACGGAAATACAAGGCTATTAAAACTATTGTACAATTACACATATCGCTTTTTAACACGTGATGTAAATCAATGTTCAATAGATGTCGCTAGCTCTCTAGTTGGCAGTTCATTCTTTAGTAGTGATATTTCGACGTGTGATGGCCTAATTGTTAAGTAAAGTTAAAGTATGAATGGAATTGATGGGAGATTTAGGTTTGATTACTGGTCGAGCAATTTTTTTAGATAACTTCCAAAACAATCAATTTTTTTAAGATGACGAATATATTTATAAGGTTGACGGACGGAACGATTTTATTTAGATCAATGGTTAGTATGTTTTACTCAGAAAATAAAGAACAAAAGACAAACATATGCAAAAAATATAATTAAAAAAGGGACCATCAACCTCTTTTCTATAATAAAAAATCTGACAGCAGTTCAAACTAGGCCTGATATGTTCAAAATGGTTTATATTCAGAAGAATTAATTTAAAACTCTAGAAAGACCATTAATTTCAAATCATTATTAATTTAAGATATGTTGGGAGATATAAAAAAAGATATTCGATTAATATTAAAGTAGTCAAAATTAATTAAATTGAGTATATTTGTTTCCGTTGTTTGCAAATCTGTGCATAAAAAGTTGCCCAAGGCATCATGGCACACAGTGTGATATTAATTCGTTAATAAATAAAAACAAACAAAAATTCATCATTCTAAAGGCGGAAAACACGATCAATAGAATGTTTTGGGTCGAATATATTCTGAAATGAATAACAAAATGATCCACATATGATGCCATCGTCCCAATTGCCTGTAATCCGGCTCCGGAAGGCTGAACACTCCAGCCGTAGCCTTGGCCTTGGGGCGGCCAAATATTATGATAAATTATGGACACGGTCCCGCAAGACAGCACGGATCAATAACTGAAAGAATTTGCGTAAGTTTGAAAGGTAAAAAGTAGATTTTTTGACTTGTTAGCAATAAAAGTTATTGTTTTCCCTAAAATATTAAAAATTAATCAGACTTTCTATTGAGTGGTCTAGTAAATTTTTGAAGGAGTAATACTAACAATGGAAGAAACTTTCATAAAAACCTATGAAAAGTTTAAATTTGAAAATGTTTCTTCGTTTTTTGCAAGAGCAAGGTTATAATGTGGGTAGATGTAAATAAATCTTCAGTACACAAAAAATAGTTCATGATAAGATTTTCGTTGATTGTTCGTTTCGTTTCAAGTTTTAGTAAAAATCCTTATGATTAAAATTATAAAAAAGTAAAATACTTATACATAGTTTTTGTTTAGATGTTTAAAATAGAATCGTTTTCCTCATAAATGTGCAAGTTACAATTTCTATCTATTCCATTGTTCATTAATTTGATCGGTTGGTCTGTCCTTCTCTCTAGCAGCAAAAGGAGCAACGGGTAGGCATGTGTTTTCATTTGAGAATTTAATGAGAAAATGAGTTTTTAGTGGGAGGTTTGGAGGTTGATGCGGGGAAAAATTATTATAATTTTAAGTAACGTATAAACGAACTTAATATTATACAACTTTAAAAATTAGCTTTTAATATGTTGAGACAAGTAGTTTTCAAAAATCGCAATGGCGATAGATTTTAAATGTAAAATTTGTTTTTCTGTTTTGTTACTAAGAATATATGCATATTATTAAACATTGCTGTAGACGATTTTTGACGCTATTTTTTTCTAAAACAAAATGTCTCAAGAATATGTCATATGATGGACACCCTATGGCTCGTACTGTCAGGAAGTTTATTCCCCGGCAACGTTTAAGGCTCCATGTAAATTTCACTCGTATCGTTAAACGACAGAATTACTGAGACTGTTACTATAAATACATATTATACCTATTACTCCAAATATACACGATGTTTTAGTAGGTATGATTCCGAAGCGATATAACTTGATCTCGGCATTACAATATGTTTTTAAATACTTTTATATTTAGAATTATAAAAATGGCGGGTTTAAAAATTTCGAAAATCAAAACTCGAAAGCGACCGCGAACCAATGGTAACACTTCCTTAAAGAAGGATGGCAATAGCGCGTATTTCAGCCCGAGTAGCGTTGTCTCGCTTGCGCTAGCACACCGCGCGCGTTTTCCACATCTAATGCGTTACTACTGTTTATTAAGCTTTAGAGTTGACGATTATTTTTTCAATTATTAGAAGAAAAATAATTATTTTTTAAATTTCACTCATGATTTGATAGTACTACTGGGGACGAAATATTCTGCCGTGAGAAAACCACTGCTAAAAAGTAGGTGTGTATACATTACGTATCACTATGAGTTAGAACTTGGCCTTCTTCTCACCCGGTGATAAGTAACGATAGGTACACTCGAGTACAAAAATATGTATCCACTTTTGAACCATGTCACATTCACCTTTAATTAACATTCCCTTCAACATACTACGTATAGGAAGTAGTAAGAGTAAATGTGACATGGTTCAAAAGTGGATACATATTTTTGCACTCGAGTGTACATAATCACCACGCTTGGCAGGCAATTGTGATCGCATAGGATGTGGTTGATAGATACTTAGATGCTGCTGACCATCTCCCGACCATTTTTCCGTTAGTCGCATTTTACTTATTCCTTTCGAGTTTAAATATTTCATTCTGCAAGCTAAAATCGATGAGACAGGTCGAGTTGAGCGTTTGCCAAAAAAGAATCCTGACCAAGCTAAATGCACTGCCCAAATCACACGTATGCTTTTTATTGTACAATTTCGCACTTGGCCTTCATACCCTGATAGTAATTGATGATAAGGCAATGGGATGGAAGCTTGCTCAACCAGAGGCTTCGAATTAGTGTTGCTTCTGGGTGGATCCTTGATTATCTTCCATCTTAGAAACAGAATACTGTTTGGAGGCAGACATAAAAAATATGGTAACTAGATTCCGAAGGGGTAAAAAGTTAGCCAACAAATTAATCCGAGTACCAATACCCAGCTGGGAATTGAACCTCCGAACTGACAATCCAAATGCGTAGCGCTACAGGATTCTGACGCAATGAAATTTATCCATACTTATATCTTTCTTTCTCATTGAATCTGAGTGACAGAATGACTTTATTTTTCGTACAGGGATAGTTCAGAAATTTGCTTTGGGATATTTTCTAAAGTCCAGGCGCACGAAGTACCAGGACCAAATGAACTTAAGAAGATCATTACATGACGCTTATTGAAATATACAGTCGAGATTTTGTCCACAGCTTCGTATGCGTATAAAGTATCCCAAGTGACAACTTAATCGGGATAAAATGTAATATATATATTACTCTCCTCTGTAAATAAATAACAAAAAAAAAGTAATGTGATCCGCGGTTTCGTTGCTGGTTTCATAAGAACCAACTAACCCCAAAACCCATCAATGACACTTTTCCATTTACTATATTAGTATAATGTAATGGGGTTAAAATATTGGCCACATGGCGAAAGAAGTGAATCGGTCCAGAGGGAATATTAGTAGGGAATCAATAGCAAACAAGTTAAGCCTAAGCCTTAAACTTCTATAAATACTTCTTCTCATGAAGATTTCACCTGACCTAGTGCCACAGTCAATAAAAAAATAATTTCTCGCTGAGTACATCATCAACAGCCTATATTTACGTCCCCACTGGAGGAGCTTAGGCCTACTCTCCTACAGAGAGTGTATGGGCTATATACCACGCGGGCCCAGTGCGGATCGGCGGACTTCACATGCCTGTTCAAGACATGCAGGTTTCCTCACGATGTTTTCCTTCACCGTTAAGCAATCGGATAATGTACTTGAATTGAAAAACAACTCATAGGTACACGGCTGGCTTCGAACCGGGAACCCTCAGATTGAGAGCCCACGCCTTATCCATTGCGCCACCGACGCTTATTACGATGAGTACATACTTAACTGAAAATCCCGAAATCTTTTTTCTACCTGTAACTACAGAGTAACAGTATTTTACAGATGTGATAGTTCCTAAATAAATCACAGTGGTTTTGTTGCTAAATTTCAATAATTAACAATTCTCGTTTACATTTATATACTCAACAATAAAAAATACTGATCTTCAGGATTCAGATTCAAATATATTCTAAGATCAATAAAGACCTCGTTTAGAAATTGCATAAATAATTCCACATATCGTCAGTAAAAACCTTATCAATCAGGCTATCAGGTCAAATGAATCACACATCGTTTCCACACTATAAGAACCATCGGGGGACGCCTATGTTCAGCAGTGGATATTTCCCGGCTGATGATGGTGATAAGAACCATCGCCAACTACAGAGTGTTCTTTTTAGCATTTGAATATCAGATCGAATAATCAATTCATTAGAACCCTTTCGGCGGTTTAGGACCACAAATTCAATAAGAGACAATTTAATGAAATTGTCGTTTAAAGAAGTGGTCATTTAAAGAAATTGTCATTTAAAAAATGGTCATTTAAAGAAGTTATCATTTAAAGAAATTGTCATTTAAAGAAATTGTCATTTAAAAAATGGTCATTTAAAGAAGTTATCATTTAAAGAAATTTTCATTTAAAAATGGTCATTTAAAGAAGTGGTCATTTTTAAAAGTTGTAATTTTTAATTATGGCCCTGAGCCGCCACAAGGGGATGAAAGCCTTGAGGAGTATTTCAAAAGAATCTTACCTTCAGCTGTACAGGCACAAAGGGGTCCTCGATGGGCACAGTAAAGACCTCGTCCCACACCGGGTTGAGGTCTCGGTAGACGATGCGAGACTTGTGCAGGAGCCTTCCACCACATTTGAACTTGACATACGGGTCACTGGTCCCTGACAACAAACCTGGTTTTGGATCCCACCAAAATATACTAGGTTAGAAGAATGAAGAAGCGAACTTAATGTAATGGAAATCAGGATTAATACGCTAGAAGGGACAGCAGCTAGTGTCATAGGGTTGGCTAAGTACCTATCTCATCTAGAACTATCGACTGCCCAGTCCACATGCAAAATTGTTTGTGATAACTAAAGAAAGCACTGTTTCTTATTCCAGAGTTTAGCAATGAATAGAACAGAGAGTAAAGTTGCTTGGTATTTACGTATATTTCTTTGTATGTAACGGAAACTTTGAACGTAATTTTCAACCCCTTGTAAACGTCGGATTAATTTGAAACTTCGCACACTCGTCAAGG
Source organism: Carcina quercana (assembly GCA_910589575.2). Taxonomy (NCBI): domain Eukaryota; kingdom Metazoa; phylum Arthropoda; class Insecta; order Lepidoptera; family Depressariidae; genus Carcina; species Carcina quercana. Next base: position 7,018,727 of record OU342449.1, on the reverse strand, counting down.
ACCGATGACAATGCAACTATCATAGAAACTGTTATAAAGAAATTTTATCTATCTGGTGCAATAACATAATCACACTGTCTCGTGTGTCTATTGGTTGGTTTTCTAAAAGTCTATGACAATGAGGTGTCACGAGAGCGGTCGGCAAGTGTGGAAGTTTAGTAATGCCGAACACGTGGGCATTGCCGAGCCAAAGAAGTGATAGACAACGTGGTAGGGACCAACTTCACTCCCAACCCGTGGTGCACCCGTTTTTACCAGCTAGGTGAAACCAAACAAAATCAACGCATTATCGTTTCTATGTAAACTTATACCCTTTCATATCTGTTCGAAAGGAATGGTAACTTCATTGCCGTCGAAAAAGTGTTGTAAAATCTTGTTGTATTTTGTATTCCATGTCTTACACTTACTACGCGATCTAGGCTCAGTCTATCAAGAAATGTACATAGGTCGACATGATCAGAGTTAAACGATGGGGTTTCTCCTTCAATGCAAACGTCTTTTAATAACAAATTATATGCGTCACAAAGAAGCTTCATTTTTGGGGTTGAACGTAAGCAAGATTTTCCTTTTTAGGCTCTTAAAACAGAAGAGAATCGTAAACGATATTGCATGAGAATTAAGGCCATTACTACTAAAATCAATCTTTATCATATTTTTTTACTTAATTGCTAATATTCCTTTAGATTTGAATTTGACTTTTGGGACTCATATATTGAGCCCCCTAATATCTGGGTTTTCTACAAATATAAACAAAATTATCATGTCACTAAACATGATTTTTAAAATACGGAAAATTACTAAGAGATAAAAATCAAGTAAAAGCGATAGTAGTCAGTTTATATTACTTTAAATGTAATTTCATGACTGTATTTCTATGGAAATAATAAACATTGATCAGTTAAGTAATATAGATGCTCTTAAATTAAATAATTTTATAATACCGGTTGAATCGGCTAATGAATAGTGAACTGTATACATTAATAAGGCTTTACACGTATTTCGTATTACTATTACCTCTTTATGAGACGGTTTCATACAATTTAATTATCTTTGTGAATTATCTAGAAATAGGATTATAATGTTGGAAAATGAGTGTCATTATTATATAACTTCATAATCAAAATTTTCATAAGATACAATTTTTTGATTGATGACGATGACCACCGAGGGGTTTTAGTGGATGGACTTCTTTCCTAAGAAGTCGGGTATCATTGAAAGATGTCCCCCTCGAAAAAAGGGACCTTTAGCTGCGTAACCTTGTAATCTTTTGCTCTATTTTTAGGGAAAGTAATTGGCTAGCAGTAATCAAAGCTATTCTATTTTTAAAGACTAGATCAAAAGAAATTTTGGGTGGAACCATTCTGAAATATCTTACAAAAATATGGGATTGTAAAAATGTGAATTAGTTCGTTTTTATAGGAGTATTCTTTTAAGCAGAATAGCTATTTGGTTTCTTTGGCACTTTCAGGACGAAATTTATATCAAAGATAATTTTGGCACTATTAAATTAAGTATATACCATATTTTGTTCACCATTCATTAACACATAACATATTTCTTAAGCAAAAGCTCTCATCAATATTACAAAAAGAAATCAGAAACAACATGCAAAACAAAAGAGACAGAAACATATTCGTGTTTCGTGTAGTGTTTAGTTGTAGCTAAAATCATAGTACTCTTAGAAATAGTAACTAATATAAATTGGCATTTTGCGTGTGGAATAGAGGTTGCTTAATGGCGCTTCAATGGCTTTTAGTTTCATTTCCTATCAATTTAATCAATCCAATCATTTATTTACAAAAACACTTACTCATATGAGGGTATATAATACCACCAGTATAATATATAACTCTCCAACGGATGTAAGAGATACTTGGTATTGAGACTGAGGCTTTTTAAAATAATATAAAGCAACTCTCATCTTCCGACATACTCGTAGCATTATCGAACTAACAATATCCCGTTCCAAAATGTAGGTCGATATCTGACCTCACACACCCTAGTGTCAGAGTTGTTGAGCTGCCACAGTCCTCTGACATGTCTCATGTAGCTACTACCTGTCATAGAGATAGTAACTGGTAACAACGGATTAACGTGACTAACGAAGCACGAAATAACCATCTTACTTTTCAAACAATCAGGTAATTCAGCCCACAACCTACAGCCTAGTGTGAAATCTCTTAATCAAACTAAAGTAAAGTATCAGAAAATGATTATTGACTATGTCCTCATCGGAAATCAAAACCGAGATCTTCCGCGTGTGTTGCGTTTCTGAGCCTAACGTTCGCTCAGACAAATGAGCAAGAGAAGCTTTATGAGTACGTATTTGAAAATACTTTCCAATACAAACATGGTTTACTTTATAATTTTGGAAATGTAAGTAACAGTGAGTGAAGCGCCAATAACAGCAACCACGTCTACGAACTGATGTTGTTTTCACCTGATCGTTGTAACAGAACGCTTTCGAGCATTAAGTCCGCCGTGGCATTGTGCATGAAGTGAAATGAGAACGAAATGAATGAAAATATAAATATTTATTTATGTTAAGTACATACTTCGGTAGAACAATTCATTTTATTGCCTTTTATACCTGTGTTGCGTGATTACATCTGAATAAAGCTGTTAAGGTAAATTTGTTTCGTGAGTTGTGTGTTGAGCGTATTGGCAGCGTCTGGCTAACGTACGGCCTGCGTAATAAATTCAGTAATTTTTATAGAATAATAACAACAATAAATATAGTCTTTTAACAGTCAAATCTGTTGCACGTGATGCAAAAAGTAAAGCCAACTTTTAAATCTTTTAAACAATATTTGTTATGAATTTATGATTTCCAGTTGCTGAAATCGACATTTCAAATAAAAACCTAAAACAAGACACAAAGCTAGGATGGCTTACTTTTATTTGCTTCATGTTGTGCGCAGTCTCAATTTCTTGGCCAGCATGTGTTTATGCAATTTTTTGTCGTGCCACTTTAACTTTAAAACGTCATTTTCTCATAAGAGTAGTAAAACTAATTCATTACTTACCAAATTATAAGCAAACGACCATATACGCTAGCCATACGTCCGACAAACGCTTACCGGTGTAGTTAGCGATTAAAAGTGATTATAAAAATCCATTTCAAACATTAAACATTAGAAAGACATTTTTATTTCGTTGACTCTTTAATTTTTCCAAATAAGTGTTAAAAAATGTAAAGGCACAGGTGATATATCAGCCAGAGCTATAAGAATCCCCGATTAAATATGAAAACTCCAAAAAAACGCTGCCACTGATATGGAATATCTTCTATTTCACTCACTCAAAACTGTTCAATCTCAGGTCCGACCGAAACATAATCCGCGGCAGCGTTTTTGTAGCAGAATTGTTGTGAATAAATTGTGGAGTGTATTTAGAGTACGTTCGGAAACCTACCGTTTTTATCCATAGCCACCAGGTTTTGGCCTCGTTTTAGATGTATCCTGAGCTGGAAGAACGAAAACTGCCTTAGATGTTGTTCTCTGAGCTTTTGGCCTTCGTCGGGCTCCTGTCAAAATGGATAATGAAGATGAGTGGCGAAAGAAACGCAAATAATGTGTTATTTAGAACGAAACAAAGCATCTGTTGATTTACGCCATTGTAATTTTTTGAATAAAAATATTTTCTCAAAAAAATATTGCCCCATCTTAATACAGTAATTGTTGTACATTAAAATAATTATTTATGAACGTGAGTCAAATCAAATATGATAAAGTAGCATGATGTCGTACAAATACAATAAATAATGACAGATTACACCGAAGAAGTGAAAATAATTAGCGCTTAATTATATAAAATATAAAAATAGTGGCATCTCGTGGCATTTAGATGTGTAATAAATCTTACCTTAATGTTGTAGGTCTTGTAAGTAATGATCATCATCTGATTTAATGCCCCTTTTAGTTAAAAAACAATTCTTCTCTAACCTAAAATGTAATTGCAGTGCCCTAAAATTCAGTTTTAAGACATTGATGAACGGCATGGACGCAATTTCTATTTATAATTGATATTTACTATCAAAGCCACCAATCCTATTTTAAAAGATGTGTACTAAAAGAAGAAGTGTTCTATATATTTTACTGAATTTTGTGTCAAAACATGTTAGGCTTCCGTGCCTCAAAAACGAAAAAAGGCCACTTATAGGATCACTCTGTTGTCCCTCCGTGTGTCTATCTGTCAAGACCATTTACTAAGAATGCGTACAGTCAATAAATTTAAACAAATAATAAATATAATGTTCTTTTTTTTAATATGTCGTATTGAGAAGTGCATGTCACCCTGTTTTTCTATCTAAACAATAACAATTAATTTAAATTTATTCGTAACCTATAAATTAGCCTTTAGAACACAAGGTCATCTGAGAGGTTCGTTTATCTGAGTCGTATAAATGTCATCATGAAAGCGGAACTTTATTCATTTTAATCCCTTGCCGTTTTCTATAATTGACTTTTTTATCCCTTCACAGTTTTACGTTGACATTTTCTCACAACTTCGTGCCCCTTTTTGACGTCATGAAATTATCCCTCCGGAACTATTGCTTCTATCGGGGTATAAAGTAGCCTACATCTATTTACAAACCTCCAACTATCCCTATACAATAAATCAAGTCATTCTGACGTGAACTGTAGACAAACAAACTCAACTGACTTTCGCATTATATAAAAAGTATGGATTATGCATTAACCATCCAAACTTATTTATAATATTATCAGGCGTTGGATTGTAGGAGGATAATTCTATGCTCGACCACTACCACTTACACGACCTCGAATTTATGGAAACGATCCCGTGTTTTGCTAAATTAACCGCTGTGTTTATATTATCGTGTCGGGAACGATACGATAGATTATGAATCTCAATTAATAGACATAATTCTAATGGTATGTGGAAAAAAACAGAGGATTGTGAGCCTTACGTAACATAGTCGTAAATAATACAACTTTGTACCAGTCAGTTAAGGCTAGTTTGACACGCACAACTGAATGTCTTATTTTTTACGCCGAACGCCTGATCAAAACGTTTCAGCAATATCACTTCGCAACGTATACCGAACGTTATATATTTGTCAGGCGCTACAAATAGCATTGCCTTGTTTGTTTTAGAAAACGACTTTTCTTGCTGCCAAGTTTCTATTTCAATCCTTCAAAGTAGCCCGTTACATCTCAGATCCATTTGAATGTTGATCCAGTTAAGAAATTGCTCAAATAAAGTAACAGCCTTCGCCAGTCAAACGATTTGTACTAACAAAGCCATGATCATAAAACTTTGTGGTGAGACTCAGATGAATAAGATTGCTTTATTATTTATCACGGGAATTCCGAAAGTAATTTTATTTCAAACTTTGGCGAAAACAAGTGTTGTTAATGGAATCCCAGATTGAATTACAAACAAAATTTTAAAGGAAAACAGGAAAACAGTTCGTGTTATTTTGGACTATGGCTAATTCTCTGGGTCCCGCATAAATTGTTACACAACTTTAAGTGTGAGGATTTGCCACAATTACCACAATCAGGGTACGGGGTCGTTTTCAAACAAATACACTGATAATGATAGTAAAATCTGGTGGTAAGTAGTTCGTAAGTACCAGCTTTAGACGACGCGATCACATTTTCAGTTCCAATTTTAAAAACCAAAATAGACGGCACTGCATCATTAAAAAATAATTAAAGTCACTAACTACTACTATGCGCTGAATTCGTTAAATACATTGAAATGACTTATTTAAGTTAGCCCGTTCCTTGAACAAGGGCACGCCCTTGTTGGATACAAATACATCAATAGTAGTAGTAGAATTTAATTTACAAAAACAATTTCATACTCGTACCACGACTATACCAGTGAATATCTAAGATCATTTTATGAATTCCTCCTCCTTCCTGGTGGTACTTTATCATTCCTTGTAGTTTTACTAATGTATTTAAACATTTTTTTGTTCACAGAAAATATTTACAGAAACCAAAATACACATAAAAATATATACAAAAAGAACCGCTTACATATGCAATCTATTACAGCAGTCTTCAGTCAAGAGAGAAATATTAAAGAGAAGAGGGAAGTTAGGCGTGTACATTCGATATAAATATAATAAACGATTACATAAATACGAGATACAAAATATTAATAATTTCAATTGAAAAATGCATATATTACATTCAATAATTACATATTACCTTATGAACTATTTCTAGGAGATAGAAAATGACGTTTTATTTCTTAAATATGTAAACAGATTTACTGTCGCGTACAGTATGAGATAGAGTTCCACAATCTGGCTGCATGAACCGTGAATGAGTAGGAAAAGAAATCGTATGGATTTGACATGTGGCCTATAATGGGTTTAAATTACTTATTGTCTGTGTAAGTTACATATTTCATAGCATTATTTAGTTTATGGTTTGTGTCTGTCAATAACAGTGAGTACTATTAAGTCTTATCTGTGTTGAAGGTAATAACCTACCAGTTGCAAGAGCTCCGGCGGCGGTTGTCGCGCGAGGTGCGCAGGAGTGCCGGACGTTGAGGGCGCGGGGTCGATGGACGTTTGACGTGATGTTGACATGTCTGGTGACAAACAGACGGATAATATGATTAAATATAAACAAAAGAACATTTTGGTTCAAACTAAACTTTCATATCACCTTAAGTGATGGAAAATTTGCTCACCCAAAAGCGTGGTAATGAGGCTATGTTACCTATCAATAACAGAACACAACAGTGCTGTTAACACTGATGTTTGGTGGCAGATTCAGGTAAGATGGTAACAAGTTAGTTCGGTATATAAAAAAAACCGTATTCAAATCGGTCACACCGTTCTGGAGATAAGTGGCAACATTGGTTTGCATGTACACACAAACAAATAAACAACCTCTCACCCTAAACGCATATACCGTCTCCGTTCCGTTGTGGGTTAAAATGACCTACCACCAAAGACATTTAAATTATTACTGACCTACTATATATACTTGAATTTCTTTGCCTACCACCTATCAAATCGAATGCCTACGAGTGCCTTATCTGCACTGGGAATCAAACCCGGGACCTCCGATTATAAGCTATGTAACCACTAGGCCACGGATTAATATTTCAGATGGTGTATACAGAGAAATCAGATGTATGGAACAAAACCTTGACGCGTATATGATTTTTTCTTCTTTTTTGTATAAATTTTTTTCTTCTTCTTCATATTGTATTACAACAGAATAACTGCCAAACAGCACATTTCTCCGATAAAATATACAAAGCAAATCTTTCACCATAATATTTTTTTTTAAAAAGCTAGCTTTGTGCAGTAATTATCTAAAAATAGGACATCGGATTGTAATGACGCGAAATGAGTATCATTAACATACAACTGCACAGTGAATAACAGTTTACATTTTTGCACACTATTTTTGATTATTGTTCAAAACGCCATTTAGAGACCGCTATCTGCGTAACGGCTGCTGTAGCTAATAATAAATACGCGACACTATATAATCCAATCTCCTATTTTTAGGTTATTTTGCAATTTAGATCATGATAGTAAGACATTTTGTATGGAAGCATTCTGAGCGAATGCCTGTTGAGAAAATGTACCTTCAAAGCTTTTCTGACATTATTACTTTTAAAGATGTGGACCGGATAATCGTGTCCTAAATCAGCCGTCTTGTAGGATATTGGTGCCTTTTCGAAAATACGTTAGTCTACGAAAAGCGGAAGGCAAACTATCTCTGGACCAACTAGGTCATATTCACTTAACTACGAGAAGCGTCTATAGGGTTAGGAAGTAGGTCGGACTGGGTTGTGGTGCAATAAAACTCGACGTAAATGTCGTAGGACTAAGACCTTCATATCTAAAGTGAGGAATGATATCCTCGACGATTGACCTGTTTCACAAACATTACTTAGTTTCTGAAACTCGAACCATTTATTTTAGGCGACAAATTTAGATAAATTCCGTGGTGTTGATCATAGAAACTGGAATGAAGAAATCTGTTGACAAACTAGGGTTACAGATATAGCTCGACGAGTCAGTGAGCTGAAGTGGCAATGGGTAACATCGCTGCAAGAAAGGATAACCGATGGGGATACATGCAAATATTTTCGTCTGCAACCTATTAGTGCTTTAAAAAATAACATGTCTAGGTTGACTTAAAAAACAGCCATTTATATCGCATTTTTAGACGTCTTCCTTTGCAATGCAAGGGAATTTAAACCTATAGTGTTCTTCCCATTGACCTAGAATCCTAAAATTAGGCAAGAAGCAAGATACATGAGTTAATCTGAAAACGTTTATTATAGGCTAGTTGACAAAATTTGAAAACTTGGTTAATTATATACTTTAATCCCCAAAAAGCTATATTTTAAAGAAAAAGCAAAATTTACATTACGTATTTTGTATTTAAAAAAAGCAATTTATATTTCCCTCGAAAACGCTGAATAGTGTCATGGCGTCTTGAATGACGTCACAGCTCGCGAAATAACCTGCTCTGTGGTATGAAAACGTCAACAACAACAATGATGTTTTGCGAGGCGTGACGTCACACTTTCTTGCGCCGCGTTCTTCGTGTTCGTTGTCACGTGACCTAATGCCTATTTTTTTCGAATCCATTTTCTAAAAATATTAATAATCTTTAACTTTTTTGAGAAATATACTAGTTTTTTCTTATCTTCGTCTCCTCATTTATAATTAGAAACTATAAACCAAGCAATTTGTTATTAGTGGAAACAGGCCTATTATAGCATATTGAAGTAGCTTTATACCCGACTGCGCTATAAGGAAAGTAATTTTTGTCAAGAGTATGTATGTGTAATTGTTTGGCATGCTCTGTGGCCTGAACATCTCGATGGATTTTACCTTGAGAGGTGTCGTTATATTCGTATTTACTGTGAGAGTGACACTGGGTATATCAAAATCATAAAAGTCAAAAAATAAGCAGTCAGGTTTTTTAAAAAAAACTTTTCACTAACTTGTTTACTATTAAATCGGAGTTATGTTTTCATCGTTTAACTATTCATATTATGTACGGAGCGCTCGTTGCGGTGTTTTATAAAATCCTTAGATTAACTAAACAACTTACCATCCTTCTTTCGAAAGAGGCGCATCCTACGCCACTTCCTGACAGCCGATTTAAGTCTCTTCATGAGCACGCAGTTTAAGAGAGTGGTTGCTACCCAGCGCCGCCATCTCGAGCACATAGGTCTATCTACACTCCCGTCGCTCTGTCGCACTCATTGTTCATTTAGTCTATGCCACTAACTAAAGAAGCTTTAACGGTTGTAACTACGAGCTTTTACCAGAAATTACTATTTAGCTAGTTGCGTCGTTATAAGCTTTTCATGTTTCTATCAGCGCAATGGAGTTAAAAATGTTTAATATATGTATTTATTTAAAAATAAATTTTATGATATGTTTTTCTTGAATACTCACGCACATCTTCAAACATACTTGCACTTACAAACACATGAATTAAAAATACGCATACTTCATCATTTTTAAATTTCTGAATGCTCTTTTACTGTTTCTTTCTTACATACTCTAATTATATATATAGTATTATATAGTCTTAATTTCTCTATAAGTGAAATGTTAATTTTTTTGGAGAAAATAAATTATTCTGTAAACCAACTTCACACACACACAAAATTAGTTTAAAAACACATTTAAAACACGTTTTTGTCACTGAAAGTACAGCATAATAATTAAATGTTTGATTTACGAATTCTCATAGTTTTTACAATAAATAGTAGTAGATACTACCTTTTAAATACTGGAATGTTTGTGTTTACAAACAGAAAACTAGTAGCTATTGAATAGTTCTACTTTCTACATCCTGAATACATGACCGGACCCTCGTCAATGAGTGGATTTTGGTCTTGTCAGTGAGAGTGTCTCATTCACTCATCATCAACAGCCTATATACGTCCCCACTGCAGGGGCTCAGGCCTACTCTCCATAGTCCACCACGCGATCCCAGTGCGGATTGGTAGACCTCACACACACCTTTGAATTTCTTCTCAGGAGTGTGAAGGTTTCCTCACGATGTTTTCCTTCACCGTTAAGCAATCGGATAATGTACTTGAATTGAAAAGCAACTCATAGGTACACGGCTGGATTCGAACCCGGAAACCTCAGATTACCAAATTCCGCACCTTGTCCACTGCGCCACCGACGCTTCTAGATGAGAGTGAATAATAAGTATAAACCCGAAGCGGTTAATTGTTGCCATTCAATAATTCATTTTCCATGTCGTGACTCCATGATCAGATCAGCTTGGTGATGCTCCCAAAGTATTGTATGCTCTTCCGAATTACATACACTCGCAAATTTTAAATCGACACCTCAATCATACGAGTAAGTAGGTTCAAATTAACTTACTCGAATTGTTATTGTGTATGAATTCATCGTGCTTAGCTACGAGTATGTTGTAGTTTTTCTAAAAGCTTTTCTTTTTAATCGATACAATGTGTCATTTACGTAACGTTGCTGCAAAATAAGTTTTTTTTTTAAAATATAACATTTTTTTTTCATTTTCTTGAACTTCACAAATTATCACACGTGAACTATTTGTTCGATGGGGAAATTTAGCTTATGTCCTTTTGCGGACTTACAAATATCCTCCACTCCGTTATGACCGTAAGGAGGGACAAAACAAATTCACTTTCGCATTTATAATAAGCCTTTTATAATGCCAGCTACATAGTCGCAAGTAAATGAAGTACATTTTTTTAATAAACTATGTCATCACCAGAAAAATTATCCAAACACTCTTAACGACAAGGATAAAACATAAGGAATAATGCATTGCGGTTCCGCATTTAAATATTATTAAGTTGAACTTCTGCCAAATAAGTCCAAGGTCAGAATTATGGAAATATGGTCCACATCTTAGCATGATCTTTATTTATAGGAGCTTTGGTCGCGTATCAATTTCATGGCATATCCCATAGTACCCAATCTTGTGAGTTTCCTAAAATGTGATGACACATTGTGTTATACGTCGCATCATAAATTATATTATACCTACTACAGAATAGAAGGAATATGTGTGCGTGTGAGAAAACAATCCTTATCGGAAAACGTATGTGCTAGAAAGAGACACAAAAACGCTGTAGAACCATTTCGAAACTGTGCAGCCTCCGCTAGTGTTATGTCAAAATACAATTTTTTGCAAATAAAATGTATAAAAAATTTAAATAGATATAGATGAATAGATTGACGTTTTTAAGTTTTTGATTACCAATTTTCAAGTGGCCGTTTAATCAAAGTAAGATATTACACTATACATCTCCTTCATGTAGTCGTCATTTATGACCACCGCAGGAGAACATAGGCTGGTTTTACTTTACAGCTGAAGCCATACCAAAATTTAGAAATACGCTTTTGCCTTAGTAATTTATTTATAAACATAAATTTCTCGTTTAACGGTTTCCAGGCGAAAATTGATAAAGCGTACTGATTCGAAAGAATAATCTAGGAAATGGTAAGGATTTACGTCTCAAGGCACATATAAAGAAAGCTGGTGAATGAAAAATGCATGACGTCAATTCTCTTTAGTCGCCACTCGCAGTGCCGAAGTTCACTGACTACAACAAGCAAACAGAAAGAGCTTACGTAACATAAAATGAGTACAGTCCAAAAAATTTACACCCTTTTGCTCATAGTTTATTGACGGAAATATTACAACGTAAAAAGTGGGTACGTACAGGATTTGAAAGAACAAGGATAAAAAATAAATAAAAATAAATTAAATACTATCTCCCGTCCCCTTACTAAATGGACCGACTACCTGGTTAAGGTCGCGGGGGGTCACTGGATGCAAGTGGCTCGGGTCTGGTCAATGTGGCATATCATGAAGGAGGCCTATGTCCAACAGTGGACACCAGCGTTTTAGTGAGGTTGACCAAATTCTTGAACACAAAAGTTATTTTTGTTTAACACTACTTCGGAGTTTTGACATGATATATTTTTTAGAATTTATAACACCAAAAATCTGAATTCTCACCTTATCGTGTAGATTCTAAGGTCAATGAAGAACCTCACAAACTCTAGAGTTAGAGTGGTTGATCCGCCATAGTCCTCTGACATAGCTCATGTAGCTACTACCTGTCGTAGATAGTAACCGGGAACAAAAGCTCGGGATCCTTACTTTTCAAACAATCAGGTTATTTAGCCTGCAATGTCCCGATTAAATTGGGGAAAGCCTCATAAAGCGATCTCGACGATGAAAATCGAAACCAGGAACTTACAGGCAACTGCGCCATGGAGGTCTTTTGGGATTTTGTGTATGTTGTTTGAATGTTAGTCTGAGATATGCTCTAAACCACTCGGTTTCCGGTGAAAAAAGGATTTCTATGTAATTGACAGCACTCATAGCGTTTCAGCTTAAAATCTGCACTTTGTGTTACGGTTCGAAGGTATATAATCGAAAGTGACGCTAGAAATTTAAGTACAGGCGGTGAACGGCGGCGTGCAGAGTGGACGTTTTAATTGAGTTTTCATTTGAGAAGAATTTGTAAGATAAAGTTGTTTTTCCATCAGTTTTCTCAAAGTCACTTCGCTCGAAATGAGAATGAATAAGATGACAATGCAAGTGGCTTTAATAAAGCTAGAAAGGTGGATAAAGGAAATGGCTTGCCCCAAACGGGGTACAGACAGGAATTGAACCCAGACTTCCGAATTGTAAGGCCAAGCGTGCAATGCCATTAGTACAAATAGATTCAGACCCCACTTTCGTACTGATTCGACCTAAGTAGATTCTTTTAGCTTAAAATGCAAAGTGAGTTATCGACTTCCAAGCTTAGGTAGCTGTAAGCTGCAAAACTGGTGAATTGACTAGACTTATGTAACACTAACGAGGACCCAACTTCTAAACGACAGTGCTACGGCGTAGCACAGCGTAGCATGGCGTAACACGGCGTAGCAGAAGTAAACTTTGCAACAAACTCGAATTCAAACAATCCTTCTGGAACCTAATGTTATTCCTAATTCAGTAGTTTCATTACGTACAACTAGTATCAAATATATTTTGGGAATTTCCAATTTGACAATTGAATATTTTAGGTTATAGAGGAACTACGATTCATCGCTGCATGCAAATGGATGATATTCATTCCTCCTTTTTCTTTTTCCTTTTTTTTCCTTCCTTTATCTTTTGTGTACGATTATGTTACTCGATATATATTAGTAATCAAGTAACGAAATCTGGAAGATCGAAGCTACCTAACACAAAGATTTCCATATTTAAAAGGTAGTGTCTACTATTTTTGTAAAAATTTATGAGTTTACGTTAGTAAAACATTTTCAATATTTTTTGGTGTAATCTTTGCCTCACAAAAATAGTTATTTTAAAATTTGATGAAACCACCTATAAGTTTGAACTAAAATGTTTTGTTAAAAACAAACATTTTGTTGGCATTATATACTTTCTTATTCCATTTTCTTCGAATCTGCTTAAAGGAACACGACGGGTTTATCATGTGTATTTCATAAGTTCCTATGACCATCTTCCATCTCCAGCATCAGACCATCTTGATGGCACAATGAAATACAAAAACATTGTCATCAGAAGCGAACCAACGGAGTCGTTAAGAGGAAGTGGGTGTAATTCAACTTGCAAGATTTGACCCAGAAAATACATAAATACATAAATAAAAGCTTGTAATAATTAGAGAGTAAATAAAGGTTCCTAAAATCTCACCTACTTCTTTTAATCAGATTTAGTATAGTTAAAACGTTCAAATGAAATAAAAACCGACTTCAATTGACTTAAAAATATTCACCCTTATAGGTAGAATGATCTGAGTACATATTTGTTTGTTTTTTGATTTTATCAAAAACCGCTCAATCAATATCAATAAAATTTATAAGGGACTACCTCTGAAGAATGTTCTAAAAAAAGAATCATCAAAATCGGTTCACAATTGACAGAGTTATCACGTAACATACATACAAAAAGACATACAGTCGAATTGAGTACCTCCTCCTCTTTCGAAGTCGGCTGAAAACTTATAATTTTGAGACTTCGTGAAAAAATGAAGTCGCTTTCTTAGTTTTTTACGCAATGTTTACGGTATTTGGAAGTGTAAAATAATCATGGTTATAAGTAAAATACAAACCAATGAAAACATACGGCTATTATATCACTCATTTTAATACTCACGAAACAATGCAACCTAACTCTACCGAATCCTAAAAACAATTAGATTATCAGCAAATTCATTTAATATTTTTATTTCCCTTTTCACGTATCCTCGTAGCTCTAAATGCAGTACCGCTACGAAAGTGCTACGCAAACTGCAGACTACGTAATCTTATTATACTACAGACTGAGGTGCTACGACCTCCATTGCTAGGGAACATCGAAATGTATGTAGTTTTAGGAAGGTTGGTGGTCGTAGTTAGATGTTAGTTCTTGTTACATAATCTAGATAGGTCTAGCTTAAATAACGTCAAGGAGAATATCCATAATACCCAAATTTCAAGTTGATAGTTTTAGTTTGCTTAGATAATCAGCTGGGACAGACAGACAGACAGACAGCAGACTTGAGAGCAATCCTATGAAGGGTTCAGTTTGTTATATGATGAATGGACTTGTAAAAATTACGTCATGACGTATTAAGACTCACAAAGGCTTTTACATACACCAAACGAGCCATGTCCGCCATACTATTTTTCTGAAAAGCAGATCTGTCAGTCAAACGTCGGAACCCTCCTCTATGTCGGCTGAGCGCCAATCTACTTCATTTAGAGCCAAATAACCCACAATACGGGATAATGAAAAAAGTACTTTTTTCTTTGTTTGTTCTAGAAAACTACATTTTTAGGGTTCCTTAGTAAACAAGGAACCCTTATAGTTTCGATCTTTCCGTCTCATAGCCTACTACTAGAAAGCTGTAATTTGGTACAATTATACATACATATTAATCACGCTGACAAAGTGGTAAAATAAAATTTTCAAAAATATTTTCATGCTGGCCTGGGGATAAAATATTTTTTTCGCGTATACTCCGACGGGTGTAGTCTAGGAACACCACTTTCCGATTCCGGGATGCGCTTGCGAAATAGAAAGCTTTAAAGTGATAATTTTGTCAGAGTCGAGCGTCCCCCCCTCCCTCTATCTGCTAAACTATTGCTTTTAAAACTATCATTACTAAGCTGGCTTTACAGGCTAACGAGTATTGGTTGACCAAAGTATAAAATATAATTGGTGTGGTCAAAATGAAAATTTCAATCAAAATTACTTTGTATAATACCAGTTCAACTATGGAACCCTACACTGCGCGTGTCCTAAACCCACTTGGCTGCTTTTTATCTATATTTTTCATAAAACGTTAGTGATTCAAATACTTTCCGATTTTTATAACAATATATTTAGAACTTTTTGAGAATCATTTAAGAACGTTTAAAACGCGAGGAAAAAAGTGATTGAACTGAAATTAGTTTAGTCTATTAACTACTGCCAAAATCTTAGGTAAGTCTGACTGAACTAACAAATCCACGCTTTTAATTCCAAAATTAAATATTGTCAATATTTGAAATTACTTTACGAATACCGACATTACGCATCCTATTAAAAGCTTCACAAAACGATAACGTTTTTATTTATACCCACTTCCCTGTTATCTTTTGTACAATATACTTTACGGTCACTAAAACGTAGATAAAACGATATATAGCAATTGCAATCGTTAATAGCCACGATAAACATAATATATCATCGATATTATAGAGCTTTTGACATGAACACATTAATTTATAGTATCGTAGCCTTGGTGTGTTATTTTAACACCAATTTACTTTGTGTCAATAAACCTCATACACGAAATACATTTTACAAAACACCTTTATTTAGAAGGCGATTTCGTTTCCACAAATACACTCACTGCATCCAAATATCTCATTGTTACAGGCAAATTGATAATGCCATCTCCTTTCAGCCAATTAAAAATAAATGAAAACTTCTTGTATCAAACTACTTAATATTACTTAGCACTGGCCATTTTAACTACGTAGTCTACAATGCCAAATTAGAATACAAAAGCAAAAGAAAACAACGCGATAAAGGAGTGGCGGGAAAATTCATAAATGGAATCCGTTTTGTAAATGGAACGCGACCTTTTCCCGTCTCAGCATCGCGGTAACTGCCAGTGTTGCTACGGCTGGGACGTTAAAACTTCCAGCGGATTTGAATTTTGTTAGCCTACGACTCTTAGATGAGGCTGAATAAATTGAAATGTATTGTGGCAAAGACGTAAAATAAGTTATTCAAGACTTGAAGTTGGGCTCAGGAGAAATACACGTCTATCAATAGAGAAATATTGCAGGATAAAGGAAAGTATTACAAGTTTTTGTGACTTAGAGTATTTTATGCGGGAAAATATGTAAATCTAACTATGAAGCACTTTACGTAATAGACACGGATTTGTACAGAATATACGGATGGAACCTTGTTTAATGATTCGTGAGGTGAACAAAAGTATGCACACACGGGTAAATGACACTTACGTGCGCTGCATATTGACGGCGGAGTGTCTGGTGTTTGTGTGTAAAAAGCTAAAAGTACACCAAACAGTTGAGGCTGTTATTCGTAAAATATTAGAACACTGTTTAAGCAGAGACAGATATAGATTTCTTTGAAAAAGACACGCACAATGCTCCTGTAAAATATTTCTTTTACCATAATCTTTTAAAACTGAACAGCTGGCTTTGATAAGTAACAACCTAAAAAGTAAATTCAATTCAGACTTTAAAAAAAACCTACGCAATAATCATACGATTACCAAATATAGAGAACCACCTCAAGGAACTTGCTTTCACGTTCGAGAACTAAGATGCCACAGACAGACGTCCAATTTATAACACCCCTATTATGGGGTCGGGGGTCAAAAATCGAGCAAAGGGTTATAATTAGATGAAATAGATATCGTTATGACTACAGTAAATACCATACAGTACATTGACTAGACAACAATGGTTAAATCAATTGAAAAATATGTACATATGTATTTAATTACACCCTCAAATCGGGCGCATCCTTGACTGCTGGCAACACCAAATCAATGCGAGCTGGCATTTTATATCAACAGCCGGCTCTTCCTATTATTATGTAGGCTCGCCCTTCACATTTGAGGCTACAAATTACATCCCCGCTGGCATTAATACACGCAGAGTTCGTTACTCTTTCACGCTCCAAAGAGTTAACGGATCTCCTCTTGAACTTTATATTTCTCTGGGTTCAGTTTTATTGGTTCCACATCGTTTAAAACGAATTGAAACGGTTTCATAAAATTTCTAAATGCTATGAAGCTCTTAGGTTAGGTTAGTTCTTAAGTTAATATATTATTGAATGTATGTATATATGACTTTTGATTTATGTAAATATTTTGTATCTTGTATTGCTTGTATTTATGTAATCGTATATTGTATTTAGATATATTAAATGTACACGCCTGACTGCCCTCCTCTCTTCACCGTTTCTCTCTTGACCCAGGGCTGCTGTAAGAAATTCCTTATAGAAATAAGCTGTTGCTTTTGTGTATATTTTCTCTGTTTTTTGTGTGTGTTTTGTTTTTCTGTGTACAATACGAGTAAATTGTTAAATAAATAGTTGGGCTTATATCCCAGGTTTGATTCACCTCAGGGTACCTTTTTTCTAACGAAGGGGAATCTTTAAAAGATATCCGACTCTTTAGGTTGGATTATGTGAAATTCTTACCCACTAAACCCCACCGGTGGCCATCCGCTGTGCATGTCGGGAGTCCTCCTGGAATGTTGGCAGTGCTTGGTACCTTTCGGTACTCGGTTGGGTTGGTGGTGGGGCGTCTAAGTCTGCCGCTAAACATCCGTGCTCCGGGACCTTTATGTTGTTAGTACAAGCGTGCAGTCACTAGGCCACATAAATTTACAGCTGTATGTGATAGATCGCCATGAGAAACATGTTATAATCACTACCTATTTTAACCGACTTCAAAAAAGGAGGATTGTCAATTCGATGGGCAGTTTTTTTCTCTTTTTTCTTTAATGTTTGTTACCTCTGAACTTTTGACTGGGAGAACCGATTTGGATGATTCTTTTTTTATTTGAAAGGTGGTGCTTCCCGTGTGGTCCCATTTCAATTTGATCTAGTTCTGACAACGGCACCCACCCATATCTATATAAAACAAAGTCGGATATTATTATCTTTGTTGTTGTTTTTAATTTGTCTCCGCCCCAAATAGAATAATAATAATAAAAACATGAGATAAATTAGAAAAACAAAAACATTCTCATACATATCATCATCATCATCATCAGCCGGGAAACGTCCACTGCTGGACATAGGCCTCCCTCATGGTACGCCACATTGACCGGTCCCGAGCCACCTGCATCCA
Source organism: Carcina quercana (assembly GCA_910589575.2). NCBI lineage: Eukaryota > Metazoa > Arthropoda > Insecta > Lepidoptera > Depressariidae > Carcina > Carcina quercana. The sequence goes on along the minus strand of OU342449.1, from coordinate 7,000,361 downwards.
GCGACTCCCCGCGACTCTAACCAGGTCGTCGGTCCATCTAGTAGGGGGACGGCCTGGTAGACGTTTCCCGGTACGTGGTCGCCACTCGAGAACCTTTACTCCCCACCGGTTATCGGTTCTTCGAGCGATGTGGCCTGCCCATTGCCACTTCAGCTCACTAACTCGTCGAGCTATGTCGGTGACCTTCGTTCGTACATATAACATGAAACTATTTTTTGGGCTGATGTTTTAAGACCAGATTGACTGATTTAGTTAGTTTGTTTTGTTTCAGCGTTCATCCTTCACGGCGATTAAATAAAAGTAGTTTTGTTGCTTTTGAATTGAAGTCGGTTTCATAGCTAGTCGCCTTACATGACACGGTATAAGGCGGTCCTATTCTAATGCTGAGACCACACGGCCCAAAGTCTGATAAACACACCATAAACGGAGCGATTTGTTGTGTATTTATAAGTTATCTACCAACAAATACATTTAAATAAAGTAATCCCAACAATGACCTTCCCGGTTTATCAATGCTGCCTGCCCACGCGGTGCGCTTATCAAACTGTTCTTTATTTTACTATCTTTTACTTTACGGCTTCATCCGCGTGATTTTCAGCGTTTATCCCACGAAAACTACTTGTTTCATCAGGATAACGTCTAGCTTATGTCCTTCTACAAAGCTTTAACTATCCTCATGTAAAATTCAAGTCAATCTGACTATCAGTTACGTCGTAAAGGAATGACATACAAAAAAACAAACTGACTTTCGTATTTATAATGTGAGCAGGTACATATTTGTCGCATTTTACATTCAAATTGGTCAAGACTAGGATAATGTATTGTTCTTAACACGGAGAAAGCGATAGTATTTTATTACCTTAAATAAGTTTTTAAATATATATATAAAAATTGCTATAACCAGTGGTTATCTAGCCAATGACGAGTAAAATTAGGTGAACAAATTTTGAGGTTTCAGCTTTCTCAATAAAATGTGTACATTTTATCGCTTGTTTTGAATTCTTGATGAGAATTTCAAAGGCCAGCCTTGGTTTCAACATTATTCGAAATAATCCATATGCCGAATGGTAAACTCTTTCGATTGCGTCGAAACCCTCGCAATTTTGCGTAATTGATACTATAACACCGTCCAGGACAATGTTTGCACTATATCACACCATTATAACACACAAAAAACACTTAAAAGTACTATTAACGAATTACTAAAATTGCAATGAAACACCATTTTTCAAGTTCGCACCAAGAATCTTGAAAAAGTTATTGACAGACTGACAACCAAGAGATCCTATTCCATACCCTAAAAATAGTCCCTTTGTGGTCGCCCAGTCGTGATATATCTGTTTTGTGAAGCGTAACGAACAACGGGCCTTAGTAAAACAATTCAATAAAGATATTTGGGAACTCGGTATGTGCTAGGGATAGCCAAAGTCGAGTAATTGCGAATGAAGCGCGTTTAATGGGCGTGATACAGACCAGAAAGGGGGCGAGAAAGGCCGATCGGCTTTCTAATTACCGTCTTTGACTTGCTTCGCCCTTATAAGGGACAGTTTTATACTCGTATAATTATACGAATTATACGAAATTATATACCTTATTGATTCTTGTATAAGAAACGAAATCATTTGTCATTTTTTTTAAAATCGTCTTAAAAATTTTATATTAAACTTGTATTTTTGCTCGCAACCTAGTCTTCTTCCGGACTTCAGAAATTATCATAAGAGAAGCTTATGTTCACAAAATGACTTTAAGTTTGACATAAGTCATTTTCTAGGCCCAAGGCCATTTGCATGCCAAATTTCATCACGAATAGCTTAAGCTTTTGAAGAGCTAAGAGGCAATAAATGAACTCACTTTCGTATTTTTGCTTATCCTGGTAATTAGCCCATCTTGTGTTTTTGGTGACGTAATTCGATCAGTTATGCAATAGTTATGTAGTTGATATAAATAGCTGATTACATGAATATAAAATAAATATAAGCAGTTATTATTCTTCTATAAGTTTTGATAAAACTACGGACAGCAGAAAAATTGCAGCACATATGAAACTCCTCGATAGACTGCCTTGGCAGTTGGGTTAACTTTCCGCTTGAATTTTCTTCCTAATTTTCTTCCTAATTTTTATAAACCTTATTTCAACGATATCATGATATAGGTACTAAGGAGGCCAATTCAATTTGAACTTTATCGATTTATCCTTTTAAGAATCTATCAGCAATTCAATACCTATTGATGTCTGTACGTGAACGAAATGCTCATAATCCACCATAGACTTACTAGCTACAGACGCCCTGGGGTAACATTTCGGTAGTGTGTTCTGTAGGGTCTGTTTAAACAAGGTGCTATGAACAGTAGGTGCCTATCACTCACTTTATAAACTAAAGACCTCGCAAGTCTGTCTTTGCTTGTTCACCGCGCACCCTAAAACAAAAGTTTTTTTTTTCATTATTGTCCACCCCTCACACCCCTTTAAGTATAAGCGTTTTAATAAGGGTAACAAAAAAGTTATGTGACATTTAAAAAAAATTGATAAGGCTGAATGATGTTTTTTTTTTCGTTTTCCGCATATTTTGCAAAATTTCGAAAAACTAAATCGTCAACAAAACTCAATATAACCTGTGATATAACTATCAAACCTGCTCACAAAATTTCACAAGAATTGGTTCTGAAATGCGACCTAGCGGAGAACAGATGGAAATTTCATTTTTGCCCAACTGAAATGTATTACCATATATGGAAGTGAGAGTTTTCCAGAATAACTCTCAGAAAAGTGTGCCAGAGCGACTCGCGAATTTAGCGAAAACCTCTCATAACTACCTGTGTAGTAGCGGTATAGTATACACACACTGACTCGTGTGTCTATGGTTCGTATGCTAAACGTCAGCGTGAGAGCGACAAAGAGTGACAGTTGACGAGAGCCGTGCGTGAGTAGTACCGAACCCGTGGGCATTACCGAGCCAGTGATGTGGTAGACTAAAAGTATGCATTATTTAACTAAGGGCTGTTAGATATAGGCCTCTCGGCTACACTTCCTCTGACCAATGGCATGAGGGGCGTTATCGTATAAACGGCATACGAGTATAACATCACCATCCGATCCCATTTGTTTCGCACCGTTTTAGTGCCTAACAGCTCCTTTGGGAAGACATTGCAGGCATCCTAGTTGAAGACTCAGTAACTTTAAATTGCTTGGTTTCGCGGGACAGCCTTAGTCAAGGTTCCCTATGTGTTGATATTTACGAGTATTGTCTTTAAAAAAAATTTAGAAAGAGTTCCAGGATTTCAGCTGGCTGTGGACAGCCATCTTGAATTTTAACAAAAGTGTTATAGTACTTTCAAACCTTTATAAAACGATATAATGCACTTAGATGACCACAAAAATAGTCATTTTTAACCGACTTCAAAAACGAAGGATGTTGTCAATTCGACGGCAGTTTTTTATTCTTCTTTTTTTTCTTTTATGTTTGTTACCACAGAACAACCTCAGAAATTTTGACTGGGTGAACCGATTTGGATGATTCTTTTTTTATTTGAAAGGTGGGGATTCCCGTGTGGTCCAATTTCAATTAAGTCCAGTTCTGACAACGGCATCCATGAGAAAACGATCGAAGTTTGACGCCAAAGTCTGTGTGTCATGTCAAAAGACAAGGATTTTGAAGCAGTTTTTTACGTGAAAGCAAGTTTCCTTGCGTTGGTTCTTAGCTATATTTGGTAAAAATATATTCAGATAAGTTTGACTATCAGCTGATGTTAGGTATTTTCGGCAAAATATGGAATATTTGAGTAGGGTTTATTTTAAATTTCATACCTAATTTACTTGCCAATATTACTATAGAACAATGAATAATGAAGAAAGGTATTTGATACCTATTCAAATTCAGGCAATATCTCGTGATTCCAATAACATACTATAGGATTTCCAACTGTAGGTAAACTCATTTCCGAGAGCTATTGTAAGCGCGTTATTAAAATGCAAATGGCCGCTTCCCAGCCTTTTACTCGTTTAGATACGAGACTTTAGAGCTAACTGTAATAACAAGACATAATTTCAAAATCTATCAAAATCCGTTGGGAGTGCCCTTATGAATAATTTTCCCGCGTTAATTAAAAGCACAATAAATATGAAATGCAGCTGAATGTGTCCTACAACTTCAAGATACACAAAATATGTGATAATATTTCACAGGTATGAAATTTAATAAAACAAAATGTTGCATATATATATATATTGAGACGCGGGTCAATCATGTTGTCCATTTCTGAAATTTTTGGAGAGAACAAAACCGCGTGCTCGCTCTCTGCGCTCATAGTAAAATTGTTGTTTACTATTGGAGTATCGAGCCGTTGATGATGGTCAGTATTGCATTTCATCAACTCCTGGTTGAAATTTTCAGTGGTAATTATGAGGCACGGGTAGCGGCATACTCCCAATATCATTTTTTTTGTAATTATAACAATATATAATTTTTTTATTAGTTTTTCGTTCGACAAGGTTATTTTATCTTCAGTTTAAAAAAATCTGTGTGCGTATTTTTCAAAAACATATTAGCAATCATATCGTTTGTTAGATTATTTGTATAGCTGTATTTTAAAATATTTTTCTGTTTGTTGTTGTGTGTGTCGTGTTTAGAATGCCGAATAAATGTCTATGTCAGTACTACTAAGGTTGTTCTCGAAAGTCAGGGTTAGCGTTGGATATAAACTAACTTCAAGTGAGTATTTGCAGTAATAACGCTTGGATCGGCGAGCGCAAAATGTTATTCGATATTTTATTGGGTAGAAAACTTCAGCTCACTCCTATTTTTTTATTACCAAAACGTCGCAAAACTTTTAAATAGTTCCTATTTACCACACCCAAAGGATGACATGAGGTAATCTTAACGTATACATCTTCATCACACGGCTAAAAGATTTTAAAAGGTGGTGGTAAACGAAACGAAAAGCCGCCATCTTTACTATCCGACAATATATCCCTTATCCAATCTCAGAATGAAGAGACGGAAATCAAATCTTCAATTTATCATTCGAACCAAATTAAATCAAATCTTAAATTTATAATTCGAACCAAATATTTCATGGGCATTTGCCCGTAGGAGCTTATCACCCTTAAAAATGTTTTGATATCGAAAATTCTATATTCATCTGCTGTCCCTTTTTGAAATCTGATTTTTAAAAAAAGAACAGTGCAGTGCCATCTCAAGTGACGCTCATTAAACTTTTTATCACTACCATAGTTCACATCACCGCGCATAGATGGCGCTAAATGTCACTTAGTGAAACATCAACCCGTCCATAGATGGAGTCACTGAGAACTAAATAAAACGCCTGGAAACATTGTCGATTGTTGTTTGCGGTTTGACCCCAGTTCAACTATCTTACGTAATCAAAACAGTCAATCGTTATGTCTGAGATGATATCGTATCAAGACACTTTTAAATAGAACCACAAACACAGTGTTATAATTGCACTTGTGTTACAAAACAAATACTTTTGTCCGTGACTTAGTCTGCGGGTAGTTAGTAGGGGGATGGCCCGGTACACGTTCCCGGTTCGTGGTCGCCACTCGAGAACTTTTAGTCCCCATCAGTTATCGGTTCTTCGAGCGATGTGACGTGCCCATTTCACTTCAGCTCACTGACTCGTCGAGCTATAACGGTAACCCGTGTTCGTCTACGGATTTCCTCATTCCGGATTTTATCACGTAGAGAAATTGCTCGCTGAGTGACTTCGAGCTTGTTTATTTGGCCCACAGTAAAGGACCACTCAGCCATTAAATTACATAAACTGTAATAAATAATATCAAAATTCAAATATATAACTGTCTACCACCAATCACCATGTTATCAAAGTCTGCTGATAAACAGCAGTTTTAATAGCACCTCATTAACTAGAGGCTTCTAGGTTCGCATGCTTACCTTCCAAAGGCCATATCAGCACTTAGCATTACGTGAGACGAAGGTTAAGTTCAAACCTATTGAAAACCTTAGAGAAATGTTTAATGAAATCGTAGAATAAATAATTGACAATAAAATATATTTCAAAACGTTTGCTGACATCATTGTCATTGAATTAGACCGTATGAGAATTCGCGTTCTCTACAAAAAACTAGAAAGAACTTCAAATGCCTTTTAAGTACTTCTGGGAGTCTTGATTACAAATTGAAAGCGCCCGCAAAACATACAATTCCTTTGGACTGAATTTACAAGAATGAACTTGAATAAGCGTTATTTACTAAGATAGGTACCTTTACTTAAACTTAATTTAATTTATTTCGCTTCGTTGTGTAAAGTGAACTCAGTGACGAAGTACTTAATTGGGGTGTAAAATCTTTATAGGATTTAATGCGTGACGTGCTCTAATGTTGTTAGGTTTCGTTTAGAGCTTTTAACCGACTTCAAAAAAGAAGAAGGTTCTCAATTCGACTGTATGTTTTTTTGTATGTATCTTACGCGATAACTCCACCAATTTTTGTTGTGCGTACAAGTGTTAAAAAATTTATACGGGACCACTGAAGTATAATCTGGCAAACAAAAAAGGGACATCAAAATCGATTCATAACTGGCGGAGTTATCTCGTAATATACTTACATACAAAAAACAGACAATCGAATTGATAACCTCCTCCTTTAATGAAGTCCTTTAAAAGGGAAACTATAAAAATATTCCTGCTTCTACATACTGGTAGATTATTTTTACTAATGTCGTAACTGATAACAAACAACAAAAAGCAAAAACAAAAAGTATTTATTGTGCAAATTCTTAGCCTTAGTAACATCGCTACATATTTAAATGTGTACTAACATAAGATTAATGTAAATATATAACAATCACTGGTTACAGTAACATATGTATGTATTCTCTATTTATAGAGCCTGAGTTTTTCTAAGGTCATAATGTGTCACAATCTCCCAAACTAGGAAATATCCTGTTACTTGGGAGAGTGTTCCTCCGTGGACTAGCATGCTAGGATCCGTTACATAATTTGTTTAAATAGGTCGGTGATTGATTTCAGAACAAAGTACATAGATTAGTGTGAAAAAACGCGAACAATATATATTTTTAAATTATTATAGATAGACTTTGGTGTTGAGGTGTATGAATGAATGTAACTTCATCACGAACAAAGTTTCTGAAATTTGGCACACCAAAAGGATGTTTTCTGAATTAACACAGACAGTAACCCTGTACCGTAAATAAGAGTCAAAACGATTTGTATTGTATTTGTATAAGGCCACTGGAAGTGTCAAAAAGGATGTAGACTACCTTTTAATTCTAATCGAACAAGTAGTTCTAATTTCTGAAGCCCACGCGGACAAAGTCGCTGGTAAAAGCTAGTGATTTCTAAAGCTGACGAAGTCGCTGACTTGACTATTAAATATATTATTAACAGCCTACTCTCCTACAGAGAGTCTGTCTTCTTAGGAGTGTACAGGTTTCCTCACGATGTTTTCCATCACCGAAAAGCCAATGGCAATGATTTTTATCATTCGTACATAAATTCCAAATAACAAATTGAAGCTCATTGGTACGAGCCAGGATCGAACCCAGACCTCGATTGTTCAAGGACGGACGCTCTACCCAACTGAGCTACCACAGCCTCATATAATTTCTAAAATACATTTATTACAGCAAAGCTCAACTGGCTTTGTTTATAAAGGAGACAGCGTTGCTTAATAAGAGTAAAATATAATTGTTTAGGTGCGCGTAAACAAGGAATTAACAACAGAGACGAGAAAATGTCTGAAACCGCTCCTAGTCGTCTAAATTAAGTCAAATGAACTCTCAGACTAGCTACTACTAATCATGCACACCCGAATAAAATGTGGGCATATTACTTGTGTAGAAACAAAATTTATTTTATCAAATTACCATTTCGTCAGTTACCTCATGTCGTGGTTTGTTTTAACTTAGTGTTAAACGATAAGATAAATCCAATTTTAAAGTCGCTGAACGCCATAGCGTTTGACGAGAAAGCAAAGAGATGGAACATATAGTTTTTGGATACAATGCGGCCTTTTTATGTAATTGTGTCTGCACTAGGTCACACTTTGTCGTGCCTTGTCCTGCAGCGAACATGGCGTCGGCTCTTTCAACTCTTGACTACTCTGTCAGCAGCCCTGAGATGACTGAGATTAACAAATAATGTACCTCTCTTGAACGGTAGTCTTGTGTATCTCTGCTGTACCTATGACGATATGATGCAGACTTTATCAGTTACAGCTAATCTGACAGAATCTCTAAGGAAGCTATCTTCTGAATAACTATTTTGAAACGGTGCAGTCGTGACTTTCACAAGTTCTGTGGAGCTGTTTAGAGAGGGTAGAGTCTACAGAATAACTGACCTCTCTTGAAGCGGTGTCTGGGTGAGTTGGCTGGCGTACTCTGATCGGAGCTCTCTCCATAGTCGGTGCCGCTGCTGTCGTGTCCTGGAGCCAGGGAGAACGTGGTCCCGGCTGGACATCGCTCCCGGCTCCTGCTGCGCTGCCAGCGGCTCTGAGGGGCCAGGCAATCTTTTAGTGCTAAGCTATGTGCCTATGCAAATAAATTTTGTAAATTTGTGGCCCGTTGTCTCGTGGGTGTCTCAAAGGCGACCAATAGTGGAAATATTCAGGCGATGGACATTTCCCGTCACCAATATACCTGCCAAGTGTGGTGATGAAGATGAACGTGAAGATCTACGAGGGAAGCACTTCTCTAACAGCTTTTTAAAAGTTTACAGCTATAGAAAAATATCTTCCAAAAAAATAAAATTCATTGGAAGCTACACAACTGTTGGATCCATAATTTGATATTTTAGCAAACGGCTCTGAACCGGTCATTGTCGCGTACTATTTGGGAGGCCTATGTTCAGCTGTGGACGTCTCCCAGCTGGCTGACGATGATGACCCACTTATAGTAAAATAATGATGATCTCACTTTGAGGTTAGTGAAGAAGTGTTGTGTTCTATGTACGACGGAGAGCGGCGCGTGATGGTGGTGGGCGGAGCGGGCGCGGGGCGGGGACGTGTGCGGGGAGGGGCCGCACGACAGCTCCGACGCGGACTTCGACAGACGACTGCTGAGTGCCGCTTCTGCCCGCTCTGAAATACAATACTCTGTGAGTTTTATGTTGACTGTTATCTATCCATATGTATTTCTGTATGTTTTCAATGTGTATCTTTTATGTATGTATTCAATGTCCCACCGAACCAAAACTTTTGTAAAGGGCATTTATCTCCCCTTCTACGTCCCCACTGCAGGGGCTCAGGCCTACTCTCCTACAGAGAGTGTACGGACCGTAGTCCACCACGCGGGACCAGTGCGGATTGACGGGCTTCACATGCCTGTTCAAGACATGCAGGTTTCCTCACGATGTTTTCCTTCACCTGGATACTTGGATTGATAAACAACTCATAGGTACACGACTGGATTCGAACCCGGTACCCTCAGATTGAGAGTCCGCGCCTTATCTACGGCGCCACCGACGCTTCTGTGAAATATCATAGATAATAATATAAAGCTTTACTCGGAGGTTTAGGACAGAATTAAAATTTTCTTTTAATTATTTTTTTTAAACCTTGGCCGCTTGACCACGACCCTTACGCCCGTGCGTGTGACATAGCGACCATCTTTTGGTTGGAATTATTGCGAATGAAAACCGCATGGAAACTCGAAAACACGCGTTTTCCCAAACATAAGACCAATTTAACTTAAATAACCCAAATACTCCCTAATTGAAAACCTCCTTCGTTTTGAATTCCGTTGAAAACAGAAAAAATATGTTGTAAAGACTTTCGTCATAAGAAACTTGCTTTGAGGTGTTTTTGCTCTAAACACCCACTGAACTCAACCATTAGGGACTCGCTTCTCAACTTTCTAGACGCCCACAAATTGCGCCTTTGACCTTCGTACCTACCTTCTTTTCTAGTACGTGAGACGATAAACAAATACGTACGACCACGGAGTATATTTTAAAAGGATGAGCATGGTAGTTTTTCATTAGCATTTCTCACTATAGTTTTATTTTAAACCGACCGTCAAACTTTCACCTTATTTATTAGAAGCGTACTATTTTTCGATTGTTCCATTTGAACTCGTGTATTCCACTTCACCCCTGAAATGTCAGATGCCATTGAACTTTCCATTCAGCCGTGAAACGGGAAAAATGAACGTGCTGACATGGAGTTAATTGAATTTTTGGTAGCAAATTAAAACGAACGTGTTCTACGAACTCTCGGTGATAACCAGTTTGTCATGGCTATCTATGGAAGAGGTTCATGTCCAACAGTGAACTTATGCCTTTAGTCTATTCATCCATAATTTTCATCATCAACAGCATATGTATGTCCCCATTGCAGAGGCTCAATCCTACTCTCCTACAGAAAGTGTAAGGGCCGTAGTCCGCCACGCGGGCCCAATGCGGATTGGTAGACTTCACACATGATTTTTATAATTCGTACATAAATTCCAAATAACAAATTGGAACTCATCGGTACGAGCCAGGATCAAACCCAGACCTCGATTGTTCAAGGACTGACGCTCTACCCAACTGAGCTACCACAGCTGGTGCTACCACACCCATAGTTTTGCAGGACCTTAAGAGGATTGTCTGTTTAGAGCACGTGGCCGCGTTCAAGGTTGCATTGTTTTGTAGCTGTCCCTATCCGAGCCCTATCCTACCCGAGCGCGTACGGTGAGACATCATACACTACGCGAAGTTATCCACCCGTTATTTGGATTTTTCGTAGTCCAGTGATCATTTGAAGGATACAGTATATTATGTAGCCATTTTTTCAATACAGTATATTAATAAAATTTCAGATGTCGGTAGTTTTTACAAATTGTTCTAAATTGATTCATACACAGGTATACACATTGTAAAACAGGTTCAAAGTTGGGGCTTTTTATTACCGAAAAATACAATACTTTGATGCCCTGTAACTCTGAAAGTTTATACTTTAATGAAAATCTGACTCGGCACCGACACATATATTTAGTTCTAGATTGTGTCTTGAAAATTTCATAGATTTTCATAGCTTAATACTCAAAATATAACTGGACTACGTTTGTATGGGCGCTTTGACATCAGCATACCCTCTAAAGACTATAAACTATCGCGCCCGTGTCCAATTATCTTAGCAAACGGAGAACCGTTTTGCTAACCCATTTGTATTATGAGACTAACACAAAGGTTTAGTGTATTATTGTCAATATAAAACTACAGATGAATTGTTTTCTATTGGCAAAATCCGCAGTAGTTTAAATCATCTCATATTAAACCGATCATCATGAAAAAAATTCAAAAAGAACAAAATCGATACCTCTAGACTTCTGCTGCAATGTTTGACACAAAAATCAAAGGGTTTCGTAATATCACACGTCGGGCACTTCGAACAAATGTCGTGATATCGACACACATCAAACTGGTGGCGATTGTGTGAGAAGTCAGCGCGCGCTATATTTTCTGAGTCAGTTTCTTGCGGGGAGGTGAGGTTTTGTAGATTGGCGGGAGGTGGTGAACGTCCGTTCTGATTCCTACTCAAATATACTTTACTGGATAGATTTCACATCCTTTTAATACATTTGTCACTTTTATTTCACAAACAATCCGAGTACCCAGGTACCCCACCGGGAACAGAACCTAAACTATCCAGGTCACATTGACGGTTATATATTTCACTGAGTAAGCGTCTACGTCAAGTCTCACTTCAACGATCGTTTATTGTATTCCACGAAATAGAGCCTCACATCTGTCTTTGCTGGAAGGAACATTGTCTTCCGAAGATTACCTAGGATTTAGCTTGTTCTTGCCTCGATACACGATATTTGTCCTCCGGGGCCACAAGCTTTGATGTCTCGCCATAGTAAGTTTTCCTTCTGCAGTTATTAACTTTGATCTAGTCGAAACAGTTCCTCAACGTAGCCGCTAGACAGTGGCAGATTATGTTTGCAATATAGAGGTATAATTCAGAACCATTTAGGACCTTAATTTGTTTTTTAATCAGCCGGGAAACGTCCACTGCTGGACATAGGCCTCCCTCATGGTACGCCACATCGACCGGTCCCCAGCCACCTGCATCCAGCGACTCCATGCGATTCTAACCAGGTCGTCGGTCCATCTAGTAGGGGGACGGCCTGGTAGACGTTTCCCGGTACGTGGCCGCCACTCGAGAACCTTTACTCCCCACTGGCCTTAATTAGCCTTTTACTTCACGATATTTTCCGAAATAAGCTGATATCAGTGTGTGAAAGCTTTCTCCCGCGACTTTGTCTGCCTGGACGTCTTGAAAATTATCCCATGGGAAAGCTTAAGGATACGTATCCGCATTATTCGTGTACCGAATTCTATCAAAATCAGTTCAACTGTTTAACCGTCAAAATGCAAACAAATACACAGATAGAGATGTACAGAGTTCATGATTGAAGATTGTCACAACGAATGAACTTTGAATAAAGTGATTAGCCATGATATTATTTCCTTAAATATAAATTTATTTTTGTTATGGAAGAGTGGGACCCTCTGTTACAGGTATTTTTATACTTACAAGAGGGTCTCAACCTTGTTTCTGTAAACAACTTTGTTCAATGAAATAAAACAATTTTGAATTTGAATTTTGAATGATCACCACGCTTAGCCAACAGACTGGTGAAGGTAGAAGTTACTACCTGTTTCCTTTTTGAAAAGGGAATACATTGGTAGATTCTATACTAAAGCTGTAACCACACAGTCATGTAGTAAGTGTCAATACGAGCTGCCAATGTAGGCAGTCATCCAATTACAGCCGGAGACCGCCCGCAAGCTAACCCCTGAATTATTACCGAGCGCGACGTGGTGCGAATTAATTGATTGATAGGGCAGAGATGGACTTAGGGCGGCGAGGGACCTGGGGCTCTATTTTTGATTCGCTCTACGCGCCGCGAGCGCTCGATTTCTACTGATTTTCGTTCGACTTATGAAATTTGGTATTTTTGAATCGCTCTTCTGCAACGAGTGGTCGGGACCACTCTTTCCGGAGGCGAGCGATAGACTAAACGTCGTCGTGGAACACTGACATTACCACTTATTGACATCGACAGTAGGAACTGTTCTATGAACTTTGCGTTCCGTTTTCCTTGCATGAATTACCGGTTTTATTTTTCTGCGTAAAACGGATAAAATTAATCATTTTAAGTTATATTGGCAACACCTGAGGCGAATGATGCAAAAATAGGGTAAACCTGTTGTATGATTCCCACACAATTATCAAGTCGATGTAGTGGACTGTATACTTATGAATTTAATTTTATTCTTGTAAGGTATGTACTGCCTGCCGTAGGATGAAACCGTATCCACCACTAACACAAAAACACACTAACCTTGAACCCGGATCCTCAGGAGCTCTGGTGTCTTGTCTCGTTCTCAGGGCACATATCACAAGTCACTTCACGGAAGTAAATAAAAATAATGGTTTTCTATCAATGTTTAATCAGGCATACGATGCGACTGACTGCCCGCGGCGCGCGAGCCTCCCTCCAATCTGAGATCATTATTAGTGCGCTCGTGTGCGTGTGTGTGTATACTATTGCATCACACGGACAGAATCGAACATACCCCACACCGAAATTATCATGATAATTTCCACTATACAAATACTTAAAGAAAATCTTAAAATACAAAATCATTCTTAATATAAAGTACAACTCAAAATAATAATAACATATAAAATGAACTTAATGTACTAAAATGTCAGAAAGGTACACCTATTTGTAGCTAATTTGCATATGGTAAAGGACAAATTTTGTTCACTGGACGTTTGTATAGTCCGTGCTGAGTGCGGAGAGTCACTACACGAACAACACCGTCAACACCGCGGTGAACTACTTCGATCCTGGCAAGAGGCCACTGTAGAGGACGAGACAAATTTGATTTTACTAGGACAAGGTCCCCTACCCTTACGTTCTGCGAGCCACTAAACAATTTTTCCTTTTGTTGCAAAGTATGCAAGTAATTGTTGGACCAGCGCTTCCAGAACGACTGAAAAAACTTTTGAAAGATTTGCCATCGAGACAGTCTGTTCATAGGCACATTGTGAAAATAATTAATCAGTAGATCGGTAACGTGACACTTCTTAGGAAGAAGCAGCGGATGCTTTGCGCTGTACGACAGGTCAGATTGTACGATCCTACCCCCCACCCTGAGGAACCCATCGGGGTCTACGAAGGGTGAAAGCTTACGAAGCGAAGCCACGGATTGGTGTTTATTTAGCTGCTTTATTTCACTGTGAAAATGATTGTTTTGTATACTTTTGACAATCGTATCATGATGTCGTTTTTTCCCAGTTAACAAGGCATCGTTGAGAGAAGTACCGGAGCTAGTCTTTGAAGAGCCATCGAATACAACACGCAAGGGCGTCGAAGTACTGGATGGCCGCAGCACACAGTGGTGTGGAATAAAATATTTTGATGGCTCTGTACCGCAGTACAACTCCATATGGTCTAAAGATTCGTATTCCTTCATAAAGTTCACATAGGCCTTATGAAGGACAGGCGTCCGAGCGAGCCGGCGCTCGACTTGAATGAGTCGCTTATAAGCCGTCTCATACGACTCACCGGTTAATTCACACTCCGGGTTTAATAATATAGGCGAAACATATTGACCTACATCGTTACGATAATGATTTTCAATGAACAACTTCTCTGTGAGTTCTTCAGATGGAGTAATATTTTTAACTTCGCACGGCAAAGATTCAATTTCCCAGAAACGTTTGAGAGTATTATTCAGTGCATTCTCTTCAATCGTGTACGACACGAGGGAAGTAGATGTCATGGCATTAGCACTTATGGTGTCATCGAATGGCAAACTTAATCTCCCGGTTACTACATACCCAAATATGCTCCCTAATGCAGCCGGCATGTCACTTTTGAAAATATATTTTTTCCCGTCAAATACGTGAGGAAAAACATCTCCAGCTAATATAATATCAATAGGGGATTTTTCATAAAATCTAGGATCCGCCAAATCTAAATTTTTATATTCATTTACAACTTCTTGAGGAATTGTCACCGACGGCATGTCTGAAGTTAACTTCGTTAAAACTACAGCGTCGATTGTTAATAATGGATTTTTATGATGACGTGGCTTTATTTGGCATGAAACCATCCCACTGTTTTTTACATGTTCATTAGAAAGTCCAAAAATATTGAATGGACACTTTCTTTGCGCTAGACCTAGACGTTGCAAACAATTCATTGAGATAAAATTGGACTGTGCGCCGCTATCAATGAGCACGCGACACGGTTGATAGCAGTTGAACTGGTCCAACACGTGCACTACAGCGGTCCCTAGCACTACAGTGTAGCTGTGCCTGCGTGCGCTCGACGCATGACAGGTGCTCGCGCCGGGGCCGGAGCCGGGGCCCGCAGCCCGCGGAGCACAATGCATGTTATCTGTGTGCAACAATATGTGATGGGGCTGCTTGCATACAACACACACAAAACTACTATTACAATCCTGTACACTATGATTGGGCTTGAGGCAATTATGACACAAATTAAGATCGTCAGCGCGGTTGACTCGTTGAGCAATGGTCAATTTACGAAATCGATCACAACGGTAAATCATATGACTTTCGCCACAATGTAAACAAGACAACTTGTTCCGCGTGGATGACGCATGCGCATAGTTATTTCTACGATTATCGGACTGTGCTATCGGCCTTTTAATTTGTTGCGCGTTACTATGGTCGAGAACCTTAATTTGATTGTGAACAAATGACATTAGCTCATTAAATGTTGGGATTGTCTTTTGATCAAAGCCTTGCTCGAATGCTTTCCTAGTTTGTGTATCTAACGCACGCAACGCTATGTGACATAATAAATACCCACTAAGATTTTGTACATTTAACGCCCTAATTGCATTGTACGAATGCTCAAAGGTTTCGATGAACGTGTTCAACTGAGTTGATGACTCTTTTGTTATCGGTGAAAAGTTTAACATTTTATCGAAATATCCACCCACTAGCATGCGGGTGTCTAAATACTTGTCTAACAAACTTTGCCAAACTACATCGTAATTATTAGATGTTATTGGAACGGATTTAACTAGATTCAACGCCGAACCCTTGGTACACGAAAGTAAATAGTGAAATTTATTTATTTTCGGTATGTTTGGTTGGTCATGTACCAACGAACAAAATGTCTCATGAAACGTCACGAAGTTTTCAATATTTCCGTCGAAGGTGTAAAGTTCTAGTTTCGGCAGTTTCGGCCGGGACTCGTTGTTACTATCCACCTTTTCAGGAATATTATGTAATTTTGATGCTATCAATTTCGCACGAAAATATATTGAGTCGAAACTTTTTATTGATTCACTGTTTAACGTCGATAGCGGGTTTAATTGGATTTCATGTTCAAAAATTTCAAAAATAACTGTCTCGAATTGCTGTCTTAGCTCGTCAATGTCCGTGACGCTAATTAAGAAAAGCTCTTTAGATTCCAAGACGTCTATTTTCTGAGATAAATCATAAACATATTGCATTCTGCTATAAATCAATTCCTTCTTACTAATTAGCACGGCTAATTCAGGATTGACGTTGGCCTTTGGGGGCATTTTATCGACCCACCCTCTGAACTGTTATATAAACTTTATGCAAATCAACTACGAACATGTAGTACTTTCGTAATATTAGATTTCTTTATCCGGCTCGAAGGACCAAAAACAATTGTATGATTCCCACACAATTATCAAGTCGATGTAGTGGACTGTATACTTATGAATTTAATTTTATTCTTGTAAGGTATGTACTGCCTGCCGTAGGATGAAACCGTATCCACCACTAACACAAAAACACACTAACCTTGAACCCGGATCCTCAGGAGCTCTGGTGTCTTGTCTCGTTCTCAGGGCACATATCACAAGTCACTTCACGGAAGTAAATAAAAATAATGGTTTTCTATCAATGTTTAATCAGGCATACGATGCGACTGACTGCCCGCGGCGCGCGAGCCTCCCTCCAATCTGAGATCATTATTAGTGCGCTCGTGTGCGTGTGTGTGTATACTATTGCATCACACGGACAGAATCGAACACCTGTTTTCATGCGACTTGTAGTCGATCGTGACTTCAGTCGTGTGCGACGAAGCTATGTCACACGAGCGAATCAAAAATAGAGCTCCTTATCTGTTAGACAAAATTATTAGACGTAGCATTCAAGGTGCTGTCTTCATAAACTGACAATTAACATAGATATTTTAAATTGATAGTTCTGTAAAATATTTCAGGATTACAGAGGAAATTTTAGCGGAAGATACGTAGGCCCATTTATGTACACTGGCACAACAAACCTAACCTATCGCAATATGTTTACTGCAGAGCTGTCTTCGAATACAGGGTTTGGGAATCACTAATTTTATGTATATAGATATGAATACAATTCAATCTATACATTTTATGAATATAGATTATCGGTAGGAAATATCTGCAGTAAACAGATTGAGATTAGTTAGGTTGGTTGCATCGGTGTAGTGTGTTAGTTATATATTTTACTATCTGTTTAAAGATACTTCTCAAAATACTGGATTTTGGGTTCTCTATACATTGCTAATCATCATCATCATCAGCCGGGAAACGTCCACTGCTGGACATAGGCCTCCCTCATGGTATGCCACATCGACCGGTCTCGAGCCACCTGCATCCAGCGACTCCCCGCTACTCTAACCAGGTCGTCGGTCCATCTAGTAGGGGGACGGCCTGGTAGACGTTTCCCGGTACGTGGTCGCCACTCGAGAACCTTTACTCCCCACCGGTTATCGGTTCTTCGAGCGATGTGGCCTGCCCATTGCCACTTCAGCTCACTGACTCATCGAGCTATATCGGTGACCTTCGTTCGTCTACGGATTTCCTCATTCCGGACCTTATCACGTAGAGGAATTCCGAGCATAGCTCGTTCCATTCATTGTTAATAGATTTTCTAAACATTTTATTTACAGAAATTCAACAAGTTTGTCGGGCACTCTGGCTGGACCTCTTAAATTCGTACTAGGTAGGGTCAGACATCTCCTGAATCGTATTTGGGCGGATAACTGAGAGCTAAAAGAAGCCTGTTTGAAATAAACTAATTTAATTGGAAAAAAATATCATGAATTTAATGATACCTGATATTCCCCCACTTTTTTAAAATCAATTCATTTTCTTTATTTCATTAAAGTTCGATTAATGAGATTTAACAAACAACAAAAAAGTATACATGTCTGAAAGACATATGAAATGATTATTACAGAAATAAATGAAGTAAAATACTAGAGTTGTAGAGGTATGCGTGTTGTAAGATGTTCCAAAAGATGTGATGCCAGTTTCAGCATTTTCAAAATACAAGTGAGGACTCAAGAGCCAGATGAGGCCCACTGAAACCGGCACTGGATTCAACTCTTAGAAACTCGTATAATTGATATTGAGTACTAATGATGGACGACAAAGTTTATTTCGGAAAGCCAATATTCTAGATGACTGAGCTCCATCTAGTCTAGATTAAATACTGAGTAATTACGATAATTTATGAGAAGAACGAATGACGTACGGGAGTACGAGTTCTCGAGTGGCGACCACGTACTGGGAGACCCCCTACTAGGTGGTGCTGCATTCAGCGGCTCGGGACCGTTCTATGCTCAGAAATGTCGTCGATTGTCAGTCGATTCCCGATAACTACGTATGATTGACATGGTTGACAACACAGGTAATTTTATCTTGAATTTTATCCAATATACTTCATTTGCATGATGATGTTTTTATCAAAGTGAACTGCGATATGACCAGAAGGATTTTGAGTTTTTGCTGTTAAACTGCGCTAACTTTACTCCCGAAGAATAAGAATTACACACATTGACATACAAAATTGTGTGTTCTCGGCTTTAGAATAGGAACGCTCCATGTCTTCCCGTGGGTGTCGTAAAAGGTAACTGAAGGGGGACATATTCGTGATAAACAGCATCATCTATCTATGCACTAAAATATCTTACTGCCATCACCAACCTGTCTGTTTTTTTTTGGATATTATGACCAAAGTCCTCAAGAAACATTGAATGTGGTGGTTTTGTCCAACAAAAATTTAAAACATGCATTTAGTGAAGATGCGCTATTCTTACACGAATTAAAACAACTTTTACTGAAAAAATGTTATTATTCCATAAGTGACTATTTACTAGATAAGTACTAATATTGTGTGTAATAGTTTAAGTAGGCAACATTGTGTGTAATGATTTATAGGCAAATCCTTGCAATACCGACAAGGTAGAAAGCATAAGTGATTCACCAATCGTACATAACATCTTGTATACCTACGAGTATATCTACAAATGTACCTAACCTTAAGTTTTTATGCAAAATAAATGAATATAAATATTTAGATAGAACAGAAGAACAAGTAATAAAAAGATATCAACATTAATATTCAGCAGATTCAAAGAATACAAATACAATACAATACAAATGTAGGTTTAGAGAGAGAATAAGTTATAAAAACTGGCTATCAGTCAGAGAAATACAAAGCTAACTAAATAGCTGTATTACTTATAAAGTACTCTGTTGGCGACGTGAATGCGAAATAAAATGCTAGGGTTTATTCATTATTATTTATGCCATTTCGTACTTTAAAGATGAGGTTTTTACATGTATTTTAATTCCGAGTTTTTGTTCACTTGGCCTTAATCTTATCTGATGGTAAGTGGCAAGAGCTTTTCTTGCGACATTCAAGAACCGATCCAACAGACGAACTGCAGGGCTCCTCCAGTCGACATGTTTTTTCAGTTTCATGACTTTATCATGTGTACAGCCAGGGCGTAGAACACACTGACGACGTCTATATTCCCATAAAGCTATAATTTGGGTGTCTTAAAGTCAAGGGTGACCTGGCAGCTTCTAGACCAACGCGCACCATCGTAGGCCACATCGTCGCTTACCGTGTGAGATCGTGGATCTATCTTCAGTTGAAAAAAGGCGACCGTATCTAAGAGTCTTACATTAAGAAGGACTTAGACCACTTTTTATCGCAGTTAATTAAGTGAAAACCGTGAGAGAGTCCAAAGGTACGAAGTCGCGAGCAAGAGTACTAGGGCTCTATTTTTGATTCGCTCTACGCGCCGCGAGCGCTCGTTTTCTACTGATTTTCGTTCGACTTATGAAATTTTGTATTTTTGAATCGCTCTTCTGCAACGAGTGGTCGGGACCACTCTTTGCGGATGCAAATATTTTAAGTTATATTGGCAGCACCTGAGGCGAATGATTCAAAAATACGGTCAAACCTATTTTCATGCGACGTGAAGTTATGTCACACGAGCGAATAAAAAATAGAGACCCTAGAATGATAACACATTCAAATCATATTCTCCAAATAAGTGTGTGCGTGGCCCAAACCTTAATTCTGCCCTGTTTTTAGAAACGCTCGAAGCGTTACGTAATTGACACCTAAAGAAACTGCTAACAAACCGTAAGTTGGTGTATCTTTAATGTAAATTGTTTTAATTTTCGTTTTACTCTTGTACTTAACCAAGTCTTTAAAGCTTAAGCCTTTAAACCGACTCTTACAAATTAAAGAGCTTACACCTTCACGTTTTTGTCCGACTACGGCGAAGCTAAAATATAACCAAATGATTGTAACAACCTTTGTATGTATGTTCATCGGTTCTTTCCTGAACTATTCATCGTACTTTCAGCATATTTTGACAAGTGAGGTATCATTGGAAGTGTCGTGTTTGTCCGCGGGTTAACGGCTATGTGTCGTCATATAAAATTTATAATGGTGGCATGTACGGCGGTAGTGGGTAAATGAATATAATTAACGCGTTCAAAAAGAATTAGATACTGACTTCAACAGCCATAAAATTCTACAGAATTTAACCCATGAAATGTTCACTGTTAAAGTTAGAATTATCTGGGTACATAAATATGGTTTTCGTTGATTTTTTTCAAAAAGTGCTGAATCAATTTCGATAATACGTATAGGGGACCACTTCTGAAGTATGTTCTATCAAACAAAAAAAGAATCATCAAAATCGATTCATAACTGGCGGCGTTATCGCGTAAAATACAAACAAAAAAACAACGAGAGAAAAAACATACGGTTGAATTGATAACCTCTTTTTTGAAGTCAAGTTTGAAGTCGAATAATAAGCCAGCGAATTTTTCTCATGGCCAACTAACTCTGACCTAAGTTATTGAAAATCGAACCTTGAATTAGCACAGATCATAGAGCCATGTACTCAGTTTTCTGTGTCGTACACATTGCTAAACATACATTCAACATAAACCTGTAATAGACGTTGATCACGTAATTTAAAACTGTAATTTTTCAACACGCGACATATCGTGTTACGCGCCCTGATAACTTCGCTAGGCTAGGCGGTGTCTACCCCTAGGAACGACCATAAAAATGCCTTTGGAAATGTTGTTATATTTTTCTTTTTAGGGTTCCGTAGTCAAAGGAGCCCTTAAAGATTCGCTCTGTCCGTCTGTCCGCTACCAAAACTAGCAACGATAGGTATTGAACCCTGGACCTCCGTATTGTCAGTACCAGCTTGTCGCTATTAGGCAATTGAGGTTTATTTTGGTGGTGCATATGATGTAATTTATAAAATTTAAGTCACACATTTGTTTGTCTATATAACATACACATATAAAGATGCTTACAAATCTTTTAAATTGTTAAACATGTTAATAAGAAATATCAACTTTGTCGTCGTAACTTTCAGAAATTATTCCATGTGACACTGTAAAGAGATAAAAAATCATATTCCGCTCTCGTTCTAAAAGTTAAACTGCGCTGTATAGCAAGTGAATTCAATTGAAATTTAAAAAAAAACTACGCAATAATCGTACGATTACCAAATATAGCTAAGGAACCACCGCAAGGAAACTTGCTTTCACATAAAACCCGCATCAAAATCGGTCCATCCGTTCGAGAGCTACGATGCCACAAACAGACAGACATTGGCGTCAAACTTATAACACCCCTCTTTTTGCGTTGGGGGTTACAAAGAATTGTTATATCATGTCAATTAAGGTTTACGATAAGATTCCGAGGTATAAGAAATAGAAGGTAAGAGAATTTTTGCCGAGCATAAATTGCGTGATTGGCTTTTAGAAAAAAAGTTTCCAGAAAATATTTAATAATAGTAAAAAAAATACTTTAGTATAAAGTGGTAGTAGTATTGAAATAATATGTATATTTCTGTGGCTGTGGCTGTGGCATGGCTTTCACGGTGGAATGTGAGAATCTTAAATTTTCTGACTGTCATCAAATGTATGTACGTATGTACCACGTTCAATGTAAATAAAATTATGTTATATTTTATTATATAAATAAAAAATAAAATAAAAGAAGGCTTTTATTTCTTACAAAAATGCTATTTACAAAGTTGAATTCGTTTTGCTAGTATCAATATAAAAGATTGAGTAGTTAGTTAATGTAATTATAATAGTTTTATAGAAAAGAATTAATTTATGGTACGTTAATAATTGTATATTGTAATTATTCTGCCAGAACCCCTCTGCAGGTAAAGGCCTCCTCCAATTGAGCCAGTTTTCTCTGGATTGCGCTATTTGTATCCAGTTTGGACCCGCTGTGTGTTTGACTTCATCCTCCCATCTGCTGCAACGTCTCCCTTTCTTTCTTTTGCCTACTGGCCCCCTCCATTCTGTCATTCTTTTTTATTATTATTATATAATTGATTTTATTATATAATTAATTAAAATTTTCACATTTTAATCCATAATAGGATAAATTAGCACTTGGCTAAATGCCCAGTCCAAACTTGAATCTTTTAAAAATGTTAGGAAGGGTTTAATCGAGGTAGCTACTTCCGCTACATTTAAAGTAGCAGTGTAAAAAATACCCGTATTCGTACCCCGGCCTAGTTAGGAAACATAATTAGAACGGTACTTGGATGTTTTTGTAAGGCGGTTATTAGAGCGCTCGCTCGAACGTGACGATGGCTTGCATGGGTGGGTTTCAGTTTTACAGTACAATATGTGATTAAAAAACATTCCACGTCTTTTTTGTAGTGGCCATCGAATGGAATTCCGTGTCCAGGGGATTCAAATAACTTATCACAAACATCCTAATTATATCGTACACACCTAACTGACCTCCTTTCATTAATATTTCTCCTTGACCTAGGACTGCTGGAAGAAATTTCTTTTAGAAATAAGCTGTTCCTTTTGTATATGTTTTTTCTGTTACTTGTGTTATGTAATGTTTCCGTGTACAATAAACTGTTTAAATAAAAAAAAATCCTTACATCCTCACGGCCCACGGATGTTATTGCCTAGGAAACAAGATATATTGTCAGCCAAGGTTGCAGTTGTAATGATTTGTCCTTAGTGAAATTCACACCAAAGGAAAACTATCCATACTAATATTAAAAATGCGACCGTGAGTTTGTTTGTTTCAAATGAAGTAAGAAAATTATTTTGAACAACTTACAAGTTGATGTATATTTGACGTGATAACGTTTTATAAATCCATGAACTGTTGCACGCACGAAAATGTGTCACGATCCGCTTGAGATAAGCGTGCAAACGAGAGCGCGGAATAAGCGATAGCGCAGCTTGTGACGCGTCTTTTCTTATGACGTTATCTCTTAAAATTATCGTTCGTAAACCGATTTTACAGACTACCAGTTTTCTATTCTATTTAGAGAAGCAATATCGATAAACTGTTATCTAGTCGGAATACACTTCCATCCAAATTACTAGTTATGAAGGAATAAAAGAATCCCTCAATTTCTCACAAATTCGAATCAGCTGCGATGAAAAACGTACTATAACGAAGTAGATAATATTGATTAACTCAGAGCTAAACAAAACACAACACAATGATTTACGAGGGCCAACATTAAACGAGGGAAGATAAAGCCGTTGTATGTACTGTGGGCGGACAGGTAAACTGTGCTACGAATAGCTTCAGAAACTGTCTAATGGGCCACTTAACCCTGAATTAATCCCATAACACCTTCACAGCTTCAGTTAGTTTGGCGGCAATCACTAAAAGTTCTCTAAGCATACTTTTAGGCAAATCCAACTCAGATATTTAATCGCCTCCGTGGCCTAGTGGACGCTTAGGTTTAAAGAATTTTTATTTCACTTATAATTAGAGAAAATACAATTTATATTCGACTTACAATCTATTCCCAATCGGTTTAATTGGTGGTAGCTACCAACATTTTACCGAAGTCTGCTGAACAATCGATGTGTTCCTGAATGAATCAGAAAGAACATTCAAATAAACTCAGATTTTAAAATAATCTATTAAAGCTTGCCTCCTATTATATTGAATTCTAATCTACCGTTTACCGTGAAAGGTTAGGCTTAGAGTATTTTAGGGCCCTAATTAACACGTTTTTGAAAGCTAAAAGCTTTACACGCGGTGCTCATGTATAATTTAAAACGCAAATTGTTTTGGTAAATCGGGTCTCCGGCGACGTGTAATTATGTATTCTACTCGTACGTTAAATGTTCATGAGACATAGTTAATTAAGTAGGTCAAGCGGGTTTCAAACGTTGACCAATACTTGTCGCTGGTCTGGTAATAGAGCATTTTTCTAGCAGACTTGATACAGATTTGTTATCTGAGCCTCTCTATAGACGACAACGTTAGAAGCACCGTTTTTTCCGGGGAGTAAAGATCACCGCCTCGGAAACCTGGATGCTACTCAGTTGAATTCGTTCAGAGGTAGGAGGGTAAGAGGAAATTAGTTTGGGCATTTCCATTGTCTAGCTAGCTACTAGCAGCGCCAGTGCCTCATTGTCTTGTGGCTTCTAGATGACCACGTTTTCCAACCAACGGGCTTATCGTCACTAATCAAGGTACGGTAATTGTATGGAATTGTTTATCGATTCATTTTTTTGAAGTATCTGAAAATGGCACTGAGGTATGGAGGTTGAAAATGGAAAAAATAATTATTATATAAGTCACTTCGAAAAATGAAGGCGACGCATAATTTTCAAGGTGGAGGGGATGGAAAATTACGAAGAGTAAACTTTTGTTTTAGATGCAAGGAGAACCTATTCCGTTTTAAGCTATGTAAAGACTGAATTGCGAGTTATAGTAAGTATACTACTAAAGTATACTTACTATAACTCGAGAGAGAGAGATACTAGTAAAGTATTTCATCAACAGCCTATATAAGTCCCCACTGCAGGGGCTCAGGCCTACTCTCATTCAGAGAGTGTATGGGCCATAGTCCACCACGCGTGTCCAGTGCGGATTGGGGGACTTCACATGCCTGTTCAAGACATACAGGTTTCCTCACGATGTTTTCCTTCACCGTTAAGCAATCGGATAATGTAATTGAATTGAAAAACAACTAATAGGTACACGGCTGGATTCGAACCCGGAACCCTGAGATTGAGAGTCCGCACCCTATCAACTACGCCACCGACGCTTCTATGTAAGTAAAGCATTTATTAAAACCTATTTAGACGACTAGTTGCACATTTATCGGTTAAAATAGAAATGTAATATATCCTCATGAAAATCCCCGCGCCACCCCTAGAGGCAAATAGTAACAGGATGTCGAGCCACGTTACAAATTGCCCGTCGACTGACGCTTTCGTAGGAAATGAGGGCCGCGCGTGAGGTTGTCAAATGGCATTGAAAGGTGTGTATTTATTAGATCACATCCCAAAGTGCGGTGCTTTGACGTCCCTTTGACGAGGGCCGTTCAAAGGCCGTTAAATAAATGTCAAGAGTACTGTGTGTGGTATGTATGGCTAATTTCAGGGGTATCGTCGACTGGTAAACATGAATATTAGAACTAGGATTTCGAATTGAAATAAATTGCGTATTTTCCCTTTTTCAACCCATTTCAAATAAGATTCTCAATTCAACTTTATGATTTTCTGTGTTGGTGTTTCAGCCGCCTCCATGCCATGGCCTTTACTTGAAAAAAAGTGGGAAATATCCGTTTTCTATAAAAAGTTGACAATATAAAAATAGGGGATGTGTGTGAACGAGAGTGTTATACATTTTGCGTGTTGTACATTCTGCTCCGAAGGGATTTTTGCCGGAATCCACACTGAAGCTTGCATGTACAATAAACGAAGAATTATTAATATAATCCATGCTAATATTAGAAATGAGGAAGTAAGTTTGTTTGCTTGTCTTTTGTTTGATAGTTGGAGGGACAGAACAGAATAAAGGCTACGTTTGATCCCAATCGAACAAGTAGGTCTGTGGGATAATTCCTGAAGTCCATGCGGCTGAAGTCGCCAGAAAACGCTAGTCAAATAAATACATAACCATACAAGGAACATAAAAAATATATACCTATATAGATACCTAAATAATTATATGCATATATACACTACCTATTATTTAATAAAGTCATCATTTGTAAGTGTATTCCAGAGTCTCCAGGAACAAGGAGTCAGAGTAAGTGCAAGAATTGTGGATGGGAATACATTGCATATTTTTCAACCAACTTCAATAAAGGAGGAGGTTCTCATTTCGACTG
The DNA here is from genome assembly GCA_910589575.2 of Carcina quercana. Taxonomy (NCBI): domain Eukaryota; kingdom Metazoa; phylum Arthropoda; class Insecta; order Lepidoptera; family Depressariidae; genus Carcina; species Carcina quercana. The sequence goes on along the minus strand of OU342449.1, from coordinate 6,973,902 downwards.
CATGTTTATTTTTCGGTGTTGTATGTATGTTATAAATTTTATTGCCCCTACACCTGGTTGCCACGGCGAAAATTCTTCAATTCGCGCAGACAAAGCCTCCTAGCAAAATGAAATCCTAGTTTCGTAATTTAATATTGACCACCATAATCCGGATTTGAATGTGATAATCCGGATTTAAATTTGGTTATTCCTCTCTGATTCAACGTGAATACAAATCCCAAACCAAGCCCTAATTAATCTTACTTTTAGTACGCACCATCCATTAGTCTAATGAATTAATTTTTGCGTGAAAAATTGTAATCTTTTAATCGAGGGCTTACAGCGGACGGGCGACCCTAGACTCATATTTGAGAAGTGCTTAGCCGTTGTAAATACTGAATTTGCTTAGGGGCCCTTTTTACTTTTAATCTATCTGTATAAGACCGTTGGATGGCAAGCGTGCACACCCTGAAACCTCAGTAACGCTGCTGTTTGGCGGCAGACTTATGGTGGTTACATGGTGGTAGCTAGCCAGGTTGATATATAATATTGCCCCACCACCAACCAAACCGAGTACCGATAGGTACTGGAACTGCCGGATTTCTTAGGCAGTTATTGCAAGCGTGTAGCTACGGAGGACGTGTGGAAGCTCACATTTACCGCTTTAAAGTTGCACAGCGAGCGATGGAGGAGCTAGGCCTGGAATATCCTTGCGCGACAAAGGAATGATGAAATCCGCCGACGTACAAAGGTGACCGACACAGCTACTCGAATAAGCAAGCTGAAGTGGCAATGGGCAGGCCACATTTGTCGACGAACAGACGGTCGATGGTGCAAAAAGATTCTCGAGTGGAGACTTCGGACCGGGAGTCGCGGGGTGGGACGGCCTCCAGACCGCTGGTCTGATGAGCTTAAGAAGACAGCGGGAAGCGAGTGGATGAGGACGACTGAAGACCGGAAGGAGTGGCGCACGTTGGGAGAGACCTATCTTCAGCAGCGGAGAGACACGGGATGATAAGTAAGTCAAGCTACGGAGGCGGTTAATAAATATAAATGAAATAGCTATTTAAATTGATATAAAATATACATGATTGATCTTAGATTTGTTTGACAAATGTTTATTACTTGATGGCGCGTCTATGGAACAATACTGGTTAGATCGCGAGTGAACGAAAGAACGAGTCACTCTAACAAAGCGTCTTGTCTATGGTTGCGAGGCGGCCATATTGGTTTTCGTCACAACTGGCAATCCGCACACAGCGTTCTAGACAAATCGGTGGCAATCTGCACCATCTCATGGTTTCCGACCTTGATAACTGCTTAAGTCTGAGCTAAATATCACAGTGACTTCGTTACTGCCTTGATTTGCGAGTTGTTTCAATAAATAAGGATTATCATAGCTTTCTAACAACCGACCTAAATTTTGTAACTTTTTCGTCCTATCCATGGATTGCCCTGATAAAGGACCACTCGCACCTTCATACTTATTGGCCTAAAGGTTAGCTACACTGTAACAAAACAAACAAACAGAAGTCTCAGAATAACGACTACAATTAAAACCGATCCATTCTCGTCCGGTATAAAAGTCCTAACAAAGCTAACAATTACAGTAAAAACAGTAATAACAGAAAATGGTAATTTCCGCCGCGATCTAGCAGAATACATTATAATATGAATATGGAATCTCGCTTTGTTTGTTCAGCCTGGCCGTAAAAACAGTTCAAGTCTTTAGTGGGCTTTTTTAAAAAGTTTTTAAGCAACATTAATAAGAAAATTCGGTCACCCAGGTACTGCGTCTCAGGTGAGGAAAGCTTGTGCTGTAAAAATGTAGCAAATAAGCAGCCTGTGAGCTTACTGTTACATTACGGCGGGCTTTACACGTCCGAGCGTGAATAAATGAACAGGGGTTTCATTGCTGCCACATGAGCCACATGTGGAAGGTTGACTTGTAGCATTATTTGTTGATAATGCACAAAACATGATTGTGGCGTTCTGTCCGAATAAAAATAGTACTATTTCGATTGGGGATCTAGAGAACAGTTCGGACACTTGCACACTTCTATCCATCAAATGGATGACGATTGTATACGCGCGCATGTGTGAGTTAATTCGCGCGCGCCGTATTACCGATCTTAGAACGGGTCACTTTCTTGCGTGTAGAGGTGAGGTACCGCGGAACGTTGGGAGGCGGTGAACGTCTGTTCTGTACGTAGAACTGTATTAATTATGTATTTACAGATTGTGTAGCTACATGAGGTCAGAGGCCTCTATGTCGGCTCGACAACTCTAACAACTAGGGTTTGTGAGGTCGGTGATAGACCTTACAACCTACACCTCAACAACCTATATACGAGTATATACGTCCCCACTGCAGGGGCTCAGGCCTACTCTCCTGCAGAGAGTGTATGGGACATAGTCCACCACGCGGGACCAGTGCGAATTGGTAGACTTCACACACGCCATTGAATCTCTTCTCAAGAGTGTGCAGGTTTCCTCACGATGTTTTCCTTCACCGAAAAGCCAATGGTAATTATTTTTATCATTCGTACATAAATTCCCAATAACAAATTGGGACGAGCCAGGATCGAACCCAGACCTCGATTGTTCAAGGAATGATGCTCTACCCAACTGAGCTACCACGGCAAATTATTGATATGTAAATAATATTAGTCTATGTACTTAATGTTAGCTGTAAGCCACCCAAATAATAAATATAATAAAATAAAATTTTCAAATATGCTTGTGATTTCGTGCTTTAGAGCATTGTTGGGTGAATATTAAATTACTTTCAGTATGTAAATTATTCATACGTATTCTTTACGAAACCTTCGGAGCGCGAGTCTGCCTCACACTCGGCTGGTTTTTTTCGTTCGTTCGTTTCGTTACGTAAATAGACTCTAATTCTGTGATAATTGAATACATATTTTTGTATAATTGTATGCTAACTATATTTTATTCCAATTTAACGCAAGTCTAGTTATGATGTGAACTATCAAAGCAATTTATCGTAGTTAGTTGATCGGGTATGAAATTCGCCGAACTCATATGATGATGAGCAGACATTTTGGAATGATATGTATTTAAATGTCCACTCTTCACCTCGGGGAGAGCCAGTGAGAAAAGGGAAGAACATTTGATCAACCGCACAACGATACTGAACGAATCTAAAAACTGTAGGGTCATAAGTGGACAATGAAATAAATAAGAATTATCTGTTTCACTTCGGACCATCCAAACTAAATTTACATTTAATATCGTTGACATAATAAATAATATAATAAATGTACACCGCGAATGGGACATTTTCTTTTCGGATTTCGGCTGTCATTATATTGCCATCAATAAAAAAGTGGGACAGTTTTGTCAGGGTGATGGTCTAATATTACAGGCTAAAGATTTATGAATTTCGTTTTTAATCCTGAATTCTAAGATCAATTTGTGTTGGGCTCACAAGATTAGCTTTGTAGCTAATATTTAATGTTGCTATATTAACCCCTTCCACTTTACAAAGGGTTATAATCTTGTTATTGCCGTGTTATGTGACAACTGCTGCCCGCATGTAATAAGATATGTCAGAGGAATTCTGACGAGCGCCGGAAGGCACTCTGTGAATACATTTGATACGACACCCCTGTCGTAAATTTTCTTTACACGCTAATCGTTATCTCTAAGCAATAATTTGTAATTTTAATAATTTTACTCAAATGTATTATTGTATTTTATATATAACTTTACTATGAATCTTTGCTACCTAAAAATAACGGAATAATAAAAATAAATAAGCGATATTAGTGTGGTATTAGCTTTGTAGTGTGGTTTTAACCGCACTCTATCAGAAATTTTTGCCGGTGCACTATTTCCATCGAGCGATACGTACCTACTGGTAAGTACCTACTTTTTGTAGGGGTCACCAATATTAGGAGACACAGGTTTCTAGTAACGTTTTACCTCTCCTAATGCTTTCATACAAAATTTCTGTTGCCATAATCTTTTAATACAGAATTTTTTTTAAATACAAAATTTAATACAAAAAACTGGCTTTGATAAGTAGTTACCTAATACTAGGAGATGAAATTATAGTGTAGCGAAATAAATATCATTAATTTACAACTTTGTAGTTAGCTACAATAGCAGTTACGCAGCCAATGGTTCATAGATGGCGCTTTGAACAATAATCGAAAAATGTATTTAAAATGAAAATTGTGATTCACTGTGAAGTTGTATGTTAATGATACTCATTTCGCGACATCACAATCTGATGTCCTATTTTTAGATAGTTACTACACAAAGCCTGCTATTATATTTTAAAGGATTATGGCAACAGAAATTTAGTATGAAACTTTGATGGAGGTGGATCGTCTTAACTCAATTTTACATGTGCTACATACGACGTGTACGAAAAAAAAATGAATTCAAAAATGTGTTCAAATTATTATGTTCAGCCAGCTATTGACTTATCGCGCACGAAGGAGGCGGCGCATAATCTCTCTTATTATTTCTACAGGTTGGGGTAAGTCATGAAGCTAAAAAGATGTTACAGGGCGGGCGATAATCTTTTTACCGTCATGGCTCGATACTATCCCTCTGGTACTGAAAACTAAAATTCTTTAAAAATGAAATTTCTGTCTACATACACCTTTTACTACTACATACAACTGTTAAATACACCTACTACTATATATGTATACATATTAATTTTTATATATTTTCCCATGATATATGATCTTTTATATAGTAATACGTATTCGTGTCCGACGGGAATCAAGGCTTCACTGAACATCAGTGCAGCGCTTCATCCGCTCCCGGTTGAAGTGCAGCTTATGCTGAGTGAAGACCTTGTCGGCGCTCACTGCGCGACACGGGCAACGGCAAACTGACATCACATTTTTATTATTTATTTATTCGAATTTCTGTGTCCAATTGTTTATTTAAATTAGTTGTTCTATTATTATCGCTTTAATTAGTTTATTTTTCCAAGTTTCTAGTTTATAATATTTTTCTGTGTGTTTGTTGTTGTGTGTGTCGTGTTGTGAAAATGCCGAATAAATACATGACTATGTCTAAATGCAGGACATCTGAAGAGCAGGGTGAGTGAAACGTCAAAAGTTTTCCGACAAACATTTCCTTACAATCTGCGACAGGCCAGCGATATATAGCGCCAATATACGGGCCAGCGTCATAAAAATAAACCTAGAGCTGCTAAACTATTCATTGAACCTTTTAACCCAGCGTGTATCCCGAGTGGGATTGAGGCTTTTACTGTTGCTTACCGCCACTCCCGCGTCTTCACTGGGATGGATCTCTAAATTGGGGATGTGGAGGGCAATTATTTGACAATGACTTTAAATCGTGACTTCACGTAGAGTTGGGAACTTGAATATTGTAATAATTTGGTACACATATGTATGCCAATACGTTGAAGGAGCTCTCTTATTTAATTATATGCAGTGCAATTATGTGAGTGTGTGTGTATCAACTACGACACTGACTGGAGATTTACTTGGGCTACTTTCGGTCTGAGTAAATGTAATTTTGGCTTTTTAGGACCAACGATTAGCACCAAATAGTATGTACGAAACTCTCTATGATCTTATAAGTACATATTTTTTTAAATGTATGATGGGTTTGCACTTGGCCTTCATCTCACCTGATGGCAAGTGACGATAAAGCGTGTGCACCCAGAAGCCTTAAGCTAATGAGGTGCTGTCGGCAGACTTAGATACCATAGTGGTAGCCAGGCGGACAGAAAATGCTCTGACAACAACCAAACCAAGAACCTATAGGTTTCACTGGCAATCAAGCCATCACAAGACTCACTGGGCTGCGGCGAGTGCTTCTTCGAGGCCATGCCGTCTCTCAGCTCATGTCAGCTGTCGCAGCGCACGCACGCGATCATGGACGTCGCCCGCGCACGCCACGCGACCGTCCTCCGGGCATCCAGCTTACGTCACCGCGCGCGACCATCAACGTGACCCTGCCAACACAGGAGAGCAACTAGCTGTAAAGTCAGTTTCAATACAATATAAAAAAATCATAGACAAACGCCGTAACAAGACTGTAATAATAAAAAGCCAGAAAATGCCTAAATGCATGCCTAAAAGCCTAAATGTCCCCTTCGCCCACCTTCAAAACCGAGGTTCGAAACCAGTTTCTAAATAAGAATAATATTTATTTTTCCGAAATCGGTTTCGATAAAATATATCATATCACGAAACTCGTTTCGATAAAATAATACTTTTTCTTCTTTCAAACATTCATTTTCACATTAAAATCTAACGTAATCTCTTTACATATGCCAATGCTCCCTGAGTATTTCTAAGCAGAATGCACTAAAGTTTGACGGTTTGATATTATGAGTGGAGCAAATTTTTGCTATTCTGAGTATAGCGTGTGCATGTAGTAGTGCAGTGTTCGGATAGACGTTCGATATTTGAAATTCATCTTTTCCCATACTGCTCACAAACACAAAGATAGACGAATACACACACTACTACATACAAGAGGGCCTTTACAATTTTTACCTATAAACAATATGGGAGACTTGTGACGTCACTAACAGGCATCTCTGTGAAAGGCTGGAGCGAGCAGGCGGCGGCACTCGGAAACAGAACCGTAGGCTTATCTAAGTTGTCTCTCCGTGAAACGGGCTTTTTATCGCATTCAACAGACACAGAATACAAATAGAATAAATATCTACCTCTATGTAACATGCTTAGTCAATAAGCAAAAACATATAAAACAAACGAAACAGGTGAGACTTAACGTTGAAAACAAAGATGGCGTCAATAAAATGACATTTGACGCTGTCACTTGGTACAAAAGGAATGATTTTGTACAATTACAATAAATGCAAACATGTAATTCTAGTATTTTTCTGTACATATTTAGATTGCTACTAGATTTATCAAATAATGTAAAGTGCAGACCGAATTTGATACATCTCTTTTAACCTTGATCAATCGATTCCATCGTGTCGTATCAAAAACTGCGGGACAATCTCATATCAAGAAAAGTTTATTTGACACAGAATATTGAAATAATTAACTGAAAGGAATCAGGGGACATCTAATATATTTTTTAATGATGAAAATGCTCAAAAGAGGGTTAAACCCCCATTCGATCTGTTCCACGTTCCCATATCCCCCGTTTGTCCCGGGCGATCCTTGATGACGTCATAGTTCACCTATTGTGTTTACACTGGCATTGTTAGCTCAACGTTTTTGATGTGTATCCCAGTGTATTGTTAACTAGATTAAAGGCGAAGGAAAATGGTTGCGGGAACTCAAACAGGTCGGTAGGAATAATCATGGAAGTGAATTATAGGAAGCTAGCTTTTGCTTGCGGCTTCGTCTGCGAGGACTTATCTAAAGCCAGGGCCACAGTCGATATACTTGCTGAAATTTTTGTGAATAATTGTCAGTAATCTTTAATGATAACAAAAAGTTTGTTTCTATATAATTAACAATAACTATAGACTCGTAATCATTAAAAACATAATTGTAGCTACCGTATGTAAGATTGTTTTCCACCCCATATACGTAATATATGCTCTGAAAAGTATTTTGGTATGATTGGACTGATTAATTGATTGAATTTATTCAATTTTAATGTAATATGTGCAATTAATTTGATAAAAAACTGAGTTGGTATTAAAGTTATCGATGTTAGTACGTACTCGTATCTCGAGAAGCTCTTTTTCAAGAAAGCCGGTCTTTTAGAAGTCTTGCATGGGGACAAAGGTCCAACACGTAGAGGCTACGAAAATTTATATTGGTTAATGAAAATGAAAAATTGTTTATTTCTTTAAACACTTATCTAAAGCAGCATACAAGGTTGGAATATCCTTGTAAGTATAACAACACCTGTGCCAGGAGACTGCGCTCTTCTTATCCCAACCTACCTAAGTTATATTTTTCAATGAAATAAACAATAAATAAAAATAATCATGACAATTATATAAAAATAATTCGTTAAAGTGTAAATAAAAGGTAGCAAGAAACAAAATTAAGAGGGTATGAGTGAGGAATATGTAATGTCGGGGAATGAGTAATGTGTGAAAGTTTGTATGTGTGTGAGGGTTGTGTGTGTTAGTGTTAAGAAAATTATAAATATACTTTTGGCGTCCGGGCCTTCAGCTCAGAGCCCACTTGTAACCGAGGACCTGTTACTCATACCACGGGCCGGCATCGCGTGACGCCGCGGCTCGCAATCGAAGGGAACACGATAGCTCGCGTGGTGATACATGCTAACACAACGAATTATTACTGCCACCAGGAAAATGCGAATCTAATGACATCTCTAGCTAGCAAAAGTCCTTGTTGTGAGGGCCCTTTACTATTTTTATCCGACTGCGGCGAAATCAAAACAAGCGTTATGATTTTAGCAGGCTATTACAGAATGTTTACCGGGAATCCTGACATCTTTCTACTTGATAAGTAATAAAGTCAAGAAACGAATTTTACTAAAGTACAATTTTTATGCGTGTTGGAAAATTCAAAGTGTGATATTTAATCTCCTTGCGCTATAATACTATCCAATTTTTAGATGACAACTTATCAAAGACAGCTATCCTGTTTTAAAGTTTTATAGTAAAAGGAATTTAGAATGAAACTAGATCGCGTGAATCGCTTCAATTAGTATGACAGAAGATTCGCTTTGCAAATACATTTAAATAAATAGCGACTTTTGCAAACGCAACTAAAATTTTGCGCACCAATTCTTTCTATCGCGTGATCTTCTGAAAAATTGGATTTTAGGGTTTTGACTTTCTTATTATGTCAAGTTGTACTCAGAGGAGACAACGGCTGGCCTGTTTTCTGTGGATTTTGCTTAAGAATTGTACAACTCCATGACCTCTGACGTAATTACTTAATTACTTATTCAGTTTATATATTAAATATGCTATAAATTGAAATTTCTATTATTTATTCTGTTATATATTAATATCAAAGAGCACAGAGTGCGCCAAACCATACCGCAAAACCAATACCGACCGAAAAACAGTGACCTGATTTATTTCAGACAGTTTATTTTGTATTACTGTATTTGTATAAAGTAGGAAGTTTAAATAACACAAGTAAATGCGTTCAAAAAAAACTGGAAATCGACTTCAATTGCCCTAACAGTCTACTTTTACTAAGGCGAATTTAAGATTTACATCATTTTCTCATGGATTCCTTTGTCAGAACTGGACCACATTGATAGCACCACCTTTCAAATATAAAAAAATCATCCAAATCGGTTCACCTAGTCAAAAGTTCTGAGGTAACAAATACTAAAAAAACATACCCGTCAAATTGATAACCTCCTCCTTTTTTGAAGTTGGTTAAAAATAAATTATATAACAGTTCAGACTTTGCTTTTATGACATCCGGTTGATATGATACTATTTTTCACATATTTTTTAGCATTGTCCAATTTCCATATGTTTATCATATCATAAGATATAGATATCTACCGTGTCATACTAAGGACCGATTTTATTATCCCCTACACGCGAAGCCGTAAATAGTACCTTCCTAATACATATACTACACGGGAATAAGGTCGCTGGTCTCAGGGGCATCGGAGTCTTTCATCTCCAGTGATACGTAAAGAAGCTCTGTTTGTTTATGATGATTTGAAGAGGCAGCGAGGGAGGTGGTCCTTCCACTTATCACTACTCAGCGGTTTTTTACAACCTCATTCGCGTTCTTTATTGAAGATCTAGATTTTCAACTTGACTTCAAAAAAGTAGGAGGTTTTAGATTCGAGTGTATTTTTTTTGTATGTATGTAACGCGATAACTCCGCCAATTATGAATCGATTTTGATGATTCTTTTTTTATTTAGTAGAAGATAGTTTAGAGGTGGTCCTATATAATTTTTCCCGAAATTGTTTCAGTTCTTTTAAAGGAAATCAACAAAAAGCAAATATGACCTTTCAAACCGGAGCACAAGCGTGCTTTTACACTGCTGTTTGATGGCGGAGTAAGTTTTTAGTAGCTACCACTATCTAGCCAGGTGGACATAGAAAATGCCCTACAATCAATCAAACCAAATGTCGTTTAATAATGAAATATCTGGGCGACCGAGCTTTGCTCGTAGTTCTTTAAAAACAAACAAAAACTTTATTTCTCGAATGAACCACTCGACTAAAGTGATTATGTTTGACAGCGTGAAATTTCCCATCATATTTAGCGTCGAATAATGCGAAAGAAAAAGCGCATGAAAACTCGAAAACGCGCATTTTCCCAGACATGAAACTAATCTGGATCGATTTTTCGCCCCTGAATACCCCAAATACCAGATTTCAGCGAAATCGCTGGAGCCGTTTCGGAGCTCCAAATTATATATACAAGAATTGCTCGTTTAAAGGTTAATATGAGGTTTTCAAATCCTAATGTTAATGTTCTAAAATCAAATTAAATTTTCGTAGGTTTTTCTGATAATCCTTACAAAACATAAACTTGTAAGGTGTTTCGATTTTGCTGATGAGAAGTAGACATTCAAGTCCCCAGGTCGCCCTATGTAAATCTCACCGGAAATCGAACCTGTACCGCCATCAGAGGCCTGTCACAGAAGAAAAGGGACAAAAATAAATCTGTCTCTGTCTTTTCTGTATCCCAATAGACTAGCAACCCTGAAGCGTTTGCTACGAGAATGTCCGGTCAGGAAACATAATAGCTCTTATTACAATGGACTAGACCACAATATATTGTGGTACCAATTTGTCCTTTCGCAATTATTTTGTACCCAAGCAATTTTAAACTCTATTACGTAATGGTGGAATTCTACCGGAAGGTCTTAATTGTTCAAAGGGTTGACAAAATTATATATTATCGCGTAATCAAACAACAAAAATGTTCCAAGTATCTTTATACGGACTTAATAACTTAATATGATTGATTCTATTTAAGGGGTTCCAAAAAGGAAGTATGCGTAGTCAACAAGGACCCCCCCCCCCCCCCCCCCCCCCCCCCCGACCCTCTCTCGTGCCAGTGCAATGTTTTGGTAAATGTGAATAAAATACGGCAGTGTACCGTAATTACAATTACTAAAAATAAGTTGGCTTCATAAGTGTCGTGTCTGGTTAGTACAGTATTCTGTGGTGTTACAGACGACCTACTTTCTTTTGCCAGACGCCACAGTAGCAGACGCTCTGGAATTATAACGAATTACACGAATAGTGGCGAAAAGACAGCCTTGGAGTCTTGGGGTCCCATTGGAGACAAAGTCTGCCCGGATTTTGTTAATATGTAGGAAGTTATTTATTATCTCTCCCTAGTAGCAAGAGAAATATGATAGAAACAAGTTATCAGAGAAAAAATTCATTTGCAACACATATGTACAAAATGAACTTCTAAACTACGCATGATAAACCCATTGTGCTGGGGATCGTTTGATTTGTCATTCTGGCGATGTAATCTAAATGTATAAGCGAAATAAAATTTGGTCATCATATAGTACACGCACACCAATTTTGCCTCTCTGAAGTTATCTGTCCGCAATTTCAAACATGTACAGACGGAATGTGTATGTATTATTTTCGATAATAACTGTCCCTAGATGACATACAACACTGGGACATTTCATTCCACCCGCTAACTTGCCTTGACACCCATTTATACGTTAATAATTGATACTTCTTTTGTGGCTAACTTCAGAGGAGCAAACTTAGTTTGCGAGTACTATAAAAATTTGTCTTTATTACAATTGGACACTTTTTAAATTCAAAATTTTGCGTTTTGTAAATAATTATCAAAAATGCCTTTTTTTTTAAATTAGATTATTAATAAAATTTTAGCCTCTGTCATTTGTCCCATAAACTTTCATTTGCCAAAAATGACCAAAAAATCCCTTGATCTGTAGCTGGATGAAAGAAATAGAAACCAACTAAAAATCACAATATTAATATTACTAAGTTTTATATTTTAAACAATTTTGTTTGGAAAATCCTACAACAAGTAGCCACAAATTTGCATACAAGATGAAACGGCCGTACCTTCGCCCAGCTATTGTGGCTGCGTGACGCGGTGTAAACAGCTGCCCACAATAATCGAACTTGGAAACTGTTCCCGTTACAAACTCTTAAGTGGTTTCTAATGTTCGGTTAAACTCAAGTAGTTGTAATAAAGCAATACCTAGGTATCATCAACAGCCTATATATGTCCCCACTGGAGGGGCTCAGGCCTACTCTCCTACAGAGAGTGTATGGCCCATAGTCCACCACGCGGGCCCAGTGCTGATTTTCGGACTTCACATGCCTGTTCAAGACATGCAGGTTTCCTCACGATGTTTTCCTTCACCGTTAAGCAATCGGATAATGTACTTGAATTGAAAAACAACTCATAGTATATAAATACCTAGGTATAGTTCGTTTCAATACGATAAAAACCAGCCAGGTCTGAGTGAGACTCGCGCACCGAGGGTCCCGTACATAATATGAACAATAGGCCTGTTTCCACTAATAACAAATTGCTTGGTTTATAGTTTCTAATTATAAATGAGGAGACGAAGATAAGAAAAAACTAGTATATTTCTCAAAAAAGTTAAAGATTATTAATCATCATCATCAACAGCCTATATATGTCCCCACTGGAGGGGCTCAGGCCTACTCTCCTACAGAGAGTGTATGGGCCATAGTCCACCACGCGGGCCCAGTGCGGATCGGCGGACTTCACATGCCTGTTCAAGACATGCAGGTTTCCTCACGATGTTTTCCTTCACCGTTAAGCAATCGGATAATGTACTTGAATTGAAAAACAACTCATAGGTACACGGCTGGATTCGAACCTGGAACTCTCAGATTGAGAGTCCGCGCCTTATCCACTGCGCCACCGACGCTTATTATTATTATTATTAAAGATTATTAATATTTTTAGAAAATGAATTCGAAAAAAATAGGCATTAGGTCACGTGACAACGAACACGAAGAACGCGGCGCAAGAAAGTGTGACGTCACGCCTCGCAAAACATCATTGTTGTTGTTGACGTTTTCATATCACAGAGCAGGTTATTTCGCGAGCTGTGACGTCATTCAAGACGCCATGACACTATTCAGCGTTTTCGAGGGAAATCTAAATGGCTTTTTTAAAATACAAAATACGTAATGTAAATATTGATTTTTCTTTAAAATATAGTTTTTTTGGGATAAAATAGATATTAAAGTATATAATTAGCCAAGTTTTCAAATTTAGTCAACTAGCCTATTAACATATATGATGAAATCAATGTAGCAATAAAAATATAACGTGACAGGCTCCAACAGTTTTTTAATGAGATATATTTAAAAATATATACTTTTCAGATGTTTTTTTTTTATTCTTGTGCTGTACGACCTTTGCTTCTTGTTACGTCGTCGGTCTATCTAGTAGGGGGACGGCCTGGTAGACGTTTCCCGGTACGTGGTCGCCACTCGAGAACCTTTACTTTCCACCGGTTATCGGTTCTTCAAGCGATGTCTTCGAGAGATTATTACTATGGTCATTGTTAATTATTAACTTCTCGACTAATTGAGATTTAAGACCAATTAATATAGCAATCTATAAGATCAGACATCCGACTTATTACGGAAACCAATCGTAATTTTCTGAATCATTTCAATTTTCCGATTCTGCCCCAAACAGACCGCCTCACGAACAATAAAAAAGTTATCCCAATACTTTGCCAAGAAAGATTCAGAGTTGAAAACGATGCGTAACTTGGTCCTTTTCTGAGACAAATAAGTTTCTTCATTCGTCATTGCTATAGGTTTGTACTCGTACTTGGACTTATAATACGCATTGTATGTGTATAACTGCTACTATTAAGAGGATTTGCTGTTGTCAAAGCGCCCATACAAACGTAGTCCAGTCATATTTTGAGTATTAAGCTATGAAAATCTATGAAATTTTCAAGACACTATCTAGAACTAAATATCTGTGTCGGTGGCGAGTCAGATTTTCATTAAAGTATAAACTTTCAGAGTTACAGGGCATCAAATTATTGTATTTTTCGGTAATAAAAAGCCCCAACTTTGAACGTGTTTTACAAGAGTATGAATCAATTTAGAACAATTTGAAAAAACCACCGATATCTGAAATGTTATTAAGATACTGTATTGAAAAAATGGCTATATAATATACTGTATCCTTCAAATGATCACGGGACTACGAAACATCCAAATAACGGGTGGATAACTTCGCGTAGTGTATGCTGTCTCACCGTACGCGCTCGGGTAGGATAGGGCTCGGTTAGGGACAGCTACAAAACAATGCAAACTTGAACGCGGCCACGTGCTCTAAACAGACAATTCTCTTAATGCTACACCGTTTGTTTGTTTGTCCTTCTCTCACTTAGAACCTGATTGAAAATATCTTTTTAGGAACGGTTTTTACGAAAGAGAATATTCATTGACGTCAAAAAAGATTAGTGTAAAAGGGGTTCGAAGAATTTGGCCTTAGTGACTGGGCGCCATCTTGTGCACAATCTGGAGACAGACTTTAGGTGGTAGCTCTGGCTAGCTATGCGGACATATACAAATACCCTACCACCAACAGAACCAAAAATCGATCTAGGAATTATCATTAGGAATCGAACCGGGATTAACAATCCCCAAAGACTAACAGTCCAAACGTGTAGCAGCCATTAATTAGGCTACTAGGCAGTTAGAAAGAAAGTCTATAATTACTATTCGTTAATTACGTCGCAAAACTGTTGTATTGAAATTGACTGTAGTCGTATGACGTCACGAGATAGCTTTGTAACATGACAAGACACGGCAAACATTTGCCTTTGATTTACCTTAATAATGTTTGTAACGAGTACTACAATATTCAAGCTCAGATAATTTACATATTGCCTGAGGATATTAGCTCGTAACATTCAATACGTACTAGTATATTTTAGTTCGTAATAGCTTTCATATAATCTTTGATGACTTTTATCCAAAGAATACTTGACTAGAATACAAAATATCATAAATGTTAATATCAAGAAAATATTTTTGACGTGACATCGTCTTATAAATCGATGGACGTCGTCTGCACGCACGAAAAAGTGTCACGTTCCGCTTGAGCCGAGCGTGCAAGCGAGAGAGCGAAACAAGCGATAGAAAGGCGATGGGCGTTCGGCTTGTGACGTATTTTTTCTTATGACGTTATCATGTACAATTATCGTCTGTAAACCGACTGTACAGACAACCAATTTATATATGACGAGTTTGGCCTTTATCTCACCTGATGTGAGTAACAATAAGGCCGTTGGGTGGTAAGCGTGCTCACACATAAGCATCGGGCTTATGAAGCGCTGGCTCTGCTACCTTTCACACCGTAACACATCT
Organism: Carcina quercana; assembly: GCA_910589575.2. NCBI lineage: Eukaryota > Metazoa > Arthropoda > Insecta > Lepidoptera > Depressariidae > Carcina > Carcina quercana. Next base: position 6,958,623 of record OU342449.1, on the reverse strand, counting down.
TTAGAAAGAAAGAAATAAATAAATAAAGAAAGAAAGAAAGAAAGATTTATTTGCTAGAATATTTAAAAAGATCTTAATATGAATATAAAGAAATCGTATTCTGTCGAACATGTCGACGTACAAATGTTATTGACTCGGATGAACTTAATTCGTCATGTCTGAAGCCTCGGATGAATAACATGTATTTTTTCCTAAATTAAAACGTATTTCGGAATGAGAATACTCAGTGCATTATTAAAAATTCCTTTGTTATTTCGACGTTTCTTTAACTCAAGTTATTTATGGAATTCTTATAATTTTTCTGAGAAGAAATACAATTTACCGTCCGAACATCATTACAAATTTCTAAGGAACAAAAAACTTCGTCTTGTCGACTAATTTTTTTAATGTCTAGTAAACTTTGTTAATTTCAGTCAATTCTTAAATCTTATTTAGTCGAGAAGTTAGTTTTAATATAATTAACAATGATCACAGTAATAATAGATAGTCATTGTAGCTCAGTTTTGTAGAGCGTCCGTCATTGAACATTCGAGGTATGGGTTCGATCCTGGCTCGTACCAATGAGTTCCAAGTTGTTATTTGGAATTACCATTGGCTTTTCGGTGAACGAAAACATCGCGAGGAAACCTGCACACTCCTGAGAAGAAATTCAAAGGTGTGTGTGCAGTCTACCAATCCGCACTGGTCCCGCGTGGTAGACTATGTCCCATACACTATCTGTAGGAGAGTAGGCTTGAACCCTTGCAGTGGCGACATATATAGGCTGTTGATGTTGTTGTTGAGATGAAGGCCAAGTGCAAACCCGTTATACATAAAAAACTCTCGTTTTACATGAACAACAAATATATTGCTAGTAAATAAAGCATAAACACACGGCACAGTCGTCGGGTCGATGATAAGGTCGGAGCAAAAGTAGTTAGGCCGACCTAATTGACTATTTCGAATGGAAACGAATAATTCTCCTGAAAGAGATTTTCCACGTGGAAAAATAAAAGGTTTTATAAAAACTTTTACCTTTAAACCTGGAGTAAAGCTCGCGTTAAATGGAAAGGATTTCGATAACATCTGGGATAACCAGATCGGTATATCTACGAATTTGCCAAAAAATTGTTTAGTTTCCAGTCTCGGCGATGTATGTTTGTTTCTTTTGGGGGGTTCCTTAACTAAGCCTCCGCTGTCTGTCTGTCCGTCTGACTGTCAGCGGCCTGTATCTCATGATCAATAATAGGTAGACAACTACAATTTTCACATAATGTGTATTGCTTTTGCCGCTATAAAAACCAAAAATAAAAATAAATTAAAAATTAAAGGGGACTCCCCTACCAGGATACGTGTTTTGACTACATAGTTATACATCTTGTACAATTGTAATCGTGCGGAACCGTTCATGCGCGTGAGTTGACTCGCATTTGGCCGTTTTCAAAGTCAGCTAGACACACACAGTCATTTTAATCTCATACTTTCTGTTCAAAGAAACCTACACAGTGAAAATAAACATATACGAAAATAGTGCATTGCTAGCTCAACAACATGATTTTCTATAATAACCACCCTTTCTTGGGTTTTCTAGTATCCAGACTAAACTGACCCATCTCCTTTACAATGCTCCTGCATGAAGATACAGCTGGGCGGGGTCAGGGGCAGTGGTCAGGTGTGAGAAGGCATTTTCAATTCTGGGAAGCCATTGATGGGATTCTGTCCCCCTTTTTATAGATGATCGTGAGTAGAATCTTTTATAGGTTTCTAGGATGTAGGCAGATACGATATTAAATAAGCATTAGGGTTAACCATTGTTCATGGATGATTTCGTTGTGTTTTGATAAAACGTAGACTCAATGTATTGGACTTAAAAGACAGACGTCGGTCTGTTTTCTTCTTGCTATAAAATAGACTAAGGGACCCTCCACACCTACCGATTCTGTTCTGATCTACCTAGAATGAGCTAGATCTAGCGCTTGCCGTGATACTTACTATTTTACCTTTTACTTTTGCTGTGTAGTAGTGCATAACTACAGGTGTCATCATCATCATTAGCTGGGAAACGTCCACTGCTGGACATAGGCCTCTTCCATGATATGACACCTCGACCGGTCCCGAGCCACTTCCATCCAGCGACTCCCCACGACTTTAACCAGGTCGTCGGTCCATCTAGTAAGGGGACAGCAAACGTACTGAGGCAAAATCTCCGGCTCCGGGTTGCAACCGGTGCCTCTTTCTGACTGGCCAGCACTCCGGGCATGCTGGCCGGTTGCTTGCTGGCCGGGCGTCCTTGACGGATCGGTACTTTTTGTATGGCATTCTAGCCTTAAAATTTTAGGCTATTAAAATTTAATAATTTAAAAAACTGCCAAGTGCGAATCGAACTCAAAAAGGAAGGGATATTTAACTATACCACTTAAGAATATGTATTTAAAAACCTTTTTTCTTGTTACAGCGGCAATAAACACTCTGTGAAAACTTCAAGTGTAGTTATAAAGTTCGAGAAATACAGTCCCGTGACAGACGTACGAATGGACAGACAGCGGAGGGTACGTAACACTAAAAAATCGAGACCGAAACATTGACAAACCCTAGATACTAATTATAAATTTCTTACATAAATTATAGATTCTTATACCGTTAGTCACTTAAAGAGAAGTTAACTAAAGTTAATAAATAAACAATAATGTAGCTATTTATAAAACAAATTACAAAGCGGAGTTTCGACCTCATCAATCAATACTGCGAAGCGTAAATTTACGCGAACGAATTTACAGATTCCATTTTATCTCAGTACATCAATTTTACAGTACATCAATGTGAATTTTATCACAATGATTTTGAACGATGTTTCAATTCTACGTGCCGTTTGAATTAGAATAGGATGCTTCTATGTCATTCTCTGGGTGTCTTAAAAGAGTCTGCCAACAGTGTTACCCATGTATCACCAGCATCTTAGTATGATCACCAATCCGCCTAACAATCTTGAGATATATTCTTGATTTTTTTAATAGTTGTACAAAATACAAACCGGATTGGAAGCGCCATTTTTTACCATTGCTCCCTGCGCCAGAAAAGCAACATGGCGGCACCGCATATATTCCTGGTCTGGATATTATAGCTGTGGTGTATACGCTATAGCATACTCACACTGTCTCGTGTGTCTATGGGTGGGTTCGCTAAACGTCCGTCCGTCAAAGTATCTACGACGGTAGTGTCACGAGAACCGTGAGCAGGTGTGTGAGTTTAGCAGTACCGAACACGTGGGCATTGCCGAGCCAGTGAAGTGATAGACTTGTATCCACTTTTGATTCATGTCATTCACCTTTAATTGACATTTCCTTCAACAGACCACATAGACACAAGCAAGGCTGAATGTGACATGGTACATACAAACGTGGATACATATTTTTGTACTCGAGTGTACCAATTTCTACAAAAGCAGATTTGCAACTAATTTAATTGCAAAGCTTTAATTGCGAATTCCGGTAAAGACTGCCAAATAATAGAGATTCCAATATCGGATACCATTTCGCTGAGGCTGAATTCGGTAGTATACAAAACATAGATTCCTGAGTTAGCGAACACCAACCATAAACAATAATAATTTTACTCTAAAACCACTTACTCGAGAGTTTCTGTTTCAAAGAGTAGCCGTTTGTATTAATTAAATGAAGTTCCATGGTCTGTTGAATTATACCAAAGTTAATGAACCTAAAAAGGCATTATACAAGTACAGGGAGCTTTATGATTCAGCGTTAAGGCGAGCCACTTCTATCAAAGTTTCATACTAAATTTCTGTTGCCATAATCTTTTCAAATATAATAGATGGATTTGTGCAGTAACTATCTAAAAATAGGACATCAGATTGTGATGTCGCGAAATGAGTATCATTAACATACAACTTCACAGTGAATCACAATTTTCATTTTAAACACTTTTTTTCGATTATTGTTCAAAGCGCCATCTATGAACCATTAGCTGCGTAAAGGCTACTGTAGCTAACTACAAAGTTACACACAGCTAACTACAAACATACAACTTCACAGTGAATCACAATTCAGGGGCGCACTCTGTCGGGGGGACCCGTGATTTTGACGATTGGTTTGTGGACCTGAGCTACCAATAAACTTCTACTCTAGCCATAGTCAATTAGCTCCTTTTAGTCACATTTTTAAAATAGTTTTTACGTTTGATTTGTGCTTAATTTTTCTATCTTTGTTTTACTTTCCAGTTGGTATGTAACTGTAAAAGAAGAAAAAAATATTTAATGAAAATTGCAGCCTTCGCGAATTTCCGGTCCTCAAAACAAACTCGAAAAAGCGGAAGTTTCCCAAAAGTTTTTAAATTTATTCCTTGAAAGGAGAGACTAATGAGATGGATGGGGGCAATTGGGGGTATTACAGTTGACGAAATTCAGCGCGATGGACGAGGAAAATTGAGGAAATAATCGTTTTACATTTAAATTAAAAGGACATTGCTGAATTAATTTATGCGCTTAACTACTTCAAAGTTTTTGATTATCAGCTGGGAACATGTCCACTGCTGAAGACAGGTATCAAATCTGCATTTCGAACTGAGCCAACTTTTCCTTGACAAAGTTTTCCTTGGCGAAGCGTTGCCAATTTTATAACATACTAGATTTTTCCCGCAACTTCATGTGCGACGACTTCGAAATCCTTATACTTTATATGGAATGGTAAGTGATGACAATTCCGAAGACTCGACCTAATAAGACGCTGGCACTGTTACCTTACATAACGGAACACAAAAGTGCTGTTAACACTGCTGTTTTGCGTCAGGCTGAGGTAGCATGGTGGTATATAACCAGACGGACATAGAAAGTGCCCTACCACTAACTATCGATAGGTACCCCCACTGGGAATCGAACCCGAGACCTCTTTATTGTTAGTCTAATCTTTATTTACTTATTTCGGCTTACTAACTAAGTACACACAATAACAAAAAACGAAACTAACAAAACAATAGTGTCTTATGTGCAACTAACTTAAAGGTTGTTAAACAGCGTTGTACCGATAATAAGAAAAATACATTTACACAAAAATACTTACAAATCTACATTAGAAAATTCAATTCGAAAACTACTTTTAACTAAGTTTTGAAATTTAAACAAAGAATTGCAAAAAACATCCCAATTCTTGTTTTTCTCCCTTACAAAGGTATTATCTTGTAGCCATTAGCCACGGAGGCAGTGAAATTTACCTAAATAAACAGATAAATGTTCAAATTAGAGCTTGTATCAAAGAATGTTTAACATCTACATATACGAGTATTCTACCTAAAACGTAGTGAATACTTGCTCAGTGACTATCTCGCTAAACAAACTTGATCTACGTCTGTGGATATAAATAATCTATACCTATTCCCCCTCTCTTTCTAGCGCACTGCGGATGCCTTATCTTAGTTGAAACAGAGATCCAAGAGCAAAGATGAATGCTAATGTCATTTATACAGCAGAACAGTAATTGTTTCGGTGTCATTGGACAGAAACAAGTATCTCTCGTGCCAACAGGGTCAATGCTCGAGTTAGCTTTACTACGTTTTTTGTATTATATGTATAGTTCTGACCATTCCCATTCAAAATTTCTTTTACAATAATCTTTTAAAATAGAACAGCTGGCTTTGATCAGTAATTACCTAAAAATAGGAGACCGAAATGTAGTGACGTGAAATTAATATCATTAACTTACAACTTTGCTGTAAGTTAAAACAGCTGTTACGCAGCTAATGGTTCCTACATGGCGTTTTGAAGAATAATCAAAAATTGTGTGTAAAAATGGAATGGTACTAATATGAGACTTTTGTTAGCGAATTTGCCTTCAAATTATTTTTTGTTTCAGGACACATGGTGAACTGTTGAGTAATTCTAGATATAAGAAAAAAATTCTGGAGCACAATGTCATTGTTACGAGTATGTTCAGATTTGAACCACCTCCGTGGTTCCTCCACACGTTTGGACTCACAGTCCGGAGGTCCCGCGTTCGATTACCAGTGGGGGTACCTATCGGTACTCAATTTTGTTGGAGTGTGGTGGAGTACTCAATAATAAATGTCCGCCTGGCTAGCTACCAACATGTTATCTAAATCTGCTGCCAAACAGCAGTTTAGGTTAGAAGTCTACTAACAAATAATTGAATTTTTATTCTAAACTAAAAGTATTTGAGAATAGCACGGGTGTTCTAGTGGTGTATAAGAAGCTAGCGCCGCATTGGATTTCCGCACTTTCCATCCAACGACCTTATCATCATCAACAGCCTATATACGTCCCCACTGCAGGGGCTCAGGCCTACTCCCATACAGAGTGTCTACATAACATAACCATCAAACTAAGGTATTGTAGAGTAGTTGCTCTACATGGTTCCGAACTTCTTGGATACGCGCACTGGCTGGCGGGACCCTATTTTAAATATAGAACACATCGCCGTGACGTATATTTAAAATTGATAAAACGAAGATGAGTTTTGAATGTCAAGCCGTGTAGCGCACACCGAATTATAAAGAAACGAATATATATATATAAATGAGTCCGCGGCCATTCAACGTGTCCATCCGTTACAGAGCTGGTAAAACTCTGTACCGTCACATTGTATATTATATTACTCCCAACCAAGTTAGTCCTTTTTCCTTGGCTGGAAACCCATACCTCTTGCGCCCTTTTCATTACAGTATATTTATTCTGATTCTCTTGCAAATAAATTAGTTTTTATAGAACCACTCCCATGATTAATTTCGTATTCGGTTGTCTGCGCTCTGTTTTAATTTGCAAATGTATTTCGCGTTAAAATAATTCAGTTTACATATGGTTATATGTTGGATTTATAACGTTACAATGAAAGTCATTAGCTAGTAAAATACCGTATTTGCATTGGGAACGTTCTGTTTTAATAAAAACCGGTCGAGTGCGAGTTGGACTCGTTTTTGCGATAAACCTTTTTCATCTACTCCTATCTGTTTCTTATACTATTAGTCCAGTCAATTTAGACATTCGAAGCTACATAAATTAAGTAACGCGCAAAGTACACCACCTCATAGGTGGCGTGGAAACGTGTGCATATTATGACGATTACAACTTTTCTCGTTAATTTCTCGTTTAATCGTTATATCTCAAAAACGGTGGCTCGTATGGAAAAAAATATAGATACATTTGTTGTAGATAATTTTATGATCTACAATTTTTGTCTGAGGTATTTTTATGATAAAACTTACCGTTTTGCTGAAAATCGCGAAAAACACATTTTTTTGACCTTTGACCCCGAATAAAAAAAATCCTTACAGGGGAATGATGGGGAACTTTCAATTTTTATTTTTCATTGTATTTGAAACAATCTTTCTGATTTTGAGCTTGGTGGGAATTTATGTAGCTTCACTCTTATTGTTTGGTCTAATTTGACCGGACTATATTATTTGGAACGATATAACAGTTCGGGAAAAAATCTGTTCTGTTACGATCGCTTGTGCAAACAGAAAGGAACATGAGTTTTGTTTTCGGATTTTTGAACCGCAATTTTTTTAAAGTGGTGCATATACGTAAATAAATAATTTAAATCTAGATTATTTACTTATTTTCTTTATAGATGCATGCAGGCTTCGCTTCTTCTTATATTTTGAAAATCTTTTGTTTTGTTTATTTGTTATGTATTTATTTGCTTTGCAACTACTCTGTTCTGTAATTATTATTATTTTAAATTTTAAGTTTTGTATGTAGTTGTGTATTATTTGCATTGTTTTATTTAGTAGGCGATGCCTCAGTTTAATTAGATAATACCCTTAGATTAGTCTGGCATTAGCCAAGGCCTAGATTAAAACTAGGGCTGCAACATACACTGTGATGGGTAAGTAATTTTCCAATTACTGTTCTCTTTTTATATACAAAATTACACTGGGAACTTGTATGACAACCTATTTAATTTTGTTCCGTTCAGTAGATCCATTCTTTAGAGAAATGCAGTGGGATTTTGTTAATGTTTTGTATCCGAATATTAGTGTTGTTCCGATAGGACTAAATAAAAACAAACACAAACTTCTTCAGCGAATAAATGTTTATTTAGAAGCATGAGCGGTTTCGGTAAAACAGCGTGAAATAAAATGTCGCATTGTTAAGTTTTACTTATTAATATTCTGTCTGTAAATGCGTTGAGAAATAGAAATGTAAAACTAATAAAAATTTACGAAAATAGAACACGTTTGTCATTATAACAATGGATCATAGATAGACATAGGAATTTCGTTACAATAGATAGCTATTGCTAACCGAAAACGCGTATTTTCCAATTAGGTTAACACCGTAATCACTGAGATTGCCTCTTTTATAGGTTTACCTCGACAACTAGCTAATTTAAAACGGTTTCCACGAAAAAGCGGTAACGATGGATTGGACTCATCGTTCTTCGAATACAAAACTAACTTGGCTTTTCCCGTGGCTCCACCTCCACGATATATATCTCAGATAATTTATATAAAAATTAAAGAAGTAAATAGCTTTTGCACGACAATAAAACAGAGTGGTCCCGGTTTTAGTCTAAGCTAATCCCTTGCGTTCATTGACCACTTATTTACTGTTTTAAAAGACTTTATTTTTATATCTGGATGTAGTTAACTCAATCGTTAACAACAAGTCGTTTTAACAATTAAATTACATCATGTATTTCGTTAAAAAACTGTTATTTTGTTAACATACAACATAGATCAACGCTTAAACACAATCTCACCATCAAGTGGTCGACAATTTACGTGTTATCACACCCCGGACATTGCTGAGAAGTGTCATGATATCGGTACTTCTACTACATCGAATAATAAAATTAGTAATGACTACTGTATTTTATGTTTATTTAATTAAACCGTGCGAACAATGAAATCAACGGTTGTTGTCGTTACCGAGTGATTGAATAGTAGCGTCTAGCGAATGAAGAAAAAAATAGCACTATTTTCAAAAGCATTTTGTTTTTCGTAAATATTAATAGCGTATATAAATATTTTGTTTCAGCTTAAATTAGTATTATTGTTAAATTAATAATAATCTAAATATTCCAATGGAATGGTGTTTCATAATTTAAGATTATAGCTCAATTGGTTTGCCTTTTAATCCCTTTGTCATCCCTTTAGAGGTGAAATTTATTTATATTGTTTTATGTGTGGAGGATCGCGAATCGGTGGGGGGCGGAGAGAACGTCCTTTCTGTACGGTAGTACTACATTATTTTGTGGCGTTGGTCTATACTCCAGATGCCCTATTCGTTGTAGTTTTCTGGGAAAATGGATAATGGTACCAACTGGTACCTATTATGGACGAACGTATTACGTAAGAAGGTTTTTATTTCCTAAATCTATGGTTTAATTTAAACCAACCATCACTAAGCGTACGGAGGGAGTTTTAGTGGATGGAATGCCGCATAACCCGGCTCTCTCTTAAACAATCGGGTATCATTAAAAAATAAGAAGTCAGAAAAAACCTCAAGTCGACTCCATCCACCTCCGCGGCCTAATGACTACACTTTTGGACTTACAATGTGAAGGTCTTGGGTTCGATTCCCATTGGGAATACGTATCGGTACTCGGCTCGGTAGGTGGCAGAGCGTTTCCTAATTCCGCCTGGCTAGCTACTACCATGTTACCTAAGTCTGCCGCCAAACATGTCATTGCAGTGGTGACCATGCTGAGCGCGGTCTCCGATAAGTGGTAAAGTTACATCGATTCCCGCGGGACATGGGAGCTTGTACCTATCGATCCGCATTGCGACCCTATGCTACCCTTAGTTTCGTTACCTCATTGCTGCTCGCGCGTCTCAAATATTCGAGGTAACAAAGATGTGTTTCGTCGTAGCGCAAAAAAAACAAGCTTGGATTGGTTCGAGCAATGTCTCGAAGAATAGATAAATGATGCGAAGTTTTTGAAAGTCGAAGCGAGCAGGCGTCCTGTAGTAGTCCGGGTAGTCGCTGGACGCATACGGCTCAGGACCTGTCAGTGTGACGTACGGATGGACTACCAGAACAAATCGATTTTTGCTGCGTGTTTTTGAGTGCCAAAACTAACCTTTTCGTGCTGGAGAGATAAAAAATATACCCATATTACGTAGAATCATCTGAGATATTCTTAGAAACGTCTGGTCTTATAGATTGCTATAATAATTGGTCTTAAATCTCAATTTGTCGAGAAGTTAATAATTAACAATGATCATAGTAATAATAATCATAGATAGTTATTGTAACGGAACCGAAACGTGGTCCTTTACTGTGGGCCGAACAAACAAGCTCAAAGTCACTCAGCGAGCAATGGAACGAGCTATGCTCGGAATTTATCTACGTGATAAGATCTGGAATGAGGAAATCCGTAGACGAACGAAGGTCACCGACATAGATCGACGAGTCAGTGAGCTGAAGTGGCAATGGGCAGGCCACATCGCTCGCAGAACCGATAACCGGTGGGGAGTAAAGGTTCTCGAGTGGCGACCACGTACCGGGAAACGTCTACCAGGCCGTCCCGATGGACCGACGACCTGGTTAGAGTCGCAGGGAGTCGCTGGATGCAGGTGGCTCGGGACCGGTCGATGTGGCGTACCATGAGGGAGGCCTATGTCCAGCAGTGGACGTTTTCCCAGCTGATAATGATGGTAACTCAGATAGAGCGTCCGTCCTTGAACAATCGAGATCTGTGTTCAAGCCTGGCTCGTAGCAATGAGTTCCAATTTGTTATTCTGAATTTATGTACGAATGATAAAAATCATTACCATTGGCTTTTAGGCGGATGAAAACATCGTGAGGAAACCTGCACACTCCTGAGAAGAAATACAAAGGTGTGTGTGAAGTCTACCAATCCGCACTGGGCCCGCGTGGTAGATAAGGCCAATACACTCACTGTAGGAGAGTAGGCTTAAGCCCCTGCAGTGGGGACATACACCTCTATAGGATATTAATGATGATGACGTAGAATCACCCTTCACAAGGAGCGCACTTAATTTTGATAGGATTAAAATTGAATAGGACTTATATATACTGTTATATTCTATTGTTCTATTGTTACAATAAACCAAGCAAGTTACGGAGTGTCTTTCATTGAATATTGACAGTACAATGCATTTATAAATAAACACTACACTGTAGACATGCGATTTACTCGTAGAACTGACTACATGGAGTCGGCCTATATCGGGCTGCGACCTAGATTTCGGGAGTTATGTAACGAAAATACTATCGAATAAGTATTTCCTGCGTTAAAATATTTAAAATGGTTTTACGGTCCTATATCGTATATCCCAATCACCATTCTATATATACAAGATCTGCTAGATGATAGAGCTAGATGTCTCGGGTTTTATTCCCAGTGGTTCCTATCGATACTTGATTTGATTGGTGGTAGGGCATTTTTTATTTCCGCATGACTACTGACTGAGCTACCCACATGTTACCGAAGTCTGCAAGCAAACAGTCATGTTAATAGCACTATTGTGTTCCGATATGATGGCAGAGCCAGCGAATAATTAGCTGTATGATCCCGCTGCCCATGCAATGACATCGTTAGAAATATGTAACAATTTAACAAAAATATTTACTACTATTTTTTTCTATTAGATTGTTAAATATTTCATATAGTTGTTATAAATTTACACATAACTAATAAACATATAAACATTCAGGAGTTGGGCAGAAACATCTACCGATATCTTACTGCGATCACCAATCCGCCGATCAAGCTTGGCGGTTGTGACAAATCTCTTCTAGATTATGAATAAACATAAAAACAAATGTATCAACTACTACTCTACGCAGTCGTGTACATACCAACATCAGCAAAACTAAGGACAGTTTCAATAAAATAATATTTGACTATTCCAAAAATTAACGCGATCAAAAAGAACTAGAAACCGCTTTCAACTGCTCTAAAAGTGTACAGCATTTATCCCCTAAAATCTTTACCCTTAGAAGTAGAATTATCATGTTTAGTTTTTTTTTCTCAAAAAGGGATTTATATGAAGTATGTTCTACCAAACAAACAAAGAATCTTCAAAATCGAGTCATAGTTGGCAGAGTTATCGCGTAACATACATACAAAAAGCAGCCAAGCGCGTGTCGGACCACGCGGAGTGTACAGTTACGTAGTTTAACTGGTTTCATAAAATGAAATTTGTAAGAAATTTTCATTTTCACCAATTCAATTACAATTCATAATTTGTTCGACCATTACTCAATAACCTGTAAAGCCAACTTAGTTGTGATAGTTTTCCTTTTAAGTTTAGTATATATACTACTACTGTGAACTTTCCCAGATCTTTAAAATCAACAATTTAGAAGGTTGAGGAGCGGGAGGAGGAAGCCTAACTTCGACAAAAATTATCACTGTTAAGCTTAAATGTTTTTAAAAGACCTATCTAACGATATCACACACAATGGGGTTCAAATAATAATAATCAATACAATGGAGGTTTAACAGAGTGGCCCTTACAAAAGAATTTAGAGCAAAGTTAAAATTGAAAGGTTCTTCCCATAAAATATTTTTTTGCTCGGTCTTGTTATAAGTAAGTATTGTGCAGAGTGCAGGCTGGATTGAAGCGTATATTTTACTAAATTCAGACTTCTGGATAAGCATGTTTCCACTACGGCCTTATACTCACTTACTTGAGGATAAATAATCTCGAAGCCTTCAAATTTTATGTAGTTTTGTTTAAATTTTAGTGAGTAAGTGAGTGTATATCGGTGGAGACTTGATTGGTCTATGCGTTATATTTATTTTGTATATGTATTTCTTATATTAACACTGTATGTGTCGTAGAAAATAAATAAATAATATTTTAAAAAACTGAAACCGACTTCAACTGCCCTAAAAATCTACAGCATTCATCTCCTAAAATGTTTAGATTAAAACCCTTACAGGTAGAATTATCTGGGTATTTATTTAGTTTTTGTTGATTTTCTCACAAAGATCTTTATCAATTTTAATTAAATTAATATGGGACCATCTCTGAAGTATGCTCTACCAAACAAAAAATACATCAAAATCGATTCAGAATTTACAAGAAAAAACATACAGTCCAAATGATAACTGCCTCTTTTTTGAAGTCGGTTGAAAAGTAGAAATTAATTGAATAAGCATGTCTACAAATATTTTTACAAGTAATTTCATCTACTAACATATCCGTAAAGAAGTAATGTTATAATACTCTAATTATTTCAGTTTAAAGTGCTGTAGAGCTGTTCAAGATCAATCATATACCTCAAATTAATGTACATACGTTTTACACTTGAACAAATACTTACTCTTCATTTAAAAAGTAAATCGGTGCGTCCTCAAAGATGGAAAGAAAACACACACTCACACATCAAAAGGATTTACACACAATAACACAAGATTTCACGCGATAAATTAGCGCAACCACCGTTTTTTTTACACAACACCCAAATTTCTGTTTAAATTAACACTTGATTCACTATTTTATTGAAACTAGATCGTGTTTAAATTATATAGAAATTTTGTAAGTGGGTTTTAATAAAGGAATTACTGGTTTTTGTAACAAAAGAATGGGAGGATGGGCTGCGTAGCACCCGCCCCCTACGACGGACCGCTACGAACTGACGTTGGAGGGAAACCATTTGCGCACGTAGCGGGTCTACGCGGCGTAGCGGTTTGCGCCTCATATTATGGTTTCGTTTCGAGTTGGGTTTTTTCAACACGCATTTATTACAAGTAGGTCGTTTTTCTTGCAATATTATTGTATCTTCGATATTTTGTTCATAGATGTACAATCCATACTAAAAATAATGGTCATCAATTCATTTGATATGTAAGAAACTAAATAATAACTTTAAAAATAAAAGACGCAAGTTTATAAAACTGATTATTGCCTGCTTCCAGGTAGCATGCGTCCTAATTTTTTAAGCATCATCATTAGCTGGAAATCGTTGACTTTTACATGCTAACTTAAGGTAAGCTCTACTATGGAATTACTGTTCTAATCAGTAAATATATTTGATATATCTCTGAGAGCTGATCTATCTGTAAAAAGAATACGAGAAGAACTTTTTTTACATTATCACATGGTCCAGAAAGAAATATATTACAATTCTCTTCCAGGCTTTCGCTCTGTTTTGATTTTGGTTTCGATACAAAGTGAGCTTCAACTCGGCCTTCATCTCATAATAATTAGTGACGTATTGTAGAGTCGCGCTTACACTCAAGCCTCGCGTTTGAGATGCGCTAGGTGTGATATAATAGTGCCTACCACGAACCAAACCGATTATCTCTAATTACTCTACTGGGTATTGAACCCCCAGATTACGAGCCAGTGTAGCTATTTGACTACGAAAGTGCTTTAAAGAAACACAAATAGAACGAATTTTTTTAATGAAAAAATATATACATTATTTATTTTTGAAATACTCTTTTATGTATCTCCCCACTATGATCATAGGACGTTTCTGCCATTCCAACATGGTCGCTTTACTTGGAGTTACCTGAAAGACGGGAAAAAAATTAGCACATCCTAAGAGAGAGAGAGAGAGAGAGAGAGAGTTGATTTTAATAATTCAGAGATAAATATATATCTAAGAAAAACATCAGTAAAATTGTATTACAATTCGTTAGGTTAGATATGTAGGTACACCGGTGGTTATAATAGTAAGGAAAACCACAACCTTACTGCGATGCCTCTTTATAAAATGAAAAATTCACCAACGGTTGTACTCTTAGCGACATTTGAGTTTTAATTTCAAATCCTTTGAATAGAGGCGGTGTGTGCCAGGCGGCACATTTCAAAGGCGAACGGGGAATATCACACTAAATGAACGGGCTTTAGATTGTCTCTCTGTAACGATACATGGAACTTCAATATTTTACTTATAAGGAGCTACACAATATTAAAATAACGTTAATTTAAAAATCTATGTAAATGAAAGAGACTATAGGTAAACCGTTATAAAGAGTCCTTGCCCGGGCCAGAGAAGGAGAGAAAGAGAGGGAGGGATCGAGAGGAGCGGTCGGCAGGCGCACATAGTGTCCTGCCGCCCGCTCCTCTCTCGATCCCCTTTGTTGCTATACCCCCGCGCCCCTGTACCGCGCGGGCGAGGAATCATTTAAGAGGTCGGTTTATACTGTCTATAAAGACATGTAAAGACTAATGGAAACATCGTATGGAAATAAATCATCATTCTCATCAGCCGGGAAGCATCCACTGCTGAATATAAGTCTCCTTCCTAGCCACTTGCCTCTAGTCGTCAGTCCATCTAGTAAGGGGACGGCCCGGTACGCGTTTCTAGGTATGCGATCGCCACTCGAAAACTTTTGCTCCCCATTGGCTATCCATTCTTCGAGCGATATAACCTGCCTGCAATGAGCATTGTCACTTCAGCTCACTGACTCATCGAGCTACATATGTCGCTGACCCTTATTCGTCTGCGGATGTCCTTATTACAGATTTTATCACGTGGAAATTCCGAATATAGTTCGCTGCATTGCTCGCTGAGTAACTTTGAGCTTATTTTTCTTTCACGTCTTCTCGTCGTGAGTGGGCGGGGCGTCAAAAAATGTTTATCAAGATTTTTTGACGATGACAAGTGGCGATAAGGCAAGCCCAGAAGCTTAGTTATTGAGATGCTGGCTCTACTACCTTTCGTGCCGTAATACAACAGTGCTATTAACACTTATTTTTAGCGCCAGAGTTACGTAACATGGAAATTGTAGCTAGCTAGGCGGACAAAATGCCACTAAGTCACGGCAGGTGTTAAATTTCTATTTTTTTCAGGTGATGATGAAGAAAATTCTTAGTTTTTCTTTCCTCACCTGGTCCCCTTCCAGTCTGTTAATGAGCGTAACGCACACGTCCCCCGCGCGCACCCCTGCCTCCCATGACATGGCCGCGAAGGCCGTCGCTTCCATCTCGATGTTCTTGACGCCGAGATCGGACAGACGCTGCAGGAAGGCCAGCTTGTCCGGTTCCGTGAAGTCGCAGAACGGTCCGTCAAGGCGGGCTTGGCCTGGGTGGCAAAACGAACTCTTTATCAGCTACGTAAGTTCACTATTGGACACGAGAGTAGCTCATAGATCTGCTCATCGAATAAGCTTTCCACGTGGCGATAGGGAGAACAATTGGGCTTACGCCAACCAACCAACCACCGCATGTCACAGTCCGGACACTGCAAACAAATAACGTGATATCCTTAGAATTCTTTATCAGTTTTCCACAACTCTACGTTAGATGCGGCTATTTTGCGTGATAGCGTGGTGTGCTTTATTCACGCCACCCCAGCTCCAGCAGAAAGCCCAACAACTTATTTGTGTTGTTGAAGGCCTCTGGGAGCGACCTCGGTGTTCCGAAGTACTTTGCCCGCAGTGTTGGTACTCCTCCGCACTCCAGCAGGACGTGAGCAGCTGTCTCCTCAGCCCCCATGCATGCTCTGCACAGGGGGCTGTCAGTGATACCTAGAGTGGAATGTCATGATATCCTTTTTTATACAAGCCCTTTTAGGACACCCGAGTAAGACACGGGGTGATCATATTCTAAAGCCTAAACCGCACGGCAAAGCATAAACTCTGATAGAGCACGAGTGGACGACAAATAGTGACATCAATTGGAGGAAATTTGTTGTTAACGGATTTTTTCAGAATGGTTGCATACAAATTACTTTTCAAATGGAATAGCTGACTTTAAAAAGCAATTTCCTAAAAAAATAGGTTCCTAGATGGCGTTTGAAAAATAACAAAAAACGGGTTTAAAAATTAATTAAGATTGTGATTCACTATAAAGTCTTCAAATGATAAACATTTACCGACATTATAATCTGATGTCCTACTTATAGATAATTAATGCACAAAGCCAGATGTTCTATTTTATAGAGAATGCTAACACATTTATCGTGTGAATAACCTTAAATTACCTCTATAAAAGTCGTCAGCGGCCATTGTGCCTCCGACGTGTGTTTCAAACCCATCAGTATCACATGTCAACGAGCTCAGTTCTTGGCAGAGGCGACGGTCGAACTGGGTCGGGATCTGACGAACTTTGCCGAGGATGGGCTGACAACAAATAATATACAGTTCGTTAACCGCCTCCGTGGCCAAATGGCTACACGCTGGGACATACAATTCAGAGGGTCTCGGCATCGATTCCCAGTGGAGGTAACTATCGATACCCGGTTCAGTTGGTGGTAGGGCATTTTCTATATCCACTTGGCTAGACACCAACATGTTATATGCCCCCAATAGCCCTGTTGTTTTTCGGTACAAAAGGTAGCTGAGACAGTCATCATCATCAGCCGGGAAACGTCCACTGTTGGACATAGGCCTCCTTCATGGTACGCCACATCGACCGGTCCCGAGCTACCTGTATCCAGCGACTCCCTGCGACTCTAACCAGGTCGTCGGTCCATCTAGTAGGGGGACGGCCTGGTACGTGGTCGCCACTCGAGAACCTCTACTCCATCTGAGACAGTGCCTCATTATTATTATTATTTATTTATTTAATACAATATTAGCATTACAGTGTAAACCAAGTCATTAATGTTTATACTAAACAGTACCGAGGTTTATATTGAGGCTTCTGGATGTCCACACTTACCATCCAACGGCCTTATCGTTACTTACTATCAGGTGAGATGAAGGCTAATTATAAAACCCATTATACATTCAAACAAAAGCGTTCAAAAAGAACTGGAAACCGATTTATGCCCTAAAAGTCAATCAAGATTTATATCGTTTTCTCATGGATGCCGTTGTCAGAACTGGACCAAATTATTAGGACCACACGGAAAGCACCACCTATCAAATAAATAAAAAATCATCCAAATCGGTTCACCCAGTCAAAAGTTATGAGGTAACAAACATAATAAAAAAACATACCCGTCGAATTGATAACCTCATCCTTTTTTGAAGTTGGTTAAAAAACTGTAAACAAACAAAAGGAACACCACCACATAGGCCTTTGACGATACTCGTGTTACTGATTGATTTACGTCTGCGTTCGAAATTGAAAAATATACGAGTGGAGAGCAAATGTACCACATACTTACAATATCGTAAGATTTCTGTAGAGTCCCATTCATCCCCCACGAGGATATGACCACGGACCCTGGTGGTATCTTCAGCCCCCCACTGGTACCTATCCTGAAGAATATGGGGTTTTTAGCCTTGGAGTAGTGCATCAACTTGATGATTTCTTGAAGAAGGATTGTCATCGATGGTATTCCTATACCGTGCTGTAATGGAAGGTTGCGATTAAACAAGGCAGAATAGCCAACATGGCCACTTCTCCACATTAGCTTGACCCCCGCATTCATCAACTGTATGCGCCTTTGATCTTACGCGAGGAATGTTGTCCTCAAAGTCAAATTCTCCACTATCATTAAAAATAAAATAAATAATTAAATGGCGCGAAATGTGTACTACAACTTAAAGTTACAGAAAAGATATGATAATATTTCACAGGCACACAAATTAATAAAACAAAATGTTTTAATTTAATATTTCAAAGACACGCGCGTTGATGTCTTTCAAGTTGTCCCTTTCTGATACACTGACATGTACGTACATTGTCTTTGTCGCAGCTTACCTCGCCTCCCACCGTAAAACGGTGAGTTATGTTTTTATCAAAAACAGGTTCCACGCTCTCTCCGCCCATACTCCTTGCTTTTGTATCAGCTATTCATATCACGAAAGCAGTTTAGTGGAAGAAAAACATAACACAAACTTCGCGGAGTTTCGCAGCCATTTTGTTTTCGTATCAAACGGAACATTTCAGATGTGAATTAATACCAAGCTATGTATCAAAAACCTTATTGCGATCAACAATCCTGGCGCTAAGCGTGGTGGTCCTGGCAATCGGCTCATGGAGAGTTTGACGTAGTGATCTATGCGGCTGATCCATGTCCAAAAGTGGACAAAGGAAATGAACGCAGCTATCAAGGTGGCGCGTTGCTCTAACTTTAGTGCACGCATAAGTAGGTCACCTGACGATGTTTATTCTCTCTCTCACTCTCTCTTCTCCCGCAGTAAGTTTATTTCAAGTATAAGTGTATGTATTCATTTAAAACATGCATACTGCAGCGAAAGTTTGAAATTTCCTTCCAGTTCCCATATCCCAGAAAAGTTTAAAATGAGAATTTCCAAGTTGAGATGAACAGGGAGCTTCTGCTCTAGACTAGGCGAACACTCAGACTTATTTGTCTTATACAATTTAGTTCAGATCCCTTATGAGAGCGATAATTCGAACGAACCAATCTAAGAAAAAATTATGTCATACTTAATTATTACAAATGTTGAACACAATATTTTGTATTTCGATTTAAGTGTCCCCTTCCGAATTCCGGATGACTTTACATTTTCTAGCAATGAACATTGTATGCAAATTCGCTCGTAGACCAATCGAAGTGTCCCTTGACTTATCAGCGCGTGTCTCTCCGCTGATGAAGATAGGCCTCTCCCAAAGTGCGCCATTCCTTCCGATCCTCATCCGTCCTCATCCACTCGCTTCCTTATATTCCTTCTTCTTCTTCTTATATTCTTCCTTCCATATCTTAAAGTCGTCATTTTTCTATTTTTAATACTTTGAACGTTCGTCTACGACCTGGCATGTAGCATGATGGAATTTCGTTCCGTGCACTGACATTCATTTGGTTTAAGATCCATGTCGGTAATTGAATGCTGATAAAAATCTAAAGTATATCCCATATACAATTATAGTATATGCAAAAAGCGTCGTTGGCGCAATGGATAAGGCGTGGACTCTCAATCTGAGGGTTCTGGGTTCGAATCCAGCTGTGTACCTATAAGTTATTTTTCAATTCAAGTATATTGTCCGATTGCTTAACGGTGCAGGAAAACATCGTGAGGAAACCTGCATGTCTTGAACAGGCATGTGAAGTCCGCCGATCCGCACTGGGCCCGCGTGGTGGACTATAGCCTATATACAATCTCTGTAGGAGAGTAGGCCTGAGTAGGCATGTTAATGCTTAAAAAATCCTAAACTAAGGAATAAAAATCACTTACGCTCACAGAGAGTACGGGACGCACTTTAAACATGGCATATCTATGAGAATGTTTGGTCAAATTCACCAACTTCTCCCGAGGCAGGTCTAGAATTTCTTGAATGTATGCAGCGAACTCACGCATTCTATATTTTGTTCCACCCATGCATACAAACTGTAAATAAATAAATTTTATAGAGTCACAAACCATTTTAATAAAATTTTAAATGAGCAAAGAGTACCTTTACATATAAAAGTTAAATAAAACCGGTTACTGCGAGTATAGAATCTTTTTCGTGGTAAGTAATGAAACTGGCTGCTTTATTTGAAAATGGAACCCGCAGCTGTTTGCTCGAGAAAAAATAAAGAAGATAATAGCTTTCACGAATATTTATGATCTGCCAGCCAGTGTGTTTCATAGTAAGGAAGGAAGTCGAAAGTCCTTGAATTTTTATGTAATCAAGTAACATAAGTAAAAGCGCCTGGTTAATCAAGCTTTGATCGTAGCTAATATTAACTTGTTTATACCGTTAGTCTATAGCAGGGTTTCCCAACTTAGGGTGCGCGAATAGATCCAAAGAGGTACAACAGATTAGGCGGAGTACTCAACGGGGATTAATTATTTTATCAAGTGCTTTGTGTCAGGTAAAAGCCCCTAGTTGTCTGACGTTGAAAATATATAAAATAGGCATTAAAACTATAGGTATTTAGTATGAATTTTCTCACAAGTATTTATTATGTATCGGTAGCGTTTAAGTAGAACAGGTCACATATAAATATATATTTTTAAATATGTACTAGCTTCTGCCCGCAGCTTCGCCCGTGTGGACTTTAAAATGTAATCCGTGGGAACTACAAGTTCGATCAGGATAAAATTTCGCATATGTTAAGCTAGTAAGAACATTCCAGAGATACTCGTACCTTCACGTCTCCAAACATCGCTGGCAGGTCATAGTTGTGTGTGTCCAGGCCTAAGTGGTAGAGCACGTCTACCTTCAGCTTCAGTATGTTCTCATTTGGCAGCCGGAGTGTACCGTCTGCGTTCCTGAAATATTATATTAGAAACAGGAATAAGAAAGCTCTCGTACTTATACATTCTATTTTATTTTAAAATATAAAATATTTTATGAGCCGAATCGAACCGAAATATGTTCAATAATGAATCACAAATTTTATTTTTACACATATTTTTTGTTATTGTTCAAAACGCCATCTAAGGGTCATTACCTGCGTAACAGCTATTGTAGCTGACAATAAAGATGCAATTCAATAATTAAGTTGTACGTAATTGATATGTATTCCTATTTTAGGTATTTACGTATCAAAGCCAGATATTCTATTTCAAAAGATTAAGGCAAAAGAATTTTTGTATAGAGGCATTCTGAGCGTACAGCCGAATGGTTAAAATTTAAAACTCTAAAACCGCAGGACCATAAATAAAGGCATAAATTACTTACCTTTGATACTTCTTGCTATCCTTGTTGTTCCAACGAGTCCTGCAGTTGTCATAGTGTATCTCCCATCCCGTTCTGTGTGGGAGTATGACGTCACAGTCGCACATGCAATGCGCCTGCGACCCACTGTGAACACCTCCTTATTACATCTATACATATAAAATCGTGGGAGTAATGTAACTTAAAGATAGTCAAAAGTCAATCAAGGTGATTTGAAATGACAAACGGAATTATGTTAAACCATTTTAAAATTATTGTTTGTCTGAACGGGTAGTACCCTTAAATCACTTTATAAAAATGGAAACATTATGGGTAAATATATATACAACATTAACGGGATCCCTCTGCAATTTTTTCCATACTAAATTTCTGTTGCTAGATAGAATAAAATAGAATAGCTTACTTTAATAAGTAATTACCTAAAAATATGAAATGAAATTATAGTGTAGCGAAATAAATATCATTAATTTACATATTTATTCCTAGCTACAATAGCCGTTACGTAGCTAATGTTCCCTAGATGGCGCTTTGAACAAGAATAATAAAAAGTGTGTAAAAATGAAAACTGTGATTTACTGTGAAGTTGCATGTTAATGATACTCATTTCGCGACATCACAATCCGATGTCCTGTTTTAAGATAATAACTTCACAAAGCCAGCTATTATATTTTAATAGATTATGGCAACATAAATTTAGTATGAAGCTGTGATGAAACGGGATACTGATAAAGTAGTTTCATTGTAATCTGGCCCATCCAGTCAGATGATATGTGATTTTTGGTTTTCAAAGCACGAGTTTTGTTTGCTTGTTTATAATTGTTTTATTAAATTATGGAAATAAATCAAATGTTTGCGTAAACAAAAGTTAAATAAACAAACAAAAAAACAAAAGTTATTATTATAATAAATATAGTTTTAAAAAAACACGCTTATAAAGCACTTCGAACTAAATAGTTAAAAATAATTCTTGTGAAAAAAAGCGTCGGGCGCTTTGTTCCATATTTTTCTTACATCGAGGCTGTGTGAGGAAATTATTTAATCCTAGCGATCCTAATCAGGATAATGAGATAAACTTATGAAATTATTATACTGTCGCTAATTCTTGATAAGTGTACAAAGTGTGAATTAAATCTGTCCGTTTAAAGTGGGTCAAAATCGAGTCCAAAGGAGTCGATTACATACAAACAAACATACAGGTGAAGCTAATAAAAGCGTGTTAAAAATATATTGATTCTAACTCACTTCAACCCGCCATTTTCTATCCTGTTAGAACACATCTCCACACACAGATACAGGGGACACTGAACATGGACAGGATATAAATTGGTCATTGTGTATGCGCTAATATCAACATCTGGGTCAAATATTGATAAACATGAATATTAAAGTGTGTGTCGTGACTTCAATCAGAGGTTCCGTAGATACATATTCTTGGAGTTGACTCTGATATTAAACGGAATGGTCAAAACTGAATTCAAAAAAGGAACAGGCTATCAATTCGACTGCATCTAGGTTACGCGATCATTTGGAATTTTGATGATTCTTTTTTGTTTGATACATACTTCAGAGGTGGGTCCATATTGTAACTTGAGCAAATCAACAAAACAAAAATATATACCCAGATAATTCCACCTGTTAGGGGACATCCCCATTTTAGGGGATGAATGCTATAGACTTTTAGTGTAGTTGAAGTCGGTTTTTAATTATTATTTAACGCGTTACTTTTAAGTCTTTATTTGTCGTAAGCTACATGATTATTTGGTTCATCATCATCATCAGCCGGGAAACGTCCACTGCTGGACATAGGCCTCCCTCATGGTACGCCACATCGACCGGTCCCGAGCCACCTGTATGACTCCCCGCGACTCTAACCAGGTCGTCGGTCCATCTAGTAGGGGGACGGCCTGGTAGACGTTTCCCGGTACGTGGTCGCCTTTACTCCCCACCGGTTATCGGTTCTTCGAGCGATGTGGCCTGCCCATTGCCACTTCAGCTCACTGACTCGTCGAGCTATGTCGGTGAGGTGAGGTATGAGTATATATTATTTGGTTACCTAAATGAAAATACATTTTATTCTGAGAATGACTATTTTAATGCAAAAAATTGGCATATAATGTAAAGTAATTTTTTTGACATTCCTTTATTTAATTTAATTGTAATTAATTTATGTTTGACCTGAAAAAACAAAAAGTTTTCAACGTCAAATATTTCTAAAAACTACCTACTTCATTCGATCAAATACATTTTGAATTGAGATAATTGAGCCAAGGGTTCACAAGAGCTTGCCTAAGGAACCCTGCTAGGAAGTTCATATGGGTCATTACGGCCATGTTATTACAGATAATGACGCCCGAGATAAAAAGCAACTAGTATAGATAAATACAAATTGTTTAATTAATGTAATAATCCTAAGCGTTTATATGAGACGCATTTTATTATTAAATGTTGGTAGTGAAGTCAGTGTAGTAGATAACTACTATTTACAACTGCCGTGTAGTCTCGGATTTAGAATAGAACCAACCCATAATATCCTGTATATCAAAAGGCGACTAAGGGAATGATTATTCAGAAGACACGGATTTTTAAGAATATACGGATTCCACGTCGTCTAATAATGCGTGACGTCAACAAAAAATACACAGACACGTATAGCTGACAACATGCGCTGCATATTTACGGCCGAGTGTCTGAACTACGGTTTACTTTTGTTGTGTGTACTTTGTGTATAACAAACGAAAGTGTCTGACCTAGTTGCTTTCGCATTTAATGGAACACTGCCTTGATAAATAGCATTTTAGTGCGCTCACCAATTCGCCTGTCAAGTGTGATGATTAAAGTAAAAACTCATGGAAATTCAGATAAATACTCTATGAGGGCTCATGTCCAACAGTGGACTTACGGTGACTTATTCAGATAGAAAGGAACTTTTTTTAAATTGTAGCTGCGAGACGTCCAACGCTTGACCACAATTGTGGTCGACGATGTTACGCGTTGGCCTAGAAAGTTCCAATTTGCTATTCGTTTGAAGACTTCCAAACTACTTCACTTCAGGGAATACGGAAGTCCATATTTTAATGATGTTAATTAATCCATAGACGATTCACTAAATAGTTTCATTGAATTGCTTGTGTCCTCCTTTGCAAAGATTCAAAAATCGAACGCAGCCATCGAGAAATAGTGACAAAATAACAAACAGTTGAAAAACTTTTCTAAATCCTGTCACTTTTTATATATTCCCTTGTTGAGATGTTTTTATAAAAATCCTTCACTTATTTAGATTAGGTTTTAGTTTTATTTTAGCTTTTTTATGCAATATATTTAATAAGCATTGATTCGGAGGACAATTCGAAGTTTAAATTATGCCAGAGTAAGTGGTTTTTCATTCCTCCGTTTTATTTTCTGATCGTTTTAAAGAAGCGAGGCCGAACAGTTTCGTAACTCGTAGTTTTATATGGTAGATACTAAAGATTAAAATGTACCTCTACGTACATACACGATACATAAAATGCTTACAAAAATGATGATTTTGCGAAATCTCAAGGCTTTTTATATTCAGTATGAGTCAACTAAGTCATTCAATTGAAATACTGCATTAATTAAGTAGTTGTTTACACAATTTCATTGAAACTGGTTTATTCCTATTATAGCCATTTAAATATAGTAACGGAGAGACAAATTAGTTGTGTGGCCGCAACTTATGTCATGCGGGAGTCGTGAAAGAAAATATTGAAGAGATGGTCAACATTCAACATCTTGGAAAGCTCTACATGTCTATGAGCACGGCCCATGTCCTACAGTGGACTTATGCAGACGATTCTAATGACTAGAATGATTCTTGATTATTTGTAACACTTCATTGAGTTTGTTAATACCTACTCCAAATACAATCAAACTGAAATAAACGACAAGCACTCTCGGGTTTATATGACAATGAATTTCTGAAAACGTTCTACTTTATTGTGATAGAATGAAGCTCATGAAATGGTTGCAATAAATAAAATGGGGCGATTTTTGTCATCCATATTGAGTGACTATTACTCTTTAATCATGGATATTAATAATAATTTGGCACATTGATCACTGGACGAGAGATTTCACCCGATTTGAATGACATTTTACGCATTTGCCATTTAATTTTTAATCATTCACACATTGATCATGTGATTGAATGACATTTCACTCATTGGTCGTGAAATTGAATGTTATGTAACATATTTATCATTGAATTGAACGGTTAGTCCGTCCATTGCTCCTAAATCATTTCCCCCAGGCGTAATTTGTATCCATTTATTGCTATTATCTTTTTAAAACATGGCTTATAACTACAGTTAAACAGAATGGTTAAATAATGTTGGAGAAATAGGCGGACTAACCGGAATTGAATGGCGTTACACAAATTGATAATGGAATTGAATGAGTCTTCACTCATTGATCATTTAATTGAAGTACTTGTCACACATTGATCTTGGAATTGAATGTCATTACAGGTGCCCACCTTGCCCGGCGGCGGCGGGCTATGCCCCGTCCGCGGGTATCAAGTCGATGAACATGGGAGGAGACGGCAACCAGGACCCTTGTAGCTGCAGATCCTGCTGCTGTGGACAGAAGCCTGTCATTAAGCCAGTCAGTTGTGATCCTTAAAAGCACTATGAGAGCACCATAGACCGTAGCTATAATTTGATCTGAAAGTTTTAAAATATATGATATTATATATAGTAATATGTATTCGTGTCCGGCGGGAATCAGGGCTTCACTGAAAATCAGTGCTGCGCTTCATCCACCCCCGGTTGAAGTGCAGCTTATGCTGAGTGAAGTCCTTTTCGGCGCTCACTGCGCGACACGGGCAGCGGCAAACTCGACACATTTTTACTATTTATTTATTGAATTTTTGTGTATTTTGTTTTTGTTTATTGTTGTTGTATATTAATGTATTTTGTTTGTATATTTTTGTTTATCTAAATTACTTGTTCTGTTATTATCGTTTTAATTAGTTTATTTTTCCTATATAATATTTTTCTGTGTGTTTGTTGTTGTGTGTGTCGTGTTGTGAAAATGTCGAACAAATATCTGTCTATGTCTATGTCTAAAATACTACCTATAAGTAGCAGAGCCAACGCCAGTAAGATGAAGGCCAAATTCAAACCCGTACAGAAAAATAACAGAACTATCAGTTTCGTCACAAATCTTTTCAAAAATGGTTGGTAATTATGTTAAAGCCCCTTCTCCCCTTTCAGTCACGTCATTATTGGTTATAAGGTCTACTATCTAAAATGTAATTAACTAGAATTTCAATCACTGTAATTTCAATCACTAAAGTCCATCACTATAAATTGAATCACTATAAATTCAATCACTATAAATATCACTATAATTATTTTTTGAATTACTATAATTTTAATGACTAGTTTCGTTTAGAATTCTCAACATTCGTTGTCAGTGCTACAAGCAGCCCAGGATCCCCCAATCGTACGCTCCCACACGCTGCTACATGAAGCCGACGACACCTCTCGAAGGGAACACAACCTACAAGATGTCGTACCTGCCCAACTGTAACATCAAGAACCTCCGCATGGAGGTCATGAAGCCATCATCCAACCTCGTGTTCAGCCAGCAGCCGATGGAGGGTCACACCGTCCAGAAGGTATACATCAGCAGCAGCCGGTAAACGTCCACTGCTGGACATAGGCCTCCTCCATGCTACAATGACTTGTCCTGAGCCGCTGGCATCCATCGACCCCGAGGAAATACGTAGACGAACTACAGTCACCGACATATCTCGACGAGTCAGTGAGCTGAAGTCATGGATGCAAGTGGTATACCATGAAGGAGGCCTATGTCCAGCAGTGGACGTTTCCCGGTTTATGATGATGACGACTTAAATAACTTTAAAGTTCTTAATTGATGAGTGCTGCAATTTGACTCAAATATAAACAGTACTTTGTTAATTTTATTTATCTTTCGATATCTTTACCAAAATCTCTCATCCTCAGCTGTCGTACCTGCCCAACCCGGTGTGTCAGACTCAGCCGATCAGGCCGTGCCACCACGACATGTGGGGACAGGGACCCATGCAGAGCATCACCACACAGCGACACGACTATGTGCCCAAACCCTGCATCATGAGGGAGAACTTCAAACCACCTCACAAGATACATAACGTAGAAACGCCATTTGAAAGTCAGTTTCACTCAGAATATTACTTCCATGCTAATTTCGCTTACCATAATCTTTGAAAATAGAATAGCTGTCTTTGATAAGTAGTATCTACATATAGGACATCGGATTATAATGTCAGATCTTAGATCGCAAGCCGAACTATCCTTTAGCGGATCTGCCATAAACACCACGCTTGACAGGCGAATTTTTGATCGCAGTTAGATGTTGTTTTTCTTGTTAGTCACTATCTACGATAACCGCGGGATGGCAAGAGGTGGTCCTGTCTAAATCCGGGACGAAACAGCTCTCTAAAGTAAATTATCGAAATTGATACAAGGGTATCTGTTACCCAAAATCTACGTAAAAGTTCCTCACAAGTCACCCCAAAGTTTATTCAAAGGCTACCCAAGGGTTATTAAGTTGCCCAAAAGTTTCCCAAAAGTCCTCAAAAAGATGCAAACGTATTTGTTCGTAGACCGCACGATCAACCGTATGTCGTACATCCCGCCGGACCGGCAGGAGCCGGTGAAATCGTTCGCACCGGAGCGATGCTACGAGCGACCCGTCGCCAAGATGGACACCGCAACCACGCACAAGATGAGCTATCTACCCAATGACGTTAGTTAATAGTCATGTGCAGTTGGACTCGTACGACAGCGCTTTATGACCACGACAGGGACTTACGACCACGACAGGTACGAATACGACAAGGACTCACGCCCTCGACAAGGACATACGACCACGACAGGTACAATGACATACGACCACGACAGGTACGACTACGACAAGGACCCACGATCTTAACAAGGACATACGACCTCTACAATCACCAACGAATATGGCGGGGAAATAACACTACTAGAAAGCCACGATCGATAACAAGAAATACATAACCACAACGACAGTCTTTCGGTTGGTTTGCATGTATCGATGCCGTAAGGATTCAGACGCAATTTATTTACCCGGCGGTATCTACAACCTACACTAATTATGCTCAATTATTACTTATTCTGTGTTTAAAACACTTGCAGATAAATCAGCCTACGGATTTATTTACATAGTTCTTTTTCAATAGAAATTACCTAATTCAAAAGTTTGCCGATCATACATTCTGCGAACTGAACAGTCTATAATTTGTAGACGTATAATTAAGCTTCAAATTGCATATTTTGCTAATGTTGTATTTATTGATCATTATTCTGATAGAACGTTTTGCGCACTTGATATAATTAATACAATTGCTTTATTTTAAGTCTTTGAGTAAATTATACGTATCGCACATTTTGCATTATGATTAATTCTGTCGTGAAACATTCTGCGTATTAAGAATTTACGCGCATTAATCATTCTGTGCATTAAACATTCCACGTATTAAACGTTTTACGTACGAGTATTAAACATTGCGCACAAACACAAATAAAACATTCTGCGCATTGAAACATTTGGCGTATTAAAATTTTGCGCATTACGCGGATTTAACGTTCTACATTTTGAGCATGATGAGTGTAGAAGTTGCAACCGGGTCATATTGCGTCTAGAAATGAAATTACAACAGTCTAACACTTTCTATAAAATTCTAAAAACTCAACTACTAACACTAACATAACATTTAGCCTTCTCTTGCATTGTTCTCTTTTGAAAATTTAATGTTAAAAATTTTAACGTAAAAATCTACGATTTATTGTTTTTTCTCAAAATATAAACGGGACCATGACATGTAATTAATAATAAAAATAAAGAATACACATACATATTATGTTGTATTTCATTTGATTCGATTAATAGTTTTTTGGCTATTAAATTTGCTACACGAAAATAGACAGCAAAATGTAAACCGCCAATGAAAGAGAAAAAAATATTCTTCAATTTGTTACTAAAATATACCAGAAAACAAAAGTAAAGCAAATCCTAAATTCAGCTATACATCTACAGCTGAAAAAAAAATCCGTTACATAAAGAAACATTTCCAGAAATTCATCATATTCAAACTAAAATAAAAACACAATATAGAGGTGGCACATAAGACATACATATATATTTGTTAGGTGGTATTGAACATAAAGATACCGATTTTTAAGTCGTGAATGGTCTTGATTGGGATATATAAAAACTATTCGAAATTCGAACGCCACTGTCCCTGATGTCTCAGAATGACTTGATTTTTCATATAGGGATAATTGAAGGGCTACTTTGTATCCCAATCAAGCTAGTAGTTTCCGTAATTTCTGAAGTTCACACGGCAAATCGCCAGTAATATGAATATACTCTTATTGGGGATTGGAACAACCATAGTAATACAAGCTAAAAACTTGAAAAGGATTGGGACTTGGTATATTTTTTTTCAGATAAGACCTAAGGAGCCCTTGCCTTGGGTCTGCAAGGGACAGTACGTGATGCCGTGTCAAAAGCTAGAAACTAACACAGTCTACAAAATGAGGTAAAGCTTTCATCTGTTCTTCATGACGGTCCCGGTATGCGCTTTAATTCGCTACTTACGCTAAATACGAGGGGCATACCGAAAAGATCGGTAATCGAGTACTTTCGATTTAATTAGATTAAAAACTCTTTTTGATGAATAAACACTGGTTAGTTGAAAATCGAATACAATTGACAGAATTAAAAAAAATTTTTTTTTAAAGAACAATATCAGTTTGAAATTGATAGGTCGATAAAAAAATGGAGCTTACAAGAGAAAGTTTCCGTGCCATAATTTTTTACAACTTTCGACGAGGATTATCTCAGGGACAATGTCTCGCTGAGCTTATATCTATATTCAAGAGTGAAGCGCCTAGCCAGACGACAATATATCGCTGGTATTCTGAATTCCGGCGTGGACGTGCTTCTCTTGGCACCGTACCTTCCACAGGCCGGCCAAAAATAGCGGTTACACCAGAAAATGTCGCTGTTGTGCGCCGAATGATACAGGATGACCGACATATTACATATGAGCAGATTCGGGCTACTTTAGGGATAGGTATGACTGCGATACAAACTGTTTTACATGGTGAACTGGGAGTGAGAAAGCTAGTTTCCCGCTGGGTGCCCCATAATTTGTCCGAAGAGCAAAAGGCGGCTCGTGTCAATTGGTGCCGGTCTACTCTGCAACGCTTCAACGGAGGAAAGTCAAAAGCAGTTTATAACATTGTCTCTGGTGATGAATCATGGATCTATTCATATGAGCCAGAAAGAAAGCATCAGTCGGCTGTCTGGGTCTTCGCAGGTGAGATCAAGCCAACAAAAGTTGTCCGCTCTCGCAGCGTATCGAAGAAAATGGTCGCTTCGTTTGTCGCGAAAACAGGACATGTAGTCACAGTTCCCTTAGAGGAACGGAGAACGGTTACCGCTGATTGGTATACAACGGTTTGTTTGCCACAGATGATATCCGAACTCCGTAGAGGTAACCCGAAACGACGCATAATCCTCCATCACGATAATGCGAGCTCTCACACCGCTCAGAAAACAAGCGAGTTTTTGAAGCAGGAAAACGTTGAATTAATGGATCATCCTCCATACAGCCCTGATCTGAGTCCCAATGATTACTTTACATTCCCTAGAATCAAAGATTTATTGCGTGGTCAGCGGTTTCAAGGTCCAGAAGAAGCAGTGGAAGCATACAAATCGACGATTTTGACCATGTCAACTTCGGACTGGAATTGCTGCTATAATAATTGGTTCGAACGAATGCAAAAGTGCATTAACTGCAACGGAGAATACTTCGAAAAGCAATAAAAATAAATTTAGTTATTTCCTGTATGTATTGTTTTATATTCCCGATCATTTCGGTATGCCCCTCGTAGAGACACAACAACGATAATTTATTTAGATTAAGGTTCATCATCATTAGCCTGGAAAACTCCACAGCTGAACATAGACACAGAATTGATTAATGAGGCACTGTGATTGAGTCTCTGTTATTTTTTCACTAGCAACCCGCCTTTGCTCCGCACAGGTGCAATATAAAATGTAATATAACTCTTCTTCTAGGCGGCGTAGCAAAATAAACATGTACCAGATTTTGAGTTAGACCTTCAATTGACCGTTAGCAATACATCTGTAAAAATCTCATCTAATTTCGTGCAGTAGTTTCTGCGTGATGCGCGTAGAAACATACCAAAATGGTAATGATAAATGGTTTCGTATTTTATTGCTCTTATCGCCTCATTCATTTTTCTTAAATGTGTCCTGTGTACAGACAATGGACATTTAGACAGGCAAACTTTGAAAACATGAAGGTAACTAGCCTGGGGGTCAGTTACCCTAAAAAGGACCAAATACTTGGTTACGTAACCCCCGGGTCCAAGTCCAAGATCCACCTTACACAGAAAAGGCTGCATTTAAAGAATTACCTAAAATAGATGATGTGGAGACCTTCGACAGTCAATGGTTTAGAGGCTGGTCTAGGGGTTTCAGCTGATACGCGCGCGCACACAGACACACCAAACGACACCTACCTTGACTGGTGTTGGCTCACATGTATTTCACACTTATTAGCTCACAACTGGTTAAATCCAGCTGGTCAGTCAGTACTAGATTAATCTTACCGCCGCCGCCGAGACGTTTTTCGATGGACGCCTTACATAGAAGACCTATATAGGTATGCTTCTGTCCTGCAGTTATCTGGACGCGAAGGCTGACTGCCGTCGCATGCCGATAGTGCCGACGGCCTGCAACAATCCGGTCACAGCTAGTACGGGATTCGACTCAACAACCGTATACAAGAGCAGGTGAGAGAAACGACGACACTTTAATATCATCACTCACATAGCAGACGAAGTGAGTTAGAAAGAGAATTCTCCATAACCGCTACGCGCGGTTTGTGATACATAGACTCTTAGCGTTGCCTTTTACAATAACCATCGGTAATATAACTCTTTAGACTGTTTCTAACAGATAGTGATAGAAGAATGTCTCAAGTGGTAAACATTTAAAATTCCTGCCAAAACGGATCAGTATTGTCGGATATTTCGATATCAGCAGCAGTCTGCTCGCTGTCGTCGCGCAACGCACCGACGGACCGATGCTGCGACACTGGTTGTCATTACATGCACCAGTGTCACAGTACCATGTGTGACGTATATTCTACTAAACGTAGTCCTAAGATTAGTAACAGTAAAGTTATGTATGTAAAATCTGAGATAAATAATAATAGAAGCGTACTCATCCTTGGGTACAACACACACCCTCCCATACCTCAGGAACAAATCCAGTTATGCGTAACACACATGGTTTGAACTGTAAATTAGTCATACTGACACTGAAGTAACATAGAAAACCAATTTATGAGTATCAAATAAGTCCATCAGATTCAAAATGTTGAATTGCTAAAAGCGTCCCGCGTCATATAAGAAATCCGCAATCTCCTGACGACCTGTTCAAACGTTGTACGTAGATATTTGATTAGACTCAAGCAAGGAATACATGAGACGATTGGACGTACGAGTATTTCATGATCGGGTCAGTGAATTTATAAGTTACGTACCTAAGTCCCTCCGTGATTTAATTTAAGGGACTGTTTCCAAAATCGCTATCTCATAGGTGCCAGATGTAGACTGGCTATTTTATGTTCTTCGTTATTGCGAAACAAAACTGTGGAGATATTTTATGGGTCAAGGCATTCATTTATGACGAGATTCGAGAGGTCTTTCGCAATAAAAAAGACGTGTGGCACTCTGGGACTGCCGCGGTAAAGCTATTGCATAGCATTTTGTATCAACTTATGCAATTATAATTATTTAAGAAAGTTTTAATAAGAAAAGTTTTTATGTCACGAACATAAATATCCCCACCACAAAAATGGAAATTAAATTACAAACAGGAAAACAAAATTAAATCAATATTTAGCTAACATAACGGATTTGCTTTGCTATATCAAATTACATACTATTATACTTAATAAATTATAAAACAGTAATACGTCTAATCGCACGCACACAACGCCGTGTCGAAGACTGCCGAACTGAAACGACGTTAGACGATGCACGGCCTTCAAGCCACACCTCCGTGCCCGTCGGAGTGGGGAGCGTGAGGTTTTTTCGTTACGGAATTTCTCGATTAGGTCCCCGCGCTCAAGGCCCGCGATAGAAGCTATGCAATAGCTTAAAAATACTTTTTACAAGTTACAGTATACAGTTCAAGTTCAGTTAAATATAGTTACTTGACGGATAGGTTTCTTTTTATAACGGAAAAGCATTACCAATGTTTTATTTCTGAAATCACGCATATGCAAAAGCTAAAAGCTATAATCACAGTGCTTTGCGGAATTTACTTGTGTTGCCCTTCACGAAATCCACTGGAAAACGCAAATTCAATTCACCGCATATTATTATATAATTATTACTTAAAAGGTAATTTGTTATGTAAAAGGGCCGTTTAGTTATTTTGGACTATGAGCTGTAAAGAGCGGCAGAGATGCTTTGGCTGGCTTTGGCTTTAAATAATCTTTATTTGATGCTACTGCAAAAAGTTAGATACTCACTTTTTGCGAAAGTTCTTTTCGTTATCGTTATAAAAAAACAGTACGATCCCAATGCAACCGTTTTCCATTTTAAATGACGAACTAATCTTATCTACCACTTACCTCATCATCTCAGCTGTATCCTGTTATCCTATCCAATTGTATCCGATCCCATCCCATCAGCTACCTTCCCGCAAGGACTGCCATGCCGGTACCAATGAAGCCCAAGGAGAACCTGACTTTCTCAACGGCGGCAATGGATGGAGACACCGTGCATAAGGTTAAAATTAAAAGAACTGTTATAATGTCTAAGTTATTCAAGCATATAAAATAGAAGTTTGTTTAATAAGCCGATATGACAATGCAAAAAAGTTCTTCCAGTCCAAAAGCTAAAGGTTGCTAATGACAAAATTAAATTTCCTAGTGCGTTCCACAGATGTGTAAAGAAAGATGGAATTTATGCGTGAGGTGAACAGGAACTTGCCGAGTGTCCGAGGTTTGGTGCACTTTTGTTTGTGTATAACTAACGCGAAAGTGTCTGAGGTAGTTCGTTCATACGTGTCTATTTTGAACACTCAAAAATATCATTATCATCAACCGGGAAACGTCCACTGTTGGACATAGACCTCCTCCACGGTATGCCACTTGTATCCAGTGACTCTCTGCGACCCTAACTAGTTCATCGGTCCATCTAGTAAGGGTAAGCCCAAATAGTTAATTTAAAACATGTGTTTGTATAGAAAGAACACTTCGTCTTGTTTAATTACTGTACACACAGGGCATTTCGATAGTAGGAAATTTGGCTACTATAGCTAGGCGATTTTGCTCTAGTGTTGTTTTGATATGCAGGACAATTTGTTAATAGGTTCTTCTGATACGAAATTATCCGTGCTAAATGTTGAGTGATTCTGTAACCTTCCCTTCGACAGCTGTCGTACCTGCCCAACCCGGTGTGTCAGACTCAGCCGATCAAGCCGTGCCACCACGACATGTGGGGACAGGGCCCTATGCAGAACATCACCACACAGCGACACGACTATGTGCCCAAGCCCTTCATGCAGACAACAAACTTCAAACCACCTCACAAGTTCCACAACGTTGAAATGCCCTTCGAGAGTAAGAGAACACGATCAATTATATGTTGTTGTTTTTTAAATCGGCCAAGTGTTATGCCATGCCATGCCAGCATAATATACAAAAAAGAAGATTACTCTTACATACAACTACAGAGTAAAAATAACAATATTTACACTGTTTACCTTCTGCAATGTATCATGCTAGCAAGTCCATAAAAAAATTTAAATGGTAATTTCAACTAATTTTAGTTTTATAATTAATATTTGTACGCCGAAATGACAAACTCTTTAAGGGTTCTTAATGACAATGACATCTTTGTAATTTACCAAAAAGTTGACAAATAAATAACATTTCATTTCAAAGTATTTAGTTGCTAATATGTTTAGACTTAAATATTTGACGGCCTTTCGGTTGATGATGACCACTTCTTGATATATCGAAACATTTGCAGCGCGTACCAATATGGTTTGGACAGAAGTTAGTACTCTGAGGTGATGTTAGTTAGTACTATTATTTATTAGATATCTATTTTAGCAAGCTAACTTTGCAGACCGTACGGTGAACCGCATGTCGTACCTGGACCCCGGGCTCGCGGACAAGGTCACGTCATTTGCCCCGACCCGGTGCTACGAGAAACCTTCAGGTATCACAATTATCTCATTTATTCATGTGCCCTACATTTTCAATTTAGTTTTTAACATCACACATAAAGCATTTATTATCATGGTGAGAGTCTGAGCCACCGAAAAGTTTTACTAGACCATAATTATATAACATTTCAGACTCCAGTAATTTCCCCATGGGAACTTCTTTTTGCATCGGGATGAAAAGTCTATTTTTCCGTCCCTTCAACTTCGCTACTTTTAGTATAGTTATGGTCCAGATATAGTCTATACTTATAGGGCGACTCGTCGGTTCTGTATGTTATTTCTTTTGTGTTTGGGCCCCTCCTTTTTATTTCTCGTGTTGAAGAAATGTGTTGCCACAATGCTTAAAAATTTTACAGTACATAATAATAAATAGTGTGCAGAATGTTTATAGAATCATTGACATGTGTTTTTATGTATGATTGATTTCAGCCAAGATGGACTGCTCCACGACTCACAAGATGTCTTACCAGCCGGTGTGCGTGCAGCAGCCGCAGAAGCCGCCGTGGTCGTGTGTGGGGCAGTACGTGAAGCCTTGCCAGAAGGTAAAAACTTTAAAGGAACCTTAAAAACATGCCAGGATAGAGCAGACGTATTAAATTTTTAACACTAGCAAATGCAACGCTGACGAACAGTCGAAGAGCTGTAAAATAGTTTTCTAAATTTTCCTAGTTCTACATGTTATTTTCGATCCAAAGATATGCACCCGCAAAAACATTTTTAACCGACTTTAAAAAAGTTTTTTAAATGTTACATACATTATTAATGTGAATCGATTTTGATGAGTCTTTATTGTTTTTGTTTGGTAGAACATACTCCAGAGGTGGTCCCATATAAATTTTATCGAAATAGTAGGGAGTAAACATGCTAACGTTCACTATACAAGTGTGATGTACTGTGAAAGACGTCATTTCCCCACAACGCCGATAGGCCTACTGCGGCGCTACGAAGACAGCGCATGAATAAGTAAGGCTCTACAGCGTAAATTTTAATGGGAGCCATAAACTAATCCACTCCAATTACTGTTTAGACCTTAGCTAGCTCGTATAGTTAGTTCTACAGACGTACTTATATAGAGCATTGTTTTATGTTTAGTTGGAATCCACTACCATTTACAAATCGTCGTTCCTGCCGCCGGGTGAAGATTGCACAGAAATAATGGACCCATGTCAGTACGGGGATTGCAAACGTAAGATTGATAAATCATACTTATGACTATTAGTACACCACCGTTAGGTTAGTTTATAGTTGATTACTTTTGGTCTGCTGCGCTCTCCAAATTTCTTCTAAAACGATCTATACACAGAAGGAGCATATTCCAAACCATGTCGCAAAATGACCGCTCCACAAAAAGCCTTTTTGTACACAACATGCTTTATCTTGCCTTTTACTTTGCCTTCATCTCACAAGCGCGTCTACCATGATTTTACGCAGGCGGTAACGTATATCGAGTGCTATCGGAAATGCTGCTCAGTCGAGATGCGGATGACAAGGACAGAGCGATAGTTAACGATACACGTTATCGCCTGCGTAAACTCATGGTAGATGCACTGATAAAGGTTGTATATCACCCAGTAAACTAGCCTAACAGACAGCGAAACGGACGAAATTTCCTAAGCTTAGATTTGATTGTCAGAAAAGCCAAAAATTATTAGTAATAAAGATGCGATTGAACCCAATGCATAATTGAAATATTTAAGACGTTGAACAATGAACATCTTGCCTTTGAGACTGCGCGTTGCAAGTAATTTTTGTTTCAGCTTGTACCTGCTCATGCCCAGCACAGTGCATCTCACAGAATCCATGCGCGTGCGACTTCCCCAAAGCTGCATGCTGCAATTAATTCGCCGCCATTACGCATGCACTAAATTCAAGCGACAACAAAATGGCGTCCTTTAGAAGATGGCGCCTATGTTTTTATTTTTATTATAGACGTATTTTGATTGACAGCTGTCAAGGTTAGGCACTTTTGAAACAGTTATAATAAGTAATGGCAGAATCACCTTCATGACGAAGCCACCATTTTGGAGTAAGCCATTGTTGTTTGTTTGGCGCGTGGCATTTTGTACAGTTCAATGTTATAAAATTTGAGTACCTTTTTAGGACTCATATGAAATTCACATTCGAAATGTGTTCAGCTTTTTTATTCTGCAGGTGTCTGTGATGATGATGAAGTTTGTAATGATCGGGGTGACCTGGCATAATTTAACAGCACTAAAATTTTATACGTAATTTTTAGCTAAATCTAGCTCGAGTTATACAAAGGTTTGTAGAAATTATGTTAAGTGTTAGGAAATCTACTTTATCTTATGACTTCAAGATAAACACTAAGAGATCTCAAGTTATTTGGGATCTCAATTATTTATCTTTTCAGCTGTCCTTTATTTTTTTGTAAAGCTTTAGAATAATTTACAAATTAAGAGCCAATTTGATAAAGAATTAACTAGTCGGTTTATGATTGTTGCTGCCGACTTATTGAATCTTTAGCAAGTTTACAATTTATAATGACGAAGTATTTAAATTGTTAAACAAGGTAATTCTACAATAAATGCTAAATATTACATATTGTTTTATTCCTTTCCTTCCATAGTAGCTGGTTTTTCACTAAATTATAGATTTAGATCACATCCGCCAGGTCCCGCTTTCGTCAGATCATTTCTTTTTTCCGTATAGGTCAGAATTTAGAAGCTGGTGACGAAACAGCAATTCTCGTGATTCCTCGTTTGTCGGATTCCGCTTGTACCCTGTATACAGTACCCTGGTACTGGGTCCGCGTCGACTACAGATTTCGTCTTTATATTGAAATATCAATATAGCATGCAAAATTTTGGCATGATTGTGATACCTATAAACTTTCGCCTTTTACTTAGTAAATTACTTCATTTGTGGTATTCTTATGGTCATGACAATCACTAATCGGAATATGATCTATTTTTAAATCTCCCAAAGAAGTAACCGACGAATTATGACGAAAGCGGAATCTGACGAAAGATCCGTCATTCAACTGATTTTTTTAAACTGCTGCTAAAAGCGGAATCTGACGGATGTGTTCTAAATCAAATTATGTACTAGGGTTCCAAACAGGACTCTATAGGCACCGCGGGTTCGTCCATCGTCACATCTTTTACAATGACGAAATCGTGTCACGGACTCTTGGAGTCTCGCGGCGATCCGAGAATTCTATTGTTGTTGATATTTAGCACAGTAGCTCCGTCATTACAACCGGTCGGGGTGCAGTTATATACGAAACTGTTGGAAATATCTCCAACAGACGGAACCGGGAAAACTTGAAGCGTTACCTGCGATCTGTTGCGATCTCGCGGCCATGAGTTGCGAGACGCGACGGTACACTGGTGGAATTATCGTTGTGCGGTGTAGATTACCGACTATTTGCGATATCTCGCCCGTGGAGATGTTTAAAAATTAAACAACTCTTACAAATAGAAATTATATTTAATCAGAACTAAACATTACTAGCGTGTATTCACTGCACACTGGTACACGATTTATCAGGGACACAGGAATCTGTGCGGTGTATAATATCTACCCGCGGTTTACTTAATTACTAATAGGGAATTCGTCACTTGACAGAGGTCTCAAAAAAATTAAAGGAAACTGTCGTAGCTTTAAAAGCTAATTTGTTTAGAGTGCCGAATTTCCTTTTAGTAAACGTATTTGAATCACATATTAGTTACAATAAATAGTGGGATCCAAAAACATAACTTTACAATTCAACGCCCCAGATCAGTCGCTATACAAAAATTCAGGACAGTCGTACGTGCGTGGGAAATTCCGCCGGTTGATTTTAGTTAAATCATCGAATCAAATAACAATAATCAGTGTTGCCTCGGAACCATTAAAACTTTGGACCTTCAATAACGAACTTTATATATCACCCAAAAATACTTTTAAAAATTTATTTTCATTTCTATCATACCATACAAAAACCTAGCCGAAATTTTTAAATAACTCATTGCTTGTTTTCAATTTATCTTAACTCTAGTAAATCACTATCATTAAGATCTTTTGTTTAAATTTCGTTAATTTCAGGACACAATACTTGTTGATTTATTGAAGAAAAAACACTAATCTTAATATTTAAAATAAATATTCTGATACCCTTGAAGGAAGCCTATGTCCAGCAGTGGACTTTTCCCGGCTGATGATGATGATGATTCTGATAATCAGTTCCGAGGCAAGAGCAAATAGAGGCCAACCAAAACCAATCCTGCGTAATTCTCAACACACGTTTGAAATTCACAAACGCTCAGATAAATAACACTGTACAAAAAGGAACTGCAAATAACATACAAAACGATGTGCATAATAAATTTCGAGATATGATTATATCGGTACCATACCGCTATCATATTGAATTTAATACCGGTATCTTATCGGTACCCCATCTTATCGGTACTTCACCACGCATTTTTGACCCGCTTTGGTGGTTCAAACTCTTTTAAACCCTTAGCCTTATGTAAGATTTGTGTTTGAAAGTGGAGCGAGCTGGTAATACCAGACATCAAATCTCCTACTACTTATTGTAAATATAGTGTAAATACACATAGGTTCCTATTTAATGTTACTGTTGATGTCAATTTCAATGTAAAATCATAAGAAAGACCGAACCATGAGTAAAATCTATAATTTCGACCATGTTTGTGACCACGCAAAAATGACACTGTAATTGAAAAGCTTTAAAAAACATACTGAGCGTTTGTGAATAACTAACAACCTTCCTTCAGCAGTAGAAACTGGCGCCGAACGTACCGATGTCATATCGGTATCATAAAGGTTCCATACCGAAATCATATCACAAATACACTGGTGTCATAACAGTAAACCAGAGCCAGTATCATGCCGATATCATATCGGTACCATGCCGATATCATATCGGTACCATACCGATACCATGTACCAGTATCATATCAGTACAGCACCAGTATCATACTGACATCATACCAAGATCATGTCTTAGGTGCCTGTATCAAATCGATAACAAAATACTAATATAATATCGGTACTACACCCGGCCAAATACCAGTAAATTAGCAATATCCTATAGGTACCAGGTTACCAACCCATATCAAGTACCAGTATCATATCAATACAATACCATTAACAATGTAGAATTGATAAAATACTGTACCGGTAAAATATAGATATGATATCAATACCATGCCGACATCACATATCAGTATCATATCAGTACAAATCCAATACCAAATCGATACCATACCAGTATCATTTCGGTACCATAAAAATACCGTTACGTTACCGCTATGATACCAATAAGATACCAGTATAAGTTCACCACAATGAATCCTACTTGAGCCGCTGCAGAAGCGTGGTATTTAGCAGATTGGCCTGCGCTAGCGTCGCCTGTGGATCCACCAGCTCCGCGCTGGGGAACGTGGTGACGAGCGCGAAGTTGTGCAGCTGGTATGCGGGCTCGGCGAGGGTGATGTACCGGCGGAGGTCCGCTACCGTGTGGCTGTGGTTGAATCGGCCGGTCAGTCGGCTGCCGTCCGCAAGACGGATCTATTGGAGAGGAAAGGTACATTCACATTTCAACATAGGCCTCTCGGTCTCTGCTCTTCAAATCCATTCACGTAACTCGTCTTTCCACCTAGACAGGGTTTTTCCAACACTAGGTTTTCGTAGACGTATTCTCCACTCAAAGATAGCTTGACAGTACGGTGAGCTATGTGGGTCACTTTGGTTTTCTGACGGTGATCCTTTCAAATGTGATCCATCAGAAAGATTCCGAGCATAGCCGTATCCACAGCCCGCCATCAAACTATTGCCAAAAAGGATTTGTTAACGACACCAATCATGAATTGTGCTGTTATTGTATCGTCATATTGTATGATACATTTTCATGTACATCGGCAGTTTAAAGTAAGAAGGTAGCAAGTATCCTAAACTGTATTCAGCAAAAGTTAATTTAGTGCATATATTACGTACAATCCAGGTTTTTTCTTCAGAAAAATCGAAACACCTTACAAGTTTATGTCTTGTAAGGATTATCAGAAAAAATGTGTATATTTAGGAATATATGTCAAATGTAGTTTCATCATCATCAGCCGGGAAACGTCCACTGCTGGACATAGGCCTCCCTCATGGTACGCCACATCGACCGGTCCCGAGCCACCTGCATCCAGCAACTTCCCGCGACTCTAACCAGGTCGTCGGTGGCTAGTAGGGGGACGGCCTGGTAGACGTTTCCCGGTACGTGGTCGCCACTCGAGAACCTTTACTCCCCACCGGTTATCGGTTCTTCGATCGATGTGGCCTGCCCATTGCCACTTCAGCTCACTAACTCGTCGAGCTATGTCGGTGACATTCGTTCGTCCACGGATTTCCTCATTCCGGACCTTATCACGTAGAGAAATTCCGAGCATAGCTCGTTCCATTGCTCGCTGAGTGACTTTGAGCTTGTTTATTCGGCCCACAGTAAAAGACCACGTTTCGGTTCCGTATGTCATCACTGGCAACACGCACTGATCAAAGACTGTAATGTAATAAATGTCGTTTAATAGTGAATAATATGAGGTTTTCAAATCCTAATGTTAATGTTCTAAATTCAAATTAAATTTCCATAGGTTTTTCTGACAATTCATACAAAACATAAACTTGCAAGGTGTTTCGATTTTTCCTGATGAGAAGTATATATTTTAATAAACTAAACTCTAAACTGCAACCTTTTCAATGTAAAGGTTATATTTTACTGTACCTATGAGTACTTTGAATAGTGCAAATACATAATTAATTGAGTTTTTATGTATGTGCAGCATGCTATTTTTAATGGGTATATAGGCTTGAATCGCTGAGTCTCATCATCAACAGCCTATAATGTCCCCACTGGAGGGGCTCAGGCCTACTCTCCTATAGAGAGTGTATGGGACATAGTCCACCACGCGGGCCCAGTGCGGATCGGCGGACTTCACATGCCTGTTCAAGACATGCAGGTTTCCTCACGATGTTTTCCTTTACCGTTAAGCAATCGGATAATGTACTTGAATTGAAAAACAACTCATAGGTACACGGATGGATTCGAACCCGGTACCCTCAGATTGAGAGTCCGCGCCTTATCCATTGCGCCACCGACGCTATTGTCGTCAGTGTCGCTGAGTCTATCAACTAATAATTGTACCGTATTTAAAACAAACAAAAAAATGATTTATTGAGAAACTAACTCAGTTTACTCGGTTACATTAACCTTGGAGTGTCGTAAACATATCCTTTTTGGCAACCTCACCCTTGGTGGTATCGTGCGGTATCTTTATGATACCAAACAGTATCGTTAACGATAAACGAATAAAACATTGAAAGACCACACGTCAAGCTTGCGCAACGTTGTGACACCTACATATTATTGTGTCGGTGTTGTTGTGTTTGTGTATATATATATATGTAATACATACCGACACGGTGGTGGTAGGTTTGGTCTCGTCTAGGCGCACGTGCTCCTGCGCAGCGCGCTGGTTCGCCTCGCGGTCGCTCACGTCCGCCGCCACGGGAGCCGTGGCACCGATCGTCGCGGGCGTCGGGCTGACGGTGAAACCAACGATACGTTTCCGATCAAGACAAAAAATACATGCTCTCGAAGATTTTTCAACCGACTTCAAAAAAGTTTGAGGTTCTCAATTCGACGCGTATGTTTTTTTGGTATGTGTGTTACGCGATAACTCCGCTAATAGTGAACCGATTTTGAAAATTCTTTTTTTGTTTGGTAGAGCATACTTCAGAGGTGGTCCCATATAAATTGTATCAAAACTGATTGATCGTTCTGTGAGAAAATCAACAAAAAAATTTTTTTAAAAGCAATAGGCTAGATGACACCAAATCAGATTGGGGCTAAATTGTATTTTAAACCATAAAGGTCATTATAAAGCTCCTATAAAATTTAAAATATCTAATATTATTTAAATTTTTTCTGGACTTTTACACTTAAGCCCGCAAAAATTCCAAAAAACCAACTTGCTCGTATAATTTTTTTTATTTTACGCTTTGCTTTGTAATTACATTGTGAATATTATTTTGTAAGGGAGTGGTCACATAAAAACATTATTTTACGAGATAACTCAAATATTGTTACAAGTTTTATACATTATCTATACTTCAATACTTAACCGTGACGTCACGCCTAGGTACCGATTTGTATGGAGCGTTTTTGCACCACGTGACTAAAATCACTTTTCGACGGATTATATTAGGAAAACTATAAGTCGTATCGAAAAATCTTTGACAAGGCCATTTATCTCTTCACACGGTCTCTCGAATGAGGGAATAATTTTTTTTGTCATCATCCCTATTGAAGTTTTTTTTAAATTTTTAGTTACTTTTGAACGCTTTAATTATTTTTAATTTAAAATGCTGG
The DNA here is from genome assembly GCA_910589575.2 of Carcina quercana. Lineage (NCBI taxonomy): Eukaryota > Metazoa > Arthropoda > Insecta > Lepidoptera > Depressariidae > Carcina > Carcina quercana. The sequence goes on along the minus strand of OU342449.1, from coordinate 6,914,507 downwards.
TGACCTGATGGTAAGGTAATGGTAGGTAAGTAATCCCATCCTCATCTCACCTGCCCAGCATGTGCCCCTTCCCTGTGAAGGCGTGCGTCTTGGCGGTGTGTCGCGGACACTCCTCCAGGCGTCGGTCCTCCAGACTGACGCGGACCTCGCCCCCGCCGTCGGACAGCTCGGGGGGGATCTCCCTGAAACACACACACACACAATGCACTCTCAAAACACATACCTAACTTGAATTGTATTTTATACCGTAACGGATAAAGAAAGCATGCCAAAATACAAATACGCAAGAATTTAAATTTTTAAAAATTGCGAAATATATAGTTCTTCGAATAGTAAAATGCTTATTAGATTTAGTTGTCTAATTATATTTTGAACATTTTTTTCTAGGGGTATAATACATAAAACCATTATTTTACGAGAAAACTCAAAATATCTGACAAGCTTCATACATTTAACGCTTCAATTTATAGACATGTGACGTCACAACTCATACCTGATTTATATGGAGCGTTTTAGCACCGCGCGTGCGGTCAGTATAGAGTCACTTTTCGGCGGGTTGTGCTAAAAAAACTATTAGTCGTATCGAGAAAAAAAAATGGATAGAGCTATTTATCTTTTTACATGCACTATCGAATGAGACAACAATATTTTTTTAGTCAAATACACAATTTTACAGCAAGGACTACATTCCTAAATCAAGACATTCGTCAAAATGTTCTTACTTCCAAAATCTGTATTTTAGCTCACATAGCAGATAAAAAAACGGCCAAGTGCGAGTCGGACTCGCGCACGAAGGGTTTCGTACCATTATCTATATCTAAAACGGCAAAAAAATCACGTTTTTTGTATGGGGGCCCCCTTAAATATTTATTTTATTCCGGTTTTTAGTATTTGTTGTTATAGCGGCAACAGAAATACATCATCTGTGAAAATTTCAACTGTCTAACAATCACGGTACATTAGATATAGCATGGTGACAGATGGACAGCCGGAAGGACGGACAGCGGAGTCTTAGCAATAGGGTCCCGTTTTTACCCTTGTGGTACGGAACTCGAAAAAGCATCACAGTTCATGATGTATAGAATACATACAAAGCAGAGTTACAAATATCTAAATTAGGATTTACATTCGTTACAATGTAAGCAAATAAATCACCAATCAAGATATTCGTAAATCAATGCATTAATTATTGGAATAATCACCCTCGTCGTATGTATGTGAGGAAGGCAGCACTGTCTGGGTCGGTGTATGGCCGCAGCGCCCCGGAGTCCACCGTGAATCCCTCGCGGTACAGTCGCAGGCGCACGTGACGCACCGAGTCATCGCCCTGTACAGACAAAATTTATAAAATAAAGTTAAGAAAAATAGAGTCCACGCATCCAAGTGTATATTCCGATCACTTAGACAGTGTCGGTACACCCGCAAGGAATCCGTGGCTATTGTAATAAAACACGAACATTAAATGGCAGCAAAAACAAGTTCATCTACTAAACATTAAACATTTTCTATACAAGTACTACTGTTTACGCCATGTTGTCAGTAGATCATTGATTTCCCTCCTGAAATTAACAGTGTCTCTTTCTAATATATGATTCCAAATTCGCCCCATCCTTGTCTCACTAACGGCGGTTACTCCGAGGCAGTGCGCGTCCGCATACCGCCGACATAACATCGAATTTATCAAATTGGGTTCTGTGCCAAACTGTTACACCAAATCAGTCAATCACCAAATTCACAAACACAACCTCACTGTGATGCGATGTCTCGATATAAATTACCAAATTCACCAGCGGGTGTACGCCGCAGCCGGCCTGCTTTCATATCGCATCGGCATGGTTTGATTAGAGGCGGCGGCATTAAGGCGACACATCGCGGTACATTTTAGACTGTAGCCTATTATAGACTGGGTATTAATTTTAAAAAAAATTTAATCATATTTACAGTCTGTGGCGGTTGTAGCTGCGGCTGATTCGCTGACGCCGCTTGTTCTTGCTCGTCCGTCGCTTGACCTGAAATTTGGTCAAATTTTTCATCACTAATTCATTTTTATCGTACGGTCTTATTTTTTTATTATTACGGCTTACCAAGTAAATACAAAATAACAAAAAAACTTACAAAACTTTCAGTTCATATATGCAACTAACTTAAAGGTAAACACAGCGTTGTACCGATAATAAGAAAAATAAATTTAGACAAAAATATTAAAATACTTACATACATTAGAAAATTAATTTCGAAAACTACTTTTAACAATGTTTTGAGATGTAAACAAATAATTACAAAAAACATCCAAATTCTTGTTTTTCTTCAAATGTATCATTCAGATTTTACTAGAAAACAATATTACCTAGTCTGTATCCGACGCCAGCGAACGCTTGTCGCCCCCGGCTCGCCGTGGAAGGTTCGTCTTCGAAAACTACCGCCCCTCGTCTGAAAAATAAACATTACAACATTAATTTACCGCCTCCGTGGCCTAATGGATAAAAGTTGAATTCACAATCCAGAGGTCCCGGGTTCGATTCTCAGTGGGGTTACCTATCGGTACTCGGTTTGGTTGGTGGTAGGGCAGTTTTTATGTTCGCCTGGCTAGCTACCACCATAGTACTGTAGAGCGCTAAGTCTGTCGCCAAATAGCAGTGTTAATAACACTGTTGTGTTCCGGTATGAAAGGTAGCAGAGCCAGCGCCTCATTAGAGAGAGAGAGAAGGGGTCTCTCTATAAGGTGCAATATGCTCGCGCGTAGGTTTGGCAAGTGTAGCGACGCTGTGAAAGTAACGCTGTTTCAAGCGTACTGCCAGTGCTTCTACACTTGTCAAATAGGTTTTTTTTTTCTTTCTTCTAATTGTAATATTTAGTTTTATATTATTATTATTTGTATCTTTTTATTGTTGTATTATTATTATTTGGGGTTTTTATGCCTTTATAATAAAAACATTATTATTATTATTAGGTTGAGGCGCACGCTTACCATCCAACTGCCTTATCGTCATCATCATGCAATTTAGGCCAAAAGCAAACCCATCATACATTTTTTTAATTTAAATAGTTTTGACCATAAGCGAGTCAGACTCGCATATGGAGAGTTCTGAATTTAAGTTCGAGACAGTTCAGGCAGCATACAAATAAGGTTTTAAGAGCTGTTTGATGCTCCTGGCATTTAGAAAAAGAAATTTGATTCTGCAAAGTGACAACTCCACCACAAGCCGAAATTGTCAGCTACAAGTACTGGGATAGATCATATATAACTATGTACTATAACTTGGCACAGAATTTTTGCAGACTAAAACTAACTATTACTGATGTTACTTCTTTAGTACTGTAGAAACATTAAGAAAAAAAAATTATCCACTCACTCTCTAACGCTCTTGAACATCTCAGTGACAATATCCTTCCTCGACTTCCCTGGGCCGAGGATCTGTTGGCCGGACCTTTCTGACCCTCCAGCGTAGAATGCTTGTCCTGTAACAAAGCTTCAATCATCAACAACCTATATACGTCCCCACTGCAGGGGCTCAGTAAACCTGAGCCTAAGCTCTCCACCACGTGGGACCAGTGCGGATTGGTAAACTACACACACACTTTTGAATTTCTTTTTAGGAGTGTGCAGGTTTCCTTATGATGTTTTCCTTTACCAAAAAGCCAATGGTAATTATTTTTATCATTTGTATATAAATAACAAATAACAATTTGGTACTTATTGGTATGAGCCAGGATCGAACCCAGATCTCGATTGTTCAAGGACTGATGCTCGACCCAACTGAGCTACCATAGCTATCATCCATTTGTTACCATCGTCTAACAAAGCATACACTATATCATATCACAATCTTTTTAATAGACTTCAAACCAAAATCCAAATGTTTCCAATGGACGCAACGCATATACTGATTGTCATATAATATCCACTTCACATGACCACACTTCCTAATTTACTAGTCAATTTTTAATAAATCATTTCACGTATTTATATATATTTAGAAACATGCTGAGAATGAAGTGGAAAGTAGTATATTAGGCTGTCGTCAATTCAGGAGAAAATCTCAGTATGACCTTCTGAGATTTTAGAAGTAATCATTTTGGCAAGTGGCCATTATGGGACGAAAGTTACAAAACACTGCTTTTAGAATTGACTTTTTATTAAACAATTTGTTGCTAAATCTATCATGAAACTACTATTTGTGGAAATCAACGTGTTTGATAAGTAGGTACATAAGCATATGTATATGGGGCTGTCAAAATTCTTGAATATAATGTACACCAAAATAAATAAGCTCACAAGCAATAGCAAGTCTCGACAAGCTCTAGTACCCTCATGCCCAACTAATAAAACCTTACCCTCCTTCTGAAAAAGCTCAGAATCTAGTTTCCTGGCACTGAGTATCAGTTACCTGGAAAACCTAGTGTCTCCTAGCATAATACAGTTTAAAGAACTGTATCTGAACATGTTTAGTTTTGTACTGTAAGATGTGTTTTTTTCCTAAGAAATCAGAGTAAATAAATAATAACAAAAAATACATAGGAGTAGTTCATCTCGCTCAAGCTTACAATAATATCATCACCCTCTATTTCTATCTCATAACCGTACGTCTTCATCACCCAACAGCCCGGTGGCAAAGAGTAAGCTACTTTTATACAAGTCACACAGATTCTAAAACAGACCTGAGGTGCTAGCCTGTTCACTTCCACTCTTAAGACTTGCTATTTTTTTTTTAAGCTCTAGATTCTCCGCCTCCAGTACAAGCGACATTTTCTTTAGCTTTTTAACTTCAATTCTCAGTCTATCTCTCTCTTCCATAACCTTGTTTGGGTCTGAACATGACTCAAGACCATCGCAAAAGTATTTTCTTGATCGCCGTAAGCGGCGGCGTATAACTGGACAGAGAGATTGACTGAGTTAGTGATAGCTACTGATGACTGATTACCTGACTGATTGACTTGTCAATGATGAGATGATGATGACAATGAAAATACTATGTGGAGACAAAACATACATTGTAGGGTTGCTAGTATGGGCATTACATATTATTAAACAATCAAATCTTCAAAGGCACCCAAATTTTAAGTGATCATTACTATTTTAATTGTGAGCTTTCTGGTTGTTCTTCTTTCATGCAGCAACAAATCAACAGATTGATGCGATCTTTGCAGAGTGTTTGGCCGCAGATTCAGTTCATAAACAGCCTATGGCCTATATATGTCCCCACGGCAGGGGCTCAGGCCTACTCTCCTACAGAGAGTGTATGGGACATAGTCCACCACTCGGGACCAGTGTGGATTGGTAGACTTTACACACACCTTTGAATTTCTTCTCAAGAGTGTGCAGCTTCCCTCACGTTTTCCTACACTAAAAAGGCAATGGTAATGATTTATATCATTTGTACATATATTCCATATAAAATTGGAACTCCTTGGTACGAGCAACCAACTTCAGAACTTTTGATGGGGTGAACTGATTTGGATGGATGGATGGATTTGGATTTTTTTTTTATTTGAAAGGTGGTGCTTCCCGTGTGGTCCCATTTCAATTTGGTCCAGTTCTGACAATGGCATCCATGAGAAAACGATATAAATCTTAAATTTGCCTAAATAAAAATAGACTTTTAGGGCAATTCGTTTTCCAGTTCTTTTTGAACATATTTACTTGTATATGAACTGACACTCTACCTAACTGAGCTACCATGGCTATTCAGATTAAGTTAAATCTCTTTAGAAGACTGAGGGTGGAGGATTCAAATTGTAATTACGATCATTCTCCTTAAACACCATAACGCTGAACAAAGGGAGGTATAGAAGCAGCCAGGCAGTAATGTCATCTAAAGTTTTGGTCTGAAGGGTAGAAATAGCTTCCGAAGTCCACGTAACACTATAAAATTACAGGCAAAACATAGTAATAATTATAAGAACATGGCATATTTTACACACCTTCTTCTTCATCACTAGAATCCTGCTGTTGCAATGAATCCAGAGTGGCAAACTTTGTGTTAGATGTCTTCTTTTTCTCTTTCTTCTGTGGGGCTAGAGGAGAGCCAGGGGGAGAGTCCATATCACTGTCTGATAGGGGAGGTATGGACATGGGAGCTGCTGCCTGTTGCGGAGGGGGCTCATCTGCATTGCCACCGTGCTCGTAGAAACTTGATAGCGCTACCTAAGACATTAAGATGAAAAAATTGTTTTTAACCAATTATACATTCCGTAACACAGTCTGTTTTGTTAATAATCGTTTAAAAAATATTGCCAAGAATTATGAGGGAATTCAGGTTCAATGGTCCCCAAAGACCAGTTAAGATTATATGGAACTGTTGTTTTATAAGATAAACTACTATATTTTCTATGTAAACCAACTGATTGCAAAAATCATAAAACATGTTATCACTGTGAGAATCCAATCATGGCTACTTAATGAAGTGTTTAAGAGTTTTAATCAAATTGACTTATAAGTAATCCCAATATAATAATATAAATCTTGTACAACAAGTCCATATTAGAATTTATTGAGGACACACAGTTTCTATATCACTCCCTCACCCTGACCCCTTGTTATCACTAATATGTGATCAATCCTTCATACAATCAACCCTGGTATAGTGTGGCCAAGTGTGAGTCCAACACGCGAACAGTTCCATACAGAATATGGATATTTAACATATGGAAAACCAATCTACGACTAAACGACACTAGATGGCGCTAGTTGTATGTTACACCGCACATCTAAAAAATTCTCGTTTGTTGTATTAAATATTTATTTTATTCTGGTTTTTAGTATTATTTGTATAGCGGCAACATAAATACATCATCTGTGAAAATTTCAACTCTCTATCACGGTTCATGAGATACAGCCTGGTGACAGACGGACTGACAGCGAAGTCTCAGTAATATGGTTCCGTTTTAATGGGTACTTTGGGTATACCCCCTAAAAACAGTGTAAGGAAAAGCAATGGAATGGTGTAGCTCAGGGATGACAAACCATTGGCACGCGACACAATAATTTGGGCATGTCACTGTCCACAAAATTCATTATCATCATCATCATCATGTACAGCCTGCGGCAGTCCACTGCTGGACATAGGCCTCTCCCAGAGTGCGCCACTCGATTCGGTCCTCTGCTCTCCGCATCCATTCACGTCCGGCTACCCTACGTAAGTCGTCTTTCCACCTCGCCGGGGGACGTCCTACACTTCGTTTGCCTAGGCGTGGTCTCCACTCGAGAACTCGTCTGCTCCAGCGACTGTCTGTCCTTCGGCAAATATGACCAGCCCACTGCCACTTCAGCTTGCTAATACGGTGAGCTATATCGGTCACTTTGGTTCTCTGACGGATCACTTCGTTCCGAATGCGGTCCATCAGAGAGACTCCGAGCATAGCCCTTTCCATAGCCCGCTGAGCGACTTTAAATTTGTGTATCAGTCGTGCCGTGAGTGTCCACGTTTCGGCTCCGTAAGTCATCACGGGTAGGACGCACTGGTTGAAGACTTTTGTCTTGAGGCATTGTGGTATCGACGATTTAAAGACTTGACGTAGTTTCCCAAACGCTGCCCACCCCAACTGTATCCTCTTATCGGCTTCTCTCTCGAAATTGTTTCTACCTAACTGCATCGTTTGCCCGAGGTAAACATATTCTTGAACAATGTCGAGAGTTGTTCCATCGACGATTACCGGTCTCGGAACGACGAGATCATTGAACATAACCTTAGTTTTGTCCAGATTCATTCCGAGACCTATACGTCTAGAGGCTACATTAAGGGTGTCCAGCATTTCCTGCAGTTCCTGCGGGGTTTCTGCCATGATGACGATATCGTCAGCGAAGCGTAAGTGGGAGATGTACTCGCCGTTAATATTGATTCCCCGGCCAGTCCAATCCAACGATTTGAAGATATCTTCCAATGCGTTCGTAAACAGTTTCGGAGATATAACATCTCCCTGTCTTACTCCTCTACGCAATGGGATAGGTCTTGTTTGTTGGTTTTGGACTTGGACGGTCATCGAAGCGGCGTCATACAGACATCTCAGCACTTCGATATATCTCCAATCAAGTTGGCACCGCTGCAGGGATTCCAGAACAACCCAGGTTTCAACAGAGTCAAAGGCTTTCTCATAGTCCACGAATGCAAAGCACAGGGGCTGATTGTACTCTTCAGTCTTCTGTATAATCTGCCGCACTGTGTGTATGTGGTCTATGGTACTATAACCCTGTCGAAACCCAGCCTGCTCGGGAGGTTGGAACTCGTCAAATCTTCGTGTGAGACGATTTGTGATGACTCTCGAGAACAGTTTATAGGTGTGGCTCAGGAGAGAAATGGGCCTGTAGTTCTTCAGTAGGGTTTTGTCTCCTTTTTTGAAGAACAAAACTGTGATACTCTTGCTCCACGCCTTTGGAGTTCTCCCTGATTCTATGACGGCATTAAATAGCTTCTGTAGCTCAGTCAACACAGGCTGACCACCTGCTTTCAGAAGCTCGGATGTAATGCCGTCATCGCCAGGGGCTTTTTCGTTTTTAAGCTGTTTGAGTGCCAGTCTCAATTCGTCTAGGCTTATTTCGGGTAGCTCGTCTGTGTAGTGCCGGGTAAGCCTGGCTCTAGGATCAGTTTCGCGGGGCTCTGCTCTTATAGCTTGTTGCGCAAATTCATTATGCACTATGAGAAAAAGTGTAAAATAGGTATTATATGATTAGCGATCACATATTAAATATTGTATACGCTTATATATGAAACATTGCGAAATGTTCCTATTTTTTGTAGGAAATTAAGAGTTTTGAGTTTATAGTATTTATTGTTATTATTTTCCCAATAATCAGAATGTCAAAATTATTTGATGGCACGTCTTGACCTCATTAAACATTTCTTTTGAAAAATGGCACGCTGATATGTAAAGGTGTTGCTTATGCTCATGTAGACGAGTGACTACCCATTGCACTATTTTGAGAATGAGAGAGTGCCATAATGTATATCATAATCATATTCAAATAGCTGTGTGAATTGTGATGAATGGAAACTTAATGGCCTACATTGAAACAACATGTGCCAGTGAAGTAATCCTACAAAATGTTATTAAGTTTGTGTACCATACAATATCAACAACACATACGTGTACATATGTAAGATTGTAACTCAAATATACAAATTACTGTTGAACAATGAACGACAAAAGATATTGAAGTTACCAACACATGAAAAGTGCGAAAATTCATCTTAGTAGCAAATATATGTCACAGAGAGTAATTAGTGTAATAAAGCATTATCAGTTACGTTGAATTAATAGTGTTTTGATTACAGAAAGCAGTAAAATCTAAGATTTTTCTCACATCAAGTTGCCAATTGGAAGATTCCAAAAAGAACCTGCTCCGAGCCTCGTCTGCGCCTGTGACGTCACAAAACTGACGCAGGGTCTCGTCCTTATTAGCGGACATGATGATAATAATTTCTTTTCAACAATTTCGATAAAATCAAATTGACTGAAAATGCCGATGACTTGCTCGCTTTTCGTTTTTTTTTCACCGTTGTGGCAGCCTTGACGTATCTGTTAGTGACGTTCTAAATCTATAATTTATCATATAAATCGAGTGACTAAGTTAATTTATAAACTATCGCAATGCTTAAAATAAATCAAAAATGATACTTTAGGCTTCCAAAAGCGTCACCATTTTCTTTCTTATGAATGACTAATGTATTTTAATCGTTTTGATCAAATAAAATGATCACTCACATCACAATCACTCGTTTTCTGATTATGACTTAGTCAATTCATTTATCTAGCGACCCTAGTTGGCCAATCTGCCAACATTGACGGACCAAACTAGACAATGACAAAAAAGACAATGTCTGGCCCTACTGAATGCAGAGCTCCGTCAAAGAATTAGGCGGAACTTGGTTGGTGAAAATATTTTTGGGCAGTTAATTGTTAAAAATATGAAATCGTATAACTGGTATTTTACCTAGATTTGTTGATACCCGTAATAAAAATTATTGTTCAGACGCATTCCACGCGTTTCTCTTGCGATACACCTAAGAACCCTTTCCCCTTCAAAAGCCCAAGGGAAGGCTGGACACGAAATAGTTGGACTGTTTTTATAATATTGTTGCATGGATTTGTGGTTCCCTGGAATTACGGAACCCAATAAACCCAAAACAAAGTATTAAAAAAATATAATTCTGAAGTTCTAGTTCGGATACATTTATCGCTTTTCATGACACAGTCACTGACTGACATATTGTCAATGTCAGTCTCTGCTGCATGTTTTTTCTGCCGTCGTTCGTTTTTGAGTTGGGAAGAATTTATTCTGATTTTCCGTGGTTTCAAATTTTATTACAGTGATTAATTTCATGCTCGATGTGACAATATTACATGTAGGTATTACACAGTCCTTCCTACTACACTGGTCTGTAATAAATTCAATCAACTTTAAAATTATTTTCAGATGTTCGTAAATAAATGAAGACCTCTCGTAAGGCGTCCGGGTCCATCATGAGGAAGTACTACCAGCTGATACTCGTTGTTGTGTGCTGCGTGAGTATCATAACGCTGCTTATATACCGACATGAGTATTATAGGCTTCGATATGTACTGGAAGTGCTCAACTTCTTCGGGAAGCCCGGTCTCTCCGAGATCGAGTTTTGCGGGCCCGGGTTCAACGCTACAATGCTATCTGAGATCCTACGCAACTCCTCGATGGAAGTACGCGAGACGCCGCCGCTCTTCCAACAGATCGATGATAATTTTTATTCATACTCATCGTTTCTACGTACATACCAAAAACATGAGCAGCTAACTCCTTCCCACGCTCACATAATTGACACTATCGTTATTGGCAATGCATTCATCAGACCAAACTTCCGCTGCAACATCTGGTTGGAGAACTCTGCCAAGCCAAAAGCCGGAAGATTCAACTTCAAAATTATGTCAAAAGCTGTGAATGACTTCAGTTTGTACGTGTTCCAGTGCTCATTGAATCAGAATTTGGGGAAACCTAATGGAGTAAGTTTCTATAGGAATGATTACAACATTAACCCTGTTCATGCACCTATAATTAAAGTTATACAAGTTAACACGAAAAGGAAAGCTAGGAAGAATGCTAGCATCAAATTCGTTAATAACATAGAACCTGCCATGTGCATCATTCCCAATCAAGTACCTATAGTGTCCAGAGATTCATTCATTGAGTTTTTAGTGTTTCACCACATGATGGGAGTAAATCATTTCACTATATATGATAGTATGATCTCAGAAGATATCATAAGAAGATTAAATCTAATCCCAACGGATATAACACAATGGAACATACAATTTTTCCCTCTGAACTATCCATTTATATTTTCTAAGTCCTATGAAATTGTCCGCAATGCTATAGAACTAGACTGTCTGTTTAGACATTTTAGATTAGACAAAGAAGAGATTGATAAACCGAGTCATGCCATGGTATTGTCATGGGATGAGTTTCTAGTACCAAGAATACATACCAATGTAAGATCTGTGCTAAGTGATTTCGATCCATTAAGAAATATGAGGTCCGTAGAAGTAAAACCCCTATTATTTTGCCTTAACCAACCTGATGATGAAAATTCAGAGATAGGGCATCCAGATATTATGAGGAAAACACATTATTTCATAATACCTCAACAACTAAAATCAGTTCATGTGAGAAACTTAGATTCTATGTCGAGTTTTGATGATATATTCCATCTAAACTCGAGTGAAATTGTTCCATTAGATGTACTAGGGTTACATAAGTATACAGAATGTAGAGATTCTAAAAACTATAACCCGGTTGGTTCAGGATACAATGAAACACAAATGCAAGTGTTTCAACACAAGTTTGAAGGTGCTATGTTGAAATTTGACCAGAATTTAGTGAGCAATAAGGTCTATAGGCTGTACAGGTCGGGACAGATTTGGGAGAAAGGTTCTAGTGAGAGTGTGAGAGATATGCTATGAATTGATTTTCGAATTATTCGTTAGTCAAAGTAATCATATGATGTGAATAGATATTGCTAGAATAGGCTAGTTGACCAAAAAACAACTATGTTCTCGTCCGAGATACTTATTCAGAAATAATAGCAGTGTCAAAGATATTCTAGTCACTTATACAAAAACACTCCATGCAAATAGGATGGTTACTTATGGAGCATTCAATTTGTGTGTGTGTAGGTTTCATCAAATTTTATGTTGTGCATTTTCTATGTCCACCTGGCTAGCTACCCAGGTCTGCTGCCAAGCAACAGTATTAAAAGTACTGTTCTTTCAGTACAGTGCCTCATTAGGATGAGGGTTCTGGGTGAGCATGATTTCCATTTAGTGATCGGCAATCTTATGCCGGAATTGTATGTAAACGTAAAGTAGTAATCTATGTCAGAAAAATCAAGTTGATTAAATTGGAATGATACAATTTCAATGCTAGCAAATATCTCTAGTATCGTCTGTTCACTCAATATTGTGTACAAATAACGTATTGAATTTTTAAATTGTAACTATAATATTACATGTGATTTTATTATTATTTGTAATGTTAAGCTCTCTTCTTGCTCTTTCATGTAATACTGCTCACTATAAAACTTTATTATTTAATAAGTAATATATTATGTGTTCATGAATTAATGCTAAGTTTCAATGTTTTACTATAAAAAAACACCACTACAATATGAAATGAAAAAATAAAAGCAATTTATAAGTAGTGTTATTGGGGTTCCGTACCCAAAGGGTAACCAATGGGACTCTATTACTAATTCTCGACTGTCCATTTGTCACTAGGCTGTATCTCATGTACCATGATAGTTAGACAGCTGAAATTTTCACAGATGATGTATTTCTGTTGTCGCTATAACAACAAATACTAAAAAATAGAATAAAATAAATATGTATTTAAGGGGGCTCCCATGCAACAAACGTGATTTTTTAGACATGCTTTTAAAGTTATGGTAGCGCCATCTAGTGACGAGTAGCCAAACTAAATCGAACATGGTATTTAGGCGCATCCGTTAGGGGATTGTTCGGTGCATAATATTTATGATTTTCCGTATTTTAACTATCCATATTCTGTACGGAACCCTCGGTGCGCGAATCCAGCTCGTGGTTTTACAAGCCAGTCTCCATTTGATCTCGGCTTTATAATAGCATCACCTCAATCACTGCGGTAATTCATAACACATTGTATCCTTTGTATATAATTACATTTAAGTGCAATAATTGTAATTTGTTGAAATGGAGAAAATAGTTCATGGAAAGTTGTGCCTTGATTGAATGAAGCGTAGATATAGCACTAGCTAGCATTGTTTTCTCATTCATATGGAGTAAGATAATCGGTATCTAAAGTTTGTGATATAATAGAATCATGTCTAGAACAAAGTTTGTAATGTGAATATTGTATTAGAATATCTTCTATTATGTTGAAGTTGATTTAAAAATGTATTCCATTGACAGACAGGGATGTATTGATTATACATTTGCATTAAGGTGATTTCGCTCGATAATCTTGTACCATAATTTTTTAAATTAGGATACCTGGCTTTGTGCAGTAATTATCTAAAAATAGGGCATCAGATTGTAATGTCGCGAAATGAGTATCATTAACATACAACTTTACAAATAGTGAATTACAATGTTCATTTTTAAACACCATTTTTGATTATTATTCAAACGCCATCTAGGGACCATTAGCAGTGTAACCGTTATTGTAGCTGACAATAAAGTGGTAAGTGTTTTTAGGTAATTACTCAACAAAGCCAGCTATAATATTTAAAAAGATTATAGCAAAAAGAAATTTTGTATGGAATCATTCTGAACGAATTCGCGTTGGTAAATAAGTCGCTGATGTTGTCAGTGATGACTCTGGACATGATTCTCAAGTAATAATGTATTGGATAACAATAAAAATATTCTTAATGGTAGCTAGAACTGCGTTAAGGAAAAAGACTGCTTTGTAAATGGGTATAACTCACACAACTTCCAATAATATGCATATGTCGTAAACTTTTTACTTAATTAATATTGTATTGTAATAAGCTACCCTTTGGGAGATTAAGAATTCTCCACCAATAATATGATTTTATATTCAGTAATCTTCTTGTGAATTTTGTACTGTGTGTGTTTATCAATGTGTTCTTACCATTAAGGGGTATTTTATTTACATAGGGCCCGTTCAAGTATTACGTAAGCACAACGTAAGCAGATTTATTATACCCCTACCTCCTTCATGCTTACGTAAACATTGGTATGTATATGCATTTTTCTTTTAATGTATACTGTATTTTTTATTTGTTTCATAAAAGCTCTAGAAAACCAACCCTAGTGCTTACGAAATATACTTGAACGGCCCCAGAGCAAAAAGTTTGTGACATAAAATGCAATGCACATGAATGAGGTAGTAGGTAATAAAATAAATTATAGATATATTTAAAAATATATTTACCATTGACTTACAAACACTTTAGACATGCCACCATCACAGTTTTGTCGGTCAATACTACTTGCCTTTTAATGCTCGTGGTTTAAAGCTCTCCATGACTTGGTAGAGCTAAAACATAATGTCAATTTTCACTGTGTGTGACCCACGTGCATTTATTGGAGTGTTAATGCTAGTCTCTGGCCTTATGCTTCCATTATTGTGGAGCTGGCAACTACACATTTTCAAATTGATTTTGTATTTTCGTTACTTTTAAGAGGATTTTTTTTTCAATTTATGAGTGGAGCATAAGTCAAAATAAAAAAAAAGATTAAAAAATTGTACAAGGGCAGGGTTGAACGAATCTAAGCCTCATTTTACAACAAGAGTGACTTAGATGTTATGTGTTTTTTTTCCTAAAGCAATTTAACCTACATAAATAAAATGAGATGTTGCCAGCTGCCTGGAATTGTGAAGGCCTTTAAACACCAGTGATTTATATTACATTCTGCAGTATTATTAAACATTTAATATAAGACTTTATCATTCACCTTGTTGTTTTAATGAAGACCTTAATTTTTTTCAAAGGATCAATCTCATTGACTCTTAGCAGTATCGCAATTTTTTAGATTTTCTTCGGTGGGGTGTTAAATATTGTACAGCACTGCAGCTGTGTGCCTTGAAAATATAATACATCTTGTATCTCTAATTAAAAGTAAGCCCAAAACCTTTAATTATTAGAACAAATGTGCTACTACTCGTATCACTAATGTTTGGAAGCAAATTTATACGGCCATATTAAAGTGTTCTACCATATATATCAAATCTAGCATGGTACCTTGCCGGGAATCGAACCGGAAGCCTTCGGATCTTTTTCAACTGTAGCTATGGAGATGGGTTAAATAAAATATATACTTCTCATCAGAAAAATCAATACGCCTTGTAAATTTATGTTTTGTAAGGATTATCAGAAAAATGTGTATATTTAAGAATATATGTCAAATGTCGTTTAATAGTGAATAATATGAGGTTTTCAAATCATAATGTTAATGTTCTAAATTCAAATTAAATTTTCATAGGTTTTTCTAATAATCCTTACAAAAGATAAACTTGCAAGGTGTTTCGATTTTTCTGATGACAAGTATATATTTTTCTTTTTTCGAATAAATTATTGACCTGAGTATAAGGTTTCATGTAAAAGAAAGACATAAATGATTCTAAGTGAATATTTATTAATTTCATCTATACTAAAATACACTGCGCGGCGCCACACGCTAACCGTCGCAATTCAGACGAACAACTCTTAACTAAACCAGCAATGGAATGACAACACAGACAAACTATACAAATAGTTCTATAGTAAAGGATTAGGTGAGCATCGTTTGAGCAATACATTTCGTATTGTCGTCGCCACAAAGTTTATAATAAAAAAACACTCCTACAATTGTAGACGAGGTAACTCCACAGCGTGAAGATACAAAATAGGAAATACGCTGCAATTTGTGATTCATCTGCCGGGATGATATGTAATAACTAGAAATCAATTTCGTTTAAATCTTCGGCGTTGTGTTTGTAATATATGGTTAGTTTTAATCCGAAATAAATAATGGATTTTTAGACACGCCACATACATCAGTAACACAAGCAAACATAGCCCCTCCACACTTGTACATCAATGTACATTGTACAGTCTTGTTTTGATACACGTTTATCGTTATTTCTTAGTCATACAAACTATATACTTTCATGGTGATGATGAAGGCTTCTATGTCAAGTGAAAACATGCTTTCTTGTCAAATATTAACGCGTTATAAAAAAAGTTCACCCAGTCTAAAGTTTTGAGGTAACAAAAAAAATAGCAGTCGAATTAAAGAACCTCCTCCTTTTTTGCAGTTGGTTGAAAAATAATGTATTTTTTCCGGTTGAGAAAATATGTTATTAACAAACCCGCATTTTGGTAAAGGCAATGGAACTATCTCGTCTACATTTCTGAGCCTCAACAAAAATTGGAGGGATTTAGTTTTAAAACTAAAATATAATTGTATAAATAGAAAAATTTAAAGCTTACATATCTTTTGAAATATTGCCACGAAATAACTTATACATTAATGGGCTACAGCGTTTTTAAAAATACGAATTAAGTACATTTTCTCACTAATTTAAACCTAGTTCATGAAAAGTATATTAAATGTGCTTAAGGCGATGTGGCGAAAACTACAAACACAATTCCAAAAATATTTAAATATTTTTTTTTATAAATCTTCAAGGTAGTACGATAATGTTTTAAATTATCGGAAAATCGATGTGAAATATATGCTACAATAATTAAGCAAATGCATGTTATTTTCGCCACAGTTTCAAAATTTAATACGATATACAGCATGATTAAGTAATTGAGTATAAAATAAAGAATTAAAACTCCTAAGAAGGCACGGCACGGATGCGGAAATATTTTCGAAATAAGACAATGTTTATCACTACTCATAATAAAATGAATTTAAAGGATCAACATCTATATTAAATTAATTGGAATGTGAATTTGTACCAAATAAACAAGTCAGTGGTTTTGGCCGTAGTTTTGAAATGGTTTCATTTCGTAACTACCTTCCACAACAATAAAGTTTTAATATTTTTTTTCAAATCACGAAACACGGAAATGTTTTATAAACATTTAATTCAATTAAGCACATTGCAAAGCGCAAGACTGGCTTAACGTTATCCCTCTCCTAATGCTTCCATGCTAAATTTCTGTTGCCATAATCTTTAAAAATAGAATAGCTGGCTTTGATAAGTAATTACCTAAAAATAGGAGACGAAATTATAGTGTCGCGTAATAAATATCATTAATTTATAACTTTATTGTTAGCTACACAATAACAGTTACGCAGCTAATGGTTCATAGATGGCGCTTTGAACAATAATCGAAAAAAGTGTTTAAATTGACAATTGTGATTCACTGTGAAGTTGTATGTTAATGATACTCATTTCGCGACATCACAATCTGATGTCCTATTTTTAGACAGTTACTAAACAAATTCAGCTATTATATTTTAAATGATGGCAATATAAATTTAGTATGAAACTTTGATGAGGTGGATCGCCTTAATATAAAACAATTATGAATTTTCAAATGTGAAATATTTTTTAATAAAAATTTAGACATCCTTAGATTCACGAGCCAAATTAGACAAATGTGTATTATGCCTATTTATATATACAGTAGACAATAATAAGCGAATAAAAACAAAATAATAACATTTAAAATTTCTTTTACCACAATTTCTTCAAAAAGTATCTAAAAAATTTGGTAATAAATATAATAAACGTAAAATTTAATGGTACATTTCAATAGCTGTTACCTACCACAGCCCGCAAGATGGCATTGTTACCAACTATAAAATTTTGCAAAAACAATCGTGATTAACTGTGAAGTGATACCAATCAAATACTTAAAGACATCATCACATCCGCTATTTTATGAAATTATGATGAAAGAAATTTTGAATGAAATTATTCTGAATCAATTCACTATGGTAATAGCGGAGAGGAGCGAATTGAAGATTAATAAATGATTATAAAATTCGAAAATATTTTCTTATCATTACAAAAATCGAAGTTTAACGTGCAGGGTACTAAAGTCAAATAAATCCATAAAAACAAGCAATTTTAAAATATTATAAATAACTTTAAAAGTATCCGCTCCGCTATTCTTTCTTTCAATGATAATGCACCATCTTATTTTATTATCTCTCTCTTTCTATCTATTCATTTATATTTTAACAACTTTCTGGAAATAATTAAAAATATATTTTTTAAATTATGTGCAGGAACAATGTTATAAATGCATTACCATTCGGCCATTGATTAAAAAAATACAAGCATTAAAAAGCTTAATGATTTTTTTAAGTTTAACAATTAGTTTTCCTTGAAATATTAGTATCTTTCTAGGTAATTAAAATATATTAAAATTGTATGCCTTGAGAAATAAAATGTAGTTACATGTTTTTCAGCTTTAACTATTGGTCAAATTTTTGAGATAATTTGCCTACATTTCACGATTGTCAATGGCCTTACCAAAATATAATACTTAAATGTACATACTCATGTTTTAATTATACAGGGTGTAAAAAATATCAACCTGCACTGGGGATTTAATAAAAAAGGATGTTTTGCTACGTGGGTAAGCTGCCAACATTGGAAGACATATATTTTAGGTTTTATTTACACCAGGATAAAATTAAAATAAAATCAACTGAAGTTATACATTTTTAAAATTTGTATCACCCTGTATGTCTACTATAATGTTGTGTAAATGCCTCTATAGTTGAGAAAAATAGATTTTTTTATTTTTTTTATTGTCATGACGATTAGAGGTTTAGCTTTCGAATTAAATCATACAATTTTTAATATTAGATTTTGTCACGTAAAATCGAGCACTTACATGGGTTTTGTTGAGAAATAAAATGGTACTTTTCAACAGTATTTATATCAAAATCGTCATTATCGGCAAATGATAAAAATTTAAAAAATGTCAATTTCAAACTTTTCGACATTTACACTCACGTCAAAATGTCAATTTTATCTCTCAACAAAGTTACTTAATGATTACTTTTACATCGAAACACTAAGTACTTTATACACAGTAATGGAGTCAATAGATTTTTCAATATAATTTAAATGAATTTATTTATTGCAAGTCAATATAAAGGTTGCTGTCTTAAAATGATTTCAAGATTTCATCAATCCTTCTTCGCTTCAAATAAATAGACTCTTCTGTCAAACTAGATCAGATTTAGGCATCGGACATACGAAGCTTATACATAACATCGCTATTAATGTTATACTAAATTTCTGATGCCATAATCTTTTAAAATAGAATAGCTGGCTTTGCGCAGTAATTACATAAAAATATGACATCGGATTATTATGTCGCGAAATGAGTATAAATAACATATAACTTCCTAGGAAATCTCATTTACATTTTTACACACTTTTTGATTTTTGTTTAAAACGTCACCTAGGGACAATTAGCAGTGTAAACGCTATTGTAAGTTGTACACTAGGGAAATTAATTTCCCGTTATTTTTAGGTAATTATTTATCAAAGCCAACTATTCTATTTGTAAAAGATTATGGTAAACGTAATTTTGTGTGGAAGCATACTTAACGAATTCCCGTTGACTAATTCGAGATCGTTTGAGAATTTTCTCGTAGAAAAGCAACGAGCAATTCTATATGTATACATATGACCGATACTTAAATATAGGTAAATATTTTGCAGATAAATTCAATACAAGTCAAGTATCCGAAAAATCTACACGCCACGTTAAAACAACAACCTTTCCCGCGCAACAATTTCACGCAAAACATTTAAAAAATAACTCTTAACGTTATTTATTTTTCTCTCCAAACATCAACGTGGTCTATTTACATACGATTAAGAGACAGTACCTCTTACGTGAGAAAGGTACCTAATAGTCGAAAATATCACCATTCATAAACACCTATATGTATGTATGTATAGTAAAAAGGATATTACAGTAAATGCCACGAAAAATAGTTTAAAATACAAATAGTCTCATGTGTTTTGTTAACAATAATACAAACTAGACCTAAACAACTGTCGCGTGCAGACATTTGGGCATCGCATAACAGCTCACTCGCCTCGTGTGGCCGGGGTTTTACGAAATTTAATTACAATATATTTTGTACAATTGCACCTATTGCACATAACAGTTAAAACAGCATTAATATGTGTCTAGAAGTTTATATAAGCTCAGTTTTTGTCCTAGATATAATGTTAACAATGTATTTCAATATTAAAAGTTATTCAGCTAGTACAGAAAAGAAGAAGAGTGGAACTTATATCATTACCATCTTTAACAGTTTAGTCGCCCGCTCATCTGCTTTTATCCGCTGGCGGATAACGGTGCGTTTCGCATCCGCTTTATCAAAATGTCTGCACACGAACCTAGAATTACTAATTAGTCAAGATTTATAACTTTTATAAACCACTTAATACAGAATGTTGAGATAGTAAATGTCCTTTCTTTTTCTACAACATTTGGCTCCAGATACTCGTCTTTTGAGCTACCCACTCACGACGCGTCACGCATAAACGCTTCAATACATTTTAGTGTATTTAAACTTGATTTTATTCCAGTACACAAGGAATATAACTCGTCTATTTATAATTTATTTAACATGCCAACATATGTACAGGTTTTATTACAGGACGCAACAAAATTGATTTCAAATTCATATAATCATTTTCACGCCTTTTAACGCTGCTGTTTTCTGGGAAAAATGAAGGCGTATCTCTGAAATAATGTTCACAAATTTGATACCATTCTTGTTAGATTCTTGTATAATAGTTAATTACTATCAGACGACAGCCACATTTAATATAATAGTGTTTTAAGATTTAAAATGAGGCCCAAATAGATTCATTAAAAGTGTGTGAATTTACACATAATTTATGCTCAGGATGAGTATTTATAAAATCGCAATAGTCTTAGTACGGTAAGTAAGTAAATTAATCGCAAGCAAGCTAAAAACCTTCGGACGAATTTGTTGGTCATTCATCTAGTATGACATAAATCGTGAATAACCTTAATAAGATTTGTCTAATATTTCAAAAGACTTAGAATTGGGATTTCAAACTCCTACAAAATAAATTTTCATTTGAAATGCATAACGCGTAAATCTATCGTGATTTTGTGCGTTTACAAATACCTACGACCGGAAAGAGATTTGGAACGTGTTTGGAACCTTTGTTTTTTATCCTGACTTCTGGGTACTGTTTCATAAAAATACAATCCTACTAATATTATAAGTGTGAAAGTTTGGATGTTTGTGACGCTTTCACGGAAAAACTACTGAATGGATTTGAATGAAACTTTACAATAATATAGCTTATACATCAGAATAACATATAGGCTATAATTTCTAAAGACATATTGTGTAAATTGTCCAAAATCACACTTATAATATTACTGGGATTACATGGGCAATTATGGCATAACAAAAACGCGTTGCCTAGCAACCGACCATAGAATATGTAAATTCGTATATACAAACTTTCGCGTTTATAATATTGGTGTGAAGACTTTTTGAATGTACTACGTCAGATATTGAATTTTTTTTAAATTATTAGACTACGTAACAGAATAAACACTATATTGTACCTTATGCTGTATAATAATTTGTCATATACGTCACCTGTGCCTATCGAACAAGTAGAATACATCCTGAAGTACACGCGGACAAAGTCGCGGGCGGAAGCTAGTTTGTAATAAACTGATAATTGTCATGTCATTTTCGCCCATTCGCCCGTTGATTGGTCAAAAAGTCGAAAATGGCTGACATTTGTCAGTTTATTACGAATTGTATTTTTATGAAACAGGCCTCATAGTAGATTTTCTGACAATGCGATCGTTATATAGCATTCACTTTCAAATATTATCTTCAATTACGCTTTAATCCCAACGTCAACAATAAACAAAGCACACACCCAGTCAATATTACACTAATTCGTTTTTTTTAAATACCCTGTATCCGAATTTTACGCAGGTCAAAATCGTGGAGCTAGAATTCACTAAAGCTTAAAACACACCGCAGGCGGACCCGGGCCTGGCGCAGTTGTATTCCATTTGCTCATATATAGGACATCACATTGAACGCGTGTGGTACGCGGCGGGCCCGCCCCGCTCCCGCCCGCTGTGTATAGTAAGCTTAACCGTATTTGATCCATTGCAACTTTAAAAACAATCATCCTGGATGTAACAAGAGATATTCTGAAAAATATAAATTATACAAACGTGAAGTCAGGGTCGCCGATTTCATATTTGCCCCCATTCGTAAGGGTTGCAGTGGTTGGCTAATTCAACAGCGCGCAGTCTAAAAAGTTAAATATTTTAATCTATGTACTCTCGAATAATCTTTATGTTCAATAATAGACATGATGGCTGACAATGGTTTTTAGGAATATTTTTTTATGAATTTCTACTTTTTAAGGAACGTAAGTCGTCAAAAATATGTTTAATGTTTTTATATGTATTGTTTGCACTCGGCCTTCATGTCACCTGATGTTAAGTTACGATAAGGCCGTTAAGTGAAAAGCGTGCGCACCCAGAAGCTTCAAGACTTTGGCGGCAGACTTAGGTAGCATGGTGGTAGCTAGCCAGGCTGACGTAGAAAATGCACTACCTACCTAGTACCCCTACTGGGAATCGAACCCTGACCTCCGGGTTGTAAGTCCAAGCGTGTAGCTACTAAAAGGTTAGATTCGAATGAATCCAAGTTATGCCATAGATGACGCAATCATAATACTACGATGGCGAGCATTAGATATAAAAACTAACAAAATTTTGTATTTAAGAATTTTTAGAAGTGAAGAAGAAAGTTTAGAAAAAAAAACATGCTGTCAAATACCACATCAAGAAGCTTATTAAATCCTGACTACAACCCTTGCACCTTATATCTTTACCCATAAAGACTACTATCACATAACTTAACGGCGGCCCTGTCTGCAAGTATCAAAACTGTTTATACGACAAGACAATTCAACAAGTTATTTATTTATCATTTAAATTTGAAAACACCTATATTATAACAACTATCTCACTATCAAGTTTTAATTTAAACTATCGTAATAATCAATTTCAACGTCAGTTTAAACTCAGAAGTCGACTAAGACAGGTCCGTATCAAGGTGCTCACGAGCAGTCCATCACATCCACAAATATCAAAATATTGTTTTATGTTGATATCGACTTGAGCAATATTGAGCATGAGCTGAATGAGAATGTCTTCAAGCCTGGGACCGAAAAGTCCCAATTTGCATAATTTTGGGACCTCCATTATTATCAGACCCTAAGTAAAAATCAAAGGTCTTAATAATAAAAAAAAGATTTTGAACTTTTGTTGTTGGGAATTGTTTTTTTTTAAATGAAGATTCGAAGCTTATTCGCTGAGCTCACTGTAAAAGTGTCAATGAGGAGTCTTTAAGTCTTCAAAGTTTTCTGGTTGGTTGTCTTTTAGAATGATTTTGGTTTGGAACTTTTGGATTTAAACCTAGTTTAAGCCAATTCAATAAAAATAAAGTAAAGAATAAAAAAAAATTAAATGACTTCGAAGTTACAAATAGAGATCATTTGGTTTCTATGAAAATGCTTTTAGAGTGCATAAAGAGTTGCTCGACTGTAAAGGTAAATAAATAAAATAATAATATTGTAAGAAATAAACAAATTGAGACTTAGAACTTGCTAGAACGTTGTGGTATGCAATATTATTTCAAAACTAAATCAGTGGGTGAAAGTTACAAGTGAGGTTTTAGTGTACACCATTGCTATTCTATAAGAAAATGTCACTTCGCATCAGTGAATCTGTGGGTGAGTTTATAATTTCACATTCTGGTAGCGAAATTGATTTAAATCGATCGCGTCAGAGAAAAAATCGATGAAAACTAGTTTGTTCTTATAAAGCATTGCTGTTTATTGAGATATAATGGCTGATTGAGTATTTTTTATTACATTTTCTAATTCAGAGCGACACGAAACCCTTTTAAAGAAACATTATTATGTATTGTTGGCCAATCAAAGTGTGAATTCAGCCATTAAACTCCGTGATTTAAAGAGAATCACATGATTGTTCTACCAGGATTATATGAAGTTTAATTGATCGTAATTAGGAATGAGTAGACTTTCAGACTAAGACAATTCACCCAATTCATTTCATTTCAACTTAGACATTTTAAACTCCAGCTGTGCATCTTTTCGCAAGTCTGTGTGTAATATATTAGTATAGAATCATCTCTTCTTTTATCTTAGTACGCACGTACACAGGTCAAGCTATACATTTCCAGTATAAGCGGAACTAACATCGTTCGGGAGTACATTCAAAGCGAGGTCAGCGTATACTGGAAATGTATAGCTTCATGTGTGGCCGTGTTAATTAGTCAGTAAGTATTTTGTTGTTGTATTTATAGCGTAAATAAGTTTCATGTTCCACTTAAATTTGTATGTATCAAGTAGTATCTTAAAATTGTAATTCTAAGCTGTAGTCTGTAATCTGTAACGTATATATAATAAATAAAACAACTTCATTTAAAAACGGGATAATTTCGGATAGTACATATGGTTACAGATGTTAAGTTTTAGGGTCTGATAACATTGCAGAAGTTAGCTACAACGTATTCTAGGACAACCTCTAGACACCCGGCAAACATGCTACCAGGCGTCCATATGCACCGAGGAGGTCTAAGAGAGTCGGCAGTCTCAGGAGCGCGTGTGTGACGTACTTTGATGTGTGTGTCAGAAATAGATGACCTCCTCCTCGGAGGGCGCGGCGGAGGCGGCGGGGGGCGAGGAGATGGGGGGCGTGTCCGGTGATCGCACTCGGAACTTGTCGGGAAGTTTCGGGTAGGTGTTTGTTCTGTGAAGAGAAAGCGGGTTGAGACATATAATTAGAATTTCTTTTTTATTTTTAAAATTCATGTACATAGAGTCATTACACTTCAAATATTATTCGGATCTATATACATGAACCCTGTCAGGGCATAGCAAAATGAATAAGTCAAATTTTATACAATAATAATAATAAGTGTCAAATTTTATACAATAATAGTTCAATGACAAATTTTATACAATAATAATTCAATGTCAAATTTTATACTACAATCCAAAATATTATAATTTATAATCTGGTCCTGATAAGATTCGTACTTTCAACCAGAATTTCTACCGTAAGGACTCAAAGTGGCATCGAAATGATTTATAATAGAAATCAAGTAAATGTTTGCATAGTAATTATAAACTATATTTAATATTTACTAAGAAAATAACAATAGAAATAAAAATATCTATGCCAATTTTGTATCCTTGTATGTATATTTTCTTATTATTCTAACCAACACGGGTTGGTAAGGTCCAAGAGTGCAAGGGCTGGCACATCAGCCCGGGAAGAGCATAATGCATCGCGCGAGGGGAGCACTGGCGACGTTCCTCTGGAGGAGCCAGAGCTCCCTGACATGCGCAGCGGATGGCCACAGGAGGGGTTTAGTGAGTAAGAATCTCACATAACCCGACTCTTCGGTATAAGGTATAAGGTCAACGACTGACCTCACAAATCAGTGTCAGAGTTGTTGGTCCGCCATAGTCCTGCATAGCTCATGCAGCTACTACCTGTCGTAGATAGTAACCGGTAACAACGGATTAACGTGAATAACGAAACACGGAATCACCTTAATGTTCAGCCTGCAATGTCATAATCAAACTGCGGAAAGCCTCACAAAGTGATTTTTTGACAATGTCCCCATCGGAAATCGAACCCAGGATCTACCGCGTGCGTTGCGCTGAGTCTAACGGTCAGACAACTGCGCCACGGATGCCGTTCTATTGCTAGATATCCGTGTATATTTTGACCCAGATTTATTGAAAAACGATGTCAAGGCAATGTCGACTCACCATCTAAACACCTTCGCATTACAGAGAACAATAAATTAGTTTTAGTGGATTCTACAATTTATAGAATCGTATCAGTGCAAACTATCTACTAACTATTGAATATGTGTAGGTAGTGACAAAAGGCGATATTTACGTTGTTACCTAGTGGCCTTGTTGTTTGGGGGCTGGGTCGGCAGCGGCGCCGGGGAGCTCCCTGTCCGAGTGTGGTGAATCACAAGACCTGGGTGCTGAAACATCAATCAAACGATAAACATCACGAAATAGACCGTGAAAATAATACCCTGCCTTTTTAGCATAAGAATCATAAGTAATAAAAATATTTTAGTGTTATAATTCTGGATACTGGATCAATACAATGAGTTTTGATCAATATATGAAATATGAAAAGTTTCTGTTACTACATGTGATAAACTGTATTGGGCAACTGTTATTTAGATAAGCTGTTGATTTTCCTAATAAATAAAAATTGGTTGTCTGTAAAGTCGGTTTACGGACGATAATTTTACATGATAACGTTATAAGATGCGTCACAAGCCAAACGCTTAGGCCGATCGTGCCTCTCTATCGCTTGTTCCGCGCTCTCGCTTGCACGCCCGGCTCCATGCGGAACGTGAAACTTTTTCGTGCATGCAGCCGTTCATGAGATGTTATAACAACAAAAATTTACTCAGAATGCTTCTAAACAAACTTTTACCAAAATCTTCTTTTAAAATAAAATAGATGTCTTTGATGGGTCCCTAGATGTCGTTTTATAAAATGTGTACAAATGAAATGTGTGAATCTCTATGAAATTCAACGACTTAGTTTAAAATATCTGGCAGTTTTCGTTGTATCTTTTTCTTATCTTATCCGAAATTAACAATACATCGTTATTGAACCTATAATGGGGAAGATGTATGGAAAAATATTTTTGTCTCATTCGAAAGTCTATGTAAAAAGGTAAATACCTCTATCATTTTTTTCTCTATACTAATACTCTTTACAACCCTCAAAAAGTAATTCTAGTCACGCGGTGCTAAAACGCTTCATATAAAGCGGGTGACATTTGTGACGTCACACGTGTTTTTAGAGCGTTAAAATGTATGGAGCTTGTTCGATATTTTGAGTTATTTCATAAAATAATGTTTTAGGTGTTATATACTCCTGTAATAAAATGATCAAAATGCAATGAGAAAATTAAATCTAATAAGCATTTTACTATTCGAGGAACAAAATTTTTGAGATTATTACGTATTTTTATTTCGGCAGTATTTCTTATAATGTCCGGTTATGCTATAAAATACAATTCAACCCAATCTAATTTGGTTCCATCTTCTCTATTTTGCTGTATGTAAAATGTGCTTGCATTGGCGGGCGTGCTGTCAGTGGAGTATTAAAAAAAATCTGATCTTAAGCGTTTCTCCTACTCACAAATACGACTACTGGACACTTGACTGGAGATATACAAGACTCCACAAGAACGAGATCAGGTATATGTACGTATGGATACGATAAGGGTATGGTTTCACTAAAGCGGAGAAGTCACAGAGTGGCCATTTTGAGACAACTAATCAAAGAAATAGTTTTATTTTATTTTAAATTTCGTCTTTGTGTAATATTGTTCATTCTGCTTATGTATTAGTGTTGTGTGAATACGTATCTGGTATTTATATTTATCTATCGCTGCGTGCAAGTAATTAGGATTGAATATTGTTAGAATAGGGGCTGGCTGAAAATCAGTGTTGTGCTGAGACAGCTCCTGACACATAACTTTTTAATATGTTATTAACATTTGTAATGTAGTCTACGTGTGAATTTGGTGTGTGTGTGTGTGTGTGTGTGTGTAATTTGTCTGTAGCAAATAAATGAACTACTTGCTCGATCTTTTGCATTTATAATATCGGTGAAACTGAGTTTGTTTGTTTGTCCTTCACGTCAGAGCGGAGTGTCAGAATGACTTGAATTTTTCTATTGTGATAGTTGAAGGTTCGGAAACGATATAGAAAATATAAATATAGAGATAAATACACGCGATCGGCCGCGGACCAAAGCTAGATAACGCTCCCCGCTCCGCTTATCTCCGCTACAATGTAAACACACCCCAACCATTCATGCTCCTCTAACAACGAAAGCAGAACAGACGAAATGGTTGTTCCTAACATCAGACTATTACTACATTAGAGATAGAAGGAAGGTAAAGCCAATTTTTATTAACCCAATACTGGCTTCCCATGTAAGATAACAAAACTTCGCCGACGGTTGCTTTAAGAACTAATACACTATGTGAAGCTTTGCGTTTCGATCGCATAGGACAGTAGCGCCGTCCGACACTGTCAACCACGAAACATGTAGGTAAATAATAATAAGTACCATTTCATTTCGTTAGTGACTGGCAGCGCTACTGTCTTTAAGAAGTCGAAAGGTTTGAGTATTGCTACTTGTAGTTCCTAAAATATCCGTCGGACAAAGTTTCCTTGTACTTTTTATAAATCAAGCAGAGAGCAAATGATCGACAAATACTGAATATTTATTCATAAGGGATTGTTGTTGGTCTTCGATTCTTCATCTTGCTTGGTGGTGACCAAGTCTTTCAGATGGAAGCGTCAACGTAATGTTGGAACACAAAAGTGCTATTTACATTGTGTTGAGCGGCAGATTTGGATGGTGGCAGCTATCCATATAAAAGTAAAAGCATCAATAAAAATATCTGGATATAAATTTTTAAAATTTTCGGTAACTATCGGTTACTTTCAGCCAGCCAAGACCTTGCCGTGAAAAGAATATCAATGATTTGAAATTACGTCAAGCTTAGCAAAATCAATCATTTAATAATTGCCCTTTGTATGGAAATCGTGCTCACCCATAAGGCTCAAGCTAATCATTGACATTGGTTTCTCAATCTTTCATACAGTACCAAAAGGTACTGGTAATCGAATCCGGGACATCTGGATTGTAGTCCAACATTCAGCCATTAGGCCACAGAGGCGGTCAAGCAATTGTCAATCATGGCAAACAAGGGTTTTGAAGATGTATGTTCGAAGCCTGGCATTAGTTACCGGCCGCCATTTTGTTTTTGTTTTCAAGTTGGCAGTACACAGTAAATGAAACATGACCTCTTGACATAACTTATTTATTACTGGGCAGGTTTTTATTTAAGCTAAGGTTGACTCGGTATAATTTATAAAAGCCTACAGAGATTGCATCAACCTACATAGGCACACAACATCAATTTAGGAGCAATAATTTAGAATTGCAGACTACATTGTACAGTTGCTACTTACGCGCGCTTTACAAAAGGCGCTAAAATACGTTCGGATACTCGACATCCTGCAAAATACCAACCAACCATTTGATCTGTTTTCTTTTGTTCAAGGAAATGACGTATATGTCTGTAAAATTATAATTCACTTCTGTTTTTTCAAACAAGTTTTTTTAAGGTTAAAAAATGACGAACCGTCAACAAACCGTTAATGTCAGATGATGTTTATAACAGAACATAAATATATTTATTTATACAGAAATAAAATTGACGCATAAGTTACTTAGAAATAATATATTATTAATGTGCATATGTAGGCACTGTGTTGTAATGTGGCGTCGACAAGGACAATAAGGTATATTATTATAAAAATCTTTATTCGAAATGTGTTCTTTGTGACAGCGACTTTATACACGCGATTATGGACCTTAAAGTGATAAACATTTTCTGACCCCGACGGTACATCGGCCACCATGTTAAGTTGATAGTGACGTCAGCATCAGTAATATAGTTTAAAAATATATGATAAAGACACTTTTTTCGCACAGTAAAATATCCATTTTGTTTTTGTGAGGGCTTTGACGTTTAAGATACTGTCACTGTAAATACAACATGGCCGACGTACGCCATTTTGAATCATTTGAGTCCAGGACTCCACACGCACTGAACAGTTTTTGTTTACCATTATTTTTATTTTTCTACGAAATATATAAAGTTTCTTCCTCTGTAAAAACCTAATCTCACATATAAACCACTTGATTCAACCAGTCGTGGAAATAATGCCTATTTAGCGCTGGTTTCATACCCTCCTGTTGAAGGCAGTACTTTTTCTAATACAGAAATACCTGAGGTCTCATGCTTGTTTTTTTTATTTTTATTATTGAAGATAGACCAACACTTGACCTCAATCTCACCTGATGGTAAGTGACGATGAGGTCGAAGATGTAACGTGTTGGTCTAGAAGGTGCCTATTTACTCTTCTTTTGAAGATTCCCAAGTTGTAATTTTCGGGGAACTGCTAATGGATAACTGCAATCTATCTATAAATCTCAATAAACCTTTACTGAGTGTTAATTATTGCAATATTGTATTCGAGCTTAGATACAAGACAGAGAAAAGAAATGTTCGAAAGAGATGGGAAATAGCACTAACCTCGCTGGGAGATTCATGAAGCCGGTGGTAGCCCGGAGGCGGCGCTTGTTGCGTCTTGCCGCTCGCCAGTTTCAATGGAAGCTGCTGCTTTACCATTTGCTGTGAAATATTAGATTTAATTGGTTTTAAATTTTAAAACAGACTGACTTTTCCTCGTAAATTTTTCAGCATCGAAGTCAATCAATTAATGTAGGTAATTATATCAGCTACTTAAATAAA
This sequence comes from Carcina quercana, assembly GCA_910589575.2. Lineage (NCBI taxonomy): Eukaryota > Metazoa > Arthropoda > Insecta > Lepidoptera > Depressariidae > Carcina > Carcina quercana. Next base: position 6,884,067 of record OU342449.1, on the reverse strand, counting down.
TGTGTTTAACTACATCAAACATCGGCGGCATTAAAGTTAAAGCAACTTCTTTGAGGCTAACCTAAGGTAGAGGACATTTGCTTGATGAAAAATATTCGTATTCTTGAGCAATGTTTTAGCTTTCTACTGTTCAATAAAAAGAAGTTGTGTGGAGTGAAACAACTCTTCATATTACTGATGGTTTTAGGTGTTTTAGTAACACTTCCGCTGGTTAAATAAAAATATGTAGTTACAGAGATAGCTGGTGCTCGTACGACTGCTCGGGTCTCATTCTGTGCGGACAACAGCTGCGGCGGCGGGAGGGCTTGGCTGCGCACACTGCACGCGCTCACTGACGACTCCGAGCCAGTCGAGCCACGGTTGTCTGAAACATACCACCAGAAACAATAGTACCAACATTGCCAGCTATGACAGGCACACAACGACACAAATCCTGAAGCAACTGGAGTAAGTCGGCGGCTCATGTGGCAAAAACGTGTAGTGTTTTTTTATCTGATTGTAATGATTGACGTGACGATGTGGTAAAGAATGGCATGCGATTGCCTATTCACTCTGGCATTGAAGACATCTAGGTTTCAATTTGGGAAACGCCGTTGCCGTTTATTTACGCCCACTAAACCCCCGAGTGGTCATGTTTATCGCAACTCAAGGAGCCCTGAGAAACGTAGCGAAATGAGAAATGTCTTTCGCTCTTTTGCCCTACCCTTTTGTCTCTTGCACTACGGTAAGGCTAAAAGCAAAGAGAAAGGCTCTACAGTGTATACTGCAGTGGCAGAATATGATTTTCTTCGTCCTCCCGACATAATTTTCAAACCTGTTGAGGCTCAGGCTAAATAGCCTCTAGGATTTGAGTGCAATTAGTTGATTCTTGAATCGAAGGCGATTAGCTCACGTAATAGTTGTAGCCACTCAGAAGCGCTTTTGAGTGGTTTAACCCAATAAATAACTCGTTACGTATAAATACTCACTCCTCCACTTTGGCTCTTTCCGCCGCGTGGAGTCGCTGACGCTAGAATCTGGTGACAGCGTGCCCACGCTCGCTATTTCTTCTTGGGATCCTCCTGGGGAATAATGTTAGTTTTCAACCGACTTCAAAACAGGAAGAGGCTTTCAATTCGATTGTATGTTTTTTGTATGTATGTATGGTTTGGAACATATTGATTGGGAATAGCCCTATTAGTTTGTGATCTGATAGTTTTGTGACGAGATGGTTCCAGCCCTGGTGCTCTATAAATTCCTATCTTTCTCTATTCTTACTGACTCGTCGAGCTATGTTGGTCGAATATCGATAACGCTTATCGACAACATTAATGTGCATCACTATGCCCGCCCATAAGGCCATGAGTGGGAGACAGAGCGAAATACTCCGATGATTTATGACCCAAACTGCAAGGACAAAATAATTCTACTATATATTGCACTATAAGTTACCTATGACGCCGTATTAGCTCAGTAGGGTAGAGCGTCCGTCCTTGAACAATCGAGGTCTGGGTTCGATCCTGGCTCGTACCAATAAGTATCAATTTGTTATTTGAAATTTAAGTACGAATGATACAAATCATTACCATTGGCTTTTCGGTGAAGGAAAACATCGTGAGGAAACCTGCACACTCCTAAATAGAAATTCAAAGGTGCGTGTAAAGTCTACCAATCCGCACTGGGCCCGCGTGGTGTACTATGGCCCATACATTATCTGCAGGAGAGTAGGCCTGAGTGCCTGCAGTGGGGCATATATAGGCTGTTGATGTTGTTATAGTTTAAAATACAATCAGCCTCAAAGTGATATGTGTCAACAGAGTTATTGACAAGTAACGAAAGCTATTAAAGATCGTTAATAGAGGACGATGTAGTAACAGTAGTATACCGTGTTGCTGCAGCCGCTCCAGCCTTCTGTAGAGTCTCTCACGCTGCTGCTCTACGTCTTTCTGCTGCTCAGCCAGCTCTTGTCGCGCTTGCTGCAGCTGCATGCGTTCTGTGAACACGGCCCGCACAAACACAAAACTATAGCGAATTAATTTACTTAACATAATCCATAAGAACCAGAATCCAATAGATGAAATTATAGCGTCGCGAAATAAACATCATTAATTTACAACTTTATAGTTAGCTGCAATAGCAGTTACGCAGCTAATGGTTCATAGATGGCGCTTTGATCAATGACAATAATCGAAAAAAAGTTTTTAAATGAAAATTGTGATTCACTGTGAAGTTGTATGTTAATGATACTCATTTCGCGACATCACAATCTGATGTCCTATTTTTAGATAGTTACTACACAAATCCAGCTATTATATTTTAAAAGATTATGGCAACAGAAATTTAGTATGCAACTTTGATCGAGGTGGATCGCCTTAATAAGAAGAAGGTTACACTTAAAAATAATTACAAGAACCAAAGAGCGTATATTGGATTCTTGGCGCACTTGAAAAATGGTGGTCCATTGCAATTTTCTTAATTCGTTAATAATACTGTTATGTGTGTTTTTTGTGTCATAATGGTGAAAAAGTGTCAAAGACGGTGTTATAGTATCAATTACGCAAAATTGCGAGGATTTCGACGCGATCAGAATAGTTTACCATGTCGAGAAACCCAGGCTGGCCTTTGAAATTCTCGTCAAGAATTCAAAACAAGCGACAAAATGTACACATTATACATTTTATTGAGAAAGCTGAAGAAATGGCTTCGGCATAGTTTATAACCTCAAAATTTGTTCACCTAATTTTATTCGTCATTGGATAGTTACTGGTTAAAGCCATTATTTAAAAAAGGAGCGTAGATTCAATAACTCACCCGTAGCTAGAGCATGGGTATCGGCGGCCCTCTGCGCCTCCCACGAGGCCCTGTCGGCCGTTAGCTTAGCTTGGGCGTGTCTCAGCTCTTCTAGCTGGGCGTCGTGGGATCGCGCCGCGCCCGAACCGCTGGTAGATGACCCCGCGCATCGCCACGCCGACACCTGGGCTTCCAAACTGTGGGGGGATTGAGGGTATTAATGATTTGCACTCGATCTTAATTTCACATAGTAAAATTATAATTGAGTGAATCTTTATAAGACTGTATACTATACATGTGTAAGTGATGCGAGTAATACATTACACCCGACCGCGTACTGTTTCAGAACACATCACTTGACCATCTCAAACAGTACGCATTACATCATTACTCATGGCATGCCAGGCGTACGTTCTGCGCCGCTCACTCACACCTAACGCGGCGCGACCGAAAGAGCGCGCTGCGCGGGCTCGGATTCTCCAACAAAATCATAAAGATGGATAGAACGCGCATATGTTACTGAAATGCAATGGTATCACTAAGAAGATAAGTCTTAAATTCTACGTATTTTAATTCCGAGCAAGTGATGTTAAAAACATTACTATAACAAAAGAAATGTTTGCGCTGTCGCATGTCAGCGCGCGGCGCGCATTTCAGGTGATGTTTCAAGTGATGCGTACTGTTTCGAAGTGATATCACGCGGTACGAAAAGTAATGACATATAACTTAAAAAGCACATGTTTTGCGCATGTCTACTGTTTACATGTAGAATATGATGAGCATGTGCAGCGCTACCTCGTGCGGGTATATATATATACCTGTGTATAGTGGTGAGCTGTTGCCACACGATGCAGGTGAGCGTGTATATGGCGTGCTGCATGTGCAGCGCCGCCTCGCCCCCGAGCTGCTGCAGCACGCGCGACTCGGCGTCGTGGTTGTTGTTACCCTCGCCCGTAGCCAAGCCTTCGGAGATCTCCGGCGGCGTGTCCGTTGACAGTCGCGGCACTACACCTGACAACAACAAAACAGTGAAAAAAAAACCCACAACAAACAGTGAAAACAAACACAACAAAACAAGTGAAAAAAAAACCCACAACAAAACAGTGAAAAAAAAACACAACAAAAAGAACTAGAAACGGACTTCAACGATAAAATTTATATTTTCCATCACTGAAGTATGATCTCTACCAAACAAAAAGAATCATTACAATCGATTCATAATTGGCGGAGTTATCGTTTAACGTTTAACGTTCGAAAACATACAGTCGAATCGAGAGCCTCCTCCTTATTTGAAGTCGGTTAAAAATGTTGTAAAGAAGCCTGCACCTTTTTATGCACAAATGCTTAGACAACTAACACATGGACACGCGAGACAGCGTATACATGCTAGAGAGCTAAAGTCAAAGGTCCGAGTGAAAACTACCTATCATTGTGATTTATTCTGGGTAGTTAAATTGTATGAAACCGGTCTGTGTAGCATACTATGGAGGAGGCCTCTAGCGTGGACGTTTACTGCCTGATGATGATCACCTCTGTGCCTGTTGGCATCGAAGCCTGCGAAGGTGTCAGCTCTCCTCGGCAATGCTGGGCTCTCGTACGCTGAGGAGTGTCTCTCGCCCGCTGAGCTGGTGCTGCGGCCCAGACCGCCTCCTGACACCCACGTGCCACTAGACACTTCTAGTGCTTCCTGTGAATTATGGGAAACCATTATTTAGTTCTTCGTTTAGTTTAATTTTTGTGTGTGTGTGTGTATTGTTTATTGTACATATATAATTATACAGAGACAAAAATAAATTGTACGAAAGGCATTCCCACTGTATTGTATATATATAAAAAATAGTTTTTGTTATAGCCAAAAAATTAATCATTAGCGGAGGCCGAAAATCTCTTTTAAGCTTGTTGTAGACGCTTCCGTTTTAAACTTATACATCGTACTGCAGTGTGTGAAATAGACAATTTTTTATAAACTATACAATATAATATTTATGTACGTGTGAAGTCGTGTGTGAATGAGAATAAGTATATAAAAAGTGATGTGTTTTTTAATAAAGGTTTGTATGTGGCAATGTCTTAGTTGACATAAAATATTTGCATCGGTCTGAATCCTATATACAGTTGCGCGTGATCAGACAAACGCGACACCGCCAACCCAATAGTAACGATAGGTATTCCTAAGTAGTAGGACAATTGAACCCAGGAATTTCAAATTATGAGTCCGTGTAGCCAATAGCCACGGAGAGAGTTATCTATTTAAAACCAAATCATGTAAGACTGTATGACAGCAAAATAATAACCTCTTAATTAGTTCTACTATTACAACTCTATTATATTGTATTTTTGAGCTGAAACTGTATTCTTAATTGTTTAGTTTGTGTTCGGGATGAATATTTAGAATTTCGTTGTTTTTTTAAAAAAAATCAACTCGAAATCAAGCGGCAGATGATGCCATGTAATTTTGATAAGTGACGTTTACAAAAATCTTAAACTAACTTAACACTATAGTTCTCTGGCGCACATTTGAAGTGATGTTTTTGACAGGCGTTTCAACAGTTTGTAGAAGCTGTTTACCATCCTTTAAAAAAAATATACCTTCACTACGCGGCAGACCTCCTGCCACAGACTATGCGTGTCTGCCGAGGGCGCTGACAGACGCACGTAGTCCGGGAACACCAGCCCGCCGGGGAACACCGTCGATACACCTGCACAACGACGAGCTGGTTATTATAATATAAACAACAAACTACACCGGAATATATTTGGCTGTTGATGACGATGTATTCGTAATATTATAGATGCGAAGTGAGGTTGTTTACCCTGCCTTCCTATCGTATCGTGATTTCTTTGCCAGAGATAGCTGAATGGACGGAAAATGACATATGCTACTTTAAAACCCGATCGAGCATGTAGAGCACGAAATCGCGGGCAAAAGCTAGTAACAAACTCTCTTAACTTACCAGTACTGGGCACGTCAAGAGTGGAGGCGCCCGTGTGCGCCACCATCTTCATATGAAGCGCCATTTTCTCTTCTAGCAACGTCGAGTGTTCCCTGTCCTTTAGTCTTAGCGCCTCTGTTGATTACAATAACAAAATAAGTTTACATACTCGTACATCGTCTCATCCATCAATAACACGAGAATACATGAATAAGTATCTTAGACTATTCACATACATCGTCTAATCCATCAAGAACATGAGAATAAGTATCTTAGTATTTTTGACTACAGAAATAGTCTGATCCATCAAAAATACATGAATAAGTTTCTTAGACTATTTACATACATCGTCTCATCCATCAAGAACACGAGAATAAGTATTTTAGACTACAGAAATAGTCTGATCCATCAATAATATTTACATGAATAAGTATCTGAGACTATTTACATACATCGTCTCATTCATAAAAAACACGAAAATAAGTTTCTTAGAATATTTACATACATCGTCTTACATACATTATACGAATAATGAATAAGCGACACAGATTATTTATAGGAATAACAGATGAATAAATATCACAGATTAATAAGTATTCCAGGCTATGTAAATAAATTATCTGGTAATAAATTCCTGTGAATAAATCATTCGTAGAGTAATTCATTTTTGTTGCGTTCCCATGTAAGAAGTTTTTACAGACACACATTACCTAGCTAATGTAATGTCAAAGCATTTTATGAAAAGAGTTTAATCAAAGTGAGTTTTTACAACAAATAAATGAAATATGTATTAATTTGCTACACTCTGGTAACTTTATGTATGGCGACGCAAGTCTTAGTAAGCGTTTCTATTAACGGGATCCCGTTTCATCAAAACTTCATACTAAATTTCTGTAGCCTTTTAAAATAGAATAGCTGGCTTTGTGCAGTAATTATCTAAAAATAGGACATCAGATTGTAATGTTGCGAAATGAGCATCATTAACATACAACTTCACAGTGAATCACAGCTTTCATTTTTACACACATTTTTTATTATTCTTGTTCAAAGCGCCACCTACGAACCATTAGCTGCGTAACGGCTATTGTAGCTAACAATAAACTTGAAAATTAATGATATTTATTTCGCGAAACTATAATAACATCTCCTATTTTTAGGTAATTACTTATCAAAGCCAGCTATTCTATTTTAAAAGATCATGGCAAAATTTAGTATGCATTCGGGATGCCGTTAATATGTAAATGAGCACACGTAAAAATCGAGACATATACCTCTTTTAAAAGCAGTTCAGAAATACGTTGAAATGTACCGTTATAAAACTAACACGAATTTTATCTCATGCATAGGACTTCTCTCTATGCTATACATTTTAATTATAACCTTAAAGTTATAGTTCGACAGTTTTAAATGAAGAAGCATTTTGTTCAAGCAAGCGAGTAGTCAACTTCGGCTGTAGTATTCAACTTCGAAGTGAAGATAAGACAGAAGGTGGAAACATTCTACTAATTATCAAAATAATACATATTTACAAATAAATTTAATGTGGCATACGACAGAGATGATTTGATTCTACAAAAGAGAAGAAAGAATATATAATTATCTAGGAATAAAAAAACGGCTCTATTTGTGTCATATCTCAAGGTAAATTCACAGGCCGGACACTTCATAGAAATTTAGTGATATCGGTTCCTATTCACATACATCGAACGGAAGACGTTTGAATACTTGCGCATGTGTGAGTACGCGCGCGCCATACTACCGACCACTGAATGGGTCCTGTACGAGCCAACGTACAAAACTGCATCGACAGCTGTCCGGCATTAGCATGCGCCGGCAATAACTAATATTAGCTAGCATTTAGCATAATTAAATCAGTGTTAAATTAGCAAGCAAACGGATCGGTTTTATTTCACCTCTCTCCATCCAAACATTCTAAATAACACTCACAGCATCAAACTCAGCATCTAACTAGCATCCATCTAGCGCGAGTGTAGAACCCTACATTCTTTTGGTCCTTCGAGCATTTAATGACCCCGTGGTCTTTGGCGGGACCTCGCGTCACTCTTGTACAACACGTGTAAGTGTAACGTGACTGTTAACAGTTCATCAAACTTTGGACGGACTTTGAAAGTGTGTGGCAAGGCGCACTTAACATTAGCGTGATATTTGTGAGTCTACGTGGCTCACGTCTTCAGCATCGTTGATCGGGTCTAGTGGCCCGTCTCTTCAGCATCTTCGGTCGGGTCTGTCATCCCGCAGCTTCAGCATCTTGGAGTGGGTCTTAGGACTCATTCAACAGCAGCATCTTAGGAGTTTTTCCTCTCAAGTAAGATTGTTCCCGTATATACATAATAATGGAAGCTCTTATCAACCGACAAGTAGAGGTCATTGACCTTATCAAGCAGATAAAATCAAACTTTGATAAGGACTCTGCCAGCAGAAAAACCGCAGAGTATTTAGCATCACGACTGAACAGCTTAGATAACCTCTGGGGAGAGTTCGAAAATAATGATACGCAGTTAGGGCTATTCCATGATATTCAAACTACTAACTACCATACCGATGGAATTTTCCAGAAAACTAAAGACTTCTATCTGTCTGTTCGCCTCAAAATATCTTCTTTGGTAAAGAAAGATTCTTCCGTTTTGGAGCTTATGTCTCAGCAGCAAACGAACTTTAGAGCATTAGATCGAATGTTACGTAGCATTAAGGTAGCAGAGATAACCGACAAATGGGAGTTGGAAGACGAGCTCAAGAACATTCAGGCTCGTTGGAACACGATCGATGCTCTGCATTTGCAAATTGACAATGTCATCCAGGGTGGAGACATTGTCTATGAGGATCAGCTTAGGAGTTATGAAGCTTCATTTAAGAAAGTAAAGCGGGAGCTTCATCAAAAAATCAACTCTGCATCTCACCATCAGCAATCAACCCCACAGCTGGAAATTCCTACTTTCACCGGAAGTTACACTCAGTGGCCGACTTTCTGTGACTTGTATGTAGAGTCAATACACAACAACAACTGTTTATCTAAAGCTCAAAAAATGCAGCACCTAAAGGGTAGAGTTAAGGGAGAAGCAGAGCGAATGATACAGCATTTACACATATCCGCAGATAATTATGACCTGGCTTGGGATATTTTGACTCATCGGTATAACAACACACAGATATTATTTACAAAGCAGATGGAAATATTTCTTAATCAGCCGAGTATCCATAAGCAAGGATCATTTGAAATAAAACGTATTTACGACACTACCACAGAGTGTATACACGCAATACACAACCTAGGCGTAGATACAACCACGTGGGATCCGATGTTGGTTCATCTCATGGTACAAAAATTAGATAGCGAAACTTACAGGGACTACATGGAGGCTCGTAAGTCCCCCAGGGACTTGCCGTCCTTTGAAGAGCTTATGAGTTTCCTGGAGGCTAAGTTTATAGCTCTTGAGCCTGTGCATAAGAGAGAGAAGGAGAAACCATACTTTCGGCAGGAACCATCTTCCCCACAAAAATCGTTTTACAACAACAAGCCTAATTACTACAGGAAGGAATACCAAGCTGCCTTCTCGTGTACAAAAAATCAGTGTCCTTATTGCAACTTTGACCATGAGTTGTATAAATGTCACCAGTTCATTAACATGCCAGCGGAAATGAAACTAAAAACAATTGCAAAACTTAGTATTTGTCGCAATTGCTTATTTAAGCATAAAAGCAATTGCACTTCAACCAAGCGATGTAAGCAATGTAATGCCGATCATCATACATTGTTACACGAGGCGTGCATGTCAGTGCCCTCGGCTCGAATGTCAACCATGCCGCCAACACAGCAGCCTACAGCGGCTGCAACTAATTCAGCTAAATATCATAACAATACGGCTAACAGCAAGTCATCTAATCATGTAGCATCTAACGACCAAGAAGTTCTTTTAACTACAGTTTTGTTAAAGGTTAAAGCCATTGACGGCACTTATGTAACTTTGCGTGCCTTATTAGATCAAGGTTCCCAAGTGGGACTCCTGTCAGAGAACGCAGCTCAAAGTCTAGGTCTGCCACGCAAGAGATGTAGCGCGTCCGTGTCAGGAGTCGGTAACGAACCTAAACAGAGCAGAGGTCTCGTTTCAATAGAATGCCTCTCTATCTACAACGACCATAATTTTACAACAAATGCCTTAGTTATACCTCGAGTTATAAGTAACCTACCTACAGCGTCATTCACAAAACAGTCATGGCCTCATATTGAACATCTTAACCTAGCCGATCCAGAGTACAACATTTCTAAGCCGATTGATCTCTTGTTAGATGCTACTGTATACTCTGAAATTATTTTGGATGGATTAATCAAGAGTCCTAACGCAAACGCACCGATTGCTCAGCAATCTATCTGACATTCAGAAATATTGGGAGCTAGAAGAGATTAGTGAAAGTTCATCTCATCTTTCCAAGGAACAGCAATTTTGTGAAGATCACTATTTAGCAACTGCAAAACGTTTGGATAGCGGTAGATATGAAGTGGGTTTGCCTATGAAAGAAGGTTATCAAGAAAAAATCGGATTTTCTAAAAATAAAGCTATAGCGCAATTTAAGCAATTAGAAAGCAAAATGACGAAAAATAAAGAGTTTTCAGAAGGTTACAAGCAATTCATCGCAGAATATCAGCAGCTAGATCATATGAAATTAGCTCCTTATAGTCAACATCCTACTTGCTACTTACCTCATCATGGAGTATTGAAGCTCGATTCAACAACAACAAGGTTACGAGTTGTATTCAACGCCTCATCTAAGACAAGCTCCGGTCACAGCCTCAATGACTTGATGGAGTGTGGTCCGAACCTACAGCAAGACCTACAAACTCTCATACTTACGTGGAGACAGCATAAATACGTGGTAACAGCGGACATCGAGAAAATGTTCCGTCAGATATTAATCAGAGCGTGTGATCAACCTTTGCAGTCAATAATTTGGAGAGAATCACCACGTGACCCTCTTCAGGAACATCTGTTGACGACTGTCACATACGGCACTAAAGCTGCACCTTACCTAGCGATCAGAACGTTAAGACAACTAGCTAAGGACGACGCATCCAGATATCCTCTCGCAGCTCTAGCACTTGAAAATCATTTTTACATGGATGATTTACTCAGCGGACAGGACACGATAGCTGAAACTAAGGAACTTCAAAAACAACTAATAGAGATTTTAAAGGGGGCAGGGATGAATCTCAGAAAATGGTCTGCAAATGATGCAGAACTTTTGAATGATCTGTCAACTGAACAGTTAAACACCTCATATGAATTTAAATGTTCCGAGTCCCGTAAAACACTAGGACTTATATGGACACCCTCGTCAGATTCATTTTCATTTGTAAATAAAATAGAAAACGCCGATCAGTGCAATAACACTAAGCGACAATTACTATCTGAAATATCAAAAATTTACGATCCCTTAGGGTGGCTTTCACCATTAACTATTCGAGGAAAACTTTTATTCCAACGAACGTGGGAATCTAAGACATCGTGGGAAGAAGAAGTACCAGTCAGCATTCAAAGGGAATGGGCGCATCTATGCGAAGACTTAAAGAAAGTAGAAAGCTTCAGCATACCTCGATACTTAGGTGACGCCGATATAGTCTATTTACATGGCTTCAGCGATGCATCAGAAAAGGCTTACGCCTGTGCTATTTACTTAGTAACAAAAAATGATAAAGGTGAGTCCACATCGAGACTCGTCACAGCAAAAACAAAATTAGCGCCCTTAAATAAAAAGGTCTCACTGCCAAGACTCGAGCTTTGTGGTGCCTTGTTGCTATCAAAGTTAATGAAAAATGTTATAAAAGCTCTGAATAAACGAAACGGTATCATACAAGCTTGGACAGATTCCATGGTAGTTCTAGGGTGGCTTCATGGAGATGTCAATCGTTGGAAACAGTTTGTTGCTAACAGAGTGCAACAGATTACAAACGTCATACCCGCCGCACGCTGGAGTCACGTACGATCAGAAGACAACGCTGCCGACTGTGCCACAAGGGGGGTCTCGGTGGCTACATTACAAGATCTTCCAATTTGGTGGACAGGGCCAGAATGGCTCTTAAGTTTCAACCATAATGATTCCAAGCGAGTATCCTACATAGCGCCAACCATTGAAACAAAAAATGTTAATGTAAACGCAACTTTACAGAAATCAAACCAAATTAATTCAGCGTTAATTGCAGAATTGTTAATAAACAATAGTTCAATAACACGAGCTGTAAAAACATTGGCATGGGTTTTACGTTACATTTCCATATTGCGACGTCAGCCGCGCCAGCGCATTGCGATACTAAGTGATGTCGAAATAAATAACGCATATAATATTTTCCTTACACATACACAAGCGGAAAATTTTGACGATGATTTACTAGATTTGAAGAATAAAGGACACGTGCGACCCAGTAGCAAGCTAGCGAGCCTATCTCCGTTCCTAGACGAGAACGGGATAATGAGAGTCGGTGGCCGACTCAGTCAATCAACTATTAGCAGTTCAGCAAAACATCCTGTTATCATCCCTAATCATAGCCGTTTTACGGATTTGATAATAAACTTGGCGCATAAAACTACTCTACATGGTGGACCCCGCCTGACACTAGCTTACGTAAGAGAAAGGTACTGGATCGTCAGTGGTATGCGTACCGTCAAGCGACAACTGCGGCAGTGTGTCACGTGCCGAAGATTCAGCTCGGAAACAAATCAACAGATCATGGCGGACCTTCCTACGCCGCGAGTCACACCGTCTCGCCCGTTCACACACACCGGTGTGGATTTTACTGGTCACATGGACCTCAAACTCAATAGAGGTCGAGGAGTAAAGACATACAAGGGCTATGTTGCAGTATTCGTGTGCTTCTCTACCAAGGCAGTTCACTTAGAACTAGTTTCAGAGCTCAGTACTGCAGCCTTCTTAGCAGCTTTCCGTCGATTCTGTGCTCGACGCGGGACGCCCAAACGCATGTACAGCGACAATGGGACGAACTTTGTTGGTGCGAAACGTGCACTGGATAAGGAATACCGAGCTATTCTTGACAGCTTCAACTCAGATTTCTTTAACAGCATTAGCGATATGAACGTCGAGTGGTCGTTCAACTCTCCAGCGTGGCCCAGTGCTGGCGGTCTATGGGAAGCCGCAGTCAAGGCCTTCAAACGTCATTTGAAACGAGTTTTAGGGAAGCAAAGACTCACATACGAGGAATTTACAACACTGCTACATCAGATAGAAGCGTGCCTCAACTCTCGACCATTGTTCCCTTTGACAGAAAATCCTGAAGACAGTTATTTAACTCCTGGTCATTTCTTGATTGGTGACACATTATTATCTAGACCACAATCAGATCCTGATAACATCAACCTACCTGCGAGATGGCAAATGATACAGAGCATGAACAAACAGTTCTGGAAGCTGTGGTCGTCACATTATCTTCAACAACTACAACAGCGGTCCAAATGGAGGTCACCTAGAAAAAATTTTGAGCTCGATGACATCGTGTTGATCAAGGAGGATAACTCACCTGCTGGTAAATGGGCGATGGGACGAGTACACGAACTGCATCCTGGGAAGGATGGATATGTAAGAGTAGTGTCCGTGAAAACAAAACCTAACATTGTTAAACGTCCGATTACAAAACTGATCTTACTACCCGTTCATCGCGACCAAGAGCAGCAACCAGGACAGTCCAAGCATCAACAACCACTATCCCCATCAAGATAGAAACTTTCGTCAAGAAATCAACGTAAAGCCATACCCAAATGTTGAAGAACTTTTTCTCAGAAATTTTTACTAAATTAGACTATTTTCATTGAAGCGGAAGCAAATATCATTTGGCTAAGGCAATAGCCTTATTAATATAGGTCAGGGCTGCGTCCTTAAAAGTGACTCATATACAATAATGAATATCCAGCGTAATATCGAAGCCCCTGAGGTTTATATTCCCAATCGACATAGATCAGCAAAGCAGCCATAGACAAATGTATAACGATAAATCTGCTGGTAGGAAGCTTCCTTCTTTATCTTTTTCTGAAGCTGAGGAGGGAGCGACGACGCTTAGAGAAGCCAGCAGCAGCTGATCCCGCGCGCCTGGTGCGGGCGCCCACCGAGAGCGTGTATCGTGTGTGCGACACAGTGCGAAACAAGTGCAGTGTATTTAGTGAATACATGGGCAATCTAAGTGTTGTTGATAAAATAGTTTAGCAATTAGTATCAAATATAAAACAGACTGTAACTAATACTACTTAGACTTAACTTTACTATAACTAGCATTATGATTAGCGTAATTATAGATAATTTTATTCTAACTATTGTACATATTACTATGGTACTATTACGTTTATGGTGTATAGATTCATTCTTTTCTTTAGTCTTTCTTCTTTCTAGTTGGCAAGATGTACGAGCCAACGTACAAAACTGCATCGACAGCTGTCCGGCATTAGCATGCGCCGGCAATAACTAATATTAGCTAGCATTTAGCATAATTAAATCAGTGTTAAATTAGCAAGCAAACGGATCGGTTTTATTTCACCTCTCTCCATCCAAACATTCTAAATAACACTCACAGCATCAAACTCAGCATCTAACTAGCATCCATCTAGCGCGAGTGTAGAACCCTACAGGTCCCTTTCTTGCGAGGCGAGGTGCATCGCGAATCGGTGGGGGGCGGTGACATCGTTTGAAGACGACCACGTACTGGGAAACATGTACCGTCCGACCGATTAGATAGATCGAGAACCCGAAAAAGGTCGCGGGAAGCCAAAAGTATTCAAGCTCCTCGACACCGAGCACTGTGGCGTGCCATGGGACAGCCCTATAGCATATTTACGCATGAACACAAATGTAAAATAATAAACGACTTGTTGAATATACTGGTCAATTTAAAACTAAGCCCTATTCGTGTAGAACTAAATACAGACTACAACATCAGAATATGTTTAGAAATGGACATTCCCAACGTACATGCTTTCATGCAGACATAAGCTTTTATTATCACAAATTATTATTAACATCAAATCACCTTCTATTTGCCACCATGGTGTCTCATCTGTTACAATAACAATACGAGTTTAGACTTCGTTGCTTTTCGTATACTTGTAGCTAAATGCATTATTCATAACATTACACTAGTTCAAAATAACTAATTTAAGAGTACTCTGTTAGACGCCATTATGTTATAAATATTACTTCATAGATGGCGCTGGATTTTATTTTGAATTTCAATTATTTTCGTGGGTTTGAACATTAACATATATTTTCAAAATGTAACGTTCACGGATTCATGTACCGATCTAACAGGCGAACTGCTGGGCTCCACTTCCCTATAGCTCGCTATACTCGTTATCAACTTTATCATGCATACAGCCGGGGAGTGGAACGCACTACCGGCGACTATATTCCCACAAGGCTACAATTTGGGTGCCTTTAAGTCAAAGATGAAAGGCATTTTCTAGACCAACGCGCACCATATCGTCGCTAACCATCAGGTGAGATTGTGGACAAGCGTTGTTTTTTATTTTAATAAAAGTTGTTTTATTGACATACCAACTGTAATTTTTTTTAAATATTTCTTGTCAAACTTTCCTCTATCTGTGAGGGATGTTGAAAATGAGGTCAGACAACTGTTACAAAATTGATATCAACGCCATTTATGCAGCACAAAAGAAAGCAATAAATATCTAACAGAAAACTCATCATTATTTGCTCAATGCATCTAATTTGGAAACATTAAACAAAGATGGCGGAACCGAAATTAGTGCGCAACTTAAAAATATGAATTATTCAATCAAAAATATTGCGGTTATCGTCAACTCATACAATTGCAGCCTGTTGTTTCCTAAATAATTATCATTGCAAAATGACATTTAGTAATATTATATGCAAATACATGGCAAAGGGAAACTAGGTGTCACATGATGGATTTATTCTCTAACTCCTAGATGCCAGGAGGTTGACTTCAGTAAGATGTGGATGTTAATGTCATTGAACGGCCCATAAACTATATGCAACGCACATATGAAAGTTGAAAAACTTAACTACTGCAAACCGTAGTAAACAAATTAAAATGTACTCATCAACACATGTCATTTGATACCAAACACGATATTTTTCTTCAATTATTATTTTTGGTAGCATTTTATGTCCTGTACAAGCCGCCATTTTGGATTTAATGACACGACACCCTATAACACGCGGACAAACAACGACGCTTCCAATGACACCTTTGTCAATACGATACGAGTTTAGGAGCGTTTAGCGTGGATCACATGCTCTATAAAAGGACAAATCGACGAACAGATTTTCGCATTTAAAGTATTCCCGAAGGGATATTCAGCTATTGATTTAATTGGCTAAACTATAATTTCGGTTCCGACACCCATTTGTAAGGACTTGACAAAGCGTTCGCAGAAATTAAATAGCATTTTATACATTCGACATATAAAGTCCTTCTGTAACTTTGATTTAAAAGTTAACAGTTGAGAGAGCGAGAGAGAGAGCATGATCAAAGAACACATTTGTAAAACTATCTTAAAAACCAACTCTGAAATCGCAAAAAATAAATCCGCTGTTTCATAACAGAGTCATCAATTGAAGATTTCTATGGAACGGCTGTTTTAACATACTGTTACTGTTTGTACATTAAGAATTTTTTCTTAAAACGAACATATCTAAGTCTGCCGCCAAATAGCACTGGTGTGTTCCAGTATGATGTAGCAGAGAAAACACCTCATTGGCTTGACACTTCTGGGTGCTCACGGTTACCATCCAACGGCCTTCTCGTCACTTACCTCCAGGTGAAACAAAGGCCAAGTGCAAACCCATCATACATAAAAATATATTTTAGACAAATTATATCGCTAATAGTTATTGTTTACAAAGTAAATCACAATTTACATCTATGCAATTAGTTGTTGTTTACAAATACGCCATCTAGTGACAATTAGCTACGCAACTATTGTAGTAGTTTACCTTTGAGTGGTAAGTAGAAATTTATTCCCCGAAAAGAATTTTGACTACCTACTTTTTAGTTAATCTAATTAGTTATTACTTATCAAAGTCAGCTAACCTTTCTCTACTAAGTACGACAACCTACAGAAGGACTTTATATATATTCGAGTACATATAGTTTGTTCCAATACAATAGTAATAACTGTAAACAAACAATGAAACTAATCTATAAGATTAAACCCTGTCACCCACATCTACCGATTCTGTTCTGTTTTGGATAAAACTGTAACTGGAATTCTAGAAAGCAATAGAAAATGTACTGATCTACGATCCGAACAACCAAGAAATGTCACGGGCCGTCCTAGATAGATCAGAACAGATAGGTGTACAGTACTCGCACGCTATGTTTGCCCCTCTGAAGTTAGCTCTCCGCAATTTCAAACATGTACAGACGGAATGTGTGTCTATTATTTACGATAATAACTATCCCTAGATGATATACAACACTAGGATATTTCATTTCACCCACTAACTTGCCTTGCCTCCCACTTATAAGTTAATAATTGATACCTCGCGGTCTTTTGTGGCTAACTTCAGAGGGGCAAACTTGGTGTGCGAGTATTATATGTAAGGCATAGAGGATGTCAAATAGTAAGTAATAATGTCAGCTGTTTGTTGGTGTTACTAGAGGATACTTATATCAAGTTTATGTACGGTTTTATATTTATTTACATTGTATTGAAACGAACAGTATGTGTGGTGTGTGTGACGTCATCGTTGCGTCATGCGTGATCGATCTCTGACCTGTGATCAGTCTTATGTTCTCGTGTCTCGCCTCTAGCTGGCGCTGCCTCTCCTCAGCGGACGTGGCTGCTCCCGCCTCCAGTTCCTCCACCTCTTCTGGGGACGTTTGTACCGCAGCCCTAGAGGCAATTACATAGTAACATGTTAAAAACTGTCGCGTCGATTGTGCCTATTAACATGTATGAACATGTTCAAACTGTCGCGTCGATTGTGCCTATTAACATGTATGAACATTTTCAAACTGTCGCGTCCATTGTGCCTATTAACATGTATGAACATGTTCAAACTGTCGCGTCGATTGTGCCTATTAACATGTATGAACATGTTCAAACTGTCGCGTCGATTGTGCATATTAACATGTATGAACATGTTCAAACTGTCGCGTCCATTGTGCCTATTAACATGTATGAACATGTTCAAACTGTCGCGTCGATTGTGCCTATTAACATGTATGAACATGTTCAAACTGTCGCGTCGATTGTGCCTATTAACATGTATGAACATTTTCAAACTGTCGCGTCCATTGTGCCTATTAACATGTTCAAACTGTCGCGTCGATTGTCCCTATTAACATGTATGAACATGTTCAAACTGTCGCGTCGATTGTGCCTATTAACATGTATGAACATGTTCAAACTGTCGCGTCGATTGTGCCTATTAACATGTATGAACATGTTCAAACTGTCGCGTCGATTGTGCCTATTAACATGTATGAACATGTTCAAACTGTCGCGTCGATTGTGCCTATTAACATGTATGAACATTTTCAAACTGTCGCGTCGATTGTGCCTATTAACATGTATGAACATTTTCAAACTGTCGCGCCGATTGCACCTATTAACATATGTATCAACGTGTTCAAACGTTGCAGCGAAATTCATGGGGACAGCAGCAAGGGTAATTCCATAAATATACCTTATTGCGTGTATCCAGGCAGCTATGTCTTTGGGTCGATGCACCCTCAGCTCGAACATCTCTGGCTCGGCGGGACCGCTGCATATCAGGTACAGTCCCCTGCCCTCCGCGCCTGCCTTCTCGCGAACAAGAAGTTTCGCTAGCGACACTACTCCAGTCTGTAAATAAATGTAGACCGTCGACACGGAGCATAAACACTACTCACTATTTGGAGGTCCCAGGTTCGATTACCAGCGGAGGTACGTATCGGTAACTCAGTTTGATTGGTGGTAGGGCACTTTCTATTCATTGATTTTTTAAAAGAAAATGCACAATAAGTTACATACGAAGCCGTGGTAGCTCAGTTGGGTAGAGCGTTAGTGCTTGAACGATCGAGGTCTGAGTTCGATCCTGACTTGTACCAATGAGTTCCATTTTGTAATTTATGTACGAATGATAAAAATCATTACCATTGGCTTTTCGGTGAAGGAAAACATCGTGAGGAAACCTGCACACTCCTGAGAAGAAATTCAAATGTGTGTGTGAAGTCTTCCAATCCGCTCTGGGCCCGTGTGGTGGCCTGAGCCCCTGCAGTGGGGAGATTTACAGGCTGTTGATGATAAGTTACCTTGTTGTCCGGCGTGAAGAAGGTATACTTGTTGTTGTTGTCGTGCAGGAAGAAAAGAACGTCCGTCAGTACTATGACGAGGAGGGTCTGCATCTTGCTGCGGCCTTGCATCAGTGTGGCGACACCTTCGAACCTGAACAACATTTTTATATTTTTTTAATATTTGAAACAATGACAATTTTGTAATGCTTGTTAACACCTAATATTAAACGGACCAAAGTGATGACCAAAAACGTGTTTTTGTTATAGCAGCCCCAATAGGTCAAGCCTGTAGCAGGTGAGCTATTTAAATATAGATGTTAAATTTTTAAATGATGATGATAGGCGATCAACTGAGGATGAGAGACTACATGATAATAAAGAAGAACATGCAAAACAGATATGTTTAAAAAAAAGGTTAAAATATTAGTACTGTATTTATACTTATTTTGTTAATTTAGATATTCATATATCTTTAATATACATAGTTTTTAATATACAAGAATAGATTTATTCATTTATAACCATTGTTTTTACCTAAATGACAATACCATCTATTCCATGCCATATAAAATAAATTGCTATGCCAAAAGTACAACTCAAATAAAATTTGACATCACAATAATTCAATCGGATACAAGGACTTGCGAGTAACTAGTAGACAAAACGTCTAAAATTCCTGACACAGCAAATTACTGTGATCATGATCGAGCCCTTGGATTCGAAATCCCGGGTTCGGTTCCCAGTATACAAACTTATCGGTACTAGGTGGTAGGGCATTTTCTATGTCCGCCTGGCCACCATGTTGCCTAAGTCTGCCGCCAAACAACAGTGTTAATGTCACTGTTGAAAGGTAGCACAGTCAGCGCATCATTAGCTTGAAGCTTGCGTGTGCGCACGATTGCTATCCAACGGACTTATCGTCACTTATTATCAAAAAGAATACGGGCAGAAATGACGGAGATGGATAACCTATTTATATGATCATAAAACTTAGCCTATTCTCTATCTTTTTTATGATTCGACATAAGAATAAAACAAACTACTAACTTCAAGCTCCTGTTTCCCTGCAAGATGTCGCTCTTCTTGAACTTCCTTCCCCTGAAGTTTGCGAAGGACTTGGCGTCGATGCGGTGGTAGATCTCCAGCTTGCGATCCTCGCGCTCCTTCGCGGCAACCTGGTTGTCCACGTCCACAAGGATTTCCTGAACACATTATATTGCATTATTAAACAAGTATTTAGAAGTATATAAACCGTCCAAAATATGTGAAATTCGCAGTTCGTCAACGCGCTTTCGTCACCTCTGGGGTAGTATTTCGAAGAACCCTTTCTAGGAGGCACTCTACATCATCAAAGATACCAATGACTCAGCTCAATTTATTTGGTCTGGGTTAAATTTATTTGCTATGCATGGTACATAATAATATGATGACAGTCAGAAAATTTTAGTATCTCGCATTCCACCTTTGGAGGAAGTTAAAATAAAAGGTTTTGTAAGAAACAAAATTAAGAGGGTATGAGTGAAGAATGTGTAATGTGGGGGAATGTGTTATGTGTAGGGAATGTGTAATGTGTGAAAGTTTGTATGTGTGTGCATATTGCTTTTTAATTGTGCGCAGGCGTTTTTTGTATTGCTTTTTAATTGCGCACAGGCGTTTCTTGTAGTAATATTTTGAGCGTATAAAAGTTAATAGTACATTACATTAATGATATGTGGAAAGGATTTTTGAAAGGTAAGCCGGTGGGAATCGGCTTGTATGGACCCTTCGCCACTGGTGTGCAGGTAGTGTGTTAGTGGGTATTTTAACATCATGGTTTGAATTTATGTGACTATATGCAGAATTATGCATATTATTTTAACACTACCTACTTTGTAAAGAAAAAAATTATTTTTATATGATATAAATTTCAACTATCAACTAACTGTGCTCTAATGTTAGTCAGTCAGGGAAGCCTTTTATACAGACACGTAGATCGTACCTTGACGCCATGCAGAGCTTTCTGCAGCATCTCCCTTTCATTGACATCGTCGCCTGCAGTTTTGAGGAGCGGCTCAAGCAGTAGCGGGTACTTGGTTAGCCTCTGTGCCACGAATAACACGCATTCCGGCACGCCCTGTATCAAAATTTGATTAGCTTAACTTAAATAGCACCTGATGTTAATAAAATTTAATATTACATTGTAGCTATATCATCAACAGCCTATATACGTCCCCACTGCAGGGGCTCAGGCCTACTCTCCTACAGAGAGTGTATGGGCCATAGTCCACCACGCGGGCCCAGTGCGGATCGGCGGACTTCACATGCCTTATTCAAGACATGCAGGTTTCCTCACGATGTTTTCCTTCACCGTTAAGCAATCGGATAATGTACTTGAATTGAAAAACAACTCATAGGTACACGGCTGGATTCGAACCCGGCACCCTCAGATTGAGAGTCCGCGCCTTATCCATTGCGCCACCGACGCTTGTAGCTATATAAAGTCACTTATTTACAATTACAAACTTATACAATACTAATAATAATAAATAACAAAAACGTATATTTACAAAGTGAACACTTCGTCTAGGGCTAGTCCGTGCGGCATGGTGCCCAGTACACTGGCGCTGTTGCCGCGCTGTACGGCGAGGCTAAGCCGCTGTGCAAAAAAGGCGCCAGCTCTGGGGTCACCCGCGGCCAACACCAGTCTCACTGACACGTCTTTCACGAACTTCTTCGTGCCCGTGGACCAAGGCCCCATTGCAGAGTATTTGCGGCGCTTGATAATTTGGGCATTTTTAGCGGCCGTGCCGTATTACATTAACAATGCATATTCCCTTGGATTTGTCTCCCAAAGGCACCATCTCCACGGACGAGAGAATCGCGACGAAAAACGTGGTCCGCGTGGGCTTCAGAAATTACCCCACAGAAACTACCTGTTCGATTCGGATAAAATGTAGACTATAACGTTTTTCGACCCATCAACTATCCTTGTACAAAATATCAAGTATCCGTTCAATGGACAAATAAACTCACTTTCGCATTTATGATATTAACTGCCAACATAGGCATAGAAAATTAACTAGTTCTAGATCAGAATTAGGCGTGGGTAATTACGAGTCCACGACAGGTATCGAATCTCTGAGTCCGGGGCCGTAATAAACTGACAATTGTTATGTCAGGTCCGGTGCCGATAAGGCGGATATTGGGTGCTCTCTTTACCTACGCCCTAATCAGAACAGGCCAGGATCGGTAGGTGGGGGACGGGGTTTATGCAAGCAAAAACAGACAAAAACCACAGGAGAAAGGTACTAATGTACCTTCTTCCTGAGCAGCGGATTCTGCTGACACTTCCTGATGAACCTGGCCAGCCGCGGCTCGCGAGCGCAGCACTCCTTGAACACCTCCACGGCGTCCCGGTGACGTGAACAGAATTCACCTGCAACAACGTACTTATAGATTAGTTAAATTATCTAGACTTTTTATCACAGCAGGGGCAGCACGAGACGCCAAGTTATGCCATATTTATGCGGTTTGATGTTCAGATATTTTTAATTTAATGTAGTTTTATTTATCTATCGAGGGAGTCCAACAGCACAAAATAACATGCACATGTAAAAATCTATGACATATCTCACGCTCTTACGCGCCTCATGATACACCCGCTTGTCAAATATATTACTGCATATAAATGGATGTTTTATTAAGTTACACTCAATAATATATAATACCCAGCAAAACATAAAGCAGTAATTCCATTCATAAGTCAGTATTAGAAAGCAGCAACTTGGTAGATAAGCACTAAAGGCTTCAAACAATGAAGTTACCTACCCCCTTTACCCGCGCTGCTCCCCGATGCGCTATTTGCCAGTTATATTACTTACCGTAGGCAGCCTTTAGCTTGTTCATGGTGGGCGGAGCGAAAGTCTCCGACAGAATGTCCGCCACGGTGGCCACATGCGGCGAGTGCTTCTGTCGGATGCGAAGTTTGTTGAGCAGTTGGGCGTGCAAGGACCAAAGCTCTTCTATGCGCGGGAACATGCGCGAGACTTGGGACGCCGTCACACCGCCGCAACGGAGCATGCCTTCTACAAACATCTGGGAACACCGCGAATTCAATCAAAATTTTGTTGTTTAAGGTAATAAAAAATTCATACCAAATTTCTTGTACCAAAATATTTTAAATTAGTATTTTAACGGCCTCCATGGCCTAATGGTTAAGTGTTGGATTCCCAATCTAGAGCTCCCGGGTTCGACACCCACTGGGCGGCAGTAGTACTGTTGTGTTCCGATATGAAAGGTAGCGTCTCATTAATTTGAGGCTTCTGGATGCGCACGCTTACCATTAAAGGACCTTATCGTCAAGTACCATCAGGTGACATGAAGGCCAAGTGCAAATGTGCAAATCCATCCATCCAAAACTGTTGTTTTCCGTCAAAGTACCAATATCAAAGGCAATAGAGCCAGCGCATTATTCTGGGCGAGCAGTCTTTCCATCCAACGGCCTTATCGTCACTTACCGGGTGACATAAAGGCCAAGTTCAATACATTAACACATCACATCAACAGCATATATATGTCCCCACTGCAGGGGCTCAGGCATACTCTCCTACAGAGAGTGTATGGGTAATATAGTCCAATGGAGACCAGTGAGGATTGGTAGAATTCATACAGACCTTTGAAATTCTCAGGGGTATGCAGGTTTCCTCACGAGGTTTTCTTCCACCGAAAAGCCAATGGTAATGATTTTTATCATTCGTACATAAATTCCAAACAACAAATTGTAACTTATTGGTACGAGCCAGGATCGAACCCAGAACTGGATTAACCGTGGCTTAAGAAATTAACATACATTAACAACTTCAAAAAAGTTGTTATTTACCTTCTGCATGAGTCGAATGGTGAGACAATGGTGTTTCTCTGTCAGGATCAGCTCGTATATGTGCTCTTGTCTCTTTGTCTCTCTGTCGCCCAGTTGTCTGAGGGAATACCAGATCACATTTCATTCTACTGATGACGGCCTTCGTGGCGCCATTGTCTAAGCATTGGACTAAGACGCGCAACACGCGGAAGGTGCCTGGTTCGATCCGATGGGGACATTGTCAAACATCGCTTTGTGAGCCTTTCCTCAGTTTGGTTAGAACATTGATTTTTATTATTATTTTATAAACAGTCTTATCTTTTTATTGTGTTGTCTTAGAAGATAGTTTTTTTTCACAGATCCTAGGAACTCCGTTTGAGTTTTTGATATTAATTTCAACTGGATCTCCACGCGTTTCTGAGAAAACATGACAAACAGACGGACAAAAAAGTGATCCCATAAAGATTCCTTTTTCTCTTTTGAGGTACGGAATCGTAATAATTAATGCGTTCAAAAAGAACTAATGAACTGACTTCAACTGCACTAAAAGTCTACAGCATTCATCCCCTAAAATGTTCGCCCTTAGAGGTATGGGTATATATTTATTTAGTTTTTGTTTATTTTCGTAAGGGTTATATTTCGAATAACCTTAAAAAACAAACAGTACAATATCCAATCAATCAAAATAATACCAAATTTTTCTAGATGTTATTAACGGCATTATTGTTTATTATTATTATTATGTATTTCTATCAAATTTCAACTAGAGCGTGCCCTTGTTCAAGGATCGGGCTCGTATAGTCATTTCAATGTAAGTATTTAAGTAATTCAGCGTATAGTGTAATGTATACAAAATTTCGTGCAGTATAATACTTTCTTAAGTGATATGTTAGTACTTACTTAGCAAGTCCCTTGGGCGCTCCGGCTGCCCAGGTATCAGGCTCGGTGGCTCCCAATCCGAGCAGTATAGATTCATCTCCCAGCTGGTCAGACGTGAGGTACACTTCAGGCCACTCCTGTACGCCGGCGTCGTCGGACGCACTGAAAACGTACATTCGTTAAACAATGTTAAGAGCTAGGGGATCGGGATTTAAGAAAACACGTGTCCAAGGTTTTGGAGTTTATTGGTCACATGTTTAAGAGAACCTTTAAAATTGCGGGTCTTCTTGACTTTCGTGTCTCTACTCAGGTCAGAAGACCCATACTCTCACTTTAACTGACCCATACTCAGTGAGAGTATGGGTCTTCTGACCTAAGTTTATATCTCGATACTCTGATTTTTTTAAATTCACGTTATCGACATCCACACGTAGAAAAGGTGTATCTCTATTCATTCAGGTATTGTGACCAGTTTAAACTATTTGACGAGGTGACGAATCGAAACAGATTTGTAGTGTGAAACTAAATTCACATATGACTAATCAAAACAAATTTTTTGCTTTTGCGTTACGACGAAATAGAAAAAAAGTATCGTTAGAGCTACTCGTACTGGGATGTGGTTTTATTTATATTTTTACAACAATCGGCTTCTACTCTAACGATGAGATGGAGGCATATTTTAAAGCCGAAACTGCACAGTCAGTACTAGAAATCACATCGTCCGTATCCATATATCTTCGGAAAAGTACAGTAATGTTACGAATGAGAATCTAAACGCTGTTCATTGCTGGTTCCTAATAGAGAACGTAATATCACCTGGCAGTAAGAGGTGACTTAGACCGTGTAATGTGGTAACTCCGCCACGGCCGTGACATTCGCCAGCTATCATAGTACAGGGGTCACTATTACCAAAGCGACTTCCTTATTTAATTGTACTCACTTGCTTTGATCGTGCTTGTGGTCGGATCCATCTTTTTCGTCGTTGTACACGCTTGTACTGCAACCAAACGATCATTTGTAGCACTTGTCGTGTTGACGTTGCAACAACGCAGAACAATATGCTTTATACAACAGTTTTAAAGAACTGGTGACTTCTATAATAATAATTTTGGTTTTTCTTACAGACGCAAATGTCCAATATTTAGCATACGTTTTTTAACTTGAGTTCTTAAGTTGAATTTTTTTACTGAGTTTCGATTTCATTATGTTATTTAATTATTATTATTATTAATTTTAAGCCTAGAATAAGTATAATTTCAGATTTGTGTAATATTATTGTTCATGTCGATGGTATTTTATTTCAATAAAAAGTAAAAATAAACTAATATAATAAATTAGCCAATGCCACTGTAAATTATATATTATTATTTACATTCATACATTTTCTGTTAATCACATTAAATGTGTAGGTTATAATAATAATAGTCATTAAAACATTTTATTAAGTCCAAACAAAATTGCGTTTATGTTAATTTTTATATTGGTGTTACAAAATTAAGACTTTTATTACGTTATAAAATCTCAGCTTTTAAATTAATACATTCATTGAACAAGTCTAATATGACATCATATAATTCTGTTTAATTTCAATGTTTTGATTTCATGTAAATCAGCATGCTTCACAAAAAGATTGCGACAATGACGAGTATTTATTTAATCTTGAAAAAGTCCGCATATTGTTCTGTGTTGCCAGTTTCCAATATTGGAAAAAATACAAGAGACTGACAGGGTCAAAAATTCATCCGACACAGTCAAACATTAGGTTCAATACAGTTCCACTTACAAATACCTTAAAATACACACGTCATTCATGGTGAACGATTGACGAATACAATGTTCAAAGTAATTTTTTTACTAAAAACACAAATTCAGCAAAGCCTAAATAATAAAAAGAAGCGTCAAAGACGTCACAAAAAATATACAATACGCATGCAGAGTTATTTACCTGTTTTGATTGAGAACAATTTTGAATCATTAAAAATGCCTTATTTAATGCTATATATATTTAGATAGAAAATCGGCAGATAGTCCATAAATCCGGGCAAAGTACAGCTAAAAAAGGAATCATTATGTCATCTCATCAACTATTATCAAAAATAAATTTTAATAAACCTTTTATTGAGGTTCATTATGTCCACATGATCTTAAAAACTACATATTATGTAATTGAAAAAAAAAAATTTTTTTTGTTTGTTTGTTTTCATAAATGATATTCAATTTATTTTTTCGAATAGAATATCCTTAATTAATTAGCCACCCAAAATTAATAATCAGTATATCAGCGATTTTTCTATTGAGGAACTTACCATAAATTTGTTTTAGAAAATTGCCAATTTTTTTAAATTATTTTTTAGTTTAAAATTATATTTCTTTTCTCTAAAGTTATTAACAAAAACAAGGTCGAGACCTTCTGGTAAGTATAAAAATACCTGTATCAGAAGATTTAAATACCATTCAAATAGATTTGAAAAAGAATCTACAATAGCCCAAGCATATTCTATTGTGCGCAAACCTTGCTTGATAACGATAGGGTACTTTACACGAAATTAGATTGGGGTTTATTTATGTTGAATCACATAAAGGACATTAAAAGAAATCCCTTTAAACTAAAAATACAAAATAATTATCTGTTTTTATGTGGATTTTGACAGAATTTAAAGTGGCGGAAATTGCGAAAAGTATAGTTCCTAGAATAGTAAAATGCGTAGTAGATTTAGATTTAGCATTTTGGGCATTTTTATAAGGGTATATAACACCTAAAAACATAATTTTACTAGATAACTCAAACTATCGAACAAGCTTCATACAGTTAACACTCCAATACTACCCGGATGACGTCACTAAACTCTTCCGATTTATATAAAATAAAAAGAGAGAAATAAAAACATTTCTTTTTTAGCTACACAATGGTCCGCTGCCACAATTGAAAAACTAAAATATATCTACGACAACAACTTAATAGAGAGATTTCAAAACTACCTACGTTTTTATAGTAAGTATGTATTATGTATAAGTAGTAGAGTAGAAAGATACACAAGTAAGCCGTCATGGGTGAATCTAGAAAGTCTGTTGTAAGTGTTGATGGTGCGACTATGTCCATGGCTCCATGATTTCGTGTCAGTTCATAAAATTTGTTCTTACCGCGCAGAACAATAACGGTTAATGAAATTCCGCTTTCGTATACTATTTAGCCAACGCAAAACACCATACAGCCAAATCTTGAATCTGAATCTTTGAATGTTAGGTCAGAAAAATATAATTTTTGACGAGAATTTCAAAGATTAATTTTGATTCCAACATCCCAAAAAAAATATTCAGCCTTGGATCCAACACACTATTCGAACGAATCCATATTGATTACACTCGACACCGTATACCCGTTCGATCTCGACGAAACCCTCTCAATTTTGCGTAAATGATATCACTACACCGTCCGTGACACTTTTTGCACTATACCACACCTTTTTAACACAATGTATACAGCGTGTATATTTAATACGGGCGTAAATCTTGATGGCAATTAGTGTTAGTCCTAAACAACACATATACATAAATTTTGTTAATTAATTGTGTATTTTTTCTATACAAAATAATTGAGCACGCAATGTACTAATTACATCTAAAGTTACTGATTGACGGTTCTTTTTACACGTCATATCATGACAGTTCAATAAACCGTTCATCCTTTGTTAAGTCAATTTGGATGCAACACATTGCTGCTCGGTCATACATTTAAAAACGATTAACTCTTTATTAATTAAGCTTTTTAACAAAATTGCTTTCACATATGATTTTTACGGTCGCTAACTATATCTGGATAAATTATACTCCCGTATGAAATATACAGGCTGTATTTATATCATTTTGTTATTTTGTTTTATGTTAATACTATGATGTTAGAAAGGCTGAAATATATTTATTTGGATCCTGATCCATCTATGACATACTATACATGTCTGCGCCATAGCGGGAACGTTTGATTAATAACAGTGGAATAGTAATGAATCCTAGCTGCCGCCAGCGCCGTCCCATAACTAGTAACCAGTGTTGTTCTGTTTGATCATATTATACTCATTGCTCACCATATTGCATTTCCCTTATATACAAATCTACTGATCGAGTACCACGCCCCCAATAGCATTATTGCAATAAATCTCAACAATACTCGCATTTATAATTTATATAATTAAAAAACTTAACTGAAAAATTTCTCCGTTATTGCTTTTATTGACTGTTAAATGCTATCTAGTAAATCAGAATTTCATTAACCGGTATATAGTCTCACACAGTTAAAATAAAACCAACCATATGAACATAAAAATCGTAACGAAAATCCTATCATAATGAATAAACCCCGAAAAATATCCTAGGACATCAATCATCAATTACCCTGATTAAAACTGAAAGAGAAACTAACAAAAATACATTAGATCCGCCAACAGTACCAGAGGAACATAGAACTGAAAGAGAAGGAACGACGATGCACGCGATGGAACGATGCAGTGAATCATGAGTAGGAATAACGATATGTTAGAAAGAGATCACTGATTGAATCAGGCGGTTTTTTTGCGGAAATTAATGATTTTGATGACCAAATCAAATTACTATGCAAATCTACCAAACGCATATTAGTGAGTAAAAGTGGAAGGTTGATTTTATGCTTATATATTTTATTTTGCTCTGGCATATTACAATATGCGGGAGTAAAATGTGTTAATTTCAAATAAGCACTGTAACTTGACAAATTTACATAGTAACTTATTTGTCAC
Source organism: Carcina quercana (assembly GCA_910589575.2). NCBI lineage: Eukaryota > Metazoa > Arthropoda > Insecta > Lepidoptera > Depressariidae > Carcina > Carcina quercana. Next base: position 6,854,604 of record OU342449.1, on the reverse strand, counting down.
CTAATGGTGCTCCCACACCGAAGTTGACAATTGCTGTAAACAATTTGTTCTCTGGATGTATCTTATATGTCGTTATGTAGGAACTTAACAGTAAAGGCATTATTTTATTAATATTTGTTGTAGGAGTTGGTCCCTAATACGTTGTCTAACACTTCACTGTCTCGGCAATGCCTAAGAGCTCGGTACTACAAAAGTGAACTGTTCGTCATTAACACTCTGAGAGTGACGTTTAGCAAACCAACCCATAGACAGATGAGACAGTGTGAGTAAGTTATGGCGCATTAAGTCCGTGAATTAATTAAAACACCGTAGAAGATAAAATACATAAAAATAATATAAAGTTTAAAATATTTAGTATTTCTTGTTATTTTTTATGTGTTTTCCGATAATATTATATATACTAATATATTATGCCATGTAATTGTACTATAGTTGCATATTGTTACTATATGTTGCATATTGTAACTGCATGTTGCATATTGTAACTATATGTTGTATATTGTAACAAAATGTTGTATGTTGTAACAAAATGTTGCATATTGTTACTAAATGTTGCTTGTTGTTACTATTGACACCAGATAATACTTGTTGCCAATTGTGATCATATGTTTCAGATTGTTTACCAACGCTTGTCAACACCGATCTGTCAGCACTATAAGAGAGAACTGAGCCGTGTTTCAGTCAGCACTTTAGACTTACTGGACGCCGAGTTTGGTGGCGACGCGACGCCACGGCGAGTAGCATCCGGACTTCTTGCTGAGCGCGCATTAACAATACACCCTCTATATATTCTACTTTATACATGTGTGCGTATTTATAGCTCGGTAGCGCAAGTGGCGTGAGAGGTGGTATTGTTTAGTTCTGATATCTAGCTCAAATAAGCCTTCTACTAGCTATATACGCAATATATTGTCAAAATTAATTTATACTAAACAAATATAATTATATCACAATGCAAAAATTAAGTCAACATTTGATTGTTTGACACAAATAGTTATACTTCCCAGATAAATATCTTTAGTCGCTGGAAAAGCATATAATGGACTATTAGAATGTAAAAAAAGAAAATATTATTTGTGACCATATTAGGGATTTAACCCATAAATGTATGTCGATCAAATTTGTAAAGTAAGATTTATTATTGATATATGATACTTTGAATTATTTTTAAATATATTTTTAAAGAATACCACCTCGATTCGTCCACTTTATCACGATTTTCTTTATAAGACAATTTCCTTGCACCCAAATTAAAATAAAACAGTTAAATTAAAAATGTGCAGCTTTCAGCCGTGTAACGAGTCAAGCGTATACCTATCATGCGTAATTTTAAAAAATTAATAAAATTCTCTAGGAATTTGGTACTTACTTAAATGAAAAAATTTGGGATAAATCTTTAATTTATATTGGGAAGATGGTTATAAAAAAACGGCCAAGTGCGAGTCAGACTCGCACACCGAGGGTTCCGTACAGAATATGAATAATTAACATACTGAAAATTCATAAATAATAGTTAAGGTAATATGCACCCAACCCCAACAATGCACTTTGGCTCTACCGAAAATGTAAGTCCGGTTGAAGAATAAATTAACTTTGCAGCTAAATTAAATACATAATGTATGGTTTTCAACTGTAAAGTTAAGTTTGTAAAAATAAAAAAGCTATTTTTACTGTATTATAATTTAAAAAAAACCTGTTTTTTTCCAGATTTATTCCTATGGTGAGACCTTGCTTCTTGCCAAATTTCGGGATTCTAGGGCAACTGGAAGTACCTTATAGGTTTTGGTTCCATTGCATTCTCTAGGGAAGTGGTTTAAAATATGGCTTAATAAATAGCCAAACCATTTTATTGCGTTGACCCGTTTAATTTTTTCACAGATCCAAGGGAATGCAGACTTGAGTATGTGATATTAATTTCTGGCTGAAAAAAGGCTGACAGCCAGATAACAAAGTGAGCATATAAGGTTTTTTCATTTTTTTGAGGTACGGAACCCTAAAAATATTATTTTGACATTATATATTTATATGCAATATAATTAAATGTATTGTAACAATTAAAATATGTATAACGTCGACGCGCTAAATTTTAAAACAATATTTATATTTTAAAGATGCCAGTTGAATATACGCATTTAAAAAGTACCGTATTCCGTGTTATTTTGAAATAAGATTTTAATAAGATTTAAAAATATGTTTTCGTTTAACCAACCGTTTTTATTATTATTAGACACTAGCATCAAATTATAGAACTAGCAGAATACTTAATTGAATTACCTATACTCAATTTACAAATTTCATACTAAGGATATAGCAAAAATATATGATACCCGCTACTCAGCCGTAAGACAAAGCAATTATATAAGTCAAGAAAAATAATATGGAAATGAACAAAATTCAGCATGTCACAAAGCAAAATTTGTAAGTTGGAAGGAGTAAGAAGGAATGTATAAGTAAAATTTATAAAAAAAACCTATGTGTTTTATACAAATCCTTGTAAATACAGTTATACCTCATACTTGTGTATCTTCTTATAATTAAAACACTTTGTTTGACAGTGGTTAAAATGAGCAGTTGCAAATGTAAGTCCATATTTATATCGTAATAGAATTCAATTCGATATAAATCACTGAATCACAGCAACGTCAGTCATTAATTCAATCGGGATTTTATAATCATTGTAATCGGCTTCATAAGTACACTGTTGGACATGTGCCTCTCTCAGGATTGCTATGTCGGACTTTACAGGCGATTTGCTGTAATGTTGCTAATTTGTTATATAAAATTTGGTAAAATTCGCGAAACTACAGGATTGTTCCTTCTTTCATGGTCTGACTTGACCGTTTATCTTAACACTTTGCTCTAAGAAGTTTGTTTAAGAAGTGTTTGAACTTTGTTTATTCGGCGAACAGTAAAGGAGCACTGGCATTTGATAATATGATCATCTAGTTAATAAATAAATAATTACACAGTTATGATCAATTCAAAAATTAAATTGGTTTTTATAGTTTCCTCGTAGGTACACTTCACAGTTTTTAGTTAGTACAGTTCCCTAGACATTTATCTTCTCCTTTTAGGATCACTGCCAGCTGGTCTATTTAATTGACATGATTAATTATAGAACATTTTTGCAGCTGCCCAAACGTTAATATAAAAGAACAAAACCTAAGTTTTGTTGTACCTCAAACCATCTGTCAGTTAAGTTATACCTTTAAAATATACATGATTCGGCGTCATTTTTTCCCACTAGGTATGCCAGCACTGACTTTAAAAATGCAGGGTCGCCAGCGGCTTAGACCGCGTTGAAATAGGCTAGTTGACAAAATTTGAAAACTTGGTTAATTATATACTTTAATCTATATTATATCCCCAAAAAGCTATATTTTAAAGAAAAAGCAAAATTTACATTACGTATTTTGTATTTAAAAAAAGCAATTTATATTTCCCTCGAAAACGCTGAATAGTGTCATGGCGTCTTGAATGACGTCACAGCTCGCGAAATAACCTGCTCTGTGGTATGAAAACGTCAACAACAACAATGATGTTTTGCGAGGCGTGACGTCACACTTTCTTGCGCCGCGTTCTTCGTGTTCGTTGTCACGTGACCTAATGCCTATTTTTTTCGAATCCATATTCTAAAAATATTAATAATCTTTAACTTTTTTGAGAAATATACTAGTTTTTTCTTATCTTCGTCTCCTCATTTATAATTAGAAACTATAAACCAAGCAATTTGTTATTAGTGGAAACAGGCCTATTATTTACTTTAGTGGTTCTGAAAGTCTAAATAATCTGAATGATCGATGTTTAAATTTTCAAGATTTCAGCTCATGTGATTGACCATAAAAACTTTCCAACAGTTTTGATGCCTTTAGGGGATGAATTTAGAAAAATCATTTTTGTATGATGAATGGTCCAAGTGGTTTGTGCTGGGCGTTTTTATGTCAATCATTCAGTCATGAAAGCCTTTCATGTATTCAGATGATCCATAGTCATTTCAGAATGACCACCCATAAGATTTTAATCCGAAATGGCAATGCACCTTCGCCCAAAAACGTAGACAAGAAGTAAAGTAAATGCTGGCAACATTTTTCTCAAACACAGACTCGACGATATACCGCTCGCAAATGAAATGTAAAACGCAGCCCACCCGCTCCGGTTCTTCTATACGATTGCGACAAACAACATAAGGAAGCAGCAAAACATATGCCATCAACAAATAACTCCGCTAAGCCGGTCCCTTGTGGCTGTTTACGGGCCTGCCTTAGCAGAGGAGTGATTTTAAGGCGTTACGAATAGTTATTTTCTTCCGTATTTAAAGCTTTAATCGGTGACACACAGCTAGGAGACACGCTTTCCAAAAGGCTGTATGGTTTAGTAAACAAATTCGCACTGGGATCGCATGGTAGACTATGGCAATCAGTACCATGGGCGTGTACACTCCAACAAAAGAATGTTTACCCACTTTTGTAACATGATATATTCATATTGAATGGGTGAAGGGTCGATATGACATGGTAAATAAGTGGATACATATTTTTTCGCCAGAGTGTACCATTTGGAAGCTATACTGTCGTAATAAATTGCATTACGAAGTAAATGAAGATAAGCTTAAATATACAACATAGTTTTGTGTAACAAGCAAATATAACACCGATCCCTTTTTGAAGGCATAATCCCATCGGAATCAAGTGATACCTAAGTCTAAGATTCAAAAGACTTTAGAACGCGACCCAGGTTTCCCAACGCGTTTCGTTTTAGGCGACTCCAATTAAAAATACATCTTATTAAAATCATTACCACTAAAGGGATCAATGCTAATTTGAAATTTATACCCTCGGCTGAAATAACCATGAAATTTGTAATTGCCAGTACAGCGGTCAATTTAAGTCCTTTTTAGGTATAATCGGTAAGTGACGATTAGGCCGTTGGATGGAAAGGATGATCATTCAGAAACTTGAAGCTAATTAGGCACTGCCTTTGCTACCTTTCATACCAATATTTGAAAACATTCGATGAATGCAGGCAAATGCCAACCGCAGAGGTAAATTAGCGAAATCTCTTGATAACAAGAGAAGCTTTTAAATTTTTTAATAGCTGTCATTTTTCAGATTTTATATCTATTTTTTAAAACTTTAAACACCGAAAAAAACCTACAGCAAACGCCCTTAGAATCACTCCATAGATGTACGTTTTCGTTTGATATTGTACAGTTTTTTTTTACATTTCCACTTAGATCCTATAGGCTGTGGTACTTACCTATTGGAGTTCTGTGATTGTCCGGAGACGGAGCTTCTTTTACTGCTCTTGCCGCTACTTGCGCTCAGTGACTTGCCAACTGAACTCTGCAGAACAAGTTTACACAATCAGCCGGGAAATATTCAATTTTGCATTCCCAAAGGCACGCCGTAATGACCTATCTTAGGCCGATTGCAACCCGCTGCTCTACGTGACTAAAATAGGTCATAGACTACAGAAAACTACACGCGAATATTGCTTGATATTTCTTTGAATTTTTTTTAAGATAGATCAACGTTTCACCTCAATCTCACCTGATATTAAGTGACGATCAGGTCGACGATGTTACACGTTCTAGAAGGTGCATATTTACTCTTTGTTTGAAGATTCCCAAATTATAGTTTGTTGGTAAGTTGGTAGAAGCTACAAGCTGATCAGGCATTGGGTATATCGTTGGGACTCACAGTTCGCAGGTCCCGAGTTCAATTCCCAGTGATTGGTACACTCGAGTACAAAAATATGTATACACTTTAGAACCTTATCGTAGGTAGTATGTTGAGGGAAATGTCAATTAAAGGTAAATGTGACATGGTTCAAAAGTGGATACATATTTTTGTACTCGACTGTACATTTTCCATGTCCGCCTGGCTAGATACCATCAAACAGCAGTTTTAATAGCATAGTTGTATTCCGGTATGAAAGGTAGCAGAGCCAGAGCCTCATTATGTTGCGAATTAAGGGTGAGCACACTTTACATCCAACGGTCTTTTCGTCACTCACGATCAGTTGAGATGTCCAAGCAACCTTATTTTACATTAATAATCGAGTAAAGCCTGCGGCAATCCAGTAGCCTCTAGGCTTATTCTCCCCATCTATTGGCATTCGGCTGTTCTAAGTCCTATATTACGTTTGTCACTTTATCAAAACGGCCTCCGTGACGCAGGCGTCTAACCGTTAAGACGCGCAACACACGCACAGGCCCACGTTTCGATTCCCGGTGGGGACAATGTCACAAATCACTTGGTGAGACTTTTCAAAGTTTCGTTAGGACATTGCAGGCTGAATTGACTGTCTGAAAAGTAAGATCGTTCCGTGCTTCGTTAGTCACGTTAATACGTTGTTACCGGTTACTATCTACGACAGGTAGTAGCTACATGAGACATGTCAGAGGGCTATGGCGGCTCAACAACTACTTTGAGGTCGATAATCGACCTTATAACATATAGAAGTGTTCACAAATCGACCAGTCGTCATATAATATATTAACGTAGATACGAACCTTGGAGGATTTCGGCTTGTTACACTCTACGATGTAATCCTTGCACACATTCTGGTGAACCGTCATTGTGCAATCTGTAACAAAATGATTATTTACATTGAGTTAATATTTATTACAATGGATTAAGAAAGCACTTGCCTTGCAACTAACACCCAGCACAAGCCACTTGGAATATTTACCACACAAAATACTTTTTCAAAATTCAACCCCTAAAGGGATGAAAACTGTTTAAAAGTTTTTTACAGCCAAAAGACTTGAGCTAAAACCTTGAAACTAAAATCACCGAACTTTTAGACGATTTATCAAATACAAATAATTTACAAATAATTTAAGGTTTTAGCTCAAGTCTTTTGTCTGTAAAACCCTTTTAAACAGTTTTCATCCCTTTAGGGGTTGAATTTTGAAAAAGTATTTATACTTTAGAGAATATCTGTAAATAATGTCGACCTTGCTATTTGGAGAAAATGACGCCCAACCTTTTATACTTTAAAGGTTTAAGTTAAATGACAGATGGTTTTAAACATTTAAGTAGTTGCAAAAATTAAGAGAGTAATTGCTGTTGCGAGTTACGCAATAATCCTTTCAACTGACTTCATAAAAGTTTTTCAATTCGACTGTATGATTTTTTTGTATCTATGATAAACGATAACTCCGCCAATTATGAATCGATTTAGATGACTCTTTTTCTATTTAGTAGAGAATACTTTAGAGGTGGTCGCATATAAATTTTATCGAAATTGATTTTTGAGAAAATCAACAAATCCCAAATATTTACCCAGATAATTCTTCCTCTGTGAATATTTTAGAGGACGAATGCTGTAGACTTTTAGAGCAGTTGAAGTCAGTTTCTAGTTCTTTTTGAACGCGTTAATTATTGTTTAGAATATCTGCTCTATTATTTAATTTTATTCACATTTGGAACACAGTTGGCTGAGTGACTGATCAGCGACAATATACTTACTGTCACAATACAGAGAGGGTTTGTCAGCGAGTGCGCGGCCGCACCAGTCGCAGTCGCCGCTGCAGCCAGCCGCCTGCCAAGCGTGCGCAGCTTTGCGGGACTTGTCCTGAAAAACACAAACATATATATAATAATACAAGTTAGTATAGAGATAAAACTCTCGCTCCGGACACGCTCAAGGTCACCACACTAGCCAACTGTTTAACGTTTTCTTAAACAACAGGTAAGGGCTTGCGCACTCCGTTCGTTTCTGTCAACTTTATATGTATCATCCCTAGCGGGATCGGGAGCGTTGCGGGGTGAGGGGAAGTAGGTGCAGTACTATGAGGCAACATGTGGGGGCACGCACTTAACGTTATCCCTCTCCTAATGCTTCCGTACTAAATTTCTGTTGCCATAATCTTATAAATAGCATAGCTGGCTTTGATAAGTAATTAGTTATAGTGTCGCGAAATAAAGATCATTAATTTACAACTTTATAGTTCGCTACAATAGCAGTTACGCAGCTAATGGTTCATAGATGGCGCTTTGAATAATAATAGGAAAAAAAGTGTTTCAAATGCACATTGTGATTCACTGTGAAGTTGTATGTTAACGATACTCATTTCGCGACATCACAATCCGATGTCCTATTTTAAGACAGTTATTACACAAATTGCACGCCACTAGCTATAACAACTCGAACCAACAGCCTCCAAATTTTGAGTCAAATTGTGTAACCACTAAGCCACGGAGGTGGGTAAAAAAAGCCAATTCTGGAAGGTGACATTGGAAGACGGTATGAAGAATCTTCAGCAGGGGAAATAACGGAAGTATAAATTTACCTTTTTCTTTCGAAAGAACAAGCTGCCACGTTTCCGCCTCTTCTCGGCATGGTGGTCGTACGCGGCTCTGTTAAAAAAGAAACATTATCAAATGCATAATAAAAATCAAGAGCAGTTATCAAATACCTAAACCATGCACAAATTAAGCCTATGAGAAAACATTTAAATTGTGTTGTAAAACAAAACAAACATTGAAAGCGAAGCTCAGTGCTTTTGCATGCCGAAAATTTGTGCGCTCACAAAAATACGAAAACAGTTTCGTTCGTTAATTGTAAACCATCACCGTTGTAGCCATCAAATGTTTGAAGACATTTTCAGAATACCTTTTTTTAATGGAGTTCAAGACAATATGTAAAGATCTTTTCAATCCAATATTAACTACCGTAAACAGACACCGAAACAGAATATTAGACTTCAGAAAGGCAATAAGATCCTAGAAGTTGAAATACGTATTTCTAGTTTGAATTGCTTGAGTGTACAGGAATGAGACCAACAGGTAAAATTTAACAATGAGCAGATAATTAAAAACATATATTTGTATAAATTAATTGTTTTTTTATTAAACGAAATAGAATCAGTATTACACAAGTTTCGAAGTTAGTCAAGGTACGCTCGTGTTCAAATTCACGCGACCACGCGTGACGTCACTGCGCAAGAGTCGGGGCATGGTCGCGGCTACCGAGTGGCGAGTGCGACAGACAAGTGACCCGCGTAGTGACGTCATATTGGGCCATGTGACCGCTCGGCCGCAGTGGAAAGAGCATACTTTATTAGATATTATCTCCACCATTTTTAAACATTAATTTTTTTAAATAAAAATGCAGTTTTTTTCGTAATTTTTCCTTGATTTTTTTGATACCCTTAGCAAAAATCATTGGTCAGACTCATGCGTTTTAATGAAGTGTTTCTGTTTGTTTCTGGATATTTATATTGGATTAAAATGAACCATAGCTTAGCTAACGTGACATGACCCTGGATTTATAAACAAAACCTTCATAATTTATTAACGTCAACTACTGGACAACAACACAACTACAACTTAGTATTTCAATTTCGATTTGCCTGCGTCTTACATAGGAAAATCTTTAAAAATAAAAAATAAAATTTTCAAAGGTTGTTTTTAAAATACGTGCTTGAGAAGTGTAGGTTTATTTTTAAAAATCGTATGTGCTACCTGATCCAATCAATGACGAAAAGTGGATCAAAATTGCTTTAGTACTTTAGAAGTTTCTCGCGAACAGAAATACGCACTTAGAATTTTTTTCTTTTAGTTTAAGATCCCGTGCGACAGAAAGGTCCCAGTGACCATCCCATGCAATAGAAGAGGACACAGCATTGCAGCGAAATTGAGTTTTAAATTGTTAATTAATCATATTCTGGACTGAGTTTTTTTTGTCAACCCATTTGTAATATATTTATTGACATATTTAATTTGATGTAAAATACTTTTCATCCATTAACCAGCTCGGTGAAGGTCGTTGTATAATGGGATCCTATACTATTTGTCTCTTGTTGTGTGTCCATCCATATTAATACGTATTAAAAATAAGAAAATGAGTTTGTTTGTCTACAGGAGGACGCCATAAAAGAGGTTCAGAACTTTTTGCATAGCAGTAGTTGAAGGGACTTAAAAAGACATAGGCGGATTTTTATCCCGATCGAGTATTTCCCGTGGGATACTTTCTGCAGTCCACGCGGATGAAGTCTCTGGCAAAAGTTTGTTTCTAATATAAAATATCGTGTGTCTACATCTGAAAAGGTCGAGTTTGGTCTGAGCTGGAAATTTCATGTTTATTAAATTCCTAGAATATCAATATGTCCCAAGTGGTTGGTGTGATTTAAAAAAAGTATAATTACATCCATCAATTAATACTATAATGTTGTAATACATTCATTGATAAGGTAAAGGTTACGATTTAAGTAAATTTTCCAATGTCCGGTTTTTTTTATAACAGGCCGGACACTTCAAACAAATGTCGTGATATCCGTTAGAATTCCTATACATCGAACAAATGTATACAGGCTCATGTGTGAGTGCGCGCGCCATATTACCAATCCTTTCTCTTGAGGGGAGCGGTAAGCAGGTATCACAAGTCGGGGGGGAGGGGGGTCATCCATTCTATACGTCCTAATGATCCCTGGGAATTAACGCTACTCTAAGACTTCGTTTTACTTTTTAGTGTAACTTAGGGTCACGTAACGCTAGCTAAGCGTCCCTACAATACTCACTGCTCGAGAAACGCCAGCCTGTGTAACCCTAGGTGCTCTTGGTGCTGGTTGGTCCTCCTCCCAGCAGGGGCCGTGTGGAGTGTGGTCGACGTGTCCTCATCGCTCTCCGTCTCGCTCGCACACGCACCAGACAAGCTAACACCGAGCGGGATAGAACTAGCGTGATACCATTTTATTGGACCCAGGGATTTGCTTCGTTTTTAAATACTTAATATATGAGATTTTATAACCAATGTTTTGTGACTTCACCAAAATTTGCGGCCAATTTCATTTTTTCATTTCATTAAATATGTAATTCCCAATATTGGGATATACATATTTGGTAATATTACATACATTTATTTGGAAATTTACATGTAAAAAAATTATTTGTCGTACGTTGTGCAGCTATAAGGCGGTGCCCAACCTCTTTTGACCAAGGACCATTATGACTTTTTTATTTGGAACAAGGACCCCGAAATGGTAAGCGTAATGATATCGACTTTTTAAAATCACTTTAAATATACCTTTTAGTTATTGCATTTTATGTGCTGCGTCCGCGGTGTAACATTGCCCATAGTAATAATTTATTTTGAAATTGTAACTTTGCTTCGCGGACTTTAATTTTTGGACCTATGTTTGGGGATCATTAATTTAAACCATTTATTTTCTTCACATTTAAAAGTGTTATTATACACATTTTCGATATTCAGTTAAATTTTTAGAAACTTAGACACAATGCTTAAGTTTCAAAATAATTACTATCGTAATGTCAACAATTAAATAACCTAATTTTTATGTGACGAGATTCCTTCGCGATTACTTCAGTATTACGTGTGTAAGCGAGGTATTGTTGGACAGAAGTGTCCGTCAAAACACGCATTTTGGACATGAATTAGAAAATCTTCTGGTTCATTATTACATACTATTTTTGGATCCATCAATATTTACCAATCGTATCACAATAGTTCTACTCAAAGAAAACAAAACAGTAAAACAAAAATAACACAAAAACAAATCAAAGTCGTCTCTAGACTTTTTTATGTGCTTTTAATTTTTGCAAAGCGAACAGTGCTGATAAACCATTGATTTGGACATGCACACTAATTGATTTTGATAATTAAAGGGGGCGTGTTCGTTTCTACTTATAATGCAATAATTTTTTTATAATACTTTTAAACCGTATACTTATCGACTAGGGAACTTAAGGGGACCTTAAGTCAATGACTTTGAGATTCTCATTTCATTTCTATAAAGAAGTTATAGAGCGCGCCGCCGTTACCACATAGATTTTCAAAAACAACAACAAGATGAAACAACGATGATACTATGAATGTTTGTTTATGTACATGTACGTAGCTCTACTTTCAGTTTATTTATTTTTTGAAAGCTCCAGTGTGAGTGCCGGGAGAAATATCTCTTTAGGGATAGGCAACTCAAATTGTACAATTTTATTGTAGTTATGATTGTCTCTGTAATATTTTTATATGTACAATAAACAATGTATACCAGAAAAGAAAAGCAATAATTTTCACTTGGTTACTGTATTTAATAAAGCCTGAATTACGTTGAATCTATTTCAGATGCAACTTCGTGACTTAATTTTTAGAGTAAAGTTATATAATTTATGCTATGCTGGCAATAATTATATCAAGAATGAACTTTACTTTTACCAACCTTTTTACGACCAAAGAAAAAGCTATTCAAAATTTATTTTATATTTATTATTAATTGTAAAAAAGTCTCATGTAAAAGTATTTCTGTGTTCAAGGAGGTCTAACTTCAGCAGTGCACGATTAAAGGCTGACGATGGAATTTCTAACATTGCATATAATTTTAAAAAAATCATTTTCAAGGTTTGTTTTGTTTACAATTTATGTATACACAATTCTTTAAAAAATCCAAAGATTATCCAGCTATGATTAGTATCCGTTATTAGTGTCAATTTTATAGTCAAGTGTATAGTCTATATGATAAATAAAATTAGTATATATTTAATCACATTAATTACTACATTCTAGTACGATGATGTTTTACAGCAACCTTCAAATGGATCCGAAGACCAAAAAAATCCAAAAAACGAACACACCCCGTCGATTTAAAATTTTCATGCACTAAACTTTGAAAAATTCCTCAATAATCAATATATTTATTTATGTTTACATTTTGTAATACATGTGTTTAAAAAAACTATCCATAAAAGTAATTCAGTTTTTCAATTTGTTTTATGCCACTTCACTTTTGACTTTAACGGCTTGACATACATTACGCTTCACATAAATTACGTCACAAACCCACAAATTAGATTGTTGTTCCGCCAACACACCCATCCGCCAAACACACAACCCCACCCCACCCTCTCCCATAAACACAAACGTCCATTTATTAGTGGATTTTCTGCCATGTTATGCTCAAACTTTAACATTTAAAATTTCAATTAAAATGACATAATGTTACTCAATATCCAGTCATTTTATCCAAACTTAAAATGTAATGGATGAAATCTTTTACAAAGAATTCGTAAGAGTGGCATGGGGCAAAGCATGTAACCAGATTAGCGCAATGGAAGACATCTCTAAGTTTGGGTTGTTTTAATCAAACAAAAAAGGAGGGTATTTAATTGTTTTTTCTCAACTCATGATAGGAATGCATACTGTCCAACTTTATTTATCTTGTATACATTTCAGTTTTTAAAAGATAATTAATATATAAATATTAAATAAAGTTCATAGTTTCTGATTGCAACACGCATATTGGACAATATGCATTTCGTCGCTTAGCTAATAACATTGCATAACACTGCGCCAGTCATTCTCCATAAGGTTTTATATTATTTAACTATTCTCAGATCTGTTTCAAACATTACGTTTTTGAAAGACACGATTTCAGCAAGATGTATAGACGTCAGCCTGACCATCATTTAGGAACACAATATTTCGCTAGCCCAACCAAGTGAATACAATGGCTACATGGCATACAAGTTATCCTTGCAATTAAACCGTTTTATAGATGCCAAAATTTTCAATTTAAAGTAAATTTTTTGACGTCAAAAATACTATTACTCTACTACCCTTTCGTAAAAACATTCTATAGACAAGGAAGGGTGAAAGAATCTATTAAATCTTTACAAAAATTACATATACACAAGTACATCACTTATATATGTGTGCACAGGTCGAGTCTCATAGACTATAGATGCCGCGGCGTCCAACCTCCACGCACGAAATCTCCGTGGAGTGCAAACTCCGCGGCAACAAATGTCATATTTTAAGAAGAAAGAAAACAACAACAACAATTGACTGACGTTTTTCTGTGACTGGAAAACTAGGCGAAAATTACGATGCAAAAATAATTAAAATGCTTTACTATCCAAAAAAAGTTAGGTCTAGTTAGGCCTTCCGAGACAGACCTAACACTAGATAAAAGCGTAATTGTCACCAATTTAAGATTATTTATGACGCATGCGGTGTTAATAGCTAGCGACGATTTTCGACATGTAGCTTTGAGATGATGCTCTATTGTTGTAGCGTGTGTGTGACGTGACTCACATATTGACTGGCTGCGGTTGTGGCGGCTGCACCGCGGCAACGATGCTCGGCGTGGAGACGGACTTTTGCAGCGGCAGTCTGGCCACGAGTCGGGCTCCGCCCTCATTCGAGACCGCAGCGCCGGCGGCGGCACCCGCCCGAAGCGCTGCCGTCACTTTCTCAAAGTCCTTCTGTTGATACAATCACCATTTCTTTTTCGTAAAAACTTAATATAGCTTCTATATCATTCTTAGGATTCAGACGGGACGCTATGAAGTGGTGGTAGTGTGACATAGAAAATACCACCAACAGAACCTACACTGATAGGTACCTACACTGTGAAATAAACCCGGGACTTCTGGATTGTATGTCAAAGCGTGTAGCCAGTAGGCTACGGAGGCGATTAAAACAAAGCGAATACTCACAGCGAGATCATTGTCGTTGAGGGAGTGTGTGGAGTGTCTCACGGGTCGCGGCACCTCTCCTTCAGACTCCATCGAAGACAGGGACGCGCTGTGACCGTTGAGGGTGCTGAAACATAGTAGTGATTTACCAATCCACTTCTTCACAAGATAACCTATTTTATGTTCTATTTTAAAGGTATCTACGTGTGTAACCACGGAGCACAATAATCGGCGAAGGGCGAAGTCACCAACCGTATGCGCTTTTGATCTTACGCGAGGAATTTTATCTGCAAAGTCGAATTATGCGTTATTATTCAAAGCAAAATATAAAATTAAATGGCGTTGAATGTGTACTGGAACTTTTATTAACACAAAAGGTGGGATAATATTTCACAGGTATAAAATTTAGTAAAACAATACGTTAATAATTATTAATTTCTCAGACACGCGCGTTAATGTCTTTCGTGTTGTCCCTTTCTGATATACTGACATGAAACATTAAGTGTTGTCGCAGCTTCCCTCGCCTCCCACCTTAAAACGGTGAGTTTTGTTCAGAACAAAAACGAGTTCACGCTGTCTCCAGCCATGCTCCTTGTATGTAAGTCACTCACTATGTATGTAAACAAATCTAGCATGTCAATACACTAAATTGGCACCATCAAACTGATCCACCCTGGAGCCAGGAGGTAGATAGACGAACTCTTCAATAGTAAACCTCTCGACTAAGTTGAACTCAGCAGGTAAATTTTTACATATAATTGTCGCATCAATTTGAAAATTTGCAATGAAATTATTTGAAACAATGTAATTCTGGATTGGCTAGATACTGCAATATCTGATCTACCCTGTAGTTAGGTATATAGAAGTACTCTTCAATGTGTACTAGTAAACCTCTCGAGTTTGGGCTCGTTTTGTTTGTTTTAACGAGTCCAACAAATTACACTTGGTGACGATGGTCTGAGGTTTGATACAAGACATAGAAAGTGGAAAATAAATGCCCTAATTCATCATCATCAGCCGGGAAACGTCCACTGCTGGACATAGGCCTCCCTCATGGTACGCCACATCGGCTGGTCCCGAGCCACCTGCATCCAGCGACTCCCTGCGACTCTAACCAGGTATCGGTCCATCTAGTAGGGCGGCCAGTACGTGGTCGCCACTCGAGAACCTTTACTCCCCACCGGTTATTGGTTCAGCTCACTGACTCGTAGAGCTATGTCGGTGACCTTCGTTCGTCTACGGATTTCCATTAATTGGCCCTAATTCAAGGTGTAAGGAATTACCTGCGCGGTTTGTTGGCATCGTGGACTCTGGCGGAAGGCTCCAGAGCGGCCCATGAGCTGCGTCTGCCTTCATCTCTTCGCTCCCACAGCGACCAGTGACGAGAATCTCCTGTCATCAAAGACCACTTCATTATCAGATGCATAAGGAAGGTTAGCGTAATGCTGCTTCTTATTTTTTATTTTAATATTTATCTTCATAATCCAGAAACTGCCACTGCGAAATATATCTCCTTCCTAGTACTACACGGGTGTCGCCATTCCGGATTTTCTTACGGATATTCTGGTCATTGCGGTATCGTTACTGACCATCACATGAAGGCCAAGAGTAAGGCTATTCATACTAATAAATGAACGCGTTCAAATGAACTATAAACCAACTTCTACTGCCCTAAAAGTCTACATCATTCATCTCCTAAAATGTTCACCTTTAGAGGTAGAATTATCTGGGTAGAAATTTGGTTTTTGTGGATTTTCTCAAAAACCGCTTAATCAATTTCGATAAAATTTATATGGGATCACCTCTGAAGTATTATCTATCAAACAAAAAAAGGATCATTAAAATCGATACATAATTGGTGGAGTTATCGCGTAACATACATACAAAAAATCTCGAATTGAGAACGTCCTCCATGTTTGAAGTCGTTTGAAATGCGAAAGTGAGTTTGTTTGTCCTTACATCGTAACGGATAGTCAGAATGACATGATTTTTTGTATAGGGATAGTTGAAGGGACAGAGAAGGATATAGGGAACCTTTTATCCCGATCAAACAGGTAGTCCCCGTAGGATAATTTTTGGAATGCACGAGGATGAACTCGCGGGCAAAAGCTAGCTGTATGATAGAAGTCAAATGTCAGATCATCTTACCGCTTCCCTTCCTGCTCTGCGGGTAGAAGTCTAGATGCGTGGGCGAGGAACATTCAGGTTCCGCGACTCCATCTTTGGTGAGTGACGGGCACGAGGTACTCAGTCGGCTTGTGCCTGTAGCCTGGGAAACGTTAAACAACACAGTTAAGAATCGCATTTCTTCAAATAAAAAATAATTACAACTTGATTACAATACATGGCCGCTATTTTTGTATTGCTTTGTATAGAATCCCATTGATTGTAAGAGTTCCTTACTATATATAACCTTCACCGTAACTTAATTTAACAGTTCTTGGACGCACAATATGTGTCTCACCAATGACCAGCCCAGCGGGTGATGGCAGCCAACTAAATTTATATTTTAACTTCAGAACTGATTAGTTGACCGTTAAAATTACTATCCTCCTAAACACCCCTAAACATCTTCTTGGTAAGATACAATAGTTGCTGTTACCATTACAGCTTTGCAATGCATTTCTATCCCCTCGGCGAGCAGTAATCCTAGCGCTTATCGCAACTATCGTCAAATTCCGATTTTATCCGATCAATTCATCACAGGGCAACGCCCTAAGCCGAGGCCGAAGCTGTCTGGATAAAGCTGTAGAGGTCACAGGACCAAAAGCATCAAGTACATTCGAACGGAAAAAAATAATTCTTAATTGTACACACTTGCACAGTGATTGCTGCCACAAAACAAGGTATCCTAGCTAGGTTGTTGTGTCTGACAGCAGTCACAAGTTTGGCCTTCGTGCGGCTAGTACTAGCTAACTAGTACCTACGACAATACCTTGGGTTTAAGAAGACGACCATGCTTGAGAAACGAGATAACGATAGAAAAACCATTCTCACCAAGAGGGGCAGGGGCGCCGCCCTCATCCGCTGTACCGCTGCATGTAGCCGTCGCAGCTGCTGCAGGCTGTCGTCTAGCACGCCCGGGCTGTGCGGCGTGACGCTGATGGTGGGAACTTGCGCGCGCACCCCCGCCATGGCTGGCGCTGGCGTGCAGCGGGATACGTGTTCAGTCACCTCGTCCTCGCTGCTGGACTCTTCACTGCCGCCACCCTCGTCTGAACAAAACCATAGTTGACTACATAAGACTTGACATCCCTTCCCGTCGCATCTGCTTCTACACTGACTCTTTTACAGTGCGAATCGTAGAACTCTTTTACAAGAGACCAGGGGAGATACTCCATACAGGGTAGGTACAAGGCCTACAGGGTAGGATACAATACGACCAGGGATATAAAAGGTAAAATTCAAATTTAAAAGGTAGCAGATATGAAGAAGGATAGCAGAGTCAGTGCCTCATTGGCTTGTATCTTACCATCCAATGGCTTTATCTTTGTACCGTACTCATTAGGTCCAGTTGGGAACATGTCCAGTGGCTACGGAGGGGTTTTCACCTATCACACATTATATTTCACTAAATCTATATGGATACATTCCCAGTAAAAGTTCTTTACATTTCTATCAGAGCAGTTTCCAGTCACTGAGTGATATTGGTTCCGTTCCAATTGCCAAGCGGATAAGCTGGCGTAGGATGTTGATCGCTCAGTATTCTAGACGTGAAATTGATTTTTAAGTCGCTGGCAAGGCTATGAAGCGAAAGCTAGTTGAGGTTCCTTATCTCAGTAATTATTTTCTAGAAAAGAAAGCCTGTGCCTGATGCGTACTTTTAATTTTGTCAACTTTTTATATTTCTCCTTTTCTATTTAAAATACTAAATAGTGCAGGCCGGATTCGAAACTTATTTTTACGTAGAGATAAAGCATTTGCCCTTTCTAGTCTTTTACAATACATACCGCCTCCGTGGCCTAAATTATTATAGAACTACTGACTAAAAGTTGGACTAACAATCTAGAGGTCCCGGGTTCGATTCCCAGTGACTCTAGGTTTGGTTAGTGGCATTTTCTATATCATCTGGCCAGCTACCAGCATGTTATCGCCTACCGCTAAACATCAGTGTTAATAGCACTGTTGTGTTCCAGTATGAAAGGTAGCGGAGACCACGCCCCATTAGCTTGAGGCACTTACCATCAGGT
Organism: Carcina quercana; assembly: GCA_910589575.2. Taxonomy (NCBI): domain Eukaryota; kingdom Metazoa; phylum Arthropoda; class Insecta; order Lepidoptera; family Depressariidae; genus Carcina; species Carcina quercana. The sequence goes on along the minus strand of OU342449.1, from coordinate 6,835,976 downwards.
GAGACGAAGGTCAAGAGCAAGCCCATCACATATTAAAAAACTTACCAGATATGAACTTATTTTCAAAGCTGTTTTCAGTGTGCCAAAACAAAACTTCATTAGCAGCCTGCGGGGTGCGCAAAACAGAAATCTAATAGCCCGGCCATTTCGCGAATATGTAAAATGATGTAGAACGGTCCGGGAACGACCTACTTTCCTGTGCGGGTCAAGGTCCTACCAGTATGACTACCAGTTGATTGTCAAACATAGGAACACCATAAATTCATATGAAACTAGGACAGTAACATCTTACTGAGTACATGTAAATCGCTGTAAAAGTCGCCCGGGAATGACCTAGTTTCTGTCCCGGATCAAGGCCGGCGCAATACCCTAAAATGAGACAACCAGTTGATTTTTAACATAAATGTACATTGTGTGTCATATATTCAAGTCCAGTTTTCTATTTTCCAACCTTCTACTTGATGTTTGAGAGATTTCTGTCATTTTCGCGATTTCACGGACGGTCCAAATAAATAAAAAAGTTATTCGGAATCCCAAACTGAGGAAAGCCAATAGTAATATTTTTATTAGATGCACTTAAGGCCGTTCTCTGACCTACAACGAATCCAATTATTTATCTCACTTCCCCACTAATCATAACACGTAAGAGTGCAAGGGTAAGAAACAGTGCGCCCACAGAAGATTTGTTAGACGATTTTCGCTGAACACAAATATTGCGCCATATCGACTTTCATCTCGATTTCGATAGCTTTTAGTCTGAATTAACTTATTCGAATTATTGGCACAAATTAAAAAGCTGTCGAATCAATAATTAGTTTACTTATGATTAATTAATTCTACCTATCTCTCCTAGAGGTAGTACCTTAAAACTAAAACACATCACTTCTTTCATCTCACACTCCTCACTCCGCTTAGCACACAGGCTAAATATAAATTTAAATGACTCAATTATACATAAATTCGTAGATTAGGTATTATCTGAACTAGAGTAAGTTGTATACATTATAGAAGAGCGGGGTCTTCCTAAGACAAGCTATCTTTAGCTGTACCTGTATATTAATTTTAGTAGATGATGCAATGAATATTTTTTCATTTTCTTTTTCAGTTACATAAAGTTTAATGAAACTTTAGTGTAAATAAAGTGTTGACGGTGGAGCCGGGACCAGGGCAATGTCAAGGCAAACGAGTTCAATTTAAATGAAAACGTTTAATTCTAAGAATATATACAACAACAACAACAATGAATCAAATCAATTTACCACACAAGAGCAGGAGAAAAATTATAAAACAAAAGAAACATCAAAGTACTTATTCTAAAAATATTTGAAATATTTACAAGTGGCCAGCGAGCAAGAAGGCGGAACCACATCTGTAATATGGTGGGCCCCGGTGTGCAACACCAATGGTAAGTAAGGCCTTCTTACTCGCTGGCTCATCGAGAAGCTACGATGTGATCAGAGTGCAGAGTTTGCGTACAGGTCGACGGAGTACACCACTTTTTGTTTGTACGTCTACCACTCTGACCACACCGTCCCTCCCAGGCCAAAGTTTATTGACGCGCCCCCTCGGCCAAACCGCTCGCGGCAAATTTCCGTCTGCGATCAATACCAAGTCTCCAACAGATGGTTGGATATCCTTCTCTGCTGGCGTCCTCCGACGTGGAACAAGGTCGGGCAGGTACTCGTTTACCCACCGCCGCCAGAAGTAATCCGCCAGACGCATACTTTTCCGCCACTGCGCGCGACCGATCATATCTCCATCTTCTAGTTCTCTGGTAGGCTGGTCGTTAGATGATGTTCCCAGTAGGAAGTGAAATGGGGTAATGGCGCTTTCTGTGGTCGGGTCAACTGGCACATGCGTCAATGGCCGTGAATTGACCACCGCTTCAGCTTCAGCGAGGAGGGTAGTCAATGTTTCGAGTCGCGGAACTCTCTCCTTTAGAGTAGCGGTTAGAGCTGCTTTGACCGAACGTACCAGCCGTTCCCATGCTCCACCCATGAATGGAGCAGATGGCGCTATAAAATTCCATCTTATCTTTTGGTCTGCGGCAAAATCGAAAACTCGAGGGAACAAATTTGCCGCTCCGTGAAAGTTGGTACCATTGTCCGACAAAAGTTCAACTGGACAACCTCGGCGCGCGATGAATCTTCGAAGTGCCATGATTGTACTGTCTGCAGACAGACTCTCTACAATCTCCAGGTGAATAGCTCTTACAGTGAGGCAAGTGAAGAGAGCTACCCAATGTTTCACAGTACGCCGACCAACAGCTACATTAATCGGCCCAAAGTAATCAAGTCCAGTGTAACTAAAAGGCCGGACGTGGTGAGCAAGGCGGGCTTCTGGCAAATCGCCTTGTGGTGGCGTAACTGGCGTTGCTTTTCTCAGCATACACGTTCGGCAGTTGATGGTGATGCTCTTTACTGCACTTCTCAGGGGAACAATAAAGAATTTCTGTCTTAGTTGGTTCACGACAAGTTCGTTAAGTGCATGTCCATAGCGTTCGTGATAGTGCTGGATTAACGATCGAACTATAGGGTGGCGGCCGTCAAGAACAATGGGAAAAGGATCAACAGTCACATCTCTAGCGGCGGCGGTCCGACCAGCCAGACGAAGCAGTCCATCCTCGCCAAGAACCAGGGTTATGTCTTTCAGACGACTCTTCTTGTCTACATGCTGGTTCTTTCTTGTGTTGACAATCTCTTCAGGAAATGAGTCCTCTTGAACACGTCGGAAAAGTTGTAGTTCAGCCATAGATATGTCGGTAGCCGAAAGGGTTGGCGTAGGGTGAGAGGCCTTTACGCTATTTGACTTAGAATTTTGACTTCGTACTAAAAGCATCCGAAAAGTTTTTACCGCCACGTGTACTCGAGCCGTGGCGCGGACTAAACGATTCCAACGATTAACGCGCGCGCAATCTGCGACCAAAGGAGAAGGTAGAGTGTGGTCTCTGTCAACTATTAACCCCACAATTTCAGGTTTACGTTTTAACTCTTTCTCCTCTGAGGCAGTCGGAAAATTGTCTGTTGGCTCGCTAGGCCATTCTGTACAAGGGAGTTTTAAAAAAGAAGGTCCAGTGAGCCAACGACAATTTGTGTCAAATTTGGTGTCTCGGGTGGCATCGTCTGCGATGTTGAGTCTTGTTGGAACGTAATGCCAAGCAGAAACGTCGGTTGTCTCACTAATTTCGCCGATTCTATTGGCGACAAAGGTCTTAAAAGTTCGAGTATCACAACGAAGCCACCTGAGTACGGTCATTGAGTCTGTCCAATAATATATGCGGTCGGGCTTGTGCTTATGCGCTTCAACTATGTAAGTTTATTTTTATGTGCGTGCATAGCCCGAATGTGGAAGGTACCACGTAATACCGTCAGGGTCAGGAGGGGTGCTACACTCTTCCGCGTAACCTTTATCAATTATAGCTTTCATATTTTGACGATACAGAGCTCCATAAACAGGGTCTTTGGCCATTTTCGTCTCAAGACTGTGGAATCGAGAGAGGGCAAGATTTTTATTGTTAGGTGCTGTATGAACACCAGGTCGCCATAAGAGTCCAGTCTCAAAACGACCTGAAGGGAGTCTACAAGTTGTGTTCTCTAGAGTTTTGATAGCGTGATCTTCGTCTTTTGTATGATGATGTACGGAGATGCCAATGGAATCAATTTTATAATGTTGTTTAAGTAGGTCGTCTAATACGGGTTCGTGTACGTAATTATGATTGATACACTCATTTATGAAATTTATAGGCCTAGTCTTTGACGATGTGAAACCGAAAAGAACCCAGCCGAGTAAAGTTAATACAGCTACGGGCTGCGAGCGGGTCCCGCTCCGAGTTGACCGGGCAACTATGAGCTCCCAGTTATCCGCCCCTATCAAAATCATCGGCTTACCATCATTGTAAGATAAATCGTCACGAATCTTGTCTAAATAGCGATACTCGGAGATGTCTGTTGGAGGCACGGACTGCGAATGAAGGCCTAGATTGGGAATAGCGCGTGCATCAAGGTCATAATTTTGCTCACAGTGTCGACCTTTAATACTGACGCGCACTAGCATTGCCTCTGTTTCAGTCGACATTCCTCCTACGCAATCCATCCGCATACTTGACATAGGGCCTTCGGCTCCTAAAGCTTTTACAAGCTCGAGATCTATAAGGGTTGCAGTAGAGCCGTCATCGAGTAAAGCGTAGGTGTCTACAGACTTCGTAGGTCCGGATACGGTCACAGGTATTACCTTTAATAACGGACGTGGTTTACGATTTTCAGGGGTAGACGAACTGTGAGCGATTAATACCGGATCTTTTTCTATAATAGTGTGTGCTGACTGTATCTCAGTTTCTGGTGAAGAACGTACACCCGTGACATCAGTGGCGTGCGATACCACCTCTGGAACACGGTGCAGTAGAGGGTGATGGAGTTTACGTTTGCAGCTTTCGATTGTAAAGCGAGCTTTACATGTACGATATCTATGTGACCCCTTTTTAAAGCATTTACAGCAAATTTTATTCTCTTTCACCCATCGCCACCTATCCTCAGGAGAAAGCTGTATGAACTGTGCACAACTATCCACTCTATGTTTATTTGACCGACAGTATTGACATTTATCGATATAGGCCTCTTCCGAGTTAATTTGTTTGGCTTCGGAAGAGTAGCTAGTATTTTCAGCATTGCGCACATGACATTCCGTGACATGTACACTTTCTTTCTTACTTACGTCACGACGTATGTCACGTTTGGTATAAACTTCTGGGGTCGGAATTAGGTTATAACGGATTCGAATATTAGCTTCGTGATTTAAAAATTCGCACAAAATTTCTAATCTCGACTCCAGACCTGCAACTCGATTGCTGGCGAAATATCCCCACTGCGTACGTAGGGATGGAGTTAGTTTAACCAGAATAGCACTAAAAAGCTCTGGGGAAGACAAATACTCACGTCGGTTTAGTAACTTCACTGTGGCGATGCAGTTGTTCACGCTACACGCGAAGTGGCTGATTTCATGGGTAGATTCTAAGAAGCTAATCCTAGGTAGAGCTCGTAGCTTTTCAAGCTCTGCTATCACGATCTGTTCGCATTGACCGAACCTTATGTGAAGGGCCTCTATCACCTGTTCGGGATCCCTACAGACCAACAACAGACTGCTCACCGCCTCGCGGGCCAGCCCCCGCACCGCTAGATTGAGGCGCGCTAGGTTCTCCGAGGCAGTAAATGAACCTTTAGTGTCCTCATACATTCGATGAAAGACAAGCCAGTCGACCGCCCGTCCATCAAACACTGGTAATTTAATGTCACTCACCTGGGGACGTTTTGAAAGACTGGTAATGGCGCGAGCGAGCTCTTGAATTGCGCCGTTTGTCTGTGCAGTCTGATCAATGTTAGCTGTGTTAAGGCAATAACTTTCTTTCTTTAATGTGTTCATCTGCGGATTAAAAGGTTTTTTAAACATCAGTGACGTGCTAGTGTTGGTGGTTGCTAAGTTCCCGTGCTGATATCCCAAGCCTGTAAGGGCGGCAGGTTCTGCCGGTAAAGGGCGAGGGGCAATGAACTGAGAGGCCTCGGGTTGAGGGGCCACTATCGGCTCCGCGATAGACACGGGGGGTAAGCCGAGCGACACGCCCGCGGTCTCCGTCCATGTGGTAGTACACGGTTGCTGTAAGCACTTAAAATTCGACTGAGCACGATCACGACAGGCGCCCATCGACTCTGATGGGGCGCGGGGAAGGGAAGAAAATGTATGTGCACATTTTGATATATATTCTCGCTCATCTGGTCCCACTTGTGGTCTCGAGCCTAGGTCCGGGCCTGTAGGGGCTGAGACTGTAGGTTTCTGTGGCAATACATCATCATCGTTGTCTATATTAATATTCGCCAACCAGGTGGTTACAGAGCTGTATGATGACCTACGGCTACTTACCTGAGATTGCGCCTCAATATCTGCTAGGCTAGCTTGCAGTTGTAGCTCTAGTACCTCACGCTCGCGGGCTGCGCTTTCACGCTCGCAGGCTATGACGCGTTCCGTGACGTCACGCTCGATGTCAGCGAGGCGGCGCGCGTGTTGCGCCTGAAGAGCTAGCTTTTGAGCTGCTTTCGCCGACGTGGAAGAACGACGCGATGAGGAATCAGCAGATGGCCGCGGCGGACGCTCGGACTGAGCGGACGTCGACGGCGCCGGCGCGGGCTGGGCTGAGGTGGCCCCCGACGGGGCACTGATCTCACTCTGAACACCTTTACTAGAGGCGGCCTGCGCCCTGGTTTCCACCATAATTAAAATAGACTGAGAAATTTTGAATTTAGTAGGTACACTGTCACTAGTTCACAAACGAAGGCTCGAAGGACCAAAAATGTTGGCGGTGGAGCCGGGACCAGGGCAATTGCAAGCAAACGAGTTTAATTTAAATGAAAACGTTTAATTCTAAGAATATATACAACAACAACAATGAATCAAATCAATTTACCACACAAGAGCAGGAGAAAAATTATAAAAACAAAAGAAACATCAAAGTACTTATTCTAAAAATATTTGAAATATTTACAAGTGGCCAGCGAGCAAGAAGGCGGAACCACATCTGTAATATAAAGTGTATTTAAAACCGCTTCAGTATTATGAATCGTGTATCGATGGCTGGATTATCATGGATAAATAACATAAACATTCATATTTCTCCTCAAAGTATGACGATGAGTAAATAACTATACTGATCTCATTGTTACGATTCAGGACCGAACCCAGATCTATCGTTATAGGACTGACACTCAACCCGACTGAGCTATTATACTTTGATTTCTAAAGTAGCCGAAGTGAAGGGAAGTAAAAGTTTATTTATGTCCTAGATAATAAAGAATCAATGTCGACCCCGCTGGGACTGGAACTGACACTCGGCTAGGGACAAGGGTCGGAAGCGGCTGACGGGATCTTTGAGCGTTCAACAGGCTCGAGCTTGTCACGACAGGTTTGGACATGAAACGAATATTCCGGTACGCTCTCAGTCTTGTTTTATACTTGTTGTGTCAATCAAACTCCGAGTCCAGATAACAACCGACTTTATTAATAATTTCTTATGAATACCCACAACACCTTCCCCATAAACAAAGATATTTACAGAAAACAAAAACAGTATACATATCTATCCTTCCCATAGAAAAAATTAAAGATATAAAAAACATGAAAAATTAATCTATACAATGTTATCTTAAGTTTCAGTTTCAGGAATGTTTTCTTTACATTTAATTAAATGCCTGTGACTACGTCGATAACAGACACCTTTTGTTTTCTACAACATATGACCGTGGAGTGGTCGACTCTGCGACCACTCGCTACGCATCCTACGACTTTTGTCTAACATAACATTGTCGCCTGCATTCAACTTTAGTAGCATTTTGCTACGCTGACCATTATACATTTTACTTATGTTTTGTTTCTTACCTAGCACTTCATGCTGCAAAGGACTTAATGTTGAGGTTGTGACAGATTAGGATGAACATACAGGTCGACAGTTTAACCTGCGTCCCATCAGCATGTGTGCGGGAGAGAGACCTTCACGCGGCGTGTTCCTGTAGCTCAACAGGTTTAAATAAAAATCCGTATCACTATTTACAGACTTAATTATAATGTTTTTTACAGTCTGTACTGCGCGCTCACTTTTTACATTCGCTTGAGAAAAATTCGGTGAGCTGGTTACATGGTCAAATCCCCATTCGATGACAAAATTCCTAAAATCCCTGCTTGTGAATTGAGTCCTATTATCGCTAATTAATGTCTCGGGTATCCCATGTCTAGCGAAGTTCTCTTTCATCGCATTTATTACCGACACGGATGATATATTGTTTAACTTAGCGACTTCTACAAAACCCGAGCAATAATCCACTAAGATCAGATGGTACTTTTTCTTACATTCAAATATGTCCGCGCCCAGCTTATTCCACGGCAAATTTGAAATTTCTGTAGGTATCATAGGCTTGCTACAGGATGTGTGTGCCCGCTCCTGGCACCCCGCGCTCCGCCCCGCGCGCTTACTGTTATTCGATAGGTTCACACTGTGTACGCGACGAATTAATCCTAACTGTGAACAAGCCTCTCGTCCCAGTACACTTTCACAAGTTATGTTCGCAATAGCGAATTTAAGCCGATATTTATAGTTTTTATGCCACCAGAACAAATAACATATTCCCCTTATGGGTATGACCGTGCCACTGTACGATTGCAACTTTATGTTAGTCCTGCGTTTTAAAATACATTCATTATAACCTAAACGTTTAAACCGTTCGTATGACAAAACATTGATATCGGCCCCAGTGTCCAATTTAAATTTTTCTAACCCCCCATCACCTCGTAAGGTTTCAAACCAATCTCTGCCGGTCGACGACTGTTCTTTCACCCCGGAAGCATTCGATAGCGTAGAGACATAGAATAACTCACAGTTATCGTTGTCGTCCTCTGAACTACCGGCGTTAACGTCTATCTCGTGCACTTGTTTAACACTTTTGGGTGTGTTACACATTCTCGCAAAATGACCATAATTTTGACACACGTAACACTTTACACTGATAGCGGGGCACGCCCCCGGCGCGCACTGCATACCGCACCCGTGACACTGGCCGCGAGCACGCATCGATGACGTACGCCCGGTGCCGGCGCCGGCGCTGGGCGCTGGGTGACTCCCGGGCCGGGCCCGGCAGCCGCGCCCGCGCACCTGCACCGCCTCGACGCGAGCGGAGCCCGACGGCTCGCCGTCGCATGCCTCCAGGCACCGGATGCTGTCCGATGACACCTCGTCCGCTTGACATATTTTGATACACTTTTCCAATGTCAGCTCGTCCGCACGAAGCAATCGATCGCGGACGACACCATTGTTGATTCCACAGACGATACGATCGCGAATCAACTCCTCCTCCAGCGAACCGAACGCACAGTTTTTGCTCAATAATTTTAAAGCTATCACATATTGGCTAATGGTTTCACCGATCTCTTGGTTTCGTGTGAAAAATATGTATCTAGATAACGTGATGTTCGGCTTCACTTCGAAATATTTGTCGAATTTTTTCAACAAAATCGTGACGTCATCCTGTTCTTTCTCTTCGAAAGTGAACGTCTGATACACGTCGAACCCGTCCGGTCCGATCAGGTTGATGAGTAAACTCGACTGCACAGCTTGCTCCTCTTTATGCACCCCCGATGCCTTCAGGAACAGATTAAACTGCGTCTTCCATCGTTTCCATGCGTCAGCCCGGCTGACGGGGCTGCCTTCCAAACTCAGTTCCGGCGGAGGTCTCGCGTGTTCCATTGCGAAACAAACAATATTCCAACAATAAGAAAGTTACTGACTATACGTTTATCAAGTAATATTGGCGAAAACTATTTAAAAACGAATTTAAAACACCGCTGCCACCATGTTGTGTCAATCAAACTCCGAGTCCAGATAACAACCGACTTTATTAATAATTTCTTATGAATACCCACAACAATACTCATACCACAATAACTCGTATAAAATACGAACTTATTTGTTATTAGAAATGCCTTTACTTAGGTGTATATATCATGTTTAACGTTTGACTGATTCGGACATATAATCATGAGGCTTCTTAGTAATGGTAAACTTGTGGTGGTTGGGGATTTTTAATAGGATAATCTCCCCACAACTTAACTGCGGTATCATCGGCAGAAAGGTAACCTATGTGCAGAATGAAGAGTACAGGTACTAGTAGTCGTCCCTGGGGAACCCCACACTCAACTTCACACGCAAGTCTTTATATTTGTACGACCACATAATTTTGGCATGGAATAAGATTGCACCATGTCTTCCCGTGGGTAATCTTAAAAGGTGACTAAGGTATGGTTCTAAAAGATGGGCAGCAGCATCAATCTACATATCACCAATAATAATATCGTTGTTAAGCTTGGCGATTATGGGAAAGCGCTTCACGAAAAACCCGTTTGATTTGGCCATTTTCACCGTATGACCGCATGGGTGTAGACCTTCTTCAATTCATGCCACTGCTTGCAGTCTTGGACAATCTGAATCTATTTTACTCCAGCTATCCTTTTGACTTCATCGTACCAGCGCAGCGCAACCGTGGTCTATTTTGCTGACGCTTTCTCCCCACAGTCTCGAAAGAAAGAACCAAGGAATTACTTTCAGTAGCGAATACGTTTAGTCCTATGAACCAAAGTATACTATATAACGTGCAGATAACGCCCTTTTCACGGGAACGTCAGTCACGTACATCGCGCAATAATCCGCCCCGACGCGCTCAGGCTAATTAGATACTTGTTAACGTTACGCCGTGGGGCATGGGAGATATCAAAATCGTGTTATGGGTCATGTTGAGGGATTTATGTGCTCCCGATATTGTCTACCTATAATGTATTTATGTTATCCTATACATACTATATTATACTTCTGTGCTACATCCTTGAAATTTAGTAACACGTAGTCCGTTATTTCTACGTACCGCACCGTCACACTGTTTAGATTCTTAAAAAATTAAACAAAAAGAATTTTCCAAACATTCTTATGAATATCTTGTAGGCCGCTGGAGTTGTCAATACTGTCATTCGTTTTTCGTGTGTCGCACCGTTAACACGTCTTTATTTAAATAGTGAAATTTTGTAAATTATAGCTATATTATTATTAATATATCATCATCATCAACAGCCTATATATGTCCCCACTGGAGGGGCTCAGGCCTACTCTCCTACAGAGAGTGTATGGGCCATAGTCCACCACGCGGGCCCAGTGCGGATCGGCGGACTTCACATGCCTGTTCAAGACATGCAGGTTTCCTCACGATGTTTTCCTTCACCGTTAAGCAATCGGATAATGTACTTGAATTGAAAAACAACTCATAGGTACACGGCTGGATTCGAACCCGGTACCCTCAGATTGAGAGTCCGCGCCTTATCCATTGCGCCACCGACGCTTGCTGCGCCACCGCCACCACATTAATATATATTAGCTTATATATCCGTCTTGTTTGTTTACTTGTTTTAATATAGACCTTATGGTCGCTCGAGTGCAGTACCAGTACTAACTTTTGTACCATGTCACATATACCCTGCCTTGTTTCAATGCAGTGTATCCGTGTATGCAGGGAAATGGCAATTAAATTAAATTATGGCATGGTGAAAAAATGTGTACTATCGACAAAGTTCCCGCCTGACAACCATTAGGGCCAGTTCGCATACAGTCGTGGCTCGGGTTGCTCCGCCTTACTAGTTTTTGGGGATAGATCATAAAACTATAAAAAACAAGAAAGCATTGTTGTATTTGTGAAACTCCCGCAAGTCACAACGATGCATGATAAAATGACCCTAAACTGTAATTAACTACTACAATGAACCCTAAAAAGTCATAAAAACTCATAAACAAAAGCGTTTTCGTCTCTCCTTATTGAACAAAAGAAAAGGCGGGTCTAGCTAAGCTCGCCAAATGTAAGCAACTTGGTTTTGAAACTGATCAGGCGGGAGCTTTGTCGATATTACATATTTTTGTGCTCGAGTACAATAACGCCTCTGAAACTGTAATAGACAGAAGGACCGGAAATTAAAATAAGGTTTCTTGTTTGACTATCTATTCAATAAGTTATGCTCTTGAGGGTCAGCAGACCGTCTTTCTTTCCTCTTCAAAGTCGTCTATGAAATCCCTCGACCTATTATAAGATGATGATTCATATACCAGTTGGTGATCGCATGATTGTTGATGGGATGAGGTGCCACACGTCGTGACGTGATCTAATGGCCAGTTTACATTATTACAGTCCAGCGATCTAATTCAGCGCTGGATTACAACTGGAAAAATATACATCGGCACTGGATTGCACTGGATCCAGTGAGCAATCCAGTGCAGAAACATGATTGGTGGTCTACTTTTGAATCCAGCGCAACTAAAATCATGTAGACGGCCAATCCAGTGCCATTCCATTGCTGACAGGAGAATTGTACAGGTTAAACTCATTGTCGTTGTAGACTTGACGACTCGACAGCTTTTAAATTACTGAAATTATGTAGACGATAACGCCAGTCCGGCCTAACACAGTCCAGCGATACTGGGTTACTGGACTGGAATAATGTAAACTGGCCATTCACAAACCACAAGGCCACCTAAACCTAAAATTAAAAATATGCCCGCCGTGCTTTAGAAGGCACATAACATCCGGTTGTTGTCAGACAACAGTCGTTAAGCCAAGTTGCAGTTTGATACAATTCGAACAGACTTATCAATAAAAATTTGGTCTGGTTTCTCTCTGCGTTGAAGGGTCAAACAGCAGCTGCTTCCGTAAAAACTAGTTCTTCACCAATATTTTGGGTTGAGGCAGCCAACCCCGATAATAAGACTAGATAATGATAGGGGAATAATTAGCCCGTTCAAAAAGAACTTGAAAAAGACTTCAACTGCCCTAAAAGCCTACAAGCATTCACACCCAAAAATTTTCACCTTAGAGGTAGAATTATCTAGGAACATTTTTTTTTATTTTCTTTCTCAAAAATCTTGAATTAATTTCGATAAAATTTATATGGGACAACTTCTAAAGTACACTCCACCCAAAAGAATAATCATCAAAATAGATTCATAATTGGCGGAGTTATAGCGTAACAGACATTAAAAAAAATTGTCGCATATGGTCTCGTTCGCAATTCGTCCTAAGTCGAATTGGGAACCTACTAATTTTTGGAAGTCCGTTGAATTGCAAATTTACTCGTAACCCAAATTATAGCTTGTATCAATTCCCTAGTGAAATGTACGCCGTGACATAATCATTATTGAAACCAAATGTAAGTTTCCCGTAAATCCCTCTGAACGTTCCCGGATTAAGCGGGTGACGCAACCATTACCTACATCAGGGAGCACTGTAATCCGGGATATCGGATACTAAATAGTGCGAGGAGATTGGCTATGAACCAGGTCAATGACAATCGACAAGTACAGTAAAACATTTAGGTATATACTATAATAATATTATACTATAATAATAATATTGCACATCGTTTATTTTACTTTTACAATTATTTTACTTGCGGCACCTGTGGGTAACTGTTACCCAAAATGATTCCAATTTTCAAGTCGATATCACTAGTAGTTGCTGTGATATCAGCCATGATGGACGGACAGACAGACACAGTGAGAATAGAAGGGTTCCGTTTATATTAAATCCCTCCCTTCAGAACCCTAATATATTATTTCAAAGCATACATTTGCGTAACCCATCATAAGCAAGCTACGATTATATTCAGAGATTTACTTTTATAGTCATTGTAATAAAGGTGCTACGTTTAATAGTGCTTTGATATCGCTATAGCTACACATTTTTATGTAGGAGTATCACCACCCTGTAATATAAACCTTGTTTATGACACATGCCATAACCAAGCTATAACATACATATTTTATAGGTTTGTTTATAGTTTGTTGTCAAATACATACTATATTTAAACACTAACTGAGCATTGGCTAGGCGACTATTAAGTCAAGCGTTTTTCGGCTAGGATAAGTTTGTTATTTTAATTCGAAAGAGCTATGCTCGAAGTCTCTCTGACGTAGCTCACCGTATTAGCAAACTGAATTGGCAGTTATCTAGTCATATTTGCCGAAGGACCGATCGTCGCTGAAGCAGGCGAGTCCTCGAGTGGAGACAACGTCTAGGCAAACATAGTGTAGGACGTCCCCCGGCTAGGTGGAAAGACGACTACCGTTGGTTACCCGGACGCGAATGGATGCGGAGAGCAGAGGACCTGAGTGTCGCACATTGGGAGAGGCCTATGTCCAGTAGTGGACTGCCGCAGGCTGTGCATGATGATGATGACGGCTAAGTTCAAACCCACGAGTCTCCCGTAGCAATCTGTTAGCACGCTTGGCGTGAAGCTTTGTAAGATGTTAGTGGTCCAAAAATGTACGCTGATCCATGTACCCACGAATTTTATGGTACTTTATTCCAAAGTCGAAACCAAAGCGTATTAATTCTTGATTAGGATCACAGAAGCTGATATGGACGAAAATCGATGGGGCTATTATACTATTATTTGTTATTCCATACGCGGGTGCCTATGAATATTAATTTCAACTTTAAATAGAGATGTAACTGTGATTCTTAAAACTGAAGGCAATGTCAAACTAACGATCGAGCGTCTGGCGCCCAACATGGGGCCGAAGCGAATCAACAGACCTTGAAATTTTCGCACGGATTTCTGGGCACATATACGATGTCACGTTTTATATAATGAAACCTCTTTCTTTTTATTTGTTATAAAGGACATTTAAAACGCTAGTATGCTACAAGATATACTTTAAATATACTGCATTGTGTAAATTCAGGATTGACAAATATCATAAAACATTTACTTGAATTTTAAAAGAAATTTTAAACTGCACTAGCAATAATATTCGAGGTAATGTCGCAACCCGTATCAATTTTGCAAAAAGATTCAATTTTAAATTTAAATTCAGAATCCTAATTTTAAAAATCGAATTACGTAACGAGCTTCAAGCGGCCAGCGCAACAAGTAAGATGCTACAAGTAAACTCACCTATTAAATCTCGGCTACATTGTCCTCTTTACATCAAACTCAATGTCCACCGAGCACTAACAGTATGGTCTAGAATTCGCACATAACAAATAAATAAATAAAAAATGTTTCTTTTTTATTCGAGAACGGATCAACGAAGTTTTGTAATTCACTAGAAGTAGAAACCGGTCGAATTGTAATTCAAGTTAAGAATCTATCACTATTTTTTGGAGATTTTTTAATGTGTTACGCGAAAGTATGGAAAATATTTCTTTTATTTTGACAGGGCCGCCTATCAAGGGTGCAGCCTTGCTTTTGCAGGGGATAGGGGTGGCGGGCATGCGCGGTATCGATCCGTATGAAGCCTAACCGTGGTTTGAGAGACAGTGTTGCCAGCTTGTAGTATTCGCCGAATTTACTTAAAATTTCTATTAAATACACTTTTTTGTTTGTTTGATACTTGCTGATAATGCCCTTGGATGGTATGCGTTCGCACCACTGTTTGCTAGTGTGCTATAAGCACAGCTGTTTGGCGGCAGAATTAAGTAGCATGGTGGGTAGCTACTAGCTAGCCAGGCGGACATAGAAAATGTCCTACCACCAACCAAACCGAGTACCGATAGGTACCCCCAGTGGGAATCGAACCCGTGACCTCCGGATTGTAAGTCCAAGCCATTAATTTGGCCATAGAGGCGGTTAAATACATACTATAAAAACATAAATATTTAACGCTAGTCGTGAATGGGTGATCAAACCAAGGGATCGAGTTTAGTTGGGCGTCTCGAGAGAATATTCAGAATTTGACGGCAAACTGTTCTAAAACAATTCGTTCATTGTAAAAGAATAATCAATGGATACTTTTCTCCCCGATCGAATAAGTACGAGTATGTTCCCGTATGCTAATATCTAAAGTCGAGGGCAAAAGCTAGTTAGATATAAATGCATATGTTGGTAACATGGACATATATCGCTGAAAAGGAATCTTTCATATTTATCCGGTGGTGAGAAACATACTTCTATGCGGAATGAGGTTCTGAAAGTGGCCCAACGTTATAGACCCATTGACGTCAAAAGGTTTTTCAAGAAAAAAATTAATTTTATTTGAATTTTTTAAAGATTCATTGCCGTCTTTTCTTAAAAATATTGTGTGATTTGTCTTGTATTAATGTGAAACGAATTCAGTGACTGACGTTAAAATTATCTATATTTTAAAAATATATGATTTCATACATTTAAAAATTGTTCAAGGCTGCATTTTACTTCAATGCACGTGGGAACAAGTTTCGTTTAATGTTTATGTGTTCTTTGCAATTTTTTATGAATCTGAAATTAATCGGAGACAAAACTGGCAACACTCAATAGAACGATGATCCGTAGGAAAATCAGAGGCTTCGGCGCTAGACTATTTTCGTATGATCTATTTTGAATTAACGGTTATTTAATTAACAATAGCTTGCACGTATTTAATGGGTTTGCAGTTAGCTTTAATCTCACCTGTTAGTGATTATATGGCTTGTAAGCACACCACCAGAAGTACTGATGTTTGGCGGCAGACTTATGTAACATAGTGGTAGCTAGCTAAGCGGACCACCAAACAAACCGAGTACCGATAGGTACTGGGAATCGAACCCAGTACTCCAATTATTAATCCAAGCGTGTAGTAATCAGGCGGAGACAGTTAAAGTTCCGATTATGAATTAGTTTTTCTAATAATATCACTTTATTTCTACCATATATAATATTAAGCTGTGTCGTGGTCGACGTTGTACATGCGTGGCTAGAAGTAGCTTTTTAATCCTAGCCTTTAAGGCTAAAAGAGGCAAAGATCCGCTTTTGGGAATCAGTAAACTGAAATGTTGACTGCATCCCGTACTTTTACCGTTCCATTTATAAGATTTAAAAATGCCACTAATTACGTCATCATCATTACAACAGCCGAATGAGTTCACGGCTGGACATAATAGTACGACGAGAGCACATCTGGACCGAATTTCAGATTGCCAAAGACTGGAAGTGTTTTAAATTGAAGAAGGCGGCATCCGTGCGGTAGAAGATAATAAAGAAAGGCTTATCAAGTTTTTGTGAGGGTATTTTCCATAATCGCCAAGCTTGGCAGGCAGGTTGTTCATCGCACTGAGATATCTAGCTGTCCCCTTAGTTGCATTTTAGCCGGCTTAAAAAAGGCGGCGGTTCTCAATTCGATGGGAATGTTTTTTTTGCTTTTTTATGTTAGTTGCCGATTTTGCCGAACTTTCCGATTTTGATGATTCTATTTTTATTTGAAAGCTGGTACTTCCCGTGTGGTTCCATTTCGATTGGTCTAGTTCTAACAATGGCATCCATGAGAAAACCATATAAGTCTTTTTGCTTTAGACTTTTAGGGCAATTGAAGTCGGTTTATAGTTACGACACACACAGGCAGAAACGGGGTGGGTAGTCAGTGGTCATATTTAAATCAGAGACCACGCGGATATTACGTCATCAAGGTAATTAACATGTAAAGTATGATAATTAGGCGACAACTAAAACTGACGTCATGACGACCCGACTTACGTTCTTGGCATACCGTGTTTATCTATAGAAAATAGGGTTTCGTAACGATTTAGACACAGAAAAATATACTTTTCAAAAATTTGTTGAGTTCCGGCCTGGACTTCATCATCATCCGAGAAACGTCCACAGCCGGACATAGGCCTCCTTCATGGTACGCCACGCCTGGACTTAGTACACAATAATTGTAATACATTATTAGCCAACATTATAAAATTGTTTTAAATTATAATTTTTTTATATATTGGCCTAGTTTTTTTTACTAAATCATAACAAACACAAAATAGGCAATATGATGAAATAATACATAAATTTCAGTTATATTCCTTTTTAGGGTTCCGTACCCAAAGTGTAACCGACGGAACCCTATTACTAAGACTCTGCTGTCCGTCTGTCACCAGGCTGAATCACATAAACCGTGATAGACAGTTGAAATTTTCACAGATGATGTATTTCTGTTGCCGCTATAACAACAAAATACTAAAAACAGAATAAAATAAATATTGCCCACTTAGGCTCAAATATGCAACAAACTTGTCTTTTTAGATGTGCGTTTTAATGTATTAGTATACGGCATCTAGTGACGAGTAGCAAAACTAAAACGGAAATAGTATTTAGGCGCATTCGTAAGAGGATTGTTCGGTGCAAAATATTTATGGTTTTCCGTATTTTAACTATACATATTCTGTACGGAGCCCTCGATGCGCAAGTGCAACTCGCACTTGGCCGTTTTTTATGGTTCCGTAACCAACGGGACCCTATTACTAAGCATCTGCTGTCCGTCTGTCTGTCAGCGGGCTTTATCTCATGATCCGTAATAGGTACACAGTTGAATTATTTGTTTGCTGCTATAGCAACAAATAATAAAAATATTGTAAATATTAATGGCTGATCCCGTACTAAAACGGTATTTTTGGCTCAATTTTAATAATGACAAAAAGTTGAATGCTCACAGTTAGTATTGCTGTATTCGCTAAAAAATGTCGGGTCGGGTTTCCAATACAGAAGACGAATTTTTCCCGATTCGAAATGTACTTTTCTTTGCATTGTTCGGTGACCTTACCGTATATATTTATGATTTTAGTACGTTAATCTTATACTTTTAAACAAGCAATTCTTGTATCTGAATCTCGGAAACGGCTTCAACGATTTTCATAAAATTTAGTATGCATGGGGCTTCGTGGGCGATAAACCGATCTAGATTAGGCCCATGTCTGGGAAAACGCGAGTTTTTATGCGGGTTTTTTTGCATTATTCGACGCAACATATGGTTGCTAATTTCACACATTCCGGCTCAAGCACCGTGGTCAACCGGTCTAAGATTGACAATCAAAGATGTTCGTCCGTCCGAGTTCGAATTCCGATCGTCAAAATGTTTTTTTTTTTTTACTTTTTGTATGTTTTTTAAATCATTCTTATTAATTTTTTTATTAAGGCAAATTAAAAATAAAATTGAACTTTTAGCCAAAAACTCCAAACAAAGCTCGGTCGCCCAGATATTTATTCATATTATGTACGGAACTCACGGTGCACGAGTCTGACTCGCACTTGGCCGGTTTTTTATCTACTACTACTGCTAACCATAACTTGGTAACAAAAATGTGTGTCACGTTTATTTTACTAATGGCAACCAACGCACAGTTGAGAAACTATAATGTCAAGTAATTAGGATTCTAATTTTAAACTATAACGTGAACAGGCTGAATGATGATTTTTTCTCTCTCTTCAGTTTACTTAAAACAATACAAACAGGTTTACAGACAATTTTAATTAGAGTACTCATAGGCCATATTTATCCCGCCTAACAATACCAAATGTTCATAGACTAGGCATAATGAATGCCCTTTCTGTGATTATTGATTCAATGAAAATGTATGAATGTTCAAAGTAAGCCGCTTCATCATTACACGTAAGTAACAGACAGATTTATAAAAGCAAAGCACTACAATGTTATATTGAAACTGTGAGTAGCTGTGTCCATGACTTATAGGATTATCAAAATACTTTCCTAAGTGGTAACCTATCCAAACTTTCAGGGTCATTGACGTAGCCAATAGGTAGATTAGCTAACAAAGACTGTGTAAGTCATTAATTGACTGTGTCTGTATTATACAAAATAAGCATTTGAAATACTTATTTCATATGTAATTATTTTATTTAATGATTTCTGATAAATATTTCATATATAGATAGCTTAATTAAAGCATGCAAGCAAGCAATGAGTGGCGGTGAAGCCAATTTGGTATCAAACACGTTTAATGCTTTTAATATCCCCATGCTTCCAGGAGTGATCCTAGACTGTGTTGAACCACATCATAAGTTATAACTTAAGCTAGTGGGGTTAAGCTGTTAGTTGTTCCATAAACATACATAATGTAAAAATATCATACTTTGAGAAGCATACTACTCACCAGAAGACAGAAGGCCGACATTCTCTTGAGATGGCACATTCATCGTTGCTCAGGTCATACTGAAAAAGTTGAGAGAAAGAGATATTTAAAAATTATATAAATTATTGTCCAACATTGATCAATCGTCCAACTGTACACTCGAGTTCAAAAATTGCAACCACTAACAGGAACACATTTAATTGACATGAGAGAACTCAACTCACTGCATACGAACAAGAAAAGGTGAATGTGACATGGTTTAAAAGAGGGTTCATATTTTTGTACTCAAGTGTACAAATACAGATAAAGAGCCTCTTGTATGCCTAAATAGTTTAACACCTAATTGTGCTCTCTGACTTTCTGTCTTATGTTTTCAAACAAACTAAATAATATTTTGGGTGTTGCATCAGCGTGTGAAATGGCTATATGCTTTGTTATTTTAGAGTTTGACTTCAGTGCCAATGTTAAAACATTACCAAGTACCATTATGTTTACTGAGAGGACAAAATCTTTGTCACATTTAATGAATCCACAATTCAAGCATCTGTGATTGGTGTTTTTTAAATAAGTATATTGCAAAGACAAATACAAAGTTTTATGAATGATATTTGATTAAAATAATAACAAGCTGTAACAATAGTGATCTCTTGAACTTCAAATTATCAAATAATTTTCTTTAAATTATGCCAATGGCCCTTGTCGTTTGATACAGTTTGGATCTCCTTGGAAATGCTGAAAGGCACTTTCAGGGCGATACTATTGGAATGATCAAACCCGAGTTTAAATTTCCAGTGTCGGACATTTCAGGTAGAGTGCTATCTGGTGGTCAGTTTGGTTTGTAAATTTCAAAGAGAGCCTGGAGAGACATTACTAGCACAGTTTTGAGTGTGTGCAATTTATTCTTAGTCATTTTTATCAGCTAAGATGAAGGCTAAACATGTTTTCCACAGCGTAGACACAGGCAATTTACACATAGTAGGTATATTAACAAGTACAGATGTCTCTTTGAACGTCATATTGCAAGTGTTTATAAATCAATTTTGACAGCTGAAGGCTTTTATATTAAACGGGACACTTGTTTTTCAATAAGCAAATTTTTTTCTCTTTGTGGTGAACCAAGCAGGTGATACACATTCGAAAATGCCATAATTTAGACACATACAATGAGAAATTCGTAACAATAAAGCCGCTTCGAATCAGATAATCACTTAACCACATCTGACAAAAATATGCATAATGCAAAATGCATATTCTTAACAAAACTGTACGGAAACTTAACGGAAGACTTACGGTCTGTATTTAACAACTACTTTAGCCAATTTAAACATTTTACGTAACTTTACCGTAAAGAAAACATTGGAGTCAACTTACCAAATCTAAAAAACGGTAACAGGATTAAAACATGCACCAAGCAGCACACATCGCACGAATCTCGGCAATAATCTTTCTTACGCAAGCACAGTATGCGGCTTTTTCCCAACAGTCACCCGGAAAGATTTGAACAATGGGAACTAAATTTTATGCGAAACACTTTCACATTAGGACAGACCATAGTTTGGTAGCCACCTACACAATAAATAAACAGTTATTTATACAAACACATAACTAAAACAACACTTTTCCAACTTCAATACGTGTGCTGGACATCGATTTTATTATTATTTGTAATTCTATTCTAACCAATCACTTAAAACTAACTTTTAAAGGAATAATCGTAAAACTTCGAAACTTTAGAAATGTCGACGACTTCATTCCTTTTTTTTTCAGTATGACAGCAACGCCGGTGAGTGTTGACAGCGATAACCGGGTTGCTATGGAATAAGCAAAATAATAAATAACCAACAAAATGGTAGCAACATAAGATTCGATTACTTGTAACTCTAATTTTATTTTGTGACCATCGTAAGAAAAATATTTGTTTATTATTAATTATTATTATAAATAATTTGGATTTTTGATGACAATTGAGTAACGTTAAATTTCATATGTAGTCCATATCCGCCAAGTATTGGAGATTTTGAAAGTCAAAATCTTTTTATATTGTACACATATTCGACTAGCTAAATAAAAAGCTGACTTAATTTAAAAATATTTCCACTTGACAGTAGCAACTGGTGTAGGATTTTGGGAACAATAACTTCTGAATCTGGCAGCACTAACCCAGTTATGCGTTTTGGTTTTGATGGTGAATGGCGTTTTGATACTGCTATGATAAAACAAAAATATCTAATATTATAAAATATTGCCGACAATTTTGACAAAGACAACATTTTAAAATAAATAGTACATTATTTACTAACCATAAAATTATGAAGTAGATTCAACACGAGGAGCGCGCTCACTCACGCCCACTAGAAACGGTAGACAGACTTCATCTTGAGTACTAAGAGGCATTTACCTTTAGTTATGTCTATGTCAAAGCTATCATCAGAGTTTAAGAGTTTGGGGTTTGTTATCAAATCAAAACTTTATTTATCAGAATTAAAAATTCCATATAATGTGTTAGTAAATTTCTAGCCTACTTTTTAAACATTTTCATACTTTTCCATACTTTTTAGTACTTTTCATACTTTTTTATACTTTTCCATACCTTTTTATACTTTTTAATATCTTTTCTTGCTTTTTAATACTTCTTCGTGTTTCTTAATACTTTTCCATACTTTTTCATGCTTATTCATACTTTTCCATACCTTTTCATACTTTTTTATACATTTCATGGTTTTTAATACTTTTCCATACTTTTTAATAATTTTCCATACTTTTTAATGATTTTCCATAATTTTTAATACTTTTCCATACTTTTTCAAAATTTATTTTTATTTTAAGCTACGGTAGCTCAGTTGGGCGACTGTCTTTGAACAATCGAGGTCTGGGTCGATCTTAGCTTGTACCAATGAGTTCCAATTTGTTGTTCTGAATATATGTACGAATGATAAAAATTATTGAATTGAAGGAAATCATCGTGAGGAAACCTGCACCTGTCTACCAATCCTCATTGGGCCAGCGTGGTGGACTATGTCCCATACACTCTCTAAAGGAGAGTAGGCCTGAGCCCCTGTAGTGGGGACATACATATAAAGGCTGTTAATGAAAATCAAGAAAATGAATTGATTTTGATTTGATTTTACAATCGTAGAACCTTGTCACGTGTATTGCTATTCAGGTTGACACAATAATACCATGGTAGGTACATTAACGAGCATCTCCAACGTTAATTGCTGTTCAATTAAAGTTAATATTTCATGGAAATACGTTGTGAAATCCTAAGGATCTTTTAGCTGGAGCAAAGAATAGCTGGAGTTCGAAGGCCGGCCCGAAACAGTATTCATTTTCCAGAGATGCTTTTTCAGCGACGCTAATCGCTAATGTCACTCTGCTGCTTGACAGGTGACGTTTGACACGACGTTTTGAAACTTCTAACGTATTTACTATCATCTTTCACATCACTCAATTTTGAATTACCATGAGGTTGGTAGTTGCCATAAATATTGAGAATTGAATTAAAACGCAGTGATTTACTTGCTCAGTGAATTGAATCACTCAATTAGCACTCAACGGCTGTGGGTACCATAAGTATGGTTAGGGTTTTGGTATTGTTTTGTTGTGACAGAATACAAACGAACAGATGGCAATTTAAAATACTTTATTGTCCGATTCTATCAAATAGTGACTCGAAATTCACATCATTTATGTAATTTTTAAAGAGTATACAGAAGGAATATTATTTACACCTTTGGTTAATTAGGTAACTAACTACAATCGATTTGATACAGTTTAAAGCATTTACATGTTTTTAGGTTTACCTATATAAATATATTTATTTATATTATAATTATAACTTATAATCCTAAATAAAATTAGCACCATACTTATTCACATAATGCCATCATGAGTCATTTTATACAATACTCAACACTTTTAAACTTCTTCGACTTCAGGATTTGTTAAAAAACATTAACCATATTTTACACTTTAGTATGTAAAAAATAGGTTTCCGTTTGACCACAATCTTATGTGATGTTTAGCGATGATGTGGTCTAGGATTGTTCATAGTTGCCTAGATATCTTCTATTCAGCCTGGCCTTAAAGACATCACGAATGCACGATGTTGGGCACAATTGGCGAGACGTGCACAATGATTGGGCCTTCGTTCGAATTCTCATCATATCTATTTCTGAGCCCCTGATCACTGCAAAGTCTATTTGATATAGCTTAATTTGTTTCAAAATATATTAGCATCGATACACCCTGTTGTCGACATCAACGTGAAATCGAAGTTTTGGAGATAAATGAACATTTTTTCTTCAGACATTTCTATACTTTGTCTGGCTTCATTCGCTAACTTACTCAAATCGACAGTTTAACACATGTAATTGTCACAGCAGACGTAAAATTTGGTCTTAAACGTGCACCAACTCACAATAATGGCCACTAATCATCAAAGTCTACGTCATTATAACGCCACATCTTTATATTTAGTCAAATCATCGGACTCGTTTCCAACAGACGTATGACTATTCCTCAAGCCGTAGAAAACTCGCTCCCTGGACCCGAAATGATACGGATTATGCCTCAGCAAATTAACACCATACGCCGCTTCCTCTCTTTTATACTCCGGATAAAATCTGTCGTAATCTGGCGGATACATTCTAGGGTCATATGGATAAGGTCTATAGTAAGGGTATGCCATTTCGCTCTTGCAATCCATTCTGTCTTCATACTCATAGTTCTTCGCTGGGTATTCATCGAAAGCTCCGACGACTGAATGCCGTCTTTTGTAGGCATTGTCGTAGGGTCCAGATCTAGGGCCTACCCAAGTGCCGTACATTTGAGGTCCTGAGCACTGCTTGGGGTAGCCGCGAAGGCTGGCTGCGTACTGCCGCTCAGCCAGGTGTTGCCAGTACGCTGGAGGTGGCTGTGGAAGCATCATGGGTGGATAGCCCATGTTCATGGATTGTCTGGAGGCCAGGTGACGGCGGAGATCGGGCATTGAGCCGGCTTTACCTGGAATAGGACACAAATCTTGTAAACTGTAAACTAATTACAAAACTATTGCAGATAAATTAGCACGTTTCTTCTGTAATGTCAATCAGCCCAGTAGTGGTTCCCCCATAGGTTTGCTAAGAGCAAGATTTGACGATTAGATTCACTTTCACTTCACCATTTTGTGCGAAAAAGGAAGATTGAAGAGCTCCCAAGATTGATTGAGAGGTTTATAATACTGTATAATTTCAGTGTATGATGACTATATACCGTTGTCGGCGAGGAAGGCATCGTTTGTGAATGCGCTGGGAGCCTCCGGGACATAATGGCTGGCGTCAAACTCACTGCCGCTCACCGCCGCGCCATTGCTGTAGCCAGCTTTCCTGGAAACATACAACAGATTCCATGGATACCGAGTCTTATGGGAGTTGAACAGGTGTGGCTTTAGAATGTGACCTCCCCAGATCATCCCGGGGGTGTCTTAAAAGGCTACTTAGGGAAAAATATTCAGGAGATGGGGAACGGCATCTCCTTAACCTCTGCGATCACAAATTTTGGTGGTAGCTAGTCTGGCGGAAATAGAAAATGCCCTACCACCAACCTCGTTATATACCACCTCAGTGGCTACACAATTGTTTTTTAGGCATCTCTGATACTCAGTTTGCTTGACGGGAGACGTTTTAGTCCGCGTGGATTTCAGTATTTACCTCACGGGAATTACCTATTCGAAAAGGGATTACCTTTACAAAAATTCTGACTCTCCATAACGTCGTCGTAACGTCGTAACAATCAAAGTTTCGCATTTATAAAATTAGTATGTATTTATTAATATTGTGCCACACATACGTATTGGCAAAAAGATTGGATCTCGCTGGAATGTTACGTGTCTCCCGCTTCCCTCGTCTTGTCACTTCAGTGCGGTTCGCACACCGTACAGCACCATACACATGCGTCGCAGTGACGTCATCGCCGCCAAGTCCAAACTTATAGTAAACGGGTTGTATATACAAGGTGAAATCTTGTCCTAGCGTTGTTCCTTTCAACGTTCTTAAAATGCTATAAAATATGGAATTCATCAGTTGAAATAAACGACTAAATACTTGAATTAATTAGTGACAGTATGACATGCAGCAGGTGTGTACAATTAGTCACATGCATATTGATGCCAGAATCAATTGAAGCATGAGAGGACCTTGGAATAGATGAAGAAGGTTGGAACGGAAACGTGGGCAGACAGTACGATTATAAAATCAGACAGAGAATCACGCGTTCCATTGATTTAATAGCTTTCGCTTTTTGCTATGGACTGCTTCAATTGCTTTAAAATGCTGTTGAGTATAGAAAATGTGTGTCCATGGGTGTCGTAAGAGGTGACTGAGGGAAAACCATGCCGCGGGGAGGGGCAGCAGCCTCCTCCTGAAGTACTAAACACCAATACTGCGACCATCAACCCGTCTGGCAAGCGCGGTGATTATGTCATATACCCTTCATGAAAGTAAGCCCTTGTGGCTCATGAGGGAGGCCTATGGCTAGGAGTGGATGTTCCCCGTCTGCTGCTAATGATAGGAAATATGCATGATGATGGCTATGTAAAAAATAGTTTTAAATTTATAGTGGGTTTTCATTTGGGCTTAATCTCACATGAAGGTACGTGACGATAGGTTGTGGGATCAATAAATCAATCAATCACGCTCAATCCTCAATCTAATGAGGCGCTTGCTCTGCTATCTTTCCTATCGGAACACAGCAGTGCTATTAACACTGTTGTTTGGCAGCAGACATACGCGCGGAGTAAAGTAATGCTATATATTAAAATTCGGTTAATAATTAATTATAGCAAATCGAACTACCGAAATTATTGAAATGGTGATACAGAAGGCGTTAGCACCAATGGAAAAACAAATTGCAGCACTGGCGATGGCGGTGAAGGCCCTAGAAGAAAAATGAGCCTAAACCATGTAGGTGACCTGTCTAATATTAGATACCCAACCGAAATCGAACGGGCCGCAGAGGAAAGCCGAGTCGAAGCTCGTTAACACAAAGCCAGCATCACGGCAGTCGACGGGAACATGTAATATTGTGTTAGCTACCCAGGTGGACATAGTAAATGCCCTATCACAAACTAAACCAGTACCGATAGGAACCTCCGGATCGTAAGTCTAAGCGTGTAGCCAGCCATTCGGCCACGAATGCGGTTTAAGAATTCATTGCCAAACTATAAATACAAGATAAGTTACCTGGCTTCCCTCAAGGCGTACGCTGATTGTACCAGCACCACTCCACACACGATGGCCGGCAGTCGAGCTACATAGCACGCCAGCTCGGCTCCTCCATACACTCCTTGCAGGCCCTGGAATCATTATTTTATTACTTAGTTTTATGGATTCACTCCCAAGTTGAGCATCAGACCCACACGCGCAACATATTCTCGAAGATTCCCGAAGGGGATTATAATATACCATGTGTGGCTCTTTCTCCAGTTTGGTTAGAACATTTCAGGCTGTATGATCTGATCGTCTAAAGAGCAAGATGATTCCGTGCTTCGGTAGGCACGTAAAGGTGTGGATCCCGGATTTTGATTTTGACAGCAGTTATTGAGCCAAGTTAGAGGCGACTTGATGAACTTCTAACCGACTCTGGGTTGGAAGGCCAGATGGCATTCGCTTCCATAAAAACTAGTTCCTACGCAGATACTTTAGGTTTAGGTAGCCTCGGCAATGATGATGATGAATTCACTCATGGGCACCACTCTCCCGATCAGAATAAAAAATAACATCAGTTAGTAAATGTCTTCTGGTGAAGCCTTTGATCTGGTTAATGGATTGGTAGCCTGGTAGATATCGGGTGAAGCCTAGATTATGGT
This sequence comes from Carcina quercana, assembly GCA_910589575.2. Taxonomy (NCBI): domain Eukaryota; kingdom Metazoa; phylum Arthropoda; class Insecta; order Lepidoptera; family Depressariidae; genus Carcina; species Carcina quercana. The sequence continues at coordinate 6,808,694 of OU342449.1, read as the reverse complement.
TATACACAACACACCGTTTTAAGATTGTTAAGAAGGATATGTTTTCCTAGAGACGGCATGGGGTGGTCTATTGGGGCCGACATTACGCGGCAAAGGGGCATTTTTCTTCTTAAACAGAATCAGTCACAAAATGCCCACAGGGTGCATCCCACATTCAGTGTCGTCTTATACCAGCAGGGCTAGATAATTTTGTCACGCCATTTTATTATGCAGAATGTCGATATCTCGTGGACTTTATTTTAACCCTGCTGGTCTTTAGTACAATCTGAAAAGGTTCGGCTCGATAGAAGATCTGCAGCACAGTGAGTGGTCACAAATCGAAAATTTATTGCTTATCGGATGTCAATACACATATTCTATCCCGAATTGTTCAACTGATATAGGCTTTATATCTTTACAAACTGCAGCTCTTTATCTGTAAGCATCTTACCCAATAGCTGATGGACATATAGAAGACTAGAGCGCACTCAGGAATCAGCACCAGTATCACTGCTATCAGCCAGGCCAGTAGGTATTTGTTGTTCTTCTGGAAACATGAAACAATACCACGTAAATTATCTCACCCAAGTATTAAAACAGAGATTTTGTGCTGCAGACCTAATCAGCAAAACATCAATGAGATTATGATCATCTTCTTTCCATTTTTAAAGATGTGAGTGTGTAATGGTAACATTAGGTACTAACAGAGATGAGTCCGTGCACGAGCGTGACGGTAGCGGTGATGACGACCACGTAGCACATCATGAGCAGCAGTGAGGGTATGGGCAGCCCGCTCTGAGCCTCCACCACCCACACTATCTCGTAGATCAGGGCTATTGCGTACGCCACCTGGGGATAAAAAAATGTGATTTCCTTCACCATCATTCAGCAGTTCTCTCATAATGACTCAAAGGGACTGTTTGGGCACGTCTCGCTTCTACAAGGGAATAACTTCGATTGGGTAATAGGTTTTTTGGATCAGACTTTTCTGGCAATGGGAGACGCGAGGTTTAGCCAACCCTTGCCTAAACGTACACAGAACTTCTGTCTACTAATGTAAGTTAGAAATAGTCGAAGATCTGTGCAACACTACGCACTATGAGTCATATTTGACTGAATTTGTGACATCTAGTGCTAGTTATTTAGATTTATATATATCCTATGGTGACAACACATCGCTATTCGTGTCTCATTTGCCTATATTCGATTTATTCTCATGATCAAGTAGAATTACGCAAACACCTGGGTCCCACCTCTTGTCGGTTTTTGGTCACTCATCAAAGAATCCAAATGCTAAACATAGTTTCGTTTAGCATCTATACATCGTTCACTCAAGTGTTTGTATAACCAGCTGATTCCGTCAACACGTCCATCGGTATGTGGGAAAGAGTTCGCCTACAAGCGAGCATATTCCCAAGTATTTGGAACACTACCATGGATGTGTTTGTGTATGGGGGACACATGAATATTTATTCAAACACGGCAAATGTGCTAATAGTGATGTGGAGTGCCAGCATTACGTCTTTAATCAAGATTAGCTATTCCAAAAGGATGTTAGGATTCATACTAAAACTGTGGAAATTCCTCGTTTCCGCATACATTCCGCTATTTAGTAAAAACGACCCATTATGCATCCATTACAACAACTACTCAACCACGACACAGATCTTTAACGGAAACAGAGCCGTCCATCATGACTTGATCCCTCATTACTTTAAGCACACTTGCTATTATAGATCTAGCTGTATCGGTACAGTTAATGCTGTATCACACGCAAGTAACTCGCAATATGACGAAACGCAGCGAGAGCGAAACAACCAGTTTTGGAGTCCATAAGTTACGTAGGTGCAGTCTGTGACGTATGGCAATTATATTTTGAACCTCCTATACAAAAAGAGGAGACAAGTGTTATGAGTTTGAAGCCTGTCTGTCTGCGAATCTTTGGTATAGTTGCTTTCAACCGGATGAATAGATTTCAATCCCATTTCATTCTTAGCTACAAAGCTAGATCTTTTCAGTGCATGGTTTCTCTAATACTTGGTTTGGTTAATGGGGTTTGGTCCCATTTTTGTTGGGCGTTTTGCTTGTTCATTAATCATGCGCACTGCTAAAACGGTATTGCCTGACTTATATATCCTCGAATGCTATAATCTGCGGTCTTGAAACAGGCTGAAGACTTCCGTAAGCTTGTATCATCCTCGACCACATCGTCAACTAACATCAGATGAGATTTTGATTTCCCGACTTTGTCTGCGAGGATCCCAGAAATAATGCCAAGAGAATTATTGATCATTTCGGGATACAAAGCAGCTTAGACTCTTTTTTTACCCTTCATTTACCCCTGTGTAAAAAACTGTCTTTCGGACTATCCGTTGCGACGAGAAGGAAGGTCAACAAATATGCAAATTCGTCCACAAACTCACTTTTGTGTTAATACTTATTAGTATGAATAGTTGTTATTGAAATAGTAAAAGACTTACCAATGCGTAAGCAGCTATGAACCCTGCAGCGGCAGTGACACTGCAGCAGAATATTCTGCTGATGGCCGGCTTCATCCTCAGCTTACTGGTCTCAGGTTCACTTAGCTCATTACTTGAAGACATATTGACCTTTTAACTAACACAAACTTATCATATCACTTCTTGGATCCTTTGTATCGTCAATCTGGTCAGCAGTTTTGAAAGGCACATCTTTGTTTATGTTCTTGTGAAAGATTTATAGTAGCAGAAACAGTTGGAAATTAGTTCTTGAAATAGCTACATCTTCTCAAGTGGTTGAGGAGACCGATTTCTTCTTGAAACTGCTTCGTGTTTCTTTCATTGATCTGTAACAAAATTGGATACATGTAGGTTGAAGACAGCAAGAATACAGACAGAAGAACTGATAACAAAGACGGTATTTTGATCTTAAATGAAAATTTTTTGGTACCGCCTTTTGTCCCCATTTTGAACTTTATGTAACATGACAAGTCTATACCTATAACTTGCAGCAAACACGTCACTTTCTAGAGGTATATCTCATTTGTCTAAACACAACGAGTAGTTTAGGGGATTAGGGGACCAGCTAAACCCCCTGGTGTCCCGTTCTTGCCATATTCATTTTTGTGCCAACCACATCCAGCCAAATCCTACCCAAAGCGTGAATGCAGCTGGTACACACCCATCTCCTCAGCTGTGCGGGCGACAGTGGGGGATACTTGGGCTTTAGTCTCCTACTACATAATCGCTACTCGAGAACTTTCCCATTCGGCCATCCGCTCTTTGAGAGCCGATCTATTCACGAGGTGAAATCCTACAGTGGATCTCTATTTATCTGATGATGAACAAGACATTCACAATTATCACCTGTTTAATTAGTGTAGGAGAAGAGATAACAATCCAATTTACGTAACGCAAAATGTTGTTAATCTATGAAACACCGAACGCCTCTACAAAGCCTTGATAATTAGCAAATCAAACAAACGTATAGGCTTCGACTTTTTACTGTTTCTCTTCGCGCTGGGAACGTTTATATTTCCTGCATCTACTCATTGAGTCTGCATTGAGTGTATCTTGTTTCCGGACGAATGAACTCAGGGACAATGGGCACTGCCTTGACAGCAGGTCATTATCGCGTTGGACTTAATGGCTTTAATTCTTTGGCACGTCTTGGTAAATGGTATATGTTATGTGTGGGAAGAATGAACAATTAAGCATAAAAAGAAAATTCCTTTACGATATTGATGGCATTTCATATCTTTATTAATATAAAATTTTGTAATTTTATATACAGAAAATATTTATATACCTCACTGCGATCTTTCGATATATTGTTAAATTCACTACTACACATGTATGCCGTAGACAGCTTGCTTTGTTTCCGAATGTGGCATTCTTTGAGTAGAGGCAGCGTGTCCCCAAGAGCCATATTAAAAAGTCAAACGTTTCTAAGTGAATCTTTTTCCAAATTTGAGGCATTGAATGCAGTGGCGTAGCTACCGTAGGCCTAGGTGGGGCAGTGACCCGGGGCCCCGCATTTTCAAGGGGCCCCTTGGCCTCAATGAATGACGTTTGAAAAAGTTTTTGAACCCAAAATTTTTATCTCCATCCACTTAGATGCATTGGACGGTTCCATTGATGTATCTAAGAAAACTTTTTCCATTGTTAGATGGTTAAAATCAATTATTTCAAATATAATTTGAAGTTTCACGTGGATTCCTTCAAAAAGACGTAACGTAAATATTTATTATGTCATGTGATGAAATACTTTTGCACCTTTAACGTATTGACATATACTAAGATCTGTAATACCTATGCTGCACAAATAAATTGATTTGAGTAGTTTAATAGGGCCCCAATTTAATTTTTCCCAGGGGCCCTCAGTTACTGATTGAATGCAACGATTTTTTCAAGAGATCCAAACTTGAAGCCGCATTGACTTTGCTCGCCAATAACAGGGCTGTCAACTTAAACTTCCGTATTTATAGAACACATCCAAGTACAATAGGTTAGGCAAAAAGAAACGCAAAATGTCGGTACTTATGTTTGTTAACATTGACTCCATGGGAACCGTTGGCCCATGATTCTCAATGGCATCGGGTACTGGGAACCGCCATTGTATTGTATTGAAGTAAGTTGCTAGTAGTTATGTCACAATAATGGTACATTTCAACTGATGCCTTCAAGGATTGTTTATCCATGAGGTTTTTTTAACCGACTTCATAAAAGGAGGAGTTCCTCAATTCGATAGGTATGTTTTTTTTAAATGGTTGTTACCTCAGAACTTATTTGAAAGCGCATGCTTTTCGTGTGGTCCCACTTCAATTTAGGCCAGTTCTGACAATGACGTAAATGATAAAACGATATAAATCTTAAATTTGCCGTAATAAAAGTAGACTTAGAATTAGAATTTAGGGCAATTGAAGTCGGTTTCCAGTTCTTTTTGAACGCATTTACTTGTTTATTATTGCAATTCTTTTGATAGCGAGGTCAAGTGCGATTCACGCTCGTGCATCAAGGGTTCCAAATCAGGGAAGGTTAATATATAAGGTTTTATAAGTCCAAGCGTGTAGCAATTAAGCCATGGGGGCTAAAAACTTCATCAAGATTGGTTTAGCCGTTTAGGTGTGAAAGGGCAACGATCAAATAGTAATCGCCTTATACGAGAAGACATTAGGTGGATCGTTTCCAAATCTGAAACTACAGGGGTACTCAAAAACAAAATTACTTTAACTTGATTACAATACATACTTCTTTCGCAAAGCGCAGTCTTTTTGGGAGTTTTCCAATATAACAAAATCAATAAAACTATCAATATAGATAAGTTTTCTTACCACGATTGTAAAGAAAAGTTGTATGACATCTGTTGTCTTTAAGTTACACTCAAACAGAATCTCTACATAATGACATTTACACACACTATCTTTTCGTTTCATTTACTTAATACTTCACTTAATTTCTCACTCACTCACACACACACCCTCTCGTGCCGCCTTAAAAATATTTAAATAACATTTCTCTCATAATCATAATTATCTTTTGTTTTGTTTATATATTAGATTTGTTAGGAACATTTATAAAAATTATTTGTGCAACAGAAAGGTAGACCTCTGTGACACAGGCTTTACCTACAACAGAGGTCGTTGAATATTTAGTGATGTATAAATTAGTTTTGTTAGATCTAAGTCGAAATATGTATAAGATGAGTGAATAAACTTATTATTATTATAACGAAAGGCCGAAAATGACGTCATCTGAAAAAGTGTCATTCAAAAGAAGTACTTGTCGGTCAAACAGGTTTTCCTTTCAATTGTTTTATGGAAATCACTTAAAAGCGTTAAGTGTTTTTGCTATAGCCCCATATAGATCGACGACCTTACATTCTGACCGTTAGAAATGCGTACATATAGCAATTATTATTTGCCGGTTTATGTGTAGTAGGCCAAGGTCATTCGAGTGGTCTAAATTTAGTAACTCATACTTGAACTTGAATTGTATGCATGTAATAATACATTTGAGTATTTTAATTGATATATTATATGTAGTTTCATATTTTTAATTTTCTTAGCATAACATAATTTTCCGTTCCTTACCGGGAAACGTCTACTAGGCCGTCCCTCTACTAGATGGACCGACAACCTGGTTAGAATCACAGGGAGTCGCTGGATGCAGGTGCTATGTCCAGCAGTGGACGTTTCCCGGCTGCTGCTGATAATTTTCCGTTAGTTAAAAAAAAGCTCCGCCATGTTTCATATCAAATTGTCAGATGAAACTGACGTATGATTTCGCCAATTTGACACTGGAAGAAAACAGACATATCGTCTATCGTATTTATAAGCTTTTTTTTTATCATATACTTATAAATGAGCCTTTAACGTGTAAAGAATTCATATTACGTAATGTATTTTAGGACAGTCTTTATGTATTTTAATGAAATGATGAAGGGAACTCGAGCAAGAGCGAAGGCCTTAAATTCAAGAAAATTAATTAACAAAAACAGAATAAATAAATAATTAGTTAAGTTGGCAGATAAGTAATATTAAACAATTGTTAATTTAGAAATGATGCTGATTTCACCCCTTATTACCTATAATCGAACTTCCGAAGCCGTTTTTAAAATATAATCCGAAATCAATAAGTAAATATATGGGAAAACCACAACTGAACATTTGAGAACGAGCAAGTTTCGCTTCCTAAGCTGCGCCTCGATGGAACAATTTCTCGTGCGACCGCAACGCCGCCTGATTGACGGCAACAAAATAACGTAGGAAACACTTTCTGCACTAGTTTTATCAATGCGGAAATTGCAAGCCTTCAGCGCAGTAGTTTACACGATAATAACTCCGATAGAGTACAGTTTGTTGCGTTTTGAATAACCTTAACGATAATTTTTTTGGGTTGAAATAATCCTTTAAAATTTTTTGTTCTTTTAAAATTCATGGTATGTAGTAAGATCTAGATGTCATCATGTACAGCCTGCAGCAGTCCACTGCTGAACATAGGCACCTCCCAGAGTGCGCTACTCGATTCGGTCCTCTGCTCTCCGCATCCATACGTGACTTCTAGATGCCATTTGGAAGTAATAGTGAAATTTTGTGAGAAACGTCTTGCCATGCTTACACGATGCCTTTAAAAGATTACGAGTGTGATAAAATTACATTTTACATGATGATAATATTATATTGCTTTTTAAACGATTAATAAACGTGTATTTATAGCTTTTAGTGTTTTGAGATGACAGCGTTTCAGACACTTGCATCTGGCGGCACCCAGCGAACTTAACTAGGTCACACTAGGTCGTCGGTCCATCTAGTAGGGGGACGGCCCGGCACTTAATCGTTTCCCTGTAAGTGGTGTGTGGTCGCTACTCGAGAACTCATACTCCTTATCGGTTATCCGTTCTTAGAGAAATGTGGCCTGCACATTGCCAGTTCAGCTCAGTGACTCGTCGAGCTTTGTCGGTGACCTTAGTGCGTTTACGAATTTTTTCATTCCGGATTTTATTACGAAGAGAAATTCCGGCATAGCTCATTCCATAGCTCGCCTAAACGAACCACAGTTGTCTAATACTAATGTGGAATGGTTAGAATAATTAATCTCGTCAGTTAGAATTCATTAACACTCGAATAAGGTAGATTAGGTGGCAACCTTTGTAAGAATCAGGTAGCATCAATGTAGTCATCAACGCAGTAGGCGTCAGGCTAGTAGGCGATGGAAGACCTACGCTCCCCTTGATGCACGCACGCCTTGGCCCAGTACAACGAATAACACAGAAATCTAATAAAACAGACAATAGAAGTATTATAAACTAGTGTCTAAAAAATTTGCTTTCAAGAACATACATACACATCTAGCGTTTGCATAAATTAGTGATGAATGAGATTTGTTAAAATTTTGTCAGAGAAATCGATTTCGGTGACTGCTGTAATTTTCGCAAAACATGCGAGTTTGTTAAAATAAAAATAGGTCAGAATTAAATATTTTCTATATGTCAACCAGCGACAACCAACTCTATAAATATTATATCTATGGCAGCACAAGCCAAGCATTCTGCAACCATGCCGTATGTATTGTTTTTAGTACTACACTATATATAAATATGTTATTTGTAATAACAAAGTCAATTTTGTGTATAGCTCTGTTAAGTTCAATTTTGTTTTGTAAATTCTTCTTCGTGTAATTTTACTTTAATTCCATATGTGGACTGTGGAGACTTGTTATCGGCTAGTCAGTCTTAATTCTACATTTCGTATCGTTTCTGACAGCTGTAAGCCACATAAAAACGCTCACTAAATGCGAAAAATAAGCATCAATATACTGGTTCGGGACTATTGTACCACCTTCTACATCAAAAGCCTGCGGGTTTCAAACACGCAGAAGGCCTACATAGTCCTACATGGTCCTACGCGTTCAATACTACAACGCGTTCAGGGCTCTGCAATTTGGTAGAGCCGATCAAATCGGGCCAACCAATTTTTAAGCCAATTATATTGTAACTGCGAGGCAATGACGAGGCAAGAATGACGTTTGTCCTGACTGACCACGACAACCAAGGCGGGTGGCGAGCCCGCGAGACCAACCAAAATTGTAATATGTTAATGCTTTTACTCTAAGACCATATCTATTGGCGTATTTACTTCTGTGGTGTAGTACAAGCAGGTGCATTAATCGAGATAACTGTAATGATTATGAGTGATCGGGCGGACCTTGTTAATACAATAATAAAATAAATAATAAAATCATATTTATTTTTTCTCCACAAAGTTTGTACATATTAATTATAAAGTCTCTTAATTCTATGGTTTCAACTTTGTGAAGACTGGCTCCTGAAATAGGATCCCCTGTGCTACAGGAACCAGGTCTCCACCACCGGACATGTGTTTTTTTAGTGACAAGAAATATGATATTTTGTACATTATCTAGTATTTTAAAAATTGTTTTACATTTAAAAATATATATGTAAAGTAAAAGAAGTGAGTGAGTGAGTGTTGAAGGTGAAATGAAGTAGCTTTGATAGAGTTATTAGGTCATTACGTCAATAAGCCATTGGATACAATGCTTGAAATTTTTGGTTTATTATTGTTATTATCGTGGTACGTGGTATCTTAATGAACCAAGTAAAACATCTCCTACAAGACACGGAGACAATCAAGTTGATCTACAAACAGATCACGTCCTACGCTCGTTTCGCTTTCCAGTGGGAAAGTGTTATCTCGTCCGTTGAACCCGAATGACGCACTGTTAACATTGTACGCAAGTTCCCATAATGTAAAGCAGAAGTTGCTTATATATATCACAAAACACAATAAAGGCAAGCTGGCCATATAATGCCATCCTGTAACCAGATTGGTGAGGGCTAGCAATGATGATTTTCACAAAATTTTCGCTACTATTTGGCGCCAGTTTCACAAGATGTTATCCCTCACAGACATACGAGTATGTGTCTTTTTCCTTTTAAACCGACTTCAAAAAAGGATAATCTTTTGATATATTTGTTACCTCAAAGCAGAGCAGGTGAAATACAATATATTGAATGTCTTCGCTTCTTTGAACTCTCCAGAGCTGCGCATATATGAACCCGAGAGCTTTGTTGGCCCTAGATATTATGTTACCAATGTGGCTGTCAAATATGTGTTTACTGTCATGTAAGACCCCTAGGTCACGACAATTAAGGCAATTGAAGTGGGTTTTTATTTGAAAGCTGGTGCTTCCCGTTACAATTAGGTCAATTTCTGACAATGGCGCCCTCGAGAAAACCAAGTAAGTCTTAAATATGAACTTTTAGGGCAGTTGAAGCGGATTCCAATTTTTTTTGAATGCGTTAACTTGTAATAGGGTACAGTTTGTGATTCGTTCCACCCCGATAATGTAGTATTTAGTATACATAGTATTAATTGTGTTTTAACAGCGTGAATTATAGCCTGGCTAGCTACCACCTTGCTACTCAAATCTGCTGCCTGTTCCGTTCAGGTATATAAGGTGTCAGAGTCGCCACCTCATTAGTAAACAATTAAAAAAAAATTGTATGCCGCAGAATTTTCTGCCTGTCATCACATGTGGCATATTCCATGCGAAAAAACTTATCATCACTTGCGATCAACTAAGATGACGGCCAAGTGCAAATTCAAAATTCGAAACTGAATCTTCGAATAATCTCTGTTTGTCTTTCTCTAAAAAAGCTTGTGTTTGTGCTTTTGTTACCTTTCAGTTTTAATGGCAATGTAGACCACGTAAATGTTGTAGACGTTTTCATTCCTTAATAATTATTCGTATAATATCTAGTCTTTATGAAACCGACAAATCTTTTTGAACTCTGACTGCTGTATTTTAATCAACCAGTCAGAATTAAACCAATTTAACTACCGTTCAATCCGTTGCCCCACATTGGCGAAACCGAATAAAAACAAAAGCGTCTCTAATCTTCATTCGCACACTGTAGTGTACTAGAGGCGACCGTACCCAACCCCCCACAAACGATCTTTTGAACCCAATTTTATTTATATTTATTTCATTGGCTTGCTCAAGTAATTCAATGTTGTAGAGCATTATACAGATATATCTAGCAATAATACCTCTATTTGCATGCGGAGAAAGAATCGTCTGCAATTCAACATGCAACACACCTACTACCAATTGATAATTATCGATGCCTCTTGCGCTTCCCACCACTATATGCTGTGCGTTCTATATTCTCCCCTACATATTGGGCTGTTTGTGTTGATAGAATAGAAAAGAGGATGAGTAACACGATACGTCAAAAGTTGTACTAAAATGTAAAAAAAAAAGATGAATATAGTACGTCATGGATAGATTACGTGAATGATCATCCAAAAAACGATTAGCCTTTCTTAAATACTCATTCTCTGTCGCAAATTACATGTAAAAATTTAGCGAATGGCACCATTTGGGTTAGTAATTTTCGAGGAAAAAAAAGTATTTTTTACTGCATTAGTTAACCTGCAGGACAAGTAGTAAACATTTCAGTTGTCAAAAACCGGGGCAATGTGTTACGAGACGTGCGAATGTGGCTATTGTCATCTCTTTAAATTCATGAAAATGTCGGGTATCCAGTATCGATAGAATTGTTTAACTTGAAATAATCTAAGTAAAGGTGCTTGTACCATAGATTACATATCTTTGCTAAAATATATTTCTTGTGTCAACTGAGGTTTATATCTGTCACATTTTGGTTGATGGTAGGGCGTTTTTTATGTCCGCCTGGCTAACTACCACCATGTTAGCAAGTCTGCTGCCAAAAAGCACTGTTAATAGCACTGTTGTGTTCCAGTGTGAAAGTTAGCATAGCCAACGCCTCATTAGGTTGAGGCATCTGGGTGCACACACCATCCAGCGGCCTTATCGTCACTTGCCATCAGATGAGATGAAGGTCAAGTACAAACTCATAATAGATTTTTTTGAGCATTCACAATATGTGCATGAGGGAGGGCTCCTCGCGGTCGCTGCTTACATTACAAGCGGAGTAAGAATCGCAAAGCAACTTATAATTACTAACAAACTAACAAAGCGAGTTATTTAACAGTTACTACATCCTTCCGTGTTGCGTGATTTTATTTATTACGAACGAACGAGTAATTGATGCGATACGAGCGTATCAAAAGAATTATAAATTATGTTCTCTTTGAATTCGAATTCATACATAATAACAAATAGAAACCAACGAATTTCATTTCTAACTTCATTTATATATTATATACTAGCTTCCGCCCGCGACTTTGTCCGCGTGTACTTCAGGATGTATTCTACTTGTTCGATAGGCACAGGTGACGGTTATGACCAATTATTGTACAGCATAATGTACAAAATAGTGTTTATTCTGTTACGTAGTCTAATAATTTAAAGAAACAAAATACATTTCAATATCAGACGTAGTACATTCAAATAGTCTTCACACCAATATTATAAACGCGAAAGTTTGTATATACGAATTTACATATTCTATGGTCGGTTGCTAGGCAACGCGTTTTTGTTATGCCAAAATTGCCCATGTAATCCCACTAATATTATAAGTGTGATTTTGGACAATTTACACAATATGTCTTTATAAATTACAGCCTACATGTTATTCTGAAGTATAAGCTATATTGATGTAAAGTTTCATTCAAATCCATTCAGTAGTTTTTCCGTGAAAGCGTCACAAACATCTAAACATCCAAACTTTCACACTTATAATATTAAGTAGGATTTCATTTATCCTTCTTATTTAATGAAATGTAATAACAAGACTTCTCTAACTTCATACATACGACTTACAATGTAAAACGCTTCATAATGAAAAAGGTTTTTATTTATTTATATTTTCTTTGTTTGTTAACTCGTATAACTATCTCTATTTAACTGTACTACTACTACACTTTGACTGCGCAACTACTTTGACTGCGCTAAAGGAGAAGCATCCGACAATATCTAGGCCGCTAGATACTGTACCTTCCCCTGACTCCACCGGTCCGTACCTTAGGGTTACTGTGACGGACGTTTCATCTGCGATTGAGTCATTCTACAACGGTTCCTCCTCTGGACTGGATGGTATCCGCCCTGGTCATCTGAAGGAGCTGATTTCCACGTCGGCTGGGAATAACGGACAACGCCTTATAGAATCCCTTACGCGCCTATGTAATTTCCTGCTTGAAGGTCTGTTGAATCCGGAGGTCTGCCCCTATTTGTACGGGGCAACTTTATATGCCCTCCAAAAAAAGGACGGTGGTATCAGACCTATAGCGGTGGGAAACACCTTCAGACGCCTCGTGGCAAAGTTATGCTGTCGCGCGTTACGTGGTGAAATGTCAGCTTTCTTACAGCCACATCAGCTGGGCTTTGGGTCCCCTCTGGGCTGCGAGTCGGCCATCCACGCTACGCGTAGCTTTGTTCAAGCGAACGACGGCGCGGACTGTGTGGTGGTTAAAGTAGATGTTAAGAACGCCTTTAATACATTGGAGAGGGACATCATACTTCAGGCGGCAAAAGACCACATACCCATCGCCTACAACTTTATACACCAATGTTATTCGACCCCCAGCTTTCTGTTTTACAGGGGTGACTCCATAGTGTCATTAGTTGGTGCGCAACAAGGGGATCCACTGGGACCCTTAGTTTTTAGTCTTGCTATCCAAAAAACTGTGTCCTCTTTGGAGTCCCCCCTGAATGCGTGGTACCTGGATGATGGCACGTTAGGTGGACCCCCGGATGTAGTCGAGCGGGATATCGAGCGCCTCATACCAGCTTTCAAAAATATTGGTCTTGAAGTCAACCCTTTGAAGTGTGAGCTTTTCGCATGCGGACCCACAGCAATGACTTCTTTGTCGCGGTTTGAGTCCCTTTTTCCTGGTCTCACAGTAATGGACAAGAGAACATTTTTGTTGTTGGGGGCTCCTATTTTTTGCGAGGGTGTAGGTGCTTCTTTCCGGGAGAAGACCATGGTTCTATCGAAAGTTGGAGAGCATCTTAACCATCTTCCAGCTCATGTATCGCTAGTACTGCTGCGCAACTGCCTATCTACACCGAGGCTAACGTATCTATTGCGAACAGCACCTACATGGCTTTTCCCGGCAGAGACTCAAACTCATGACGACGTTACAAGACAACTCCTTGAGCGTGTTCTTAACGTAAGTTTAAATGAAGTGCAGTGGAGTCAAGCTTCACTGCCGGTGCGCCATGGGGGCCTTGGTGTTCGGAGAGTACAGGACGTAGGTTTGATCGCTTTCCTCGCCTCTGCCAACGGGTCAGCGGATCTCGTCGCTCGCATTTTATCTATTAATGGCGAGGGGATCCGCATCCCTTTTCATCAGGAGGCGATGGAAGCATGGTCATGTCTTAGCCCGAACGTGGTCCCGGAGAGACCCACTGAGCAGCGGGGGTGGGATGAGATCCAGTGCAAGCAAGCCATATCTAATTTATTAGACGTTGCAACCGGAGCAGATCTGTCTCGGCTAAGAGCTGCTTCAAAGACAGAGTCCGGTGCGTGGCTTCATGCTCTCCCATCACCTCAGCTTGGCACTCTTTTGGATAGTGACTCTCTTAGAGTGGCAGCAGCGCTACGTTTGGGTTGTAAAGTGTGCGAACCCCACCGATGTGTATGTGGGACGATCGTGGAGGCCAACGGGCACCATGGTTTAAGTTGCCCCAGGAGTGCGGGACGTTTCCCTCGCCACCACGCCCTCAACGATATTATCCGGAGGGCTATGGTCTTGGCGAATGTCCCGTGTGTCTTGGAGCCTCCTGGTCTCAGCCGCACCGATGGCAAGAGACCGGACGGATTAACGTTGGTTCCGTGGGCAAAGGGCCGTAGCCTGTTGTGGGACGCGACGTGTGTGAGCACTTTCGCTCCGTCCCACCTGAGCTCTACAGCGCGAGCGGCTGGTGCTGCGGCCGAAACTGCCGCTAGGCTCAAACATGCCAAATATGCGGCCTTGGAACCGACGTACGAATTTGTTCCGGTTGCTGTCGAGACGGGGGGACCGTGGTGTTTAGAGGCAAAGGTGTTTGTCCACGAATTGGGACGCCGCCTGAGGGAGAGGGGCTCTGATCCTCGATCGGGATCTTTCCTGGTCCAAAGGATCTCCATTGCCATCCAACGTGGCAACGCGGCAAGTGTGATGGGGACCTTTGGATCGGGACCAGATCCACGCTAGTTAGGTTAGGTTACGTATTTCTTTAGGTTGTAGGTTTAATTTTATTACTAATCTAGGTTAAGTTTACTAACAAATATAATTTAAAATATTGACATGTAAATCTAATATCTTTGACATTGAATAAAAGTTATGTTTTAAAGTCCATAAGTTAGAATTTAACTGTACTATTCGAGAAAATTTGTAAAGGTATTTGTAGGTATCTTGTGCTCTATATTTGTCTGTATCTGGGGGCACGGCAGTGCCCCCACCAAGTCGAGCAAAAAATATTTATTGTCTATAAGTTCTTAATTTTCCAACAAATAAAATAAAATAAAAATAAACTTCTTGACACCAATATCAATAAGCGTACAAAAAGGCCAGAAAGTGAGTCCTCACACAAGTGAAGCAAATAAAACCAAGCCATTTCTGGCTTAGGGCATTATGCCAATGAGTCAGTGCCATTTCTTGATGTACAGTTTCGTTTGGTACTTAATACATTCAGGTTTCGTTTGGTCGCAGTAGTAAAATTTTTAGGGTAGAGGGACACACAGCAAAGCAAAGCAGAATGAGTATGAACAAAATTATATTAGATAGCATAAATGAATTGAAAAATTATCAACTAAATTATATGAAAAACTAAAATCTAGACATTATGTAATCAGTGTGTGAAGGAAAACACCTACCTACCTAAAAAACCTAGTTTTGCTGAATCACATGTTATTTACAATATATCAGACTTTTAAAATCACAGATCTGAGAACACCTTTTTTTGTCTTCATTTGATTTTAACAACAATCAGTCAAAGAAGCTTTTTAAACAGATACTTGACTTATCAGCCCGTGTCTCTCCACTGCTAAAGATATGCCTCTCCAAACGTGCGCCACTCCTTCCGGTAATTAGCCCCCTTTATCCTCTTCCACTCACTCCCACCAGCAGGCTGGAGGACGTGGCGTCTCCCGTCCCGAGGTCTCTACCTACCTACCTCTCCAGAACCTTTCTACTCCATCAGCCGTATGTTCATCAATAGATGTGGCCTGCCCATTGCCATTTCAACTTGCTTATTCGAGTAGCTATTTCAGTCACCTTTGTATGTCGGCGGATTTCATCAATCCTGACATTGTCACGCAAGGATATTCCAAGCATAGCCCTCTACATCGCTCACTGTGATAGTTTAAATCAATGGACTGGCCCCAATGTGAGCGTCCATGTCTCTGCTGCGTAAGTCATGACCAGGAGAACGCACTGGTGACAAACCTTGGAATTTGACACGAATTCCGAGTACACCGTTTAATTTCATTACCGCTTAGCCCAACACAAACCAACTCATTTCACGTTAGCGACAAGATAAAAAAACAATCGTTGGTACCGTTCTAAAACCACGCATAGTAAAATATGCGGGCATTAGCGTCCTACAAGAATGTACACGGCGTAAAATGTAGCGACTAGTGACCCGCATTCTTGCGCGCGGCCGATGTCGCCGACAATTGTGCAAACAATAATATTATGGTACACGCACTAAACAGAAAATGATTATGTACATACAGACAGACTACTCATTTTAGATTCATTCTCTTAGTAAACTGCGTCGACACCAGAAATAATAATTATTCCACAGGAACTAACTCGAGATGAGAAGTAGCCTTCAAAAATCCTTATTCGAAAATTCAAGTCATTATGACTCATCCAATTCAAGTCATAGCCATGCTAGACATACCCTTCTATGTGAGCAACAAGTCAAACAGCAAATTGCCAGGCATAGCAATAAATACCAATCCAGACTATCCACTCACGTAAATGAGCTAGCTGCAAAACTAGGAGGCACGGGAAGTGTCACATATTCCCGTCTGAAGCGGCACAGTGTCCCTACGCTGACCGCGAGATTTGACCACAGCCTATAAAAGGGAATATAAATAAACCACAACAATAAAAAGACAAATAAATGGCTTATTGTGGCATACACAGATCGGCAAGTGACAGAAAATATACTAAAAACTCTAGGCACAGTAAAGTAAGAACAAATGAACAAATTTACTTTTGCAGTTATAATATTAGCTAGATATGGACGAGTTGAATATCCTCTTTTATTCGTCATATATTTTGATGTTGTATATTTTGGAATAAAAACCTTGAGTGAACTAGTAAAGCTTGTGACACAGTAGGAGCAGTTGAACAAACAGTTGTATTACGGACAAGAGTTGTTTTGTTTCGACGCCGACGGAAGCTAACCTAACCCAGACTGATTTAACAAATGTTGTCTCTAGAATACATTTGTCAAGTGTAATATTTAATATTGTCGCATTTTCCATACCTTTAAGAGGGTACTGCATGAAATTTTCTAAATTAAAGTCTTCTACTATGCGCTGAATTAGATAAATACATTGAAATGACTTATTTAGGTTCGTCAATAGAAGATACGAGTAGAAGCGTCGGTGGCGCAATGGATAAGGTGTGGGCTCTCAATATGAGGGTTCCGTGTTCAAATCCAGCCGTTTACCTATGAGTTGTTTTTTTTCAATTCAAGTACATTATCCGATTGCTTAACGGTGAAGGAAAAAAAACATCGTGAGGAAACATGCATGTCTTGAACAGGCATGTGAAGTCCGCCAATCCGCACTGGGCCTGCGTGGTGGACTATGGCCCTTACACTCTCTATAGGAGAGTAGGCCTGAGCCCCTGCAGTGGGGACATATAGACTGTTGATGATTTAGGTTAGCCCCATTATTGAACAAGGGCACGCTCTTGTTGAAATTCGATACAAATATATAAATAATTAATATACAGTAAATAACGTTTATGACATCTCAATATATATTAAATTTTTGTAGATGTCATTAATTACATGTCATCATCATCATCAGCCGGGAAACGTCCACTGCTGGACATAGGCCTCCCTCATGGTACGCCACATCGACCGGTCCCGAGCCACCTGCATCCAGCGACTCCCCGCGACTCTAACCAGGTCGTCGGTCCATCTAGTGGGGGGACGGCCTGGTAGACGTTTCCCGGTACGTGGTCGCCACTCGAGAACCTTTACTCCCCACCGGTTATCGGTTCTTCGAGCGATGTGGCCTGCCCATTGCCACTTCAGCTCACTAACTCGTCGAGCTATGTCGGTGACCTTCGTTCGTCTACGGATTTCCTCATTCCGGACCTTATCACGTAGAGAAATTCCGAGCATAGCTCGTTCCATTGCTCGCTGAGTGACTTTGAGCTTGTTTATTCGGCCCACAGTAAATAATTACATGTATTGTTTATTAATTATTATTTATGTGTTTCAAATTTGTGTACCAAATTTCATTCAAGGAGCGGGCTAACCTAAGTCTTTTAAATATATTTAAATAAATCAGCACTTACTAATAGAGACATCAATTTACGAAATTTCGTGCAGTACCTTCTTAAGTTTTATACATCACAGTCATACATTTAGTATTAACCAACGTATTAGGTCTGTTTATTTGAGTCTTGCGTACTTTTATGTATACCTATCTTAATTTCATCATCATCAGCAGCCGGAAAACGTCCACTGCTGGACATAGTACTCCCTCATGGTACGCCACATCGACCGGTCACGAGTCACCCGCATCCAGCGACTCCCTGTGACTCTAACCAGGTCGTAGGTCCATCTAGTAGGGGGACGGCCTGGTAGACGTTTCCCGGTACGTGGTCGCCACGCGAGAACCTTTACTCCCCACCGGTTATCAGTTCTTCGAGCGATGTGGCCTGCCCATTGCCACATCAGCTCACTGACTCGTCGTAATTTCATTACCTTTCCTAAAATTTAGTTATATAAAAAATTAATTAGAAAATAAAAATAGGTTTTTATTTTCTCTTTCCACAATATATCTAGTTACATTTTTTTATGTTTTATACAAGTAATATAGTAGTTGTGGGAGAGCTGGTTCCCAGACTAAGCTCGAGGCCTGTGCTATGGGTAACCAGGTCTCCCCACACGGAATTCTTGTCTCTGGTATACACAAGTAAGTGGTGTGTGTGTGTGTGTGTTGTGTGATATGTATTGACATAATTAAAAAAAGATTGTATTTGAACTGATGACTGTCTAACAAATCCTTCCGGACAGACAGACAGCTGCCCAACACATTAATTCAAGAACACAATACTCATCTCACTTTATACTCCGATCACGTTCAAAAACCATTGAACTCTATCCTCAACCCTATCACGTATACAGCCTTATATTGGAGGAAGTAGCCCTAACTGTACACTCACTGCTATGCTAAAATGGAACGTGGTTGTTAGAAATTAGGTTGGTTATTCAGGTTAGTCGATGATGGGTCTTGGCAGAGTCATTGTTTTAAATTCATATGGCTGTATAATTATGATGAATATACAAGGCACTGTTAAATGTGTTGCTCAGAAGACACCAGAAAACATATGACCATAAAAATTAAACGTACACTCGAGAAAAAAATATGGACTCCCATGTCGTATTTAATAGACATTTGCCTCAACACAAGAAAAGGTGACTATGAAATGGTACAACAGTTTTTGGCCAGAAGTAGAATTTTCTTTTTAATTTGGGTTAAAAAATTGAATCAATACAGAAAATAATTATAAAAACTTTATATAAGACCCGATTCAAACCCGAACATCTGTGATTGACATTCTTTTGCGTTGGCCACTTGACCACGATGTTTATCCCAAAACACGTGACATTAGCGACCATATTTTGCGTCGAATAATTCCAAATAAAGCCTCGTGAAAACTCATAGACAAGAGTTTTCCCAGACATAAGACTAATCTAGATAGATTTTTGGACCTACACACCAAATTTCATCAAAATCGTTGCAGCCATTTCTGAGATCTGATATATATAAAAATAAATAAGTATAAAAAAACAATAATTACACGTTTAAATGTATTATTACTAGATTATGCCTAAGATATCAGTCCATTGACGTCTTAGTCTATAGTAGACAATTTGTTCAAGCGTTCTTTCACTACAGCATTATCTACTTTAAAGCTACATATTAAAATTCACAAATTCTTTGTCTCCGTGGCCTAAAGGCTAGACGCTCGGACTAACACAATCCAGAGGTCCCGCGTTCGATTCCCAGTGAGGTACCTATCAGTGTTTGGTTTGAATGGTAGTAGGGCATTTTCGTGTCCACCTGACTAGCTATGACCATGTTACCTAAGAGAGCTAGGGCGTCATTAGCTCAAGGCTTCTGGGTGCGCATGCCTACCATCCACCGGCCTTATCGTCACTTACCATCAGGTAAGATGAAGGCCAAGTGTAACAAATCTGCACAATATGTCTTAATTGTCGAGGAGTTGGATGGCTTCGATATTGACATGTCAAATTAATATAATTTCCTGTCATAAACATGTGAGTCATCATCAATAGCCTCTACGTCACCACTGCTGGGGCTCAGACCTACTCTCCTACTGAGAGTGTATGGGCCATAGTTCACCATGCGGGCCCAGTGCGGATCGGTGGACTTCACATGCCTGTTCAAAACATGCAGGTTTCCTCACGATGTTTTCCTTCACCGTTAAGCAATCGGATGTACTTGAATTGAAAACAACTCATAGGTACACGGCTGGATTCGAACCCGGACTTCTCAGATTGAGAGTCCGCGCCTTATCCACTGCTCCACCGACGCTTGTCGAAACATGTGAGTATAGACTATAAATATAGCTAATTACACAACTAGATGGTAGATCAGTAACACCATGAAGCTAAAAACCTCTTTAAATGTTACCGGGCGATAATATTTTACCTTCATGAGTAATATTGACACCCACGCTACACTCTGGCTTAATAAACGTGTTGTGAATAGAATTCCAGTTTTTTGTTGTTGATTGTTTTTTGGGTTTTGTGCTGTTATAATGTTTTTTGTAGGTGGATAGATGTCCATTTATCGACGCAAATTTTAAGTTCTAACCCAGAAAATACTTACGTATTTTGATATACCAAACGGGGTGAGGGAATGAATTAGTTTCTTATATCAGAATTTGTACAGAATACAATGAGTTGTGTAGGGACTTGCCAGAAATAGATATATTTTCTAACTCATTACCCAAATTTAAGCGGACTTTAAACACTCATCTTGCGTTACAATAACAATCTGTGAATTTCAATTTTATATTTAATTCTATTTAATCTAATCTCTATTTTATCTTGTTTTGTATTTTTAACTTACTACATTAATGTTGTGTGCATCTGTAATTGGTTCTCGTATCAGATAAAGACCTTTTTAATGTATAAATTCCAAGATTCAATACGAGAGACTGTAGATGCTCCTTATTTAATAAAATAAATAAATATCACACTAATATGTGATTTTTATACGATACCAAAGCTTTATACATAAATCTAAAAGTAAGTAAGTTGTATACTTCTACCGTTAAAGTACTGAATTAGTTACGTAAATAATAATTGTCGTAATTACTGGTTTTATTCACTGTTTTCCATAACTATTCAACTAGCTGTTACGGGATTGAGAGTATTAGACCTAGCGTAACTAAGATTTTTCTTTCGACTTCCGCGGTGTTATTAGATATGTAAAAATATCAATTACAAGTTTCCACTTCGATGATGCACCGTGACACGGAAGCCTAAATACGCAAAAATTTTAGCTTCAATTATAGTGACTTTAGAACCGACTTCAAAAAGAAGGAGGCTATCAATTCGATGGGTATTTTTAATTTATTTTTTATGTTTGTTATCTCAGAACTTTTGACTGGGTTAACCGATTTGGATGATTCTTTTTTTATTTAAAGGATGGTGCTTCCGGTGTGGTCCCATTATAATTTGGTCCAGTTTTGAAAAACCTTCAATGAGAAAAGGATATAAATCTTAAATTTGCCTTAGTAAAAGTAGACTTTTAGGGCAATCTGACATATTACCAATCAATGCAGTTTTCCTATTATATCGGACCTTCTATTGTATTTATAAAGGTCACATAGAGGATATATATAAAAAATAATCATTAAGAGATACACAAATTATTATTGTTATCGTACGGCATCTTTAAAATTTTCCTGCTGAATTAAAATATTACACCTATATTCTGTAGCCAGTGTACAGCCGCCGGAGAGAGCTGATGGATCTCCTCCAGTCCTCCGGCAAATCATCTGTCAGGGCACTCCTACAAATGTAACGATATAACTAAATGCTATATTAATTAGAGGCAACAACGCCATGCTAATATAATAAACTTACGAAAAACCCTTGGTGCGAGCTGTAGGTTATACGACAATAACCGCAGTATACGACTGGTTGACATCGATTGTTAAGAGGGTATGCTGTTGTCAAAGCGCCCATACAAACGTAGTCCAGTCATATTTTGATTATTAAGCTATGAAAATCTATGAAATTTTCAAGACACAATCTAGAACTAAATATCTGTGTCGGTGGTGAGTTAGATTTTCGTTGAAATATATACTTACAGAATTACAGTGCGTCAAAGAATTGTATTTTACGGTACTAAAATCCCCAACTTTTAACCTGATTTACAAGAGTATGAATCAATTTAGAACAATTTGGAAAAACCACCGACATCTGAAATTTCATTAGTATACTGTTTTAAAAAATGGTTACATAATATAATGTATCCTTTAAATGATTCCTGGACTACGAAACATCCAAATAACGGGTGGATAACTTCGCGTAGTGTATGCTGTCTCACCGTACGCGCTCGGGTAGGATAGGGCTCAGATAGGGACAGCTACAAAACAATCCAAATTTGAACGCGGCCACGTGGTCTTACCAACATAGCCTCTTAATATGTGATCGAGTAGTTATGAGTCGTAATGACAATCTGTCAGTGAAATCTAATGGTATGTAAATATGTTGAGTCATGATTCCAATTATACTGCGACGTTGAGTCAGGGATACCATCATCTTATAACCAATCTTATAACTATGATAAATAGAATACAATAGTACTATTAACATACAAATATGGACATAAAAATATCCAACCATCAACCAAACTCCAATATTTCCCAATATTTAGCCCGTTAGGGCACGGAGTCGGGTTAAATGTATGATCAAGTCGCTCTTAAGTGGACGGCGGCTAACGATGACTAAGTAGAGTCAAGTTAATCAGCTTGTATTGATCTAAGAACGAAAAACCTATCTTTATCAGTTTATAACATCATCAACAGCCTATGTATGTCCCTACTGCAGGGGCTCAGTCAGAGAGTGTATGACACATACTCGAAGTCCACCACGCGGGACCAGTGCGGATTGGTAGACTTCATACACATCTTTGAATTTCTTCTCAGGAGTATGCAAGTTTTCGTGTTGTTTTCCTTTACAGAAAAGCCAATGTTAATGATTTTTATCATTCGTACATAAATTCCAAAAAACAAATTGGAGCTCATTGGTACGAGCCAGGATAGAACCCAGACCTCGATTGTTCAAGGACTGACGCTCTATCCAACTGAGCTGCCACTCACATGGCTCTTAGTTCTCAACACTATTTGTCCATGGCCGGTGTTGTAAGTCACACAAAAGGTGTGAATTAAAAGTTGGCCCTTTATAATTAAGTCATTTAGCGTCTCAAGGCATTCTATTAATACATACATACCGTGCTGGAGGAGTTTGTCTATTGAATTGAACGTAAACAATCATCACAGAGCATACGGACGAAAATGTTAACAGCTATTTGTGCAGCTGATATACATTTTATGCCGCATAATTACTAATTACACGTGTTGTTAGTACTACTAAGTACTATGTACTAATTAAACGTATTTAAATTTCGTTATTGTATTTAAAAACGTTATTGTTTCTTTTGAATATCTGCTGCAGAAATAAAGTAAATGAATTTTTAAATGATTAAGATTATGTATGTCATATACTCAATTTTTACATGTTTTGTAGTATTATACAATTAATAGTTCTAAGTAATTATAATTGTGTAAATGATCATTGATCAAGTTAGATTATTAGTTATAATAAATTTTTTCACACCTGAGATATAGCACTCGCACAATAAGTTTGCCCCTCTGAAGTTAGTCACAAAAGACCGCGAAGTATCAATTATTAACGTATAAATGGGAGGCAAGTTTGCTGGTGCAAATAAATGTCCTAGTGTTTTATGTTATCTAGGGATAGTTATTATAGAAAATAATATACACACATTCCGTCTGTACATGTGTGAAATTGCGGAGAGCTAACTTCAGAGGGGAAAACTTATTGTGTGAGTACTGTAGGTAGGATGTATATTGGCAAATATTTGATGTATCATCTATGAATCAACATGATTCCTGGCAAATAAATATTTTTATTTTATTTCGTAAAAAAATTCGAGCCAAAAAACCCATACAGTAAAAATTTTTTGTAAAAGATTTTGAAAGTGTGACTGCTTTTGTATATATGTTGCAAACTAAGAATGTTATAATTAAGACTGATTTTCTTGGTTTTTGGGCAATTGACAATGACTCAATTATATTTAATAGCATAGATATCAAACAAGACCTTTTATAATATAGTTGCTCCGATCAACTCGCAACCGCCACGGTGAAGTATCAACGGAACCCTAATTATTCGCAATAAGTTTTCCAACGGTGTCTGAATGTACGTGGCGTCTAGGGCTGCAACTTCATCGAAATAAAATTGTAGTAACGTGTTTCTCAACAAAGTAAAGTAAAAAAATATTCATTTTCGTTTTTTAAATATTGCATATTTAATGTTAAACCTTTCATTGGATACCACACACGATTTATTATTATTTGTTCTTTCACCAATTTGTATTGGTTTTGTCAGGCCTTTGGGATGGACATAGACTATTTATGTACAACCGATGTAATCGCCGGCATCAACTTGTAATTACTAAATAAAATTATATCACTTATTTTCCGAAATTAGCAACCATGTTGATTTTTATGTGACGTCATTAAGTTAATAATTGCTAAAAAGCATAATGCTTCTAATTATACCTTAATAGTCAAAAAATGCGTTCAAAAAGAACTGGAAACCGACTTCAATTGCCCTAAAAGTCTACTTTTATTAAAGCAAATTTAAGATTGACATCGTTTTCTCATGGGTGCCATTGTCAGAATGGAACCAAATTGAAACCACACCGTAAGCACCACCTTTAAAATAAAAAAGTATTATCCAAATTGGTTCTACCAGTCAAAAGTTCTGAGGTAACGCACATACAAAAATATACCCGTCGAATTGAGAACCTCTTTCTTTTTGAAGTTGGTTAAAAATATGACAATAAGTAGCAGCGAATACCCATAAAAATAAATAGCGTCCGAAAATCATAGTACTCGGTAAACCATTTTCCAACCAAAAAAAATTGTAATAATATAAATAAGGTTTTCCCTTTGCATATTATCTGTATTTCGTGTTATGAATTTTCTATATGCAATAAAATGTTTTAATAACAATAAATACATTTTGAGATTTAACTCAATTCACTCAAATATAATTTTAAAACGAGTGACTTATTATTATTATATAAATTTTGTTGGTATCACAGATCGATTTTGATTTAAAATATTTTTATAGCGTTTTGCGTCCCCCAATACTATTAAGGAAGCAAAGCGTGACATGAAATTGTATAATTTTTTCATTTTATTTGGAACAAAATAGTCACAGTCACACTCCAATTTTAAAAGGTCTCGTTGTCAACCCTGGTAACAACCACACGTTGGAATGTCCAATAATCCAAGGCCAGCCGGCATCGCTATGCGGTCCCGTAGCCAGCACAGATCTCGATTATATTGGCTACCCAACTGTCTATATGGCTCAATAAATACTAGTTTAATAGAAGACTTTGAACGAGGGAGAAACTAACCAACTAATCAATTTTCAATCATTATAAATCATGTATATACCAGATGCATATTTCTTTATTTTATTCATTGATTCTGACTCTCCGTTACGTAAAGACTACCCAGTTTCGCATTTATAATATTAGTGTGGATATTTGAGATAAAAAAGTCATAGCACTGATTTTCACGATGTTACAGGCTCTACAACTTCTGTTTGAGGTACAAATTAAACCGCGTCCCACACATACTGATTCAAACGTCCCGGAACGTTTAATGTTTGTTCAGATCGGTAGGTATGTGGCGAAGCTGACACGAGATCTGCTTTACTATGACAAACAAAATATTTTTTATAGTATTTAATAAATTCAAATTTAATGACGTTTGGTTTAGGTGAAATTGATCAAAAAACGAATAAATTAAATCTTGTTTCAAAGAAAATCAATAGTCTCGTTGATGTCTTTTATATGAAAAAAGTGTAGGGAAGCTTTATAGGGTCTATAAAGCTTTATAGTTTTAGTTACAATAAGAAAAGAAAATAACAAATGTATAAATTAAGATTCAAAAGGAACAAAGCAATTCATTCCTTCAACCCAGACCGGTATGACAACAAAAACATTTTGCAATGACATTAAAAATAAAATATTTGCACTGTTACCTCATACGGACTAAAACCTTCGTTTCAACAAACTTTTGAATAAATAGGCTGAACCAGTAAACACTTTTGCACAACTAACCTTATTTAAAGTCTTTCAAAATTTGACACTATTATTTTAATGAAGGAAACACTGGCAAGTTTTTATTACGAGGCGTAAAATTTGAATGTCGAACGCGCGCGCCTGCGCTGTGACCCGAAGCGATACTGGACGGCGATTGGTGCGCGAAGCGCGGGAATGCACATGTCAAAGTGACATGGAAGGTGCGAGGTACATCAAGCGCAAAAAATACCAACGACAAATCGAAAGGAATCTGCAGTGTGACTAACGCCACTTAGTTCCGATATTAGCTCAGAACAAATCGTATGGGAATGGTTGTTGATTTAGCCCCGTATGTTTTCGTTGTATGGAGTCCCGACTCTTATTACGTAGCATATATTAAATCCTCTTTGGCAATCATACTACATTGACAATCTGAACAAGCTTGTGCTGAAACACTATTCAATGCATTATAATTTCCCAGCCTCGCTCAGTATCGCTCGATTTGTTATCCAATAACTCACGCTAGGTATGCCCCGATCCTAACCAGACACCAAACAGGTTTTATGCGTATGTAAATGATGCTGGTGTAATATAAAAACTATTTATTGACTGTTGCAAGCTGTGCTGAATTTCCTTTGATCGAAATCAAAATATGAAACAATGTTGTACGAATTGTTTCGTAACTTTGCGATAAAGAGAATAATGCATAGAAATGGTTCCTTAAGTTTGCCTTGAGAGATATATGAAAATATAAAACACCGCAGACATGTACTGTTGACAAAGTTCCCGCCTGACCACCTATGGGTCAGTTTTGCATACAATCGTGGCTCGCGCTGCTTCGCCTTAATAGTTTTTGTGATAGATCATAAAACTATAAAAAAACAAGAAAGCAATGTTGCATTCGTTAAAGTCCCGCAAGTTGGACGCCACAACGATGCATTATAAATTGATCCTAAACTGTAACTAACTACTACAATAGACCCTAAAAACTTACAAACAAAAGCGTTTTTGTCTCTTTTTTGGACGATATAAAAGGCGGGGCGCATGCAAGCAATTTTGGTTTTGAAACTGATCAGGCAGGAGCTTTGTTGACCATACTTAAAATTAATCTAAATGACATGTATTCTGTCTGGATGTATCAAACAATGTTAAGAGGGCGATATAAAATTACTCACAATCTCGCCCTACAGATATGTACATCTAAAGTGCCACGATTTCGTTTGCGTGGATTATATAAATTGTTAAAAAAAACTCAAATTTAAAATTTGTAACTTGGTTTCCTTGTGTATGTTCGAGTATGTTCCAAATTTTATCCAAATCGCCTCCATGGCCTAGTAGCTACCTCATTTACCATCAGAAAAGCCCTAATTGCCCACCATCATCATCAGCCAGGAAACGTCCATCGAAAAACATTAGTTTTCCCCATGGTGCGCTGCAATGAGTGATCACAAGTCAATGTCATCCAGCAGCGGCACCCTACAACTTTTGCCAAATCGGCAGTCGGCCTCACTGAGTGATATTGGGGCCGACAAGATTGACTGTTTTCAAATCCCATAGTTCAAACTGTTTTCAGCCAATAGTTCCTTGTGACTTCTATCAGTTCGTTAGTCATTTGTTTCACAGAAGTTTAAGCCTCGTATATCAAAACGCACATGAATAAGCTCTGGCATAAGTGGACATTCGAGAAGTTAATGTTCGTGAGAAGGCTTCTAGTTGTGTCGTCAGGGTCGATGCTCCGCTAACTGCCGGATAACATCTTGAAGGTATATTTATGCACGAATATCAACTACAATAAATCTAGTTGAGTTATTGTTGTGAAGTGGTTCTTCGCAACTTGAATATTTAATGAGTAGTTTTCTAAAACAAAGTATGAGTGTAAAAAACTTGTCTCAAAATGGTTACTCACACTTGGTTACGGTGAAGCAGAAGACTTATTACATCCCGTAAAGTAACCTCTGTGGCCATGTCCCGCAACACACACACACACACACACACACACACACACACACACACACACACACACACACACACACACACACACACACACACACACCACACTCCACGTACTTGTGTATACCAGAGACAAGAATTCCGTGTGGGGAGACCTGGTTACCCATAGCACAGGCCTCGAGCTTAGTCTGGGAACCAGCTCTCCCACAACTACTATATTACTTGTATAAAATATAAAAATGTAACTAGATATATGACGTTGTGGAGAGAGGAAACAAAAACCAATTACGTGGATAGACGTGGATGACCATTTGACCAGAGAGGCAATTTACGCCTTGCATGACCTAAATTTTCACGTCGAGTATACCGCAATGCCTTAAGACCAAGGTGTATAAGCAATTTGTTCTCCCAGTCATGCATGACTTACGCAGCAGAGAAATGGACGCTCACATTGGGTCTGGTCTTTTGCTTTAAAGTGTCACAGCGAGAGGAGAGGGCTATGCTTGGAATATACTTGCGCGACAAAGTCAGGACCAATATAGCTACTTCAAACAGCAATTTGAAGCAATGGGCAGCCCACATCTGCCGGCGAACAGACGGTCGCTAAAATTGAATCATCATCATCCAGGCAACGTTCACTGCTGGACTGAGGCCTCCTCAATGGTCAACACTGACCATTACCTAGCCGCTTGCATTCAGCGCCTCCCCGTGGCCTTATCTAGGTCTTCGGTCCATATAGTAGACGAACAGCCCGGTACACGTTTCCCGGTATGTAGTCGCCACTCGAGAACTTTTACTACCCATCGGTTATCGGTTCTTCGAGCGATGAGGCCTGCCCACTTCCACTTCAACTCAGTGACTCGTCGAAGATGTTGTTAATAGTCCTGAATAGTTTTCCCTTATTCGCCTTGTACGACCACACGTCAAGAGCTGTATACGAGTTGAATAATCTTATAGAGTATGTCTAAGTACATGCAACAATATACTTGCTGCCTTCAAAAGCCTCCAAATATAGGTTTCAAGGCAAAAGAGCAATTTCCCCCTTAAATGTGTGACTCAGTTGTTTTCCCACGGCTAACAATATGATCTTACCTCTCCTTTTATCGCACATCAGTTTGATAAAGTAGAAAAGAGATGTCAGTTTTAGTGTCGTTGCATAAGAATTTGCATTATTTTGTGCTAAAGAAGTGTTGGAACTAATTGTAAGAATTAGGAAACAATAAAGTGTGTAGTGAAATAATGGGTTTGGCTTTACTTCTTGGTTTTGTTAATACAGCTTTAGGCGCAGTTTGACACTAGCAATTTGGAAATAGTGTAAATTTTTTCGACACTAGCCGATATCTTAAATGGCAAATCGGTCGGCAGGTTCGTCTCCCGCTCGTGTTGAAAAAAAAAAATCTATTTTCAAGAACGGTTTGACTATGTTTGAGAGTACAAAATAAGAAGAAAAGTTGCATTCAATATTAAATGAGATGTCGAAAACGGCCTAAGAAACATTACAGGGGATGCAATACACTAAGGACAAATCCTTACAAAACGATATTGATGCTTGTTGCCTAGGAAGCTAGAGTTATTGTCAGCTAAAACATCCGTGAGCGATGAGGTTGTGTTGTTTGCCTTTAATGGATTTCACGGGGTTTGATTCCCATCAGGGTATCTCTGATGGTTAGGTTAGTTGTCACCAATCACCATCAGACACTTAGCATTAGTTGAGATGAAGGCCAAGTGTAAGCCCATTATGTAAGAAGGTACAGCATGAAATTTGGTAACTGAAATTCACTACTACTATGCGCTAATTTTGTTTAATTTATTTAGGTTAGCCCCATCCTTGAAGGCCACGCTCTTGTTGTAATTTGATACGAATATATAAATAATTAATAAACAATACGATAACGTTTATGATCTCAATAAATATCATTTTTTCCTAGATTTCATTCACGGAATGTATTGTTTATTATTTGTATCAAATTTCAACAAGAGCTTACCCTTGTTCAATGATCGGGCCAACCTAAATACGTCATTTAAATGTATTTAACTAATTCAGCGCATAATAACAGTGAATTTAATTTACAACATTTCGTGCAGTACCTTCCCGCATAAGTCCACTGTTGGACAAGAGCGTCCCCCATATAACTGTTATAAAAGGCAAAAAGCTATTAAAACAAAACAAAACAGAATGTTTGATGTAGTTTGTAAGTTAGTTAAAGTTTAGTAGGTTAGATATAGAATCAGATTAATAAAAACATGTATCACTTTTAAAGATTTTTGTAATAAATAAATAAATAAAATATATCACCATGATGGATTTGATATAATCATCAAGCTTGGCTGGCGGATTATATAGATAGAAGCTGGCTGCCAATCACTTGAATATTTTGCTTTGCGTGTAATGATTTCTTTCCATGGTACGGAACCATTGGTGCGCGAGTCTGACTGGCACTTGGCCACTTTATTTTCTATGTAACTGCTAAGTCTGTTAAAGAGCTAAACCTTGTAGACTGACGTGTTTTCTAAGAAAACATCTTTCCTTTGTGTCGGCATTATGACATCTCCTGACCTACTGCCTGTTAGTTGGACATCCGACATCCGTCACTAAGGTCCACATTGATTCACTGTCACCAACCAACCACCAACTAACGGCAAGTTATCTATTAACGGAACACAAAAGTGCTATTAGCAGCTTTTTAGCAGCAGATTTTGATAACATGGTACTAGGTTGAGAGAGAAAGGTGCTTGTTCTACTTCTACTAATGAGTATCAGAATGTTATCCCACTGGGAATCGAATACGCAACCTTAGCTAACGTGATACTAGTAAATCATCATCATCATCAGCCGGGAAACGTCCACTGCTGGACATAGGCCTCCCTCATGGTACGCCACATCGACCGGTCCCGAGCCACCGCAACCAGCGACTCCCTGCGACTCTAACCAGGTCGTCGGTACATCTAGTAGGGGGACGGCCTGGGAAACGTTTCACGGTACGTGGTCGTCACTCGAGAACTTTTACTCCCCATGCTAGTAAATATAATAAACAAAACAAAAAAACGAATCTAATTTATACATTCATCATCATCAGCCGGGAAACGTCCACTGCTGGACATAGGCCTCCCTCATGGTACGCCACATCGACCGGTCCCGAGCCACCTGCATCCAGCGACTCCCTGCGACTCTAACTAGGTCGTCGGTCCATCTAGTAGGGGGATATACATTCACATCATATAAAGTCCGTTAAAACGTCAATAATTTCTTATTACTTTAAAACAAGTGATGCTTTACGGGTTAGAACATAATAAACCAATTTTAAAAAAAGAAAAAGAATTTTACTGTAAACAGAAATACAGAGCATAATTAACTAACACATTCAAAAAGAACTAAAGACTTACTTCAACTGCGTTAAAAATGCTCATCCTTAGAGGTACAATGATCTGGGTAGATATTTGGTTTTAGTTGGTTTTGCTCAAAAAGCGCTCAATCAATTTCGATAAAATTTAAACGAAAACACCTCTGAAGTATGTTCTACCAAAAAAAAAGAATCATCAAAATCGATTCACAATTGGCGGACTTATCGCGTAAAATACATACAAAAAACATACAGTCTGAAATGAAATATGACAATGAATAGTTTATTTCTGTTAGTATATAATTTGGTAGCAGTTCCTCGTCGGTAGGCTGCTACGTAAGCCCGATAAGGCACAATAGGAAGCTCATAAAAATGTGACCGTAAACCCATGTTAGTGGAACACGCACGCAGCGCTGTATTCACTCGTGACATAGTCACAACGGAAAAATAGTATGATCGAAAATGGCTTGCGTAAAATATTATCATGAGACAGGAAACGTCCACTGCTGGACATAGGCCTCCTCCATGGGATGCCACAAGGACCGGTCCCGAGACACTTGCATCCAGCTACTACTTTCTTTACCACAATAGCACATCGGTCTATCTAGACGGGGGACGGCCTGTTACGTGGTTGCCACTCTAGAACGTTTACTCCGAATGTTTTTCGGTTCTTCGAGCGATGTGGCCTGCCCATTGCCACTTCAGCTCACTGACTGGTCGAGCTGTGTCAGTGGCATTAGTTCGTTTACGGATTTTATCACGTATTGAAATTCCGAGAATAGCTCGTTCCATAGCTCGCGGAGTGACTTCGAGTTTACTATGGAACAGTGCTGTTGACTAGGGATCGCAGGAAGATGTTGATGACACGAAGGTTGCTCGTGTGACCTTGTATGTGAAGGCGACCCAATTTGCGGCAGCATCTTGTTTCTATCTATCTGTGACATCTTTTGACCACTAATCTACCTGCTTGCCTGCTTTATACTCGTAAAGACATCTTGCTAGTAATACTAAGAGATACTGGGACCATTTAAGATGTCAATGTTTTGCTACATTGGTCATCTTATAGCCGGGTCTTCTGCTACCGGCACGATTTGAGATGTCAATGATTTGCTATGTCGACAACCCGCTAGAGAAGCAAATAGAAAATATGAGCAAATTCCTTCGCCATAGTTCGCTATGTTGATTCCGTTTTTATTAGTGTCGTCCTACGATATTTTGCCAATATCAAGTTGCTTTATAAATGGAAAAGAAGCTAATATTAATTAATTATGGAACAAAAACTGTCTCCATAATTTTATATTACTAATTTGGCAAATAATGAGAGTGTGACTTTAGACAATCCACTGGCTTTGAAACCTCTTTTGTCTTTGACTCATCCATTGTGAGTCAAGCCGCAAGTAGGCGGCGCAGGAGTGGAAACATTGTGCGTGATAGTATGCCGTTGTAGGTGAAGGTTACATTTGACATAGATTTATATGCGCGAAGATGGATAGAACACAGTTATTAATTGTAGTTTTGGGCTGAGTGGGCGGAGTTTAAGGCCGGTATGTATGAAAAGGTGTTTCGATTGAAATAAGTTTCATAAATTTTTGCTTTTATATTTTATAATGGGTCCGCGCCGACGAAGTTTTAGGAAAATACTTGTTTATTTTGCCCAAGACATTGTCTCCAGGAACCTCCTATAATATACCACGAGAAAGACTTGTTCGATCAAATTAAAGCTGACATATGTCCTCTGATGCGTCAACTTCAAAATTGGAAGACCAGTCAAAATGGATTTCTGTTACGACGTGAAGGAAGAACAAATAAATAAACAAATCCATACTATTTTTGTGTTTTGAGAAAAGTGACATCTATGTAAAAAGTGTAAAACTTCTTCATCAAAATTTTCTTGTGATGTTTGAATTGCATTTAATGTTTTTAAATTTTTACTGTACAAACATAATATGCCACTGTCCTTAAACTAATTATTTTACCATTCCTGAATCACATTTAAACTACCCTCTGGAATAGTTAATTCATGGAATTATAAAACTCTTACATAAACACATTATACAACACTGCCATCTCTCAAACTACATGAGAAGTAGAACTGTCTAGCTTACCCGTTGTGATAGAGGTTCACACAGTTTTCAATAGAGAGCGCTTATATATAAGCGCTTAATTATAAAGTTTAAATGTAGAGTTTTTATAATAATTACAATCAAAACTTTCCTCCTTCCTTTATAATATTAGTGTAGATTATTAAAAAAGTGATTTGAATGTTATCTATTACTGATTATCTAACAATATTTGATCCAAAGTATACGGTCTTTTGTATTCAAATTTAATTTAATTTTCCTTCTTTTCGCAGTTATTTTATTACATAATGTGTTTCTAGACAGATTTTAAAATTTTATGTAATGTTAACTCAAGCGCAGAGGACTATAGCGCCTAGGAAGGGGCTGTATTATCTATTTCCCAACGGGTAGGTTTTAAGATAAACATTGACAAGACGAAAATCATGTCAAATGCCCATGTTGCACCTCTGCTGGTAGTCGTTGGGAACACTACCATCGAACGAATGAACTAGGTAGGTCCAACTCGACAAATTGGTCAACCGAAGAATCCAACTCGGCTGGGCGGCTATGGGAAGTCACGGCATATTTTCTGGACCAAAATACCTCAGCGTCTAAAGATAAAAGTATTTAATCAGTGCGTGTTGCCAGTGATGGCATACGGAACCGAAACGCGGTCCTTTGCTGTGGGTCATACAAGTTCATAGTCAATATATCCATAAATTATACAGGTTGAATATTTCATATTATTTATACTATACTACTTTGATACTAATTTAATATTTACTGTTTGAGTCTACGAAATGAGTAATAAACTGGGAAAATTTGTGTAAAGACATACTATACCGTATCAAAATATGTCTAAAATCGGTGATAAAGTAGAGAGGCAGTGGAGAGTTAGCGGAGAGTTATTGGCGCGTCATTCAGTGAGATAATGATGTTTTCAAATTGTATACGACTAGTTACTGTTTATCGCATGGGAGACCTGGACTCCACGACACAGGGAATATTGAAAATATAAAATTAATAATCAGTATCTTATTTATCTTTATAAGGATTACCTTGATTGTCAACGAGACCCTCTAAAGTAGATTACGTATCTTGACAGAATCTTTTTACCATTCCAAGTATGGTCTCGAATCGGCGCAGGAGGCTCGTTATTGGACAACCCTCGTTTATAACAGTCATTTGGTACCAGTATACATAATGGAGCCAAGTAGTTTGTTTGTGCCGACATAAAAAATAATGGAAGGTATCTCAGTATAATATTTCAATAACTATCCACGTTTTTTACCTCGAACGATGCGGGGGACGGGAAGTGTTTGAGGAGGCAGCTTGCGAACACTTTCCAGTTCTTTTGCGATGAGGAAAATCTGTTTAGAGGTGAACTTTTTGCAGTCTTTTGTTGCCTTTTGGCTGCTGTAAGAGAAGTCTAATGTTTTCGTTGTTTATGAACTATCGGGCTCATAAGATATTTATCAATTTTCGAATCCGTTTGTTTGTAATATCTCGTCCGATCGATTGTTATACTTTAATTACTTCCATGGTCCCAATTTCATTTCATTGATTCAGAATCAATTATTAGTTACTAATGAATGTGTTAGTCAAAGCCACGAACATGTATAAGTTTTGTTAGCTTACATTCGTTGCATTACACGAATCATCATCATCATTTGGAGTCAGACCAACCCTAATGGCTACAGCTTGGGCTGAGGTTCTGAGAAGTGACGATAAGGCCGTTGGGTGGTAAACTTGCGCACTCCGAAAGCCTTATCCTAATAATGCGCTGGCTTTCCTACCTTTTATCGTAGAACAAAACGCGGTAAACTTAGATAATATGGTGGTAACTAGCCAGGCTGACATAGAAAATTCCCTACCACCCAAATCACTGCCATTACGTACCTGGTCCCACTGGAAATCGAACTCGGGACCTCTGGATCGTTAGTTCTAGCGTATAGCCCTTAGGGCATGGAGGTAGTTAAAGATTCGGTTCATATTAAGACTATACTTGTTCTAAGTATAGTAAATTCAGTGATCCAGGTATTCGAAATCTATATGTTGAATTAGAAAGGTACAGTCGACGTAAGTCCAATTGAATACACACTAGGCTTCGGCGAAGGAAATTACTTTGAGTAAATAATTTTGAGTCGAGTTCTAGAAAATTCGAAGTTCACTCCATTTAGAGTTTTCCATCAACGGCCGCATAAAAGTATGTATATTTCATGTAAATTCTATCAGAAAAAATATACAAAAGGTAAACTTGCAAGTATTACCTTTTGCCGGATGAACGCGCACCGAGCCTCGCTGTATGTCGGTGTATTTTGCGAACTAAATCGTCCAGAAACACGCTCAGGTAGAGAACGCTCTTGAAATGGAAACCTCGATACTCTATATTGGATTTTGATGAGACTGAGGAGGTGGATGCGGTGATCCTCATAAAATAATGTAGCTTCGAATTTTTGTTTGAAATTTTAGTTTTAAACCAAATTTAAAATGGATATTTGACGGTACGTATTTTTTGGGATGAAATACATCTACTTGCAATTATTCAGTGTCTAACACAAACATTGGGTCATAATAGTCTTTTGATTCACAGTAATAATTGGCAAAAATATGCTGTGAAACCTACACACTACATACAAACGAATTTAAATTTATAACTTCTTTTATGTATAATGGGGAACATACATGGAAAAATATTTTTGTCTAATTCAACAGTCCATGTAAAAAGGTCCTCTATCTTTTTTTTCGATACGACTATTACTTTTTTAGTACAACCCCCCAAAAAATTAATTCTAGTTTTTTTTCTAGTCTAAAACGCTCCATATAAAACGGGTGACTTTTGTGATGTCACAATTGTTTTAGAGCGTTAAAATGTGTGGAGCTTGTTCGATATTTTGAGTTATCTAATAATGTTTTATGTGTTAAATACGCCTATAAGAAAATGTTCAAAATACAATGAGAAAACTCTATATATATAGAGTTATAGAGATATATATAAATAATCTATAAGCATTTTACTATTAGAGGAACTAAATTTTTAAGACATTTAGTCCTTGCAAAATCCAAATTAAAATTATTACGTATCTTTTTTGTGAGATTTCTTTTAATGTCTGTTATGCTATATTACAATTCAATCCAATCTAATTTTGTTGCATGTTCCCTATTAAGGTTGCGCTTGGCGCTATCATCTGATGGTAAATGATGATAAGTTCGTTGGATAGAAGACTCACTCAAAAGCAAACTGATGAGGTAATTAATCTGCTGTCTTTCATACCGGAAAACTATTGCTAAGCTAAGCTAAGTGCTATTAGCACTGCTGTTTGGCAGCAGCATTAGGTAACATTGTGGTCAAGCACCAACCAAACCTAAGTACCCACACTGGGGAATCGAATCCGGAACCTTCGGATTGTGCGTCCAAGCGTGTTGCAACTAGGTAATGGAGGCAGTTCCTAAACTGGATTTTAAAGTAAAGCTAAGACAGAGTCAACTCGAATATTTTGTTCAGCTCATCTAACCTCCAAGTTTATTTTTATCTCTGAGCAAAAATGATGGATTTGAGTTTTGACAGCTTCCACTGAAACTTGAGACTAACTGTTATGAACTGTAGCTTGCAGCCACTCGATACTTCATGGTTTCCTAGTTACAGTTTAGAAACCAAATTGATCACGATAGGTGATAATCATCAATTCAATGTTTAGGGTCTGATAATTAAGAGATACCACATGGGACACTATTAAAAAACTCAAAATTCGTTTATTTGTGCTTCTATCTGAATTCTAATAATAAATAAAACAGTAACAGTAGTAAATTAGTACGTAAAAATATTTCTCTTGCTAAGAATTTAAAATGAATATAAAAATTATTTTCATGTAATGAAGACGTCAACATAATTCCAGAAATTCCTTTACATTATAATAGCATTCTACCTCTATAGCAAATATATGTAGCAATTTCAGCATGATAGAGTAACAAACATACAGACAAACATTCGCAGATATATAAATACAAGTAGGTATTAATTTTGTTGTAATGTTCGTTATTTTTAAGAGAAAGATGACGAGAAAGATTTTTATGCTAAAAATCCACCGGTAAAGCAAAGGCGGCGGGTCGATATTTTATAATTAGTAAGATTTCATAGAATTTGTGTAGATGCATTTGAACTGCATGTATCTAACAATTTACATCAATTTATGGGTGTACCCAGTATGGCCTGAACACAGACAAAACATTGATCAAAAGAGGATACACATCGTCAGTCACACCATGGTTATCACACAAAAGACCCGAACACTTCCATAAAAAAGGCAAACTAGTGTGATGGAATGTGTCCACAACAGAGTACGCATCACAATATCACATCACAATATGTTTTTTCTAAAAACACCAACTACAGACGCAGCTGTCCATGTGCTAGGTAGGCTGCTGCTTCTTATTTTATTATTATTATTTGAACAATTTATTGTACACAGAAGATATATACAAAACACAAAATACAGAGAAAAATTTAAACAAAAGGAACAACTTCTTTCTATAAGAAATTTCTTACAGCAGGGCAGAAGAGGCAGAAGAGAGGGCAGCGACATACAATATACAAATACATAAATACAAGATATAAAATATCTACATGTATAAATACATACATACAACGGTAATATATTAACTTATAAACTATTTGTATGAGAAAGAAAATGTTTGAATGCTCAACAACATATAGCAGAGCGTAGCGTAGATAAGTAAACTTTCAGAAGGACAAAAGTCCCAAATAAATTGAAGATTTAAAAAAATGCAAGTTTGAAGCCAGCGTTGTTATTACAGTCAATTTAAGTCCACTGCTGGACATCAGCTTCCCCCATAGATCACGATGTCGGACTTTTTACGTGGGGATTCTAAGCTACTCTGGAGGTTGGACACTAATATTTAAAACACGAAAGTAAGTTTATTTGTTTGTTTATTTTTCTTTTCTTTAGGAGAGTCAGAATGACTTGGTTTTGGGTATAGGGATAGTTGAATCGCCGAAAGAGAACATAGGATTTTATCCTGATTGATCGAG
The DNA here is from genome assembly GCA_910589575.2 of Carcina quercana. NCBI lineage: Eukaryota > Metazoa > Arthropoda > Insecta > Lepidoptera > Depressariidae > Carcina > Carcina quercana. The sequence goes on along the minus strand of OU342449.1, from coordinate 6,770,262 downwards.
TAGTCCCAATGAGATACATTCTGAAGTCCACGCGGATTAAGTCGCGGGAAAAAAGTAGTATAGATGTATTTTCTATGACATTAAGATATGAATGAAAAAATGTGTTTGTTATCTCGATCTCTATAATTTTGATGAAATTTATTAAATATAAATTTGCTTCGTCACGTGCACGTCGACATGTTCGACAGAATACGATTACTTTTTATTCATATTAAGATCTTTTTAAATTTGTATTCTTGCAAATAAATCTTTCTTTCTTTCTTTCTCAGTAACAAAAGTATTTTTAAACGTTTTTTGAAGATGGCCAAACATCTTAACATTAACAAAGTTATAATTATTTTACATACTCTTTTGCGTACCGAGAGAAATAACATGATATATCTATCTATACTATAATAAATCTGTAGAATCGACGTGTCTGTACATTGAATTTTTTTGCCCAAAACTGATTGAGGGTGACATAAGAAGTGTAACAGAACACAATAGGACCATTTTTAAACATTTTGTCTGTCAGTCTGTCTGTTTGTCTGAACCGGCTAATCTCCGAAATTACAAAACCAAATTTGATGCGGTTTTCACAATTAAATTAGGCGTAGGTCAAGGCAACATCTAAGCTTTATTTCATCAAAATCGGTTCACGCAATAAAAAGATATCTTCAAAAAACCTGTAGAATCGACTTACCTGTATATGGAGAATCGACGCGTCTATCTGTACATTGAAAAGGTTTGCCAAAAATTGTTTGAGGGTGATATAGGTAGTATAACAGAATACAAAAACCAATTTAGTGGGTTCTGTCCAGAATTGCTACAATGCCTGACTAATTTCAAATAGCAAATACAAAATAAGGTGCTTCAGTGGTTAATGTTTAAAAGTGTTTTTGAAACATTACCTCAGCGTTAGAAGTGACTGAGAGACGAAACCATGTAGGGTTATGAGATTTTGACAATATGTTCCTTTTATGATAGTTCCGCAAAAAGAATATGTGATGCAAGTTTGTGTTAAAGTTTGCAATTGCCGTGTAACGTGTATCGGGCCATCCCTCCACAACCTGGTTGGCTGCATGAGTCCACTGTTGGACATGTGCCCCTCTCCCCATAGAATGACACATTAAACATTATAGACAAAACAATACATTTCACACAATATTCACATAACAGACTAAATATAATAAAAGTCAGGTGGGCATAGAAAATGCCTTCATCATCATCATCATTAGACAGGAAACGTCCACTGCTGGACATAGGCGTCTTTTGTGGTACGCCACATCGACAGGTCTCAAGAAAATGCCTTACCGACAACCAAATCAAGTACCGATAGGTATTGGGACTTATGGGTACAAAAACAAAAAATCAATCAAAATATGGAACCTCAGGGTTGTTAGTACAAACGTGTTGCCATTTTTAAGACACGGAGGCAGATAGTTTTTTAAACAATAGGTATTCAAGTACATTATCCGATTGCTTAACGGTGAAGGAAAACATCGTGAGGAAACATGTCTTGAACAGGCATGTGAAGTCCGCCGATCCGCACTGGTCCCGCGTGGTGGACTATGTCCCATACACTCTGTGTAGGAGAGTAGGCCAGAGCCCCAGCAGTGGGGACGTATATAGGCTGTTGATGATGATGATGATGAGGTATTATATGGTGTACATGAGATGTAATTTTTTTTAGGTACACATTGGATTTCAATCTATATAAAATTCAAAGTCCTGAGTAACTGACTTATATATCGACGCACAGCCTAAACCACTGGTCCTATAGACATTAAATTTGGAGGCTGTGTTCTTTGTAAAGTGAAAGTATCCGCTAAGAAAGTATTTCTCGAAATTCCACCCCTAACAGGGTAAAATAAGGGATGTAAGTTTGTACGAAAGTCCGTCATTTGTGAAGATAAATCCATGAAAATTTGTACGTAGTTGTTCGGTGTAGTGTTTCACAGTTTTTGGATATTTATACTCAAAAGGGGTGAAAAGGGGGATGAAAGTTTGTATGTGCACTCTGTTGTTTTTGTACCCCATAACATAAAAAGTGATACTCAGTCTTATGAATTAAAAGTAAGGATAACGTGTTTTAAATTAAACAGAGCAAAATTAGGAATGCTAAATAAAATTTAAGTTCGTCATTTTTGAAGATAACGCCATGAAAGTTGATAAGTGTTTAGATTAGAAACAAAGAAGTACAAGTGTCACGGATTTCTAATAGGGTGAAAAGGTGGATGAAAGTTAGTATGGGAACTCTGTTGTGTTTGAAGTCAATATCATGAAAATTGATAATCAGCATTATGAACTAAAATTAATAGTGATTTCCAGAGGGTGAAATCATGGATGCAAGTTTCAATTTAATTTCTTCATTTTTTTAAGATAATGCAATGAAATTTGGTAAGTGGTTAGATTAGAAACAAAGAAATACGTGTTTCACGAATTTTTAATGGGGATGAAAGGGGGATGAAAGTTTGTATGGGAACTCTTTTGTATTTGAAGTCAATATCATGAAAATTCTTACTTAGTAAGTGGCTAGATTTGAAACAAAGAAATACGTGTTCCACCGTGTGAATGATAACTCTGATGTGTTTGTAGTCATCAGCATGAAAACTCATACTCAGTCTTATGAACTACAGTTAAGGGTGACGTTTTTAGTGTTTTAGAAGAATCAACCTCTAAAGGGTGAAATCAGGGATGCAAATTAAAATTTCAGTTCCTCATTTTTGAAGATAATAACAAGAAAATTGTTAAGTGGTTAGAAAGTGGAAACAGATAAATACGTGTTTTCGCATATTTTTAATGGGGGTTAATAGGGGTTGAAAGTTTGTATGGGAACTCTGTGTTTTCCGAAGTCAGCAGCATGAAAATGGGTAGTTAGCCTTACTGATAAAAATTAAGAGTGACGTAGTTTCACACATAATGAAACAATCTAATATATAAAAATGACACGGTTTTTGTGGTCGCACTTCTGCGAAACGGCTAGACCAAATTTTGTGTGTGAATCTTGCACCTTATTACCCCCACCCCTCTTACCCATATTTTAATATCGATTTTATAATTGTAGTATGAATAATCTCCAAATAATTATTCGTTGCCGGAAAGCGTTACGTCAGTTTCATATTTGTTATGTAGTTGATTTATCCAATGAGATAAATCCTAAAGTCCACGCGGGCGAAGCCGCGGGCAGAAGCTAGTTTTTAATAATTTCTCAGTTATACAGAAGTCTTTTACAAGACGGAGTTAAACAAATTTGCATAACATTTTCGAGTGTACGGCACACAGGGTGCTCCAGTTTCGTATCGAATATACAGAGTGTAGAGTAAATTCGATTTCGATCACAATGGCCTATAATAAATGTTGTTTACCTACCCACGCTCAAGTTTGTGTGGTTTAATATTTATATTTAAAGTAAATTTTCTTATTTTAAACGGAATGGGTTCCATTTAGAAGGTTCATGGGCGGATTTAGTTTCTAACATCACTATGTAGGTAACAAACTAGCTTAAGCCCGCGACTTCGTCTTCGAAAAGTATTCAACGGGGACTACTTGCTAGAACATTTTAAAAAAGTAGCTAAGTGCGAGTCGGGCCACGCGCAATGAAGGGTTCCGTAGTTGAACTGGTTTTATTCTATATTTTATACAAGTTATTTTGAATGAAATTTGTACGAATTATTCATTTTGACCACTCCAAGTACATTTTATAATTTGGTTGACCATTACTCGTTAGCCTGTAGAGACACCTTCGTTTTGATAGTTTTCCTTTTAAGTTTAGCGAATTTTTGCAGATTTTTATGAGCAACAGTTTAGTGCTTTGGTGCCGTTTGATGCTGATGAAATAGGCCGTGGAAAAAAAATGCCAATACCACCAAGCAAATTCTAATTTTTTAAAAAAATAGTATTCAATCGTGATGAAAAAAGCTTTTTAATACGAGTACTTCCGTAGACTTAATGACTACAAAGTTGCACTCGATTCTCAGCGGCGTACTCTACAAGTCTGCAGGGTAGCAGCAAATTTAATAGCACTGTGGTGTTTCGGTGATAAATAATATTAATAATAAGTTTATTCACTAATCATCCAATACATATTTCAACTTAGATCGAACAAAATTAACTTATCACTAAATATTCAACGACTTCTGTTGTAGGCAAAGCCTGTGTCACAGAGGTCTACCTTCCTGTTGAACAAATGAATGATAGCATAAACACTGCGTCATTAACTTGATACTTGATTTTTAGCTTTTCTCACACACCTATAAAACAAATTAACATCAGAGTTGGTGCAAGAAAGTTGTGTGAATAGAGTGATCATAGATCATTATTGTTATAAACTACGTCATACAGATATGAAATGCGGAATAGAACTTGCAGGCGATTCCCTTATGTAGTAACAGAACTACCCGATAGGGGGCGACAGCCTACGCTCTACGCACAGTCGTAGCCGCACGCTCGTAGCCTCCCGACGTAGGACCCGCTACGGCGTAGCACACATTAACGCTTCGTAGTACGTGTACCCGAATCCCTTAAATTAGTTGAAAAACTAAAACTAAGAACGAAATCTACTAAATTTAAAAATATAGTGCAAGTGTTGAGTGTAATAGTTGAGACGAAAAGTGACTGTGTTTGAAAACTTTTTACTAGTTTTTTTGGGATAAAAAGTGTTGGGCTTCTGTGAAAAAGTTGTGTTTTTGCAGGATACTCGTGTTTAAGGCTGTCATGTAAGTTTTTGACTGCTTATATTTTTGACTTTTAGTGATATAGCATGTAAAAGTGTTTAATTTTCAAAGCGTTCGGAAAAAATATTTTTTTACAGAAAAATAATAATTACAAAAGGTTAACTCTTGTTTTTTTACATGGTTGCTAAAACGAAGTTCGAATTTTTTAACTCACATACATATATTTTAGGATCGAACTTTACAAGCATCATCATTTTCAGCTGGAAAACGTCCACTGCTGGACAAAGGCCCTCCATGTAATCCCATAATGACCAGTCCTGAGATACTTGCTTCTAGGGGCTCCCCGCAACCTTTATTAGGGCGTCGGTACATTTATGGGGACGGCCGGGTACACGTTTTCCGGTACATGGTGGCCAATTTTACTAGCATATCTTTTTAGAAACTGACTAAATATTGTTTACGAGACTCAAGAATTAAGAAAAAAATCACTTTATAATATTAAAGATTCTTATAAATACCATACCTTCTTTAGTTCATTAATATTCAATTATTTAAATAAATAACGTATACTATATTAATGCCATTTATTAACTAACTAACCAAAATGCGAAAGAGAAGAAAAAAGCGTTATAGCACCGCGCGAATAGAATCACTTTTTCGGCGGGTTGTACTCATAAAACTATTAGTCGTATCGAACAAAAATAATTGATAGAGCTATTTATCTTTTTACATGGACTATAGAATGAGACAAAAATATTTTTTTGTCAAATACAGCACTATCTATAATAATTAATGTAAATCGTCTAAAAGTACAGTGTTTAGTGAATAATACAGACAACACTATAATAGTTAATGCTTCGCGTGGAATATGAAGGTGCGAGCCTTGTACATAAATTAGTTAAGTACACTAATTAATTATGAGTCTGTCCCTTACGCAGCACCAGTACTAAATATGATATTTTATTACGTCAAAATTTTATCTTGTGCCCTTGGTGTATATTTGACCTGAGAGACAACAGATATTTTGATTAACTACTAATTTCATAAACTAGACTTACATCACACCGTAACTGCGGTTAAGTCGGTTTGTTTGTCATAATGACTTGAGTTTTTGTATAGGTACAGTTGAAGGTCCAAAAAAGCAGCATAGTGCGTGTCGGGACACGCCCAGTGTAGGGTTCCGTAGTTGAACTGGTTTTATAAAATGATATGTTTTGAAACTTGAACGAAATTTTCATTTTGACCACTCCAAGTACATTTTATAATTTGGCCGACCATTACTCGTTAACCTGTAAAGACACCTTAGTCGTGATAGTTTTCCTTTTAAGTTTAGCGAATTTTTTCAGATTTTTATGAGCAACAGTTTAGACGATAAAGGGGGGGGGGGGGGAGACGCTCAACTCTGTCAAAAATTATCACTTTAAAGTTTAACAATGCGGAAACGCATCCCTGAATTGAAAAGTGATGTTCCTAGACCTTATTTTTCAGACCTATTTATTCAACGATACCTTACATAGTGGGTTAGACGCAAAAAAATTTGTCATGCCCAAGTTACGTGTACGAGAGCAGCACTTAAAAATATTTTTCACAATTTTATTCTACCACTTTGTCGCAGTGATTAATATGTAAACTCGTACTACTTTACAGATTTCTAGTAGTAAGAATCTCTGAGCTATGCCGCGGATGGACAGACGGACAGAGCGAAACTATAAGGGTTCCTTGTTTGACTACAGAACCCTGAAAATGGAAATATCCTACATATAATCTCTCTCGAGCTAGTAGTGGATGAAGTCGAGGGCAAAAGCTAGTATGCAATTAAAAAACCCAATAATAATAAACTAGATAACATAAAGTAAATAAATAAAAAACGAAGTTATAATTCATCATCAACAGCCTATATATGTCCCCACTGGAGGGGCTCAGGCATACTCTCCTACAGAGAGTGTATGGGCCATAGTCCACCACGCGGGCCAGTGCGGATCGGCGGACTTCACATGCCTGTTCAAGACATGCAGGTTTCCTCACGATGTTTTCCTTCACCGTTAAGCAATCGGATAATGTACTTGAATTGAAAAACAACTCATAGGTACACGGCTGGATTCGAACCCGGTACCCTCAGATTGAGAGTCCGCGCCTTATCCACTGCGCCACCGACGCTTCCTACGACAGTTATAATTACCTTTCATAAAACCTATTATTTTTATACTCTACTAAATACATGAATACTTTAGGGGATGAATGCTGTAGACTGTTAGGGCAATTGAACTCGGTTCCTTAGTTCTTTTTGAACGCGTTTATTATAGTGCTTCTGTATGAGTATACGTACACTCGAGTACAGTAATATGTAGCCACTTTTGTACCATGTCACATTCAACCTTGTTTGTTCTTGCGTTGAAGGAAATGACAATTAAAGGTACATGTAAAATATTTTTGTACTCGAGTGTACAAATAATCAATTTGATTTATGTTGTAAATTTCAAGTGTCTACCTCAGTCATAGGCACCAGATAAGGAAAGGCTTTCATATTTTATTATTTGCAACTGGTAATAAAAGTATTTATTTATTTAATGTATGACATTGTCATCATAGAAATGACATAGAATTGTATAATATAAATGCTCGATATTATTACTGTTAATTACTGTTTGCATGTCAGAACATTGGCTAAATGTGTGACCTAGAATTATTTTCTTGAACATCTGAAATGTACCACATTTATTGAAAATAAAAGTTTTCTTATCTTATGATGGATTTGCACTTGGCCGTTATCTCACCTGATAGTAAGTGAATATAAAGCCACTGGAGGCCAGAAGCCTTAAGCTAATCAGGGGCTGGCTCTGCCTACCATGGTCAAAGCCGAATAATAAAATACCCTTATGAAAGAAACATAATATTACCGGAACCTGATCTAATAATCCCAGAATTATCATAGCATAATAACGTTGTCTCGTAAAAGAATAAATTCCCTTAACAAGCCCATCAGGCAATCATTACATTTGCCGTGTAAACAAAAAAACAACCCTTGTAAACGAAAAAATATCCGTGCAGAAAGGTAATCAAGGTCCACTTACAAATACCCGGATCTGGTCAAAGATCTGATATACCTAGATACAAAATAATGCTAGTTGTACGGGCCAGTTAGCACCGTATACGCAGCAGTAGTAGCTGTAGTTAGGTGGTTAGATATTTAAGTAATGAAGGAGTGCAGGAATTCACTATTTGCACTGTTTATTGTATAAATTTAGTTTACAAAGTTCGCTTTGGTGATTCTCTCTGCTTGCCGCGTGGCGGTTGAGTGTGCACTAGAGGAGCGCGGCAGCGCGACAGTCGGGGCACCGCAAAATGCTGACTTTAGCTAGAAAGCAAATGTACGTGGATCGTACAATAGTAGTTACTTGATGATTGCGACTTCCTCAGTGATGGATATTTAGATAGAAGTAATTCTGTGAATTACATCAGTTATCCGTTCTTCGGGCGATGTGGACTGCCCATTTCTACTTCAGCTCACTGACTCGTAGAGCTATGTCCGTATCTATTTCGTCATTCTGGATTTTATCAAGTAGAAAATTACGAGAACAGCTCGCTGAGTGATTTTGAGATTGTTTATTCGGCCCACAGTGAAGGACCCGTAACGTTACGTAAAAATATTTCCATAACCGAAACCGTAAAAAAAACTTTTCCGGAAGAGCGCAAGGTACAGTAGAGTATTTTTGCGAAAGTTTCTCTTATAGCATAGGATATAAGCAAGCATCTGTTCCAGACGGTCTTTTATTACGTGCTAATTGTATATCTCCGCATAGCACACCCAGTACCTCGTTCCCTCACGTTCGCGCACTTTCCCACCCTAATCCCGGGAATTATCCCATTAATTTTCCCGTATATGAGAAACTAATGGATGTACGGGGATAGCTTTGATGATTTTTGCGACTATTTTACTTATAATATGTTAGATAATATTGCTTTGATTTTCCTTAATATTGCCTGAAAATATTATTATACGACGAGCTGTCCCTATGCTATGAATTGCTTGGAAAAGCTTTCATTTTCCTTTTGAAATATCGTTATTTCAATATTGTACATATTGTTATTAAATATTTCAGGTCCAATGGCATCATTCAAAAAGTTTATTTGAACGTACTTCTGTTAGCTTCTTCTGTTATCATGTAATATCTAGGCGACTGAGTTTTACAGTACAATTTTCTTTTTACTTTGGCTTAAAAAACATAAAAACAAAAGTAAAAACATTTTTCCGATCGGGTTTCGAACCCGGACGCTGACCTGACCTGTAATTGTCAATCTTGCCCTTGGACCGCTTAACCACGATGCATGTGCCGGAATTTGTGGCATTAGTGACCATATTTTGCGTCGAATATGCATAAAACGCATGAAAACTCAAAAACACGCATTTTCCCAGATATAATTCAGATTGATTTATCGCCCCCCGATTCCCCCTGCATTAGCCCTACATAATAAATTTCATGAAAATCTTTGGAGCCTTTTCCGATGTTCAGATTATATACCTCTATATACAAGAATTGCTCGTTTAAAGGTATATAAGATAAGGTTTTGGGTGTATATAAATGCAAGTAATAATAATATTAAATACTGGTAAAAAAGCTGGTAAAAAGTTTGCCTAAAACGTGCGAAAGTTTTTTTTACGTTAATAATTTTGTTCTTTTAAATAGACAAGGTTTAAGCATATCGCAATTACTATATTCCGTCTTTAAAAGAAACATCATTATAATTGTCAACATGAGTCCACTGATGGACAATAGCCTTCTCATATATAGTCACATGTATTTTATATGAGGGGGATCAGCAATAATCATCATGCTTGATCACAGTAAGTTGTTGTTGTTACATACTTGTAGGTACATGCTGCTTTTTTTTAGCCTGGCAAAAATAATTCCCTTAGGGTCGAATCTTGTAATTTTGTTTTTTGTTAGATGCTGCTTATTTCACTTGGTTGTACGACATTGACGATATGGAGTAGTAAGATTCTAAAACAGGGAACACATCGTGTACTCTTTCCAAAATCTATGCTTTCAAGTTGGTATCAAGCTTTTCATATAGGCTCTAGACCAAGCCATGTTTGCCTGGTGACATTACAAATGACGTAGAAACATTTTCACCGTCACAGCGGCGTTCCTACAATGAGTTTCTCATTTGTGTTTGATAGTCGCGTATTGTCTCACAAACTCGGTAAGACCTAGTTTGACCCAGTTCAAATAGCGCTTAACGTTTGAGCTGCACTGGGACGAATCTAGGACTCAGTCTAGTATTAATTAATGCACTATCAATTGTAGGCTACCGGTATTTTTACCGCTTTGGTTCCTAATCACTACCCGATTGAACTAGCAATCTGTAGGGCTATCGGTTCTCGGCTTGTTTAGTGGTAGGGTATTTTTTTTATTTTTTTTATGTATGTTACGCGATAACTCCACCAATTATGAACATATTTTTATAATTCTTTTTTGTGTGTGATAGAACGTACTTCAGAGGAGGTCTCGTATACATTTTAGCGCAATTAATTCAGCGCTTTTTGATAAAACAAAAACCAAATCTGTAAACAGATAGGGTGAAAATTTCCTCTAAGGGTGAACATTTTAGGGGATAAATGGGCGATAACTTTTAGGGCGGTTAAAGTTGGTTTTTAGTTCTTTTGGAACGTGGTAATTAATTACCGTCCGGTGTGAAAGGTAGCAGAAATCACCTCATTACCTTCAGGCTATCGTCATATCAGGTGATATGAACGCCATGCAAGCCCATTATACATAAAAAAAAGTTTTACAGTGAAACAACTAGATTTTTATGCATGTGAAATTTTTTTTTCTGTGTTTTTCGTTTGACCAATTTAAAATGGGTTAAATTGTTATGCATGTTGTGGATGTTACTTTCGAATTTAATGATCTTACAAATTTAAAATCTGTCAGTGTCGGATTATAATATAGGCAGATGTGACAGATGGACGAATTTTGGTTAGGTATCATAAAACCAGATTTTTGGAAATCTTACACCTTTAAACGAGCTATTCTTGTGTATATATTATATACCTATATATATAATTCAGATCTCCAAAACGGCTCCAGCGATTTTGCTAAAATTCGGTATTTGGTCTAATAGTCTCATGTCTGGGAAAATGCGCGTTTTCGAGTTTTCACGCGTTTTTTCCTTCGCATTATTCGACGCAAAATATGCTGCCCAGTGGTTCACACGTATCATTCCGTCCGAGATATCCGCGTTCAAATCCCGGTTGGAAAATTCCTTTTTTTTTGTGTGTGTGTGTTTAGGGGCAGAAATAAAGTTTTTGTTTGTTTTTAAAGAACTATCGTCGTCCCGGTCCCCGTCGTCGGTCGCCCAGATATTCTAGATATACCCGCATACTTGGAAAATCCTGCCTCCATCCCTGTGGTAGAGAGATGTCTGAAATATTTTGCATTGCGGAGGCTCCCCGGAGGTCGAGCGGTCGTGAGAAAATGCAGAATGACTCTGTGTCTTTAATGTTACATCAGAGTCTTGTTAAATCGTGAAATTGCGGACCCATAGATCTCTAATAGAGCTGCAATTCAGACATATTTAGCTTATATGTTTGCTTAATTGGATTGGCATTCAAAAGACACCCTTTGTGGGTTTAATCGTATCAATGAAATGTGAATAAACATTCAATTGTATAAAACAAACTATACAATGAATCGCTAGAATCTATAGCTCACCTGAGTTATTTTCTAACATACTTTTTGCATTCGGTACCCATTCTCACTTAATGTTAAGTGAAGATACCAGTCGAGATAAAGAGTACGACTGAAATTATTATAATATTTTCTAACATACTTTTTGCATTCGGTACCCATTCTCACTTAATGTTAAGTGACGATACGAGACGAGATAATGAGTACGACAGAAAGTGTGTCCACCCAGTGAACTCACGGTAATAAGATGCTGAATACGTTATTCTCCACTATTAAACTCGCGACCAAAAAATAGAGCCACTCTAACGTGCATCGCGAGTTATTATTATGATCTTTTAATAAATCGATACTTATAAAGCCGTGGTAGCTCAGTTAGGTAGAGCGTCAGTCCTTGAATAATCGAGTTCTGGGTTCTATCCTGGCTCGTACTAATGAGTTACAATTTGTTATTTGGAATTTATGTACGAATGATAAAAATCATTACTATTGGCTTTTCGGTGAAGGAAAACATCGTAAAAAAACCTGCAAACTCCTGCGAATAAATTTAATTGCGTGTGTGAAGTCTACCAATCCGCACTGTTCCCGCGTGGTGTACTATGGCAAATAAACTCTCTGCAGGAGAGTAGGCCTGAGCCCCTGCAGAAGGGACATATATATAGGCTGTTGTTGATGATGTATATTTTAAATGTGAGTGTGTGTATTTTTGTTTATCGTTTGTCCTTCAAATAGTTGAGGGTCTGTAATAGAATATAGGATGCTTTTTGCCTCGTAGTTCTCGCTGTATACTTATTTATGTCAGCGCAAAATTTGAAGGCAAAACGCTAGTAGGTTATGAATATGATACAAAAACTAACATCTTCTAAGTTGCTTTGCTTTATTTTTATAAGCTAACCGCTCAATGTACGCTCGATAAAGTTTCTTGGAAGTTCTCTTAAATTCTTCGAAACCTTATTGATACAATAAAACAATTCTTTTTATACTTTTAGCAAATTCAAGAAAATACTAAAATCATTTTTCGAAATCAGTCCCTTCTATTCTATTAAAGAAATCATAGAATTACGTCTGACCAATGAAATGTTCATTTCTAGTTAAACTTTTAGGTTAATATAATTAGGCTAAATAAGTATAGTTTTAATATGCATAATTGCATATAATATGTAATATTTTGACGTGCCGAGTGTAATGTTCATATTACTAGGTCAATAAAGTGAATCTTTAATCTTTTATATTCGTTCTATGACATCCTTGTTCCAATTGTAATCCAAATCGCTTTGTTTAGAATTCAGTTAGTTTAATAGTCTAGGTTAGGTATTATGCACAACATTAGCCACAATATGTCGCTCCCACATTTGGAAACCAGCTAAATAAATTAGTACATCACGTCAAAACTATTAAATGGATTGCCATGAAATTTGGCACACACGAAGCCAATCTATCACATTGAAATATGAACGAACGAACTGTTCGAGGCACGCGCTGTATCTCGTAGCTAAAGCTAGTCACTCATTACTCATAGCGACAGAGAATAAAAATCTTTATGAGCAATAAAAAGTAGGGATCCGTCAGCCGAGCCAAGAGAGTGCAAATAAGAAAGGCAAAGGCCTTGCATTGTCCACAGATGAAAGCCAACGACTGACCGAAATGTATAGAAACGTACACGATATACATTGATGAAGCGTCAAAGTTAGGTGCTACTATTCAATTCGATGCAAATGTACCACGTGGAAAAATGTTTTCAATAATAATTGTCACTTACTGTAAAACTAAAATTGATAAGCTCTCACTTATTTGGCAAAAAACACACACACAACACACATAATTTAATTAAATACACAAAGAAACACTGTATCGTTAATACATGTTTTTAAAACGATGAAAAAATTTAACGGCATGTGATGAGGCGGGTGTCAATCTGTGTTACACTTAATATATGTTAAATTGGCTGTATCAATGTGTGGGTGATAAGGTAACCCAACTAGTGTTAAAAAAGACTCACATTAAAAAAAGGTAATTGGATGCTTAAACTATAATCTTCTCAACTGATATCCCGTAATACTTTAACTGAACTAAGGTCTCAAACTAATTTCTGTTTCGCATAGAACTTCAGCGAAAAATAATTTGCAAACGTTGTGATTACAATTCATTCCCGCAATACAGAGTAGGTGAATGAGGATCAGGGACCTACTTTTTGAGCCACAGCCCCGTTAATGTTGCAACTACATTTAACTTTTAATATCATCGAAAACAACTGGAGTACTGACTCTGAAAGGGATTCCAAGCGTTCCCGTTTTGAACTGGCGTGGAATTTGATCATAATAAGGATCACGCATTATGTAATAAACTCATTCAGTTACGAGCACAAATAAGAGTTTAGCCAGACATTATGCAGACATCCAAAATTATGTCTCGGAATACATATTGAACCCCAATTTTGATGCTTAATGCATTACTAAAATGCTATGTAAGTTATAATATACCTATTATTTTTAGGGTTCCGTACCTCAAAAGGAAAAATGGAACCCGTGTAGAATCACTTTGTTGTCCGTCTGTCTGTCTGTCAAGATCCATTTTCTTAGGAACGTTTGAGGGTACGAGTATCAAGTTAAAATTGATATTGAATACTGAAGTTTGCAGTACCATAGATTTGTGAAAAAATTAAACGCAATAAAAAGGAAAAAGAGAGAGAGAATGCAAGGAATCAAAAGCCTAACATATACTTTCTATTAACCTATAATCCTCAAACTTTTCATATAGCAAGGTATTATGGCACAACCATAAATCTGAAAATCAGGGATTTGAACAAAGTAAAAATAGCTTTTTTGTTTACAAACTTAACTTTGCAGTTGAAAGCCAGACATCGGGTATGTAATTTAACTGTAAAGTAAAATTGGTTTTCAATTAGACGTACATTTTTGCTAGAGTATTGTTGTGCGCGTAACATTTTACTGATGATTTTATATATTTTAATTATTTATATTCTGTAGAGAACATGTATTGAGCATGTCCGCCTCGCACTTGACCGTTTTTTTATAGAGACAGTTGAGTATTTTGTCCTATAGAGACAGTTGATATAGGCTACTTTTATACCGATCGAACATATAGTTTCCATGGAATAATGTCTGAAGTCCACGCGTGATATAATGATTGGCCTGTGTTTTTTTAAATCAACGTCTAACAGGCGAGTCATCACTCCGGTCTTCAAGACCAAGTAGGAGCTCTCCAATAATTTGAAATAAAGTTATCTTTTTGCTATTGATGGCATAACATCGTATCAATTCACGTTAGACAGAAATCATGGATTTATAACTCGAGAAAAAGGTCAAGTCTGACGCTAGACTAGCCTTTCAAATAAGACAAGCGAGTGAGGCAAGAGCTTTGCCTTATTGCTAGGCGAGCCTGGCTAAAGGATTTACTATAGAAGAGATTCCAAACGTTCTCGCTTTGAATTGTCTCGGGATTTAATATAATAGCAACTTGCTTTTGACTTCAGATGTTCGAATGTTTTTTTAATTCGATGGATTTGAACTTGACCTTCATCTCACGTAATACGAGTAGTAAGCTGGCGTCAGCTTCAAGCTCATGAAGTGCTGGCTCTGCTATATTTCATACCAGAACACAACATTGTTTTTATTTTCTTTTCTTCGGAAAGCTAACAGCTTCATTTACAATATTTGCAGTAATATAGACAAACATTGGCCAATTAAAATCTTCCACATATAAAAGATTCCTCTGAAGAGGAAAAAGAATACTAACAAATAAAAATAACTATATAAAACAAATCAGATATAAGATAGAACTAAACAGACAATCCCTACTTAATATTATAAATGCGAAAGTAACTCTGTCTGTCTGTTACGCTTTCCCGCTTAAACCTCTCAACCGATTTTGATGAAATTTGGCACAGACAATCTTTAGACCCTGAGAAAGGACATAGGCTACTTTTTAATGCGAAAAATAAAGTCCACGCGGGCGAAGCCGCGGGCAGAAGCTAGTAAAAAATAAATAAATACGAAAGAACATAGTTTTGAGGAGCTTAACTAATCAAGTAATAAACTTTGTATGACACTAGACTTAAAATTCACAATACTACCATAAAATAGATCTATGTTAATATTTTGACTACTTGACTTATAACTTCGTGGCAAATAACTATTAATTCTGTAACTAACGTGACTATGTGGGACATGAAGGACTGATGCTTAGCGACTTAGGTAATGTGGTGGAAGCTAGCCAGGCGGAATAGAAAATGTCCTGGCACCATCCACAATCGAATCCAGGATTGTTAGTGCAAGCAAAATGTATAGTTATTTAGATGTGACCACCCTCATTGTTTTTTTTTGGTATTATTATTGGTATTGGAGTGTTAAATGGATTATTTCTGAAGTCTAGGCTGAGGAAGAAATGGCCAAAGGCTAGTTTATAATTTTATTTGGACTAGCAAGTTGCATTTCGTAGAAGGACTAAAGCGCAATTGCATTCTATCCGTTCCACTTTCCGTGGAACTGAATTGGGTCAAGCACAAAGATGACGTAGATACAGATCCCAATAGCACTTGGTTAATTCAGCTTCAGTTACATCTGAGATGAGGCCTGACAGATGTAAGGCAACATCGAGACTGAATGCTGAATGAATTAATAATCACAAGTATAAATATTTCGTCTCAAATTTCGAACGCCACGATTTGGGAATTGAACAATTTTACAGCTGGACTAGCTTAACAATCACTGCTTTGTTTACTTAGGTATCAGCAGCACTATAAGAGCCGAGTCCATAAAACTCCCCAGTCGGTGGCAGGACCCATTTTTTTGCACAATATCTCGTTTTTCTGTCATCACGCCAGTCCATTACTCGTGTGAGACAGGACCCAGACAGCCGACGTTGACAAATATATAGTTTGTGCGGAACACAGATGTTACATAGCCTTTATGCGATACTCTGACACTTCCAGGGTTCCTGGGGCAGAGCAGGAACCCTTGTCATAAACTCAGTTACTTCCGGGCGTGTGTAAAAATAGTTTTGTGCTTATAAAACGTGTACAAAAAAGGAGTGATAAAACTTAAGTGCGGTATATGTTAGGTAAGGTTGTACCTTTGGAACGGTAGTAGACATCTGTAAACCGTACGAATTTAGAGAAAAACGAATTTAAAATATTGACTAAAATTTTTGAATTTCATCCCTATCCTAGTTCTACATGTTTCAATAACCCCTAAAACCAAAGATAAGATCATTCATCATTGACCCCAGTGCTCGCGTTGATGAAAGGCGTTATGGCAAAGGCGTTATACCTATGAAATAACAATGTATGGAAATTTAAACTAACCTTTACAACTCTGCTACTTTCACAGTGTATTCAATACAAGGGATATATACCCACGTTTAAGTATTATCACTCCTTTTTTGTACACGTTGTATATATATATAAAACTTGCCACTCTAGTATGGAAAAGGACGTGGAATATTTTTATAACGACAGCACTCTGGGTGATGTCTGAAGGCCACACAGAGGGTCGTGTGCAAAGCTTCATTGGTTCATTTAAGCCTGTAGACAAAACTTGTCAATACACCAAAACACAAAACTTTCTACTTATGTCACTGTCAGTACTGTAAGCTTCTTATTTCTCGAGTCCATCCTTGACAGCATAAGCTCCTTATCTTGTGGCTGCTTGGCTACTTATTCTCCAAGATGATTGAGTAGCTGCCAATAGTCGTCAATGAATGGTGGACAAAGGTGCTTAGTGCTATTTAGGGACCCCTATTTGGCATTGAAACAACCTAACAAAAACAGAAGCGAACTAATTGGAAATATTAGTAGCATTATTTTTGTTTGCCTAATATTTTGTGTTTTATACTAGAACTCAAAACTGTTAAACTACATCCAAGGATAAATATGAGTTTTTTTAAATTTAAATTGTTTTAATGTAAATTTCTAGATTTCTGCATGCCCTTTTACTGTGTTTTTTTACATACTCTAACTATATATGCTAGGATGGGGTTGACGGATTAGCACTCGTAATCATTTTTAAACCTTTATTTTCAACACTTTTATTTTATTTTACATCTTTCTCATATTTCTTGCGCACGTCTTTCGTCCGTCGTTCTCTCTTATTTTTTCCCGCCATTCTTCTTCTCTTTCACTCTTATCAAATCCTTTTCAATTCAATCACACCATGTTCTCTGTCACTTAGTTTCTTATAAAATCTGTTATGCTTTCATCTTCTTTTATACATCTATCCATCCCACACTTATATAGTCTTAATTTCTCTGTAAGTGAAATGTTAATTTCTTTTGAGAAATAAATTTTTATTTAAACCGAAGTCCATTATTTTCTCTCTGCAATTCTTGTTAGTAATTTTACTTTTTTAAATTATTTTTATAAATAATATATATGATAAAGATTCGTCCGATTACACTTCGCTCATGTTGAATTGTAAAAGATCCCGGTGAATTGAAAGTAAATAGATCAGCAAAAAACGTATTTAAGTGTTGCCTAGAGCCAGCTTTGTGTATGTAGGTTTATGAAATAATCAGTAGAGTCATTCTGGAAAATTTCAGCGCTGAATACGCAGTGAAATCATTCATAAATGTAAAATATTACGATGATGAAATTAAATTGACAATAAGAGAAATCGGTGTAGTTCTTATCAAGGATTTAACGTTTTTCTTGCTTAATAAAATTGGCATATTTCTGAAGCTCTATAATGGGTTTATACTTGGCCTTCGTTTCACCTGATGCTGAGTGACGATAAGTCTGTTTTATGGAAAACATGCTCACACAGAACCCTCAGGCTAATGAGGCGCTGGAACTACTACCTTTCGTACTTTAGCTCAACAGAGCCTTTAACAATGCTATTTCGATACAGACTTAGGAACAATGGTGTTAGCTAGCCAGGCGAGAATAGAAAATATCCCAGCAACAAATCGGGCATCGATAGGTACCCCCACTGGAAATCGAACCCGAAACCACCTGATTGTAAGTCAAAGTGTTTAGCCACTAGGTTACGGAGGCGGTTCAATAATAGAGGTATTTTGCTCGGCAGTGGAATATAGTAGGCTAAAATAATGTATAGATCAGTACAGACACTTCCAGGGAGTCTATCTTTGATTATGCGCAAACATTTTGAATATTGACATTCATCATCATCAACAGCCTATATATGTCCCCACTGCAGGGGCTCAGGCCTACTCTCCTACAGAGAGTGTATGGGCCATAGTCCACCACGCGGGCCCAGTGCGGAACGGTGGACTTCACATGCCTGTTCAAGACATTCAGGTTTCCTCACGATGTTTTCCTTCACCGTTAAGCAATCGGATAATGTACTTGAATTGAAAAACAACTCATAGGTACACGGCTGGATTCCCGGTACCCTCAGATTGAGAGTCCGCGCCTTATCCACTGCGCCACCGACGCTTGACATTATATATATTGACATTATTGTGGGATTAAATTATAAAAAAAATTCTTAGTTAAATCGTAACAGCTACCTATTAAGAAACAATTTAGCAATCCGATCAACAATCCGCTCCGCAGTGAAGAGACCGTAATCCCTTCCAGTCTGCCGGATCATGAATCGAATCCAAAAGATACGAGGGAAAGTTGTAATGTGCCCGAACCGCAGTATGTGTTGGTACGATTCCAACTGGGTTGTCGCGAAGGCAGCGTAAAACTTTATTGTGTTGGTCTTTTATAGCAAAACTGATTGTGATTTACGTTAATCATGTCCTATAAGACTTAAGTGAATTATCTTGTTTAGAAGTCTATATAGATTCGGAGCCGTGGTAGTTCAGTTGGGTAGAGCGTCAGTCCTTGAACAATCGAGGTCTGGGTTTGATCCTGGCTGTACCAATGAGTTCCAATTTGTTATTTGGAATTTATATACGAATGATAAAAATCATCACCATTGGCTTTTCGGTCAAGGAAAATATCGTGAGAAAACCTGCATAATCCTGAGAAGAAATTCATAGGTATGTGTGAAGTCTACCAATCCGCACTGGGCCCGCGTCGCCCATACACTCTTTGTAGGAGAGTAGGCCAGAGCCCCTGCAGTAGGAACATATATAGGCTCTTGATGATGATGATAGGTTCGGAACCATCATAATTTGCTGTATGAGACAACTATGGAATATGAGTCAGATGATGGAACTTTAAACCATTTAAACCATTTATTTGCCACAGACAAATTACACATACAAACACACACACATATATAAAACGAATTCAAACATAATACTTACACATTAAAAATTTTATTTTTATAGATTACATTATTTTATTATTATAGATTTACGCTTTACGTGTTTTAAGCAAAGCTAAGTCACAGTCATAACGTTTATTGCTCTACGTGCGTGAATAACAGATGTTAAAGCTAGGTATACAGTGCATTATGGAACCCTGTTAGCGTATTTCAACATTAAACTGCATGTTATAAAGTTGTATCGTAGCACAAAGAGTTATAGTTAAATACTATTTGGCCTGTATCGGGTGGTGTAGCGGTAAATACAGCCAGTCGATATTGGACGAACGCTACGCGCGTGGACTGCCTGCCACCTCCCCAATCACCATTCGAAACGAAGTAACTTACAGAACGTATTTTTACGTCAACATAAGTTTTGTGAATACCGTAGTGCGATCCCATTACGGTATCATTGTTCGAATGACGATCGTTTGTGTATCGGCTCGAAAATAACATTTTTTATTTGTTTGTTAATAAATTATCAACTCTCTTACATAATAGCTATTACAAGATTACCTGATGGCACGACAAGCCTCACAAGTATCCGCTTTCGTAGCCTAGAAGTTAGGACTTATATTGAGGTCCCGGGTTCGATTCCCAGTGGATATAACTATCGGCACTCGGTTTATGGTAGGGTATTTTTATGTCCGCATGGCTAGCTACCAACATGTTACCAAGTCTGCCGCAAAACAGCATTGTTAATAGCACTGTTGTTTTCCGGTATGAAAGGTAGTAAAGCCAGCGCTTCATCAGATTAAGACTTTTTCGTGCAAACGCTTATCATCCAACGGCATTACCGTCAATTAGCATAAGGTGAGATGAAGGCCAAGTGCAAACCTATTATAGAAAAGAGATGTTTCAAATTCGGCCTGCACTTGTACACTATTTAAAATACAAACAAACTAAACCAAAATATACAAAAATGGTAACTAAATCAAGTTTATTTGAAAATGTCCTTTTAAAATTATAAGTGTACAAGACCATTCCTTGGGTCCATACATTCGCGGAACGTGTCATTTTTTATATAATTTAGGCTTTGGATTTCGGAATCCTACAAATTGCAGAATTATTTGACCCTGCAAGGTTATAAAAAAAAATACACGGTACAACTTGGTTGGTCCCGCCCATCGATTTGGTTGTCTCTCTCAAATGATACCGTGTATTGAAGCTTTCATTAACCATGTAGGGACCGAAGTGACTTTAACCCGCACCCTGCCCGTACTCATAAATTTTAAGTTACACCACTTCGCCTCGTTTCGTGTTTATAATCTAACGAAACCGATACCGTTGCCAAAACCCACAAACTCTACTGGATGGATAAAGGGCAATCGAAATACTTTCACAATACAAGAGAGAGCTTGTCGATACGTATTGAACGGTCCTCAATTTGGATCCAGTTTGGATTTAAAAGATTGCCCCTGAGGGCTAGGTAAAACAAAATGTGACGCAAAAAAGTAGGAGGGTCTCAATTCAACCATAAGTAACTTTTTATGAATGTTACGTGATCATTTACATATCATATATATATATATATATATGTATATACCCAGATAATTCTACCTCTAACAGCGAACATTATAGGGGATAAATGCTGTAGACTTTTAGGGCAGCTGAAGTCGGTGCCTTCGTTCTTTCTGAACGCGTAAATTATTATTGAACTATTTTGTTGTATTAAAATCAGCTAATGGGAAATGGGTGAAACTTTAATAAAACGCCGTACCTCTCCAAATTTTTCGACCATAGAAAAACAGCCTTTAATTTTAAAAAAATCATTTAAAATAAGTCATTAAAACTGGTCAACATTTGAGAAACAAGACGATAAACTTTGTATGTTTGTTAATCTGTCAATATTTCAGGCGGCAGAGTAACTGATCGACCAGAAATTTTGAGCACATGTGTGTCAGAAAGGCTACCCTAGTAGTAGGCTTTGGCACCTTTTTTTAAACTCCTTGCTCAGTGTTTCTTATAGTCTTCAAATGTATCTACTTCTGTTTGGCGTATGTCAATAAAAAATAAAAAAGCACGTGATTGGACTGTGCCTCTACATGGGACCGTCTGATTGGAGATTGGTCTAACATTGGCCGATCAGATTGCTCCATGTGAGCGCTATTTAGTTAGTGAGCTAAGGCTTTTTATACAAATAAAATAACACGAGTATTTACTGTGGAAAGGAACCTTAAACGTCAGACCTAATAAACGAGAGACTATAGATTTTTTCGTCTGTTGCCATTTAAATTAAATTAAGATGTCTTCAGAGCCGCGACGGGCCATTAGTGGAATCTCTTTCCCAAACAAAATTAAAAGTGTCGTTATACCGAGACGGCAAAATGTCTTGTTCAAAATGATTTCTGCTGACTTTGTAAAAGTAACACATTATTTGCATGCTTTAATATGGGCAATGCGTGTAATGGGCGACGATAGGGTCGTATAAAACAAAGGTGCTTACACAAAAGCCACAAGTTAATAGGGCTGTCTGTGTTATAAAGCGTGTATATTTCATATGGGTGTATATTTTGATGGCAATTAGTGTTGGTCCCAAACAACATATTTCCTTGAGCAGATCGTTTCTTAGCAGCCTTTTGTTATTCTTTCCATCCTCTTCCCTTCTTCTCCTTTGATTTCTGTTTGTTTATTCATTATCATATCATTGTTCATAATCGTGTATGTATAATGTGTATATATTTATTTATTTATTAATATATATTTAGCACCACTTACTTACCCCTTCTTAATCACACGATTCTTCTGGCCCAAGGTTGCCTGGAAGAGATCGCTTTTAGCAATAAGGCCGCCTCATTGTACCTTTTATGTTCTTTTCTTTTCTGTTTTGTTTTGTGTGTGTGTGCAATAAAGACTATTTGAATTTGAATTGAACACATTTACATAAATTTTGTTAGTTAATTGATAATTAAAAAACAATTGAGCACGCAATGTATTAATTACATGTAAAGTTATCGACTGATTGACGGTTCTTTTCACACGTCATATCATGACAGTTCAATAAACCGTTTATCATTTGTCAAGTCAATTTGGACGCAACACATTGCTGCTCGGTCTTTTTTAAAAAAGGATGCTCTCTTTATTAAATAAGCTATTTAACAAAATTGCTTTCACATACGATGTCTACGGTCGTAAACTGTATCTGGATACATTATAAGCCCGTATGAAATATACATGCTGTATACTTAAATAAATAAAATAAAAAGCCTTTTATTCGATCCTGCTACATTGCATTGCTGCTTGATTTCCTTATTATTCTAATACACTATATTTAATTAGCATGGTCCCCAGGTTGGGTAAAGGCCTCCTCCAATGATGTCCACTTCTCTCTATCCTGTGCTATTTGTCACCACTTTGGACCAGCGGCTTTTTTAATTTCGTCCTGCCAGCGTGTAGAGGGCCTTCCTCTCTGTCTTTTTCCTTGAGGTCCTCTCCATGTGGTGGTGCTGTAGGTCCATCTGTTATCTTTAAGCCTCGCTATATGACCGGCCCATTTCCATTTTATTAATAATTATGTAGGCCGAAAAAAACAGATTCTGTTAAAAAATCATTACAAGCTATTTAATTAGCAGTACCTTATTATTGAAAAATCATCGTTCATCATATGTAATTTAATGTCTATGACCACTTTCCAGTTTCATGCACTTGCTTGAGGCTTCTGGGTCCGCACGCTTACCATCCAACGGCCTTGTCGTCACTTACCATCAGGTGGTCATTTAAAAAATGTGGTGGTAGCTGTACGCGGACATAAAAAAGTGACAATAACCTGACTTATAACACCAAATAAATTAAGTTTTACAAACAGTAACAAATAGTTCCTAAACCTATTATAGTGCTAAGCTCGCGACTTATAGAAAGTTCTTTTAACGTTACTTTGGAGCTTCAAACATACGAAAACACTAAACCGATCTGCCCTGGCTTTGTCGATTAGAAAAAGTTTTATTGAAACCATCGACTTACATAAACTATAGCAATGCCATCGCGAAGAATACTCGTGTGCGTTGAATTGTAGGTCCTTCTTTTTAGTATATTATATGTATGTATATGGTAAAACTAAAAGAGTGCAGTGCATCTACAGACAGTAAGAAAATGTTTGGATCCGATCGATAGACTCGATGCAGTCATGTATTATTTTATGTGGGCATTTATAGAGATGCATTGGCTTTCAGGTGTAAAAATTACGTCTGCGGTTGAGTGGAGTAGAACTTGTTACTATGTAGAAGTTATACTGTAGAAGTATCTAGTAATTTTATGATTTAATGCCAAAAAGAAAAGAATAATTTTAACAAAGCGAAAGTGTGGGTTTCTTTGGTTTGATTGGATTGTTTTGTCAAAGCAGTGCAATCGTTGGTATACGTATATCATACAGCATTTAATATAAATGTGACGTATGTACGTCATTTTGCATAGAGGGAGGAAGTCTGTGAATCAAAGAGTGACTTGTAATTCTTTTTATGCAGATAAGTGTTCTCAATATTTATCTGAACTCGCAAATGCTAGTAAATATTACTAATGGAATCATTTATTTGCCAAAAAATAACATGTGTGAAAAAACAACCAAAGCAACAAACACAAATTGTGGACAAACGAACTGTGATGTACTTTTTGTGACAAAACACAATATATCAGGAGAAAATCAGGGTATTAGGTTGCAGATAACCTTGTACACACGCGAAAACATGTCCCTCGTTCTAGAAATAGTACCTAACAAACTAGGGCCCAACTAATCCTACAGACACCAGTGTAAACCTAAAGGGACACCTAATAAATCGGCGTCCTTTGAGGTTCCCCCAAATTTGTAGTGTTGTACAATAGATTTAATTTAGATTAGGGATTGATCGGTCTCTATTGGGACAGGAGGTTTCGTTAAAACAATCATGGAAGCGGTACAGTGGTGGAACCCTGTGAAAGGAAAACTAGGTCCTCTCCAATTTTAGTCCACTGCCAAGCAATTTGTGTCAACATAATAAGAATTTCAGTAATCATAAATGGTACTTAAGTGCTGAAATTAATTGAAATATACACATTTTAATGCAATATTTTTTTACATTTTCTGTTATGTACGGTTTAAATGTAATGGAAAAATATGCATTTTAAATTTATTCACTACTACTTGTAACTAATTTTCTCTGGTCTGCCTTTTTATAGAGTAGTTCAAATAAATTAACTTATAAATGTAGAAGTTTACAACTTCATTAAAAATCTCATAATGGAAATGTAGGTGTAATTCTTGCACCTTTCTGATATAAGAAAACTAATACCTGATTTCAAATAACCTCTCCCTATACTATTTTGCTCAAACCAATGTCACATATGCGTCGTCAAGCCATTTACCTAATGCGTAGCATTAAATTATGTGTATGGGAAAATTGTAGGTGCACGACACCTACTTTCCTTGCGTCGCACTAATTTGCGATTGTACCGTATCGTGTTTTGTAAGTCAACGTTGTTGGGCAATAAATTTACTACAATAGGTTTCGTGCGAATCTCTTCGGATAACGAGTAAATCTATGGAGAAAATGGGCAAATAAGGAAGTGACGAAATCCAATTTACGTTGCTTTAGCAGGCTTTAGTTATTTGTCAGGTAGGTTTGGGCGTAATCTACTTCGGGTTTTAGTCATTAGTGTTGAGAAGCAAATTGATTTGAGAATGACTTTATACCTCTATATCTATCTACATCTACATTATATATTAAGATTATAAAAAAGATAGATTTGGTTTTTTAACCGACTTCAAAAAAGGAGGAGATTATCAATTCGACGGGTATCTTTTTTACGTCAGAACTTTAGACTGGGTGAACCGATTTGAATGATTTTTTATTTGAAAGGTGGTGCTTTTCGTGTGGTCCCATTTCAATTTGGTCCAGTTCTGACAACGGCATACATGAGAAAACGAAATCTTAAATTTGCCTCAGTAAAAGTAGACTTTTATTGCAATTGAAGTCGGTTTCCAGTTCTTTTTGAACGCATTTACTTGTTTTGTATGTCTGTAACGAATAAACTCAAAAACTACTAAACCGATTTCAAAAACATTTTCATCAATCGAATGCTACATTATGCCCGCGTTACAAAGGCTATATTTTATATGTATATGTTCTACTGTACATGTGAAGCCGGGGAGGGTCGCTAGTTGTTTATAGATTTTTAATCAAAACATTTTTCTGCTTATGTTTTTTGGACTAGAATGAGTTATTTTTATTCTTAATGAAATGACTGTTTTACTATTTTATATTTTATAGAAAATACTAGCGCTATTAAAAATGTACACAAATTATCTTATGTTGTGACGTCATATAGCCCCGAGAGCGTAGAAGAACGATGCTTAAAATGATACCTCATTTATGAAAATACAACGAGTGTTTTAGGAGATATGAACATTTGAACATACAAAAGTAGCCAAAATTATCATTTTCAACCGACTTCAAAAAAGGAAGAGTTTCTCAATTGGACTATAAGTTTTTTTTATGTTGAGCGATAACTCTGCCAATTATCAATAGATTTTGACGATTCTTTTTTTGTTTGGTAGAACATACTTTAGAGATGGTTCTGTATAAATTTTATCAAAATTGATTGAGTGTTTTTTGAGAAAATAAACAAAAAACATATATGCATCCATATAATTCTATCTCTAAGGGTGAACATTTTAGGGGACGAATGCTGACTTTTAGGTCAGTTGAAGTCGGTTTCTAGGTCTTTTTGAACGCGGGAATTATTGCTTCTTATTCCAGGGCTAAGCAAAATCGCTTGGCGGAACATTCCTTGACTTCGCTCCACACGCTTGTTTCGGAACATTGAGAACAATCTCAAACTAAATTTAATTCCACTAAGACGGGAGCTGTTCCTCATTCCTTCACTATATGAAGATAGTTCCACTTAAGTATTTCTGATTCACGTTTTAGGCAGTGAGGTAATACTAGTCTTACAATTGAATTACAACATTCGACATACAACAGGTCAAGTTTTGTAAATATTTACAATATATAACAGAAGATCATTACAATGATTACATAATCTTTACCTTTATTTTTCTTAAAATATTGTGTAAACAGTTAAATTCTAAATAGGTACGCATATTTTACCAAAAGAGGCGTCCAAATTAAATAGTAATAATAATAGTTTGTCATTCAAATACAAAATAAATGCTAATACAATAATAATTTAATGAAAAAATGTCAAAAATAAAAGAATGTATGTCAAAATAATATATTAATCAGTGAAAGTCAAAATATAATAAAATTATAAAAATAAAACATATCCCTTTTTGTAACATATAAATTATACTTATTGAGCCACTGTTTTAAACTGAATTAAAAAAGCTCATTAAGGCAGAAAATAATTTTATCTCAAAGCAGCATTTCTGGAACGCATTGCAGATACACTTTTTTAACACGCTTTTATTAGCTTCACCTGTATGTTTGTGGGCTTGTGAGTTTGTGGGCTTGTGAGTTTGTGGGCTTGTGAGTTTGTGGGCTTGTGAGTTTGTGAGTTTGTAATTCTCCTTCGCGCGCCTGCTGCCTTCCTCGGCCCTAGTAGCTGATTTTTTATGGCTCACTTTCCGGAATAAAACCGGTCGGTAAAGAAACTACCATCAAATAGTTGATAATCCATAGTAAATAAAAAATTGGAAACAAAACTAAAGAACACGCTTTGATAGCATATTAAACTAAAAAGTGAAAAATAAATATAGATTAAAAAAAACTAAAAAACACGCTTTTAAAGAATATCGAACTAAAAAGTTTAAAATAATTTGTTTTAAGCTTATTTTATTTAAAAAATTTTTTTAACTTTTTAGTTCGATATTCTTTAAAAGCGTGTTCTTTAGTTTTTTTAAACTATATTTTTACAAATGCATTATTTTTCACAAAACAGGGTCTCAGGCCTGCTCTCCTAGAGATAGTGTATGGGTAATATTCCACCACGGGGATTGCCATGCCAAACCAATGCAATGTATAAATAAAATATCATTATTTATTAATTTAAAGAATCTCGTCAATTTCTTTTTTCACGAAGAGCGACATTGGTTAGTTATATTCCTATACAGCTTCAATAATCCCTTCGACAACTCAGTAGCCTTGTACTGAACCAGGGCCTTGGGAGATGATATAACACAAAAACTACATTCGCATAACCTTGTTTTTGTAGCCTTTGCTAAGTTCTCATATTTCTGTATTGTGTTGCTGTAACGCAAAACATAAATAATTGGTGATAAAGATCTAGCCTTCAGTGAGAGAATACAGGGCCTAGTCAGCACCAAGTGTTCTGAAGAATCTTTGAGCGAATGGGCTGGGTCCTTGGGATCAAATGTTATTTGTTCGAAACATTTTTTAGCGTAAATGAAATTACAAATAAGTTTTCTGGCCATTTTTCGTTTGTAGAAATTATCTCAAAAATGTAAACCAGGATAAATCTAACGATATAATTTTATTTGTTTGTATATTGTTAGACAAATTAGTGGTAGCTAGTTTAAAAAATATATGATGGATTTACCCTTGGCCTCAATCTCACCTGATGGTAAGTGACAGTGAGGTCGGTAAACATGCATACTTAGAAGACTCAAGCTAATAAGTTACTGGTTCTGCTAACTTTCATACCAAAATACAACGGTAGCTTACCAGGCGAATCGAACCCGGGACCTCTGGATTTATATTCTATTAGTCCCTTATAGGCAACTCAAATATTTGGGAAGAAACAACAATGTTTAGTCTTTATTCTGGATAAAAAAATCTATTTGTCAACAAAATTACGGTGTATCTTTATCTGACATGAATGGAATGTAAATATATAGAATAAATAAACGAAACTTCATACCGTGTCTACATATGTACTCAGGTCAAGCCTACCTTTATTCTTATGAAATATCCGTAATAAATACAGCCTCTAGGTAGCTATCATCTCGGCCTTCCAACCTTTTACATAAAAGGCCAGGGGCTGTTCACCTTGGAAACCTTTCTCGCTCAAAGGTATTGTCACCCTCAAAATCTGTAAGATTTAAAAGGTAATACTTAAATTCATCCGTTCTGAGAGAAAATCTTCACGAGAAGTTTAAATCGTTGGAAACAATCTCTTTATTTAAAAGGATTGATGAGGAGAAAGATTTAACCGTTTGTTGCGTAATCCTTAAATAACAGTTTGATTTTCGGCATAGAATACGATGGTACCCCATAGATATATAGATAGTATGTAGTACGTATGATTTTGATTAACCACTCTAGACGAGGTTTTTAATTCATCAGTTTTTTGTTTTTATTGGTAGATCATACTTCAAGAGTAGAATTGATTTAGCACTTTTTGAGTATATATATATGAGTTTTCACTACATTATTGTTTTTCCCGTGACTCAAGAAATTATCTCAATTATCGATAGGGATAAAACTAGCTTAGCCTATGTCCCTTCCAACCCTTCAGCTATCCCTACACAAAAATCAAGTCATGTTGACTCACCTTTATGGTGTAAAGTAGGGACCAACTTTCGTATTAATTATATTCTAGTTAGTATAAAATATTAGTATGGATGTTATAAAGCTCTTCCTAAATATCTCTGACATCAAAAAGTTATTTTAGTATTCAATTATTCTGAACTGAATACAAAAGTACAAAGTGAAATTAATGAGTAATGACTGTATGATTAAATAAATAGAGCTTAGAATCGTAGGTTATAAACTTGTATTAATTACAATCTCTTTGTGCTTTAAGTACTGTGTAGTATTTTGTGCTGTTTAATTTCATAAATCCTGATAAGAACAGAAAAAATTGAACAAGTGCGAGTCAGACTAGCGCACGAAGGGTTCCGTACAGAACATGGATATTTAAAATACGGAAAAACATAAATAATGATATGCACCTAACAATCCTCTAGCGAATGCGCCTCGATTTTCGTTATCAATTTAGCAATTTAGTTTTGCAGTAGCATTAGTAGACGAGTACGACACTAGATGGCGTTAGTAGTATGTTACATCATACGACAAAATAAACACGTTTGTTGTATGGGAGCCCCCTTAAATATTTATTGTATTCTGGTTTTTAGTATTTGTTGTTATACCGGCAACAGGAATATATCGTCTGTGAAAATTTCAACTGACTATCATGGTATCAGATACAGCCTGGTGACAGACGGACAGACAGACGGATAGCCAAGTCTTAGAATAGGGTCTCGTTTTTTACTCTGTAGGTACGAAACCATAAAAATTTAATCCTAATCAGCTGCAAAGGTTCACTCTTTCTTATCGTGCAGCTTCTAAGGTCTATGACCGATTTCACACACCCTAGTGTCAGAGTTGTTGAGCCGCCATAGTTCTCTGACATGGCTCATGTAGCTACTACCTGTCTGAGATAGTAACCGGTAACAACGGATTAACGTGAATAACGAAGCACGGAATCAAATACTTTTCAGACAGTCAAGTGATTCAGCCTGTTATATCCTAACCAAGCTGGGGAAAGCCTCCCAAAGTGATTTTGAAAGAAAGAAAGAACTTTATTTCGACACGTTATACTAAAACTTACATAAACTCTAGATTAAAAATACATTTTATGACGTGACAAAAAAGGTCCCCACTCAGCTTATTGCCGCAGCAGATAGACTGCTACGACGCTGGTCTTCCGTGGGGCCTGAGAATTATTATGCTATTAAAAACAAAAATAAATGTTTTAAGAGTACAAATACTTTAAAGAAAATTAAAATAAACAAACATACATTTTATGACAAACACAACCATAAAAAACATACACATAAACTTATTATGTACTAATTATTTACAATATTGTGTTGATGTCTGGCCCAGCACGTGACATTTTGACAATGATCCCACCGGGAATTGAACTCGGGACTTTCTCGGGATTCAATGATGTTAATCAACTCGTCTGGCAAGAGCTTGGTGATCATGCTAAGAATTGTGGCGTACCATGGAGGGAGCATATGATCAGTACTTGAAGTTTCCCAGCTGATGAAGGGTGGAATCCATATGTGCTGATTATTATTTGACGGGGGCGGAATTAGGGTGAGGCATTCAAACACAACCTAATGTGTCTCAGCCAGACGGAAATTTTTATAAGAAAAGAGAAATTTTAGAAATATTAGTAAATTGTATTGTAAAAAATACAAATATATAAATGGGAAAGTGAGTCTGTTTTTTTGCCCTCATCATGTGAATAGAAAGTCATAAAGGTATAGATTAAGGGTCGGGAAAGTATATACATTAAGTTTAATTCAACGCAGACGAAGTTGCAGGCAAAAGCTAGTATATGTGATACAACTGAATCCATCTCTGTCTACTTAACAGCCCCACTTTTATTCAATTCCAGCCTCTTTGCCATTGAGTCCGATGAATCGATACGCGGGTGGAATTCCACAGCTTTTCACAGAATTTCCTATTGACCGAGGGCAAATTGGAGCGTCGACATCGTTTGATATACCAGTCATGGATTCAGGAGTGGGGCCCCAACAAATACATTAAACATGGAATCTTTAAGGGTCCCAAGAATGTTAAGGTTGCCATGTATAATACCATACCTTTAAAGAAACAGTTGTTTAGTAATGAGACATACAGTAGATAGCTGATTCAAAATACGTTTTTTTAGATTCCGTACCTCAAAAGCCTCAGAAATCTTTGTAGGGTCACTTTGTTGTCCATCTGTCTGTCTGACAAAAAAGGGGTATTTATCTCAAGAACGTATTGAGGTATCCATTTGAAATTAATATCGAAGTACGAGAGGGTGCAGGCCCTTGCATCTGTGAAAAAATAAAACTTCTAAATTAACGCATTAAAAAGTTACGACAGTTAATTCATATTATTTAAATTTGATATCTCCAAGCGTTTCTGAGAAAAAAAGGTCTTGATAGACAGACAGACGGGAGGATAACCAAGCAGGTCGTTTAAAGGTTCCTCTTTATTTTTGAGGTACGAAACTCTGAAAACATCATTTTAATGGACAAGCTCCTCATTTTTTGAAGTCGGAAAAGTGTATCTAAATTTAGTCAGGTAGGGGCCCTTCTAAGCTATACCGACTCCGGCTCTGTTTAAATACGGCTAGTAGAAAAATAAATGCAATACCTACTATTTTATTTAAATATTGACTAAGAAGAATTGAAAAGAAATTGAAAAGTAGTCCTGACTTTCTAGCTTTAGAGTTTAAATTATTTCGATTGTATGTTCTGGTTCGTTATTCAGCTTTCTGTGACGGAAAGTCATCATTTTAGGGCGCTTGAATAAGTCTACGTATCTTTGTGTGTGTTTGTTTATACGTTAGTGTAGTTATGTTCAGTGTTCTCTACCCAAAAGGTTCCGAACAGGACACTATTACTAAAGCTTAACTGTATGTTTGTCGATCTACCTATCCACCCATCCGTTCAGTCTGTCGCTGTGCTGTATCCAAATCATAATAAGTAGAATGCTTAAAATTTTCCCAGAGAATGTATTACAACATTCGCTATTACAACAAAAAATATACATAAAAAAGTTAAAAATTATTGGGTTTCCCCATAAATGAAACAAGTTTTCTGCGTTGTATCTTGATAAGTAATCATTTACCATCAGTGAGGTCCACAGCTGGACATGGGCCTGGTAAATCACCACGTCTATCGGATATTTCATGACGATTTTCCAGTTTTTTATAAGTTTATTTCATTATGAAAGAATACCTATTTTTATTTTATATATTATTTGCCAAACTATGGAATTGTTTGTTGGCGATAGGCGTTCTATATATTACTTATTATACATGTATATTCTTATGCTATCTACATATATAATTTTCTACACTACTACGTATTTATCTACTTATTATACTGTCATTATTTATATATTATTATCATATTTATCTATCTATTATCATTAAAGGTATCAAACAACTATGCTTTAAATTTTTCTTAAATTCTCTTTTATTTCTGCAGTAACCTTCGTATTGAAAAGCTGTGAAGTTATCCAGTTGTTTATGATGATCATGTATAACATTCATCACCGGCCTATATCCTCGTACTCTCCTACAGAGAGTTTATGGGCCATAGTCCACGCGGGCCCAGTGCGGATTGGTAGACTTCACACACACCTTTGAATTTCATCTCAGGAGTGTGCAGGTTTCCTCACGATATTTTCCTGCACCGAAAAGCCAATGGCAATGATTTTTATCATTCGTACATAAATTCCAAATGACAAATTGGAACTCATTGGTAACAGCCATGATCGAACCCAGACCTCGATTGTTCAAGGACTGACGCTCTACCCAACTTAGCTACCCTGGCTTTTTTATAACATTATACATATATAAGTCTCATCCGTCCTCAAAACAGCTCTTACTTAAGCCTCATTCACAGCCTTTGTAAACATTCAGCGTTTGGTCGGAAGTCATCTTTTATAAAAATGTAAGTGACAGCAAGTCACGCCTCTAAGCTGGAGCCCACAACCTTCGAATATGTGCAGACATGAAGTTGTATGCTGAAAAGTGTGCCGCGGAAAGTAGGTGCTAGAGACCTTCTCTAATAGCGTCACATACTTATAATCAACTAACGTACTAAATGCAGCCAAGAAATTGGGGGTCCTCACTTAAAGACAGACGGTACTCTTCACTACAAAATACTTTTTGTGAGGTGATATTCATTTCACGACACAAAAATCTGACGCACAATATTTAACACATTACTCACACATAATTCAGTAAATTATATTTTATGTATAATAAATTTTGAATGCAAAATTCTGAGCGAATTTCCGTTAAAGTGCAAGTAAAATAATATTGTTTTCTCTCGGTCTGTTCTATGTCTATAGCTATGAGTATACACTTTATTTGCTCTGTATATATGATACCTATTTAGACGTTACAGTACAAACTTTTATAATAGTATCTCACAATCAGGCAATGTATTAGCATGATCAATCTTCACATATTATAAAATTAAATAATTCTCACTAAGCTTCAATATGGCTAGCCTCTATACTATGACAAGCCGCCACAGAGAAGACACTAATCATTAATGAAATTTTAATATACAATTATCTTTCCTTTACTAAAACCTTCTACTACTAAAATACAAATCGTGGTACATTTGACGCGTCCAAACATTTGTGTGGTCTACAACTACCGAGTAATATTTTATAAAGACACAACGGGTATGTGACAAACGGTGCCAACAATACGTGCCACGTTCACTGTATTTTGTATGAATGTGAAAAATCTCGCTGGATTTTGTTTTTTACCCTGTGCCCGTGTAACGTGTAAACAGCAGTTTTTTATACAAAATAATAGTGTCGCCAGCAGGTTGTGATACTCGTAGTAACTTACGAGAATAAGGTTGCTAAGATGATATCTATTGTTGACTTTTCAATGAATACAGCTAGTTTTACATGTCTATGGTTATTATAATCGAAGTATTGAGTGAAGTCGTCCAAATATTTTTTTACCCTGTTAATTTTTTTATGTTTGATGGGTTTCCACTTAGCCTTAATCTCATCTGATGGAAAGTGACGATAATGCCGTGCGACGGAAAGCGTGCGTACCCAGAAGCCTCAAAATAATCAGGCGCTGGCTCTGCTACTGTTTATACTGGAATAAGGCACCACTTAAGTGCCCCTGGTTTACTTCCAGTCAGCGCACGCGTGGAAGTGTATTGTATAAATTTAAAAACCCTTGAATAAAAAAATAGTTTCACAAAATATTTATATCTCCTGCTTTTTGAAGTCGGCTGAAAACCGTAGACTTTTGACATTCATTTCATAATAACAGTCCGAGCGGCCAAACAACATTAATCAACTTCAAACGAACACAAATGGAATAAACGACTATTAATTGTAAGTTTCGATCTGCGGGTAGTATTATTATTTATCGCTTGCTCTAATTTTATCGTGTACAAACTGCTGCCGGCGACTGCGTCCACAAATATAGCAATTGTGTCATTTGTTACTGTAACATGACATATTGCGTCATATCCCACCAAGACCCATCAAGTGCGAAGCTTTAGGACCACACGTTAACATTGGCCGGGTCATCGCGGTGGGTCAACGAGTTTTTTTAGTATCAGTAAGTGTAACTCAGTATCGTGAGTCTTCGGGATGACCACGTATATATTATAGGGCCTTACCTTCGCTTACCATCAGATGAGAAAGCCAAATGCAAGTCGATTCTCTGTAAAAAAATCCGATGCCCCTAGTTTTGCCGGAGATATCTCATTTGGTTTACGTTCAGGGAGACTTCGTGCCACCGTGTGGTCGACTTTAGTATAAGACCAACCCACGTCGTCCGTCATAAAAAGCGACTAAGGGGAAAATATTCAGGAGATGGGAAGCACTCAGCTTCAGCCGGGCAACGTCAACTGCTGGACTGCTGCCTTCTCCATGGTATGTCGCAATGACCGGTTCCAATCCACAGTCCAGTACATCCAGTAGGGGGACGTCCGGGTACATGTTTGCAAGCAGTATTCAGCTATGTCAAAACAACAACTTATTGCTATCACCAATCCGCTTACCATTTGGTGGTTCAAATGGCAAATCCCCGCATGAAATATCCGACTCAGTTGTCTTTGAGGAGGTTCATGTTCAAATGTGAACTTATCGCCAGTTTACATTATTCCAGTCCAGTAACCCAGTAGCGCTGGACTGGAATAGGCTAGACTGGTGATATCGTCTACATGATTCCAGTCATTTAAAAGCTGTCGAGTCGTCAAGTGTACAATGAGTTCAACCTGTACAATTCTCCTGTCAGCATTGGAATGGCACTGGGTTTGTCGTCTACATTTAGTTGCGCTGGATTCAAAAGTAGATATCCAATCCAATTTCTGCATGGATTGTTTACTGGATCCAGTGCATTCCACTGCCAGTTTATATTTTTCCAGTTATAAGCTAGCGCTGGATTCGATCGCTGGACTGGAACAATGTAAACTGGCCATTAGGCACCAGATACTGAACGCTTCGATTCAAGTTCTACTTCCGTAGTAAATAATGACAACACACTTGTACTCGTATCTAAATAACTAATGAGTAAATTCTAAATTACACTGGTAATTGATCCTCGGAACCCATTCCTGCGCAATTTACTGAAATTACTTTCAGTAACTAAACTGTCGTTTGATCGTATACGAGTATACAGGCTGTCCCACGACAACGAGTATGCCACACTGAGTAACAGTCAGTAATTTAAATACTGAAGATTGTAAGTTTTGCTGAACGAAGTATTAATTTGATTTAAAAATAATTTGGATTTTGTCTATACATTTTGACGTTATGATACGACATCCATCTCATTCTCAACGCTCACAGGCATCTCATGCTACGCACGCAGGGAATAAAACCCACCAAATGGAAAAACAATATAGCTCTATTTGTATGATAATTGAATTCAATCCTTGCGAATAAGTTTTTCTAACTAATTCACTGCCCTAAATTAAAGGAAACCGTAGAAAATTCAAATCAATTTATTTCCAGGCAACTTCAAAAACAGTTATTAATTTATTTTGTGTTTTGATCGGTGACCCAGCGACATCTTTGATATTTTTGAGAAGTAATTGAGAAATGTATGAGCTTAGTGACCTTTGGTATTACCAACTTACAGTAAAAACAAGAAATTATGTATCGCTTTCTGAAATGTTCAGTAGCTTCATAGACCTTAAATGAGGTCTTGATCAAATAATCAAAAACTCGAAATCAAAATTCGCAAAAAGCCTTAATGAAAACAAAAAGGCCCTTCCTCGAAAAATAAATTATATTAACATGAAAATGAATTTACTTTCTGTTTGCGATGCTCGATGTTTAATTGAATACGTCACGTTTCTGAACCAATTGAATGAAATAAAAATCGCTGCGTTGAAACCCGTATCTGACGCTGCAGGATTACAAAAATTAAGTGGTGGAATGGACAATCTATCCATATTTTTTTCTTTAAAAAATGTAAGTACACATTTTCTTGCAAAATCGCTTACTCTACAAAAACGTATATATTTTCTTCAGCTGAAAAATCGTACGCCACTTTTACAGATCCACGACTGATGTGTTTTCTGTTAAGCCGTAATAACGCGTGGCAAGTGGTCCGTCATCGCAGTAAGATGTAGCATTTTGCACTTGGGGATGTTTACAGTCGATTACGATCTATGTTATACTATAATTAATAATGGTTATTAATCAATGTCATCTGCTAGGACACATCTACTATTAAACATAGGTCTCCCTGATTTCCAGATAAATAAACCGTATGCAACTTCGGGACTTAAATTGTTTAGCGCTGCAAACCAAAAAACATGATATAGCTGTGACTTTGTACGTTTAAATCTTATAAAATTGTGGGTATAATAGTAGATTGTTGCACTGAGCGGAAAGTGACATCTTGTCGCACCGAGTTAGTTTCGAAAAAACAGCCAAGTGCAAGTCGGACTTGCGCACGAAGGGATCCGTACCATTCTCTATAAAAACGGCAAAAAATCACCATTTTATGTATGGGATAAATATTTATTTTAATTTAATTATTTAGTTTTAAAGATAATATATAAGTAAATATTTTGTGAATATTTCAAGCGCTTAACTGTTACCGTTATCAATATCGAGTAAAAACTAGTAAAAATTCACGTTTGTTGAATGGAAGTCCCCTCATATATTTATTTAATTCTGCTTTTTGGTATTTGTTGTTATAGCGGCAACAGAAATACATCGTCTGTGAAAATTGCAACTGTCTAACTATCACGGTTCATGAGATACAGCCTGGTGACAGACAGAGGGACGGACGGACAGGCAGCGGAGTCTTAGTAATAGGGTCCCGTTTTTACCCTTTGGGTACGGAACCCTAAAAACGAGTATCAAGTAATCACTGTTCGTAGGAAAATTCATGTTCTTTGCCTGCTTTATAATGTCCTTCGCAATCCACTGTCGCCAGGGTATCTCCGAGAAAGGTTCCATTATCTGGGCGCAGAAGATGGTCGTCTACGATCCAGCAGCAACCTCACCCTGGAGATACCAACTCACAGCACGCACACGTACACCAACTCTTTTACGGTGAAGGCAGCGAGGCTTTGGAATCTGCGTCCGGTTGATGTCAGGATGTCACCGTCTGCGACTACATTTAAAACAGGCCTCAGAAAGCCTAATATTCTCAGCATTTTACAATGAGTTAGTTTAGTATCCTTATATATATGTGTATATATTATATATTTATTTATATATGTATATATATTATATCTATGTATTATATTTATATAAGTATATGTTGTTCTAATTATTTCCTTTTCAAATCTCTTTGTTTGTATATCCTATATTATGATATTGTATATGTCTCCGCACACCACCCTTTTATCTTTCTCCTCGCCCTGGTTGACTGGAAGAGATCCCTATATAGGGATAAGTCCGCCAATTCAACTTTTGTTATTGTTTTTTAAATGTAATTATTTAAGTTGACATATGAATGAATAAAGAGTATTCAAACAAACAATCAAACAAACACTGTGCCTAAAGCGAGAAAAGATTGCAATGAAGAAATTCCTTGGTAGGTAGGGAAAATATTGTATAATATGAACAAAATTGATCAAACTACATTAAAATCAACACGTGAGTTTGTTTTTCTTGACTTCTCAAAGGAAATACAAATCAAAACGATGTTCTACACGTATTTAGCCAACGCCATAGTGCGGAACATAAGCTACGTTTTATCCAGTTAAATAGTCTCGAGCAAAATCTAGTATAGTCATTAGAGAAATGGGTAGCCATTTTACCCCCAGAATTACCAAGTTGGACAAAAACGTTTTTGACCTGGAGCTCGAACAGTTAGATGAAATACCATTGTTTATGGCAGAACTTTTAGCTTCAAACTCATTTAGACTTAGCTCAAAGTGAAAAGCACTCAAAATAATTAAACCTTCAGAATTTAAGTCATGGTAAACAATGCACGGGTTCTTTTAGTTAAATAATCCAACGCTTTCGTTAAACATTGACATTTTAAAGCTTTATTTCAATGTAAATTCGCCATTGTCAGTGGGTGGCGGCGAAAATTACTTTTAATTGGGCCGTAGCCGCAAACCATTTGGGGGTTTTAATTCTAGACCTTTGTTTCTAGGGCTTAGTTTTGACATAATTCTAGTCTTATGGAACATGACTTCTAGGCTATGTGGTATAAATCGTGTAAATTGTGTTATAAGTTAATAATAGTTTTAAAATGTTTATAGCTACAATTTTATTATTTATTTATTTTTCCATAATTCATTTTTAAGCTCAAATATTGTTAAACTTTTCTTTTCACATTAATATTATAATTTTTTTTACACACTATATACTTATAAGCAATCTGAAATGTACTTCATTAATCAGCCTTCTGCTGCAGCTATTTTCCGCGGGGAAGAGTGGGGCCTCCTAACGTACTGTATATATTAAGTAAAGGTTGTAAACGAAATAAACATTTTATTTTATTTTTGTTATAATTCCTTACGAGTATCTTAACGTTAATCTGTTATTGATTTTATTTTGAATTTTATGATAAATTTGGCGCGAGTAGGATTCGAACCTTAGTCTCTCGCCAGTCCAGGGAGAACGCTTTTACAACTAAGGTATCTAAAGTATCGGGTCGTATGCCACTAGCATCGAAATTAATTATTATCAAAATGTTACTGCACCTCTAACAGTACCTACTAAACAAAAACCAAGAAAATTTGTAAATTGTCTCTTAGCTACATGGTTGCACTTACAAGGCGGAGGTTTGATAACCAGAGGAAGTACCTATCTGATCCTTAGTCTGGTTAGTGGTAGGGCACTGATATAGCAAGGCAATACCATCAAAGTTATGGAAGTATATTTTAGTATATCTAAGCCTTGTTAAGACTTCTGGGTGATCCATAAAATACCGTGAGAAGTAAATAAAACGTGATTACAGAATAGCATTGCTAAGATCACGGATATATCTCGATGAGTCCGTGAGCAGAAATGGCAATGCGCAGGCCACATAGCTCAAAAAACCGATAAACTCTTACTCCCAGTAAGTGTTTTCAAGTGGCGACCACGTACCGGGCAACGTCTACCGGGCCGTCCCCCTACTAGGTGGACCGACGACCTTGTTAAGGTCGCGGGGAGTCTCTGGATGCGAGTGGCTCTGGACCAGTCAAATTGGCGTACCATGGAGGAGGCCTATGTCCAGCAGTGGATGTTTCCTGGCTGCTGCTGCTGATGATTTCCCTATTTCCATGAAGTATCATTTACGTTATATTAACTTTTGATACGCGACAACCATCAAAGGGTGGAATAATCTCTTGAAACACCAGCTCAGCCGCTGAAATAAATTAATTCCCAACGTAGCTTTTGTGTTCACTTGATGAGTAACTTTACAAAAGCGTCCCGGTCTCATATGAAAACACTAGCGAGGATGAATGGGCTATTTGAAATTAGGTGGGATTTCCATAAAAACCTAGAGCTACGAGTACTTGTCGGCAAAAACGTGCCGACACAAGCTAATTATTTTATTATACAACGTGTAAAATTAATTCAATGTTGTCCTGACTTTAGTTTATATTTTTAAAATAGCGTCCCGCACCGGCTTCGCACGGGTGGACATATTTGGAAATTTTCGGAACTTTCTGGAAGTTATCATGTGA
Organism: Carcina quercana; assembly: GCA_910589575.2. Classification (NCBI taxonomy): domain Eukaryota; kingdom Metazoa; phylum Arthropoda; class Insecta; order Lepidoptera; family Depressariidae; genus Carcina; species Carcina quercana. Next base: position 6,730,145 of record OU342449.1, on the reverse strand, counting down.
ACTTTTCCACGCATGTGAAGTTCATATGAGTTAGACAAGGACAGATAAATATTTTACACATTTTTGGCACCCACAACCACCCTCTTCCACCCATCGCGACCAAACTCCCTTACTTTCAACAGGAGACCAAGGGGTATTCACTACCCCAACGGGAAGTTGATCGGAGTTGGTGGTGATAGAGTAAACCCTGTCTTAACCTACTAACATTACCTTTATAGCTTTATATTTATACAGCTTGTATATTACATATTTTGATGGCAATTAGTGTTGGTACTAAACAACACATTTACGTAAATTTCGTTAATTAATTGTGTATTTTTCCATTAATAATTGAGCACGCAATGTATTAATTACATCTAAAGTTATCGACTGATTGACGGTTATATTTACACATCATATCATGACAGTTCAATAACCTTTTTCTTTATCCTTATCCTTTCTTTATCCTCTTTATAATTATCCTTTGTCAAATCAAGTCAATTTGGACACAATACATTGCTGTTCGGTCGAACTATTAAAAATGATTAACTTTTTATATTAATTATGTAACAAAAACAAAATTCCATTGACGTATGATTTGTACGGTAGTAAAGTATATCTGGAAAAATTATAGGCCCGTATGAAATAAACACGCTGTATAGATACACAATTGGACTCACAATCCAAACGCCCTGTGTTCGATTCCCCGCGGAAGTACACTCGTGTACAAAAATATGTACCCACTTGTGTACCATGTCACATTCACCCTTGCTTGTTACTGAGCAGCGTGTTGAGGGAAATATCAATTAATGGTGAAGTGTCATGGTGAAAAAGTGGGGTTGTTGGTAGGGCATTCTTTATGTCCGCCTGGCTACCACCATGCTGAGTCTGACACCAAACAACAGTGCTAATAGCACTTGTGTTATGTTATGTGAGATGAAGGCCAATTGAAAAACCATCATACGTAATGACGCAAAACTAACAACACGTTCAATTGAAAAAGGATTAAAGATTTTTTTGGGAAAACCCTCGCCTGAATGGAAGTAAGCAACGAGATAAAAATAAAAAGCCTTTGAGATTGATTTGATTTGGCGTGAGGTGTGTCATATATAAATTGAATTGTATCTCACCTTAGTTCTTCCTACCTTTATATGCCTAAATGTTTTTCAATAATATCAAGCTTCGGTATTACACATATTCACCTATAATTACAATTATAAACCCTTGTCGGAGGTTATCATTGCTTTATCTGTTTTCATTGAATCAAAATAAAAACACTTGAATCCAGCAGTTCCTCGTTATCTTTATTAGACATTTGATCAATCTAGTAGAAGGTCATCTCGGTACACTTCTCCCGGTATATCGTGGTCGCCACTCGAGATCTCTTACTCCTCGTCAGTAATGCGTTCTTCAACAGATTTCAAATTTCTAATTCATTTTACAGATTCGTTGATTCATTTTATTTTGTCTACGGCAGTGTTACCTAGGGGGGGTCGCAAAGCCTTGATCGGGGGGTCGCGGCCAAAAAGAAAAACGCAAGGTTCTACTACAACAATAAAAACCGAATGATATGGAGAAGGATGGGCTTGCTTATCTTTCAAATGTTTGCCAAATCGTGGTGATATTTTTGAAATGTTAACAATCAAATCATTTTCTAACTGAAGTCTATTTCTCTTCTTCTAGACTAACTCACCTCGTACTTACTTTCAAAACTCGCGGCTTCCTGCAGAGTGTAAGGTCCTAATAATGAATAAATGTATCAAAATATGTAAAATCTTTAACACATATAGTCTTCTAATTTAATTATTTCTTTGTACATTGTAAGGGGGTCGCCAGAATTTTTCAACCTTTAAAGGGGTCACGAAATCAAAAAGATTGAAAAACAATGGTCTACGCATTAAGTCATTCCCAATTTTATCGGGCTGGGAAACTCCGAGCATATCTCGTTCCATACCTCGCTGAGTTATTTGGAGTTAGTTTATTCGATTAATGGTAAAATAGTACGTATCGGTTTCCTATGTCTTAAGAAGTGTTTATATAATATTAGTTTCATGAGAATAACGTCTACGTTTTCATGATATCCTCTGATCAGTCGAGATTTCCTCAACTTTTCTTATTACCTGCCTGTAACAAACTAGACTTAAGGCATCAGAATGAAAAACTGCCGCGCGCTCCTCCCTTGAACAAAGTTCAGAAAGGGTTCTGTACATTTCGCAACGGCACCATAATAACCTATTCCCGGAGGACAGGTGGGGCCCGCACATAGATATAATGACCATAGATACACATGACAATATATAAACAAGGCTGAAGGCTGATAGCTTAAGCGCATGTGGCGTTTGTCCCTCTTATACCAACAGCTGTAATGCACATATCTTTGTGTCAGTATTGTGTGTATCAGTTTTATAACGCCTTCCTTTACGAAACTTTGCAATGTATTGTGTATGCTTATACAAATCAGTATCTGTCCCTTTGTGTTTTTTCTTTCTTCTAGGTACTTTCTATGTGCTCATACACACACAAAAACACTTAGGCTACTTTTATTCCAATAAATCAGTTCTCAATTTATGATTTTTGCAATGAACAAACGCATGTGAAAATCTTGTTGCAAAATAAATTTTGAATACAAGAATTTTTGTTGCGAAGTTGTGACTCTGCGGATAAAAGATCGCAGTGTTCACTTTAAATATTTCTCCTCGTGGAATTAAATCTAAAAACATCCTCTAAAGGGCTTAAGCAATTCCAGGACTGGCGTCGTGCTTTATTTCATTCTCTCCCAGTGATGTACTTAACTTACTAAACGTTACGCTGAAAAGCGCCAAGTTCCGATTAAATTTATTCAAATTTTGTTGAAAATTAAAACTATAAGTACAGTATGCTTCATAAGAGTGGAAGCTATGAAGGGATTTGCCATAATCACCACGCTTGTCATACGATAGCCGATGATAGCAGTAAAATCTTGGTAATATTACCTTGGTTTTATTATCTTGGTTACCGGACCTTATTCATCTAGTAGGGGAACGTCCCGGTAGACGCACCGATCGCTTGTCGGTTCTTCGAGTGATGTGGCCTGCTCATTGCCACTTCAACCACAGACTCGTCAATCCAGGTTCGTCTACGGATTTACTCAGTCTGAATTTTGTCACGTTGAGAAATACCGAGCATAGCTCGCTGAGTGAATTTGAATTTGTTTATTTGGCCAACAGTAAAGGAACACGTTTAAGTTCTGTACATCATAAATTAAATAAACTTCATTGGAGATTGGTCCTTTTGCGTGCAACGTTTAGTTATTCTAGCACGTCACTATGTACAATAAATAAATTGTTATAAATAGCTGTATACTGTGCAGTTAACGTGTTTGTATAAACAATCCAAGACTTGAATTACTTAATGTGTAACTTTAGCACCATAAATAAGTAATCAAAAAGCAAAACGACTGCTGATCAACAGGTTTATAAGTCTGTTTACAAGTCGTTATAACATTATGACTCATAAAAAAATTGTTGCCCATAAAGATTGCGTAGGCAACGGCAGGAGATCGTAACGAGAATTAAATAGATAACAGTTGCTAAAGAGGGATTTAAGTGAGATGAGCTTCAGAGATGCGTATTTCATTACTTCTCGTAGATGGATGCCTCAATGGCTTAGCGACGGAGGACGCGGGTTCGATTTCCAGTGTAGGATATAATAAAATAAAGAAAATAAAAATAATTGTATTTGCTCTTCTTTGATACACGGTATTAAATATATGAAGTTAGATCTGACTAAAAACTGACGAAGGAAAACGTCCGATGGGCTCAGTTTTACCGTCGGCAAGCCGCCGGCAGACCACGCCTTTTAAGAGGCTATGTTGGTTAGACCACGTGGCCGCGTTCAAATTTGGATTGTTTTGTAGCTGTCCCTATTCGAGCCCTATCCTACCCGAGCGCGTACGGTGAGACAGCATACACTACGCGAAGTTATCCACCCGTTATTTGGATGTTTCGTAGTCCAGTGATCATTTGAAGGATACAGTATATTATGTAACCATTTTTTAATACAGTATACTAATGAAATTTCAGATGTCGGTGGTTTTTCCAAATTGTTCTAAATTGATTCATACTCTTGTAAATCAGGTTAAAAGTTGGGGCTTTTTACTACCGTAAAATACAATTCTTTGACGCCCTGTAACTCTGGAAGTATATATTTAAACGAAAATCTGACTCACCACCGACACAGATATTTGTTTCTAGATAGTGTCTTGAAAATTTCAGAGATTTTCATAGCTTAATACCCAAAATATGACTGGACTACGTTTTTATGGGCGCTTTGACATCAGCATCTTAATATACTTATTCTAATGTAGTACTAGGAAAGCCTGTCATATGCAATAGAATAATTTTTCTTTTCGTCTGGCTAGCCAACACTACGTCGTCTATGTGCTGCCAGACAGAATTCTTAATATCATTATTGTGGTCTAAGTATGAAAAGTATCAAATCCCTTGCTTTATTAACTTGCTTTTAGGTGAGCCCACTTTTAATACGAAAGGCCTCATTCTGTGCCAATATCAAGCGAAAATCCATTATACATAACAATTATTAGGCATACTACATTATCAAATTATGTTGAATAAACCAAAATTTAATTAATCTAACCGTCAAAAATTACAGCTTTATAACTTGAAATTTGAATAAGACATTCCATTTTTCCGTTCCATTTCTTTTCGTCGTTCATTTTCGTTTCCACAGGAATGATTTACATAATATTACCGAATTAGGTTTCTGTGATTTCCACTGTCATGGTGGTATTTAGACAATGGTTGTAATGATGATAATATTAAATTGGTCAAAGTTTTACTATTTCAAATAAAGAACCCGTTAGTTTCGTCCAGTCCTAGATGCAACGTTGCGAGTGAAACGCTGGACTCAAAATATTTATCAATTTTTTGATATGAATGTAACTGCATTTACTTTTGGTTTCCTTTTTAAGAAAGTCTAGTACCTGAAACCAAATGAAAAAAATAAAATAAAAAAATTGCTACATCCATTGAAACCCAAGGAACTTGGCTGTGAACCACCGTGCACGCTAAAGCGAAACTTCTCGCACTAAATCGGCGAAGAGATGAACGCAGGCCATTTATCGCGAAAAAGAACAATAGGTGCAAATAAACGTTGGAATCCCGTCTCCACCTAAAAGCCCTCGGATTGCCAGAATATTTGTTTTCGGGGAGAAATTTCATTTCATTTTATTCCGCATTTGTGTTTTGGTTAACTCCTTTGTTCCCTGTATTTGTAACTTGTGATACTAACGCCGGAACCATTCAGGAAAATTCTAGATTCGTAAACAGAAATGTTATATATGTAGGGAATTGTTCAAAAGAGTTTATTTTAATTTTAATTCATACATGTATGTATATTTGTAAAACAAGATAGTTTTTGAGCACATCTAATCTTTACATTGAAAACCTAAAATTACTCTACTATCAACCTATAATGACTTACATCAAATTACGAATACCTCTGTAATCTAAATATGTAGTATTATATATGTAACAAATAGAAAGTCACTTATTTACAATTATACAATAATAAACTTATACAATAATAATAATAATAATTTAAAAAAGAGTTTATATCAGAAAGCTTGGTGAAAGATGGTAGAACATCACAATGTATGATTGTAAAATCATACTTTAATAGAATCATTCGTTTATTGCTTTAGCCGCTTCCGTAGACTGTCACAATACAATCCAGATGTCACGGGTTCGATTCCCAGTTGCTATTCTCTCCTTACCTAAGTCTGCCATCAAACAGTCGTGCTATGCCCTCGTGTTACAATATGCAAGCTGTCAGAGCCAATACAACGCCTCATTAGTTTGAGGCTTCTAGCTGAGCATGCTTTTCATTTGGCTATCTCAATACATAAACAATGCGGCTAAGATTTTATTCAAGCGTTGATATTTAACTTCAAAATTACTTATACAAATGTAGCTCCTAAATTAAGGTTCAGAGGGTGCATATCATATATAGCTTAACACTCAATTTCACTCACATTTTTACCTCCGGAATATGTTCCGCCAAAGTTTTCCTTTCATTCCTGACTACCGTTAACCGAACTCGAATGATTTGCATAAAATATTCACCGAAAGCAAGACCTTCGATAGCATAAACTTTACTTCTTGCTCTTTTCATTTCTCGTCGAAGTATTATCGGAGGTTATATTTTATTGGAGGCACAGTCCGTCTTTTTGGTTTGTTTTCGGAGGTAGTCACAAATTGGAAAGTTAACCTGTTTTCAAAGTTTTACGTTTTCTTTTGTTGGACAAAAGTTCTGGGACCTGCACTAAAAGGGGTACCGACAAGTGGTTGAAGCGTAAATCGTCGCTGTGTTGTCCGGAGTTCGGAATAGAATTACTGCATATCATCCCATGGGTGTTAATAAAGCTAATCGATGGGAAAATTCGTGAGCATCTGTGTATTTACTACCTCTTTCTGCGATCACCAAGCCTTATGTCAATGGTCATCATCAACAGCCTATATACGTCCCCACTGCAGGGACTCAGGTATCTCTCCTACAGAGAGTGTATGGGCCGTAGTCCACCACGCGGGCCCAGTGCGGAACGGCGGACTTCACATGCCTGTTCAAGACATGCAGGTTTCCTCACGATGTTTTCCTTCACCGTTAAGCAATCGGATAATGTACTTGAATTGAAAAATAACTCATAGGTACACGTCTGGATTCGAACCCGAAACCCTCAGATTGAGAGTCATGGCCAGATTATGGTAATAAACACTATTAAAGAAAGCCATTTTCATCTTGGCATTTTTAGGTTAGCTCATGTTCAGCATTGGTATTTAGAGATGATGCGAATCGTTATATTTATAATGATTACTCGCACTATAAATCTCTCGACCCCTACTTTATATGTGTTAACTTCGAAAACCGAAGCCTTAAGCCAACGAGGAGGAACTCAACACTGCTGGTAACAGTGCTGTTTGGCGGCAGACTTAGGCACCGTGGTGGTTGTTAGCAAGGCAAACATAGAAAATAGCCTACCACCAACTAAACCCAGTACCGATATGTATACCACTGGGTATCGATCCCGGGACCTCTGGATCGTAAGTCCGATCGTGTAGCCATTAAGACACAGAGGCGGTTTAAACCGAACCAAATTTGAACGTAAAAGATCAGTGTTGCCTGATTATCTCACTTAATAAGATAAGGTTTACAAAGACGTATATATGTAAATAAGTCTTAGTCATCTTTGCAAAGACTTACAAATACAAGTTTGCTGAATAATCAAGTAAAGTGTTCACAGTTATAAGATAGCTATCTAAATGGAAACAGCCAGACGAAACCGAATAAGTAAGATAATAGATTGTCTTTTTAAATCTAGATCGAAAAGGTTGGTTGTGTATAATTTAAAAAGAAAATTGATTTCAAAGTTATAAAGAGGCGACGAGGGCGGGCGGAGTGAAATAACGTCTTTTCTTGGCGTAAATTTATTCTCGAGAGCACTGCACTTTCACTTTGAGTTGAGAATTTCGTAATATTTCGTGTTAGCTCAGCTAATATTTTTCTAGACAAGTCGAAACGCTTCCTTCTTGATTTAAAAGATATCCAGATGGTGCATACTTTTAGTAAGTAGTTACATGGTTTATAAATACACTGGGATACATGTGAAATGTCCATTTTGCTTTAGAATGGGAACACCCATGCCGTACCGTTCATATCATAATTTTGAGGAGATGAGCAAGGCTGTAATTTATGCTATAAGAACGTCTTATTAGATCACCAATTCGTCAGCCAAGTGTTATAAGTATGGCTAAACCCAATGGAATGTCATAATAATATTTTCCTCGAGGTAAGCTCGTGTCAAACTAGTCTCAGGTTTAGCCAGGAAAAGTTTCTCATAAAATAGTCTATATTTAATTTAATTTAAAAAAAAACCGCTTAATTTTACTAGCTCGTTAGTTTTACTACCTCGGTCCGCGACTTACACCGCGCGATATTAAGAAATTCTACAGAAACTACTTGTTCGATAGAGATAAAACATAGTCTGTCTTCCGACTCTTCTCAATTACTTATATTATTATTTTGCCTGATGTGACGAAGATGTGGTCAAATATAATGTTGATAAAAGTTGCTCAAAAATTGCTTATTTACTACTCTTCTTTCGAAGAAATCCAAAATGTAGCGTAATCTTCAGGACATACGGCAACTTGTAGAGTATTCGTAATTATAGCTGTCACAATTAACATCAACTTCAACTTCAGAATTATGGCTTCATCATGGAGGTGATGGTACTGCCAGTGTCAAGTAAAGAGACTGTACAATGTTATAAAGGTATTAACAGAAAAAAGGAAAAGGACTGGTTAGGTGGTGGAAACTGTGAAACTACATACTTATATGAAAAATAAACATAATATAATACCCTACGTATTAAAACAAAAATACCATACTTACAACAAAAGCATCATAAATAGACACAAACCATAATATATGAATACAAAAAACTAACTAAATTTTAATATCATTAATCGTTATAAATTTACACAGATTATATACAAATGGGGTATTAACTAGAGTTAGTAAATAGTTGATATTGACGGGACGAGGAACTACAATTAACATCAATTGCAAATGTCCGACTGTCATAGATCACCATGTCAAAAAAGCTTTTTGAGACTATTTCCTGTAAGTCATTGATGATTTTTACATAGATAAAACTTGAACTTGAAAACTTCTGCATATTTCGTGTCAAACGGGGTGATTAAAGCTGATTAAAGTGGAAGAAAAAAGCTTGTGAGATTTAGGAAAATCCACGGTGTATGGCATTTATGCAAAAGGGAAGTTAATTCAGACATGTATGTATTCTATCTCCACGTTATATTTTTATGAAGAAAAAAAGTTTCATATCAATCAGAGAGATTTAAATATAGTAATAGGTTATAGTATTAGGTAGAGCGGTCATTGGGGAACGTTTCATATAAACATTTTGATCTCAAAAGTCAATGGTATGTCAAATGTCTTGTACGGCCGCGTGACGTGATGTGAAACTACATTGAGTAACTTATTACCAATTGCTAATAAGTTTAGGATCAAAATGTTTGTTTGCTTTGTCCGGTCTATTAATATTAAATGTCTTTGATATCAATATGTAACATTATTATATCTAAGAAACTCTTTCCTTGTTTCCGTGGCAGGTTTTAGGTTGTATTTTTTTTGATGCATTGTTCCATTGGAACATCTGAGGTTTTTTGTGTATTCATTATACTTAACTAATATATTTAGTGGGCGTTCAACGGAAAAAGTTTCAAAGTTCTTGTTAAACACGCTCACTATCCCGGTGCCCCCAATGGTGAGTCACTGCTTTCCAGGAGTTCATATTTTCACTATGGATTCACGACTCCTAATTTTCCCACAAATGGTTCACACTAAAACCACGTTTAATTTCAATAATTGTATAAATTTAATAAATTACAAACTAATTCAAAATGTTTTAGAAGATCAGTGGTACGTCGAAGGACTTACGCTAGGAAAAACAATTGACACTGATAACTCCGTGCAACCAATGTGGGGTCACGAGAATTCACAATGATAATTTGATTTCTCGGCGTGTTTTACTAAAAGCGAAACTGAAGGAACAGCGAGCGGCTATGGAGCGAGATATTGTGCTCGTATTTTCTTTACGTGACAAAATCCGTAGACGAACTAAGTCACTGAAAGCAATGGGCAGATAGATTACATCGCCCGAAGCACGGATAACCGATGAGGGATAAAAGTTCGCGAGTGGCGATCAGGTACCGGGAAACGGGTACCGTGCCTTTCCTCCACTAGATGCTCCGTTGACCTGGACCAGCTGATGCAAATAATAGTTTAACTTTTGGCATGAAATCCGTAGACGAACGAAGGTCACCGACATAGCTCGACGAGTCAGTGAGCTGAAGTGGCAATAGGCAGGCCACATCGCTCGAAGAACCGATAACCGGTGGGGAGTAAAGGTTCTCGACGACCTGGTTAGAGTCGCAGGGAGTCGCTGGATGCAGGTGGCTCGGGACCGGTCGATGTGGCCTATTCGTATGTCCAGCCGTGGACGTTTCCCGGGTGATGATGATTAAGGCCGTTCCCACGAGCCACGAGAAGTTAAATTTGTTGCCTCGCTTTCCCACTAATAATAACACGTACGGGTTAAAGGGTAAGAAACAGTGCGCCACGTTGACTCTCGTTTCGATTTAGATTTTTGTTTATCTCACATAATATATTAAAAATAGTGGTATAAGATATAGAAATTCTAAAGCCGTCAAATTATTCTTACACTTATGATTGATTTTCCAACTTAGTTTCATAAAGTTTAATTAAGTGTAAATAAAAAGTTTGTTAATAAACCGACATATTACCGTTTTGGATGTTAATTTGAGATTCAATTGTATCGAGCGAAGTATTTATGAACTGTGTTACGAGGTCTGTCTATAATATCCTCAACATTCATATGTAATTTTCACAAGTCTACGAATCTCAAAGTTTCTCTTAAAAGTATGATGATTCGGGGGTGTCTCGGTCATACAACCCCCTTAAGAATTGGATTATAATTTTGGAACTTTCATTATAACAAATTAATTTTTAACAGGACATTATTTCCGCATGAAATGTTATTGGAATACTGTGATAACCAATATCGTGCAATAAAATTTTCAAAATACCACATTAAACCAGCGGAATGTTAACGGAAAAAAGATCTCTATTTTCCTTGATACAAAATTAGTCAAAGTTAAAATATTAATTGAATTTTTTATATAACAATTTCTCGATTTAAAAAAAGTACTTTATACAAAATTATTTTATAACTTTAAAATCATTTAAATTATACAAATTTTTCAATAAAAGCCATGTTCAGCCTTCATTTTAGTTTTAAATTCAATTTTGTTCATTTCTTCCCTCATATTCATAGGTAATGAATTAAATATTCTTGCTGCGTTTATGAGCATACTCCTTTCATAATGAGTATGCTTGTGTATCCTTGACCTCAGTATGTTTCCTCTTCTAGTGGTGCGGTTATTATTATATTACATAAACAGTTCTTTATATTCTACAGCGAATGTGCACATCTTAAGTACATATTGATCATACATTGTCAAAATTTTGGTTTCCTTAAATATCTCTTTGCAGGGTGCGTCATATGCCGATCCCGCCATTATCCGGATTGCCCTTTTGGATTTTAAATACTTCATTTGCGACAGCTAATTAGACAGTAAGACATATCTTAATATTGAATTTTACCAAGTACTTCAGCTCTTGAGTATTTAAGGAATTTTAATTTATGCGTAAGATTTGCCTAAAGGTTATTGCTTAATGGCTTTGGGATAAGGATTGCTCCGGAATAACGCTAGCGAAAGATCAAAGTACTCAGATGTAAGAAAACCTAATCTGTTCGCTTTTAAAGCTTCTCAAAAAGATTAACAGTTCCTCAGTTAAGTACAATTTAAATAATTTCTATGAAACAGATTAAAGGTTACGACTTTCTGTTCCCAATTATGTCAATTACTGAGTTAGTGAAGGATATTTTGCCTTTAATATTAGGATTCCTAATGACGGTGTGGCCTGTACCTAAGGAATTTTTTCTTCTTCAATACGTTTATTTCATTATAAAAGAATACAGCTTTTTTATATATATTAATCGCCAAACTGTGCAACAGTTTGTTGGCGATAGGCGCTCTATATATTACTTATTCTATATGTACTATATTCTTATGATAACTAAATCTTTTAATAATCATATTTATCTACCTACAATGTTATCATTAAAGGTATCCAACAACCATGCTTTTAATTTGTTTCTTAAATTCTCTTTTATTTTTGCAGTTACCTTCGTATTGAAAATCATTGTAAAGGCGCGGCGTCAGATACCTTACTGTTCTCTCTCCGTAATAATTAGTGACGCAGGGCTCAATATATTGCGTTCGAACATTTTTCCTGAGGTCACCACACTCTTTGCTGACTTTCAATTCAGTTTTTTGAAATTGTTCTACTGCTATTAAATACTTGACCTTTTCATGAACTGGAAGAATTGAACATTTTTAAATAGGACATCGTTTTGATAAGGATCTTGGAGGAGGAAGTCTTGATAAGGAAGCCTGAGGGAACTACCTACTACCTTACGATAAAGAAGTGTGTTCTAATTGGGAAATTCTTGTTTTCAGATTTATTCCAATGATTGTGCTGTAAGAGTTCTATAGGTTTTGGTTTTCTTGCATTTTGTATGGAAATGGTTTAAAATATAGCTATATATATATATAGTATTGCGTGAAACTATAAGTTTAATTTTTTCACAGACCCAAGGGACGGCAGATTATTTGATACTAGCTTCTGCCCGCGGCTTCGCCTGCGTGGACTTTATTTTTCGCATTAAAAAGTAGCATATGTCCTTTCTCAGGGTCTAAAGATGTCTGTGCCAAATTTCATCAAAATCGGTTGAGAGGTTTAAGCGGGAAAGCGTAACAGACAGACAGAGTTACTTTCGCTAATATTAGCAGGGAAGTAGGGATTAATTTCAACTTCATATCTCCACGCGTTCTTGAGAAAAAGGGTAGATAGGGATAGCCAGACGGACAATAAAGTGATCCTATTAGGGATCCTTTTCTCCTTTTGAGGTACGGAACCCTAAAAAGACAAAAAGAAAAACATTGTGAACAAAAATACATATCATACTCCCCGAACTTCGTTTTCTTAATGCCAGCAGGGAGGGCACACAAAAAACTAATGTAAATGGAGCAAGTTTGCGAAGACGGTCACAAACAAATACTTGTCCTACATAACCTGTCCTCGTATTTTACTCTCCAGAGATTTATGAGTGTGGACAGAGTAGGAAAGACCAGTATACTCAACATATAATTTGTAGAAGGTCAAGAGTCACCCTTCTGAAACTTTTCACAGCTGTGGTACCATTAGATTCCAAGTTGAACGATTCTATCAATACTGGATATTCGTCATTTTAATGACAGAATTCCATGTATTGAAATGACATGACAATAGCTACATTTGCACGTCTGGTAACACATTGCCCCGGTTTATAACATCTGAAGTGTACGTCAGTTTGTCCAATAGGTTAAGTAATGCATTACTAAAGAATAGCTATTTTTCTGCATAATGTTAACCAAACGGCGCCATTCGCTTAATTTAGACACATAATTTGCGACAGAGAATGTATACTTTTCTCATTCTGACTTATGCCAATTCAATGATGCTAGAAGGGTTAAAATATAGTTATTTAGCTCCTGATTTCTATATAATCTATCTATGGCATTTTATATTTATGATACCATGTACGTACGGCCGCGTTTTGCTTAAATAGACAGGATAAATTGAACGTTGTCACTCTAAAAGAAAGGATACTATTCTAACTTAAGGTACCAAACTAAATTTATTTTACCACTATCTTTTAAAATAGGATAGCTGGCTTTGTGTAGTAATTATCTACACTCCACGCGCGCCACTTTGGCAAAAGGTCTCCCATCCCAGACATAAGTATGTTTTTGTTTTGTTATAAGTTTCTTTCCTTTTGGTATATTGCGCACTGTCAAAACATAGTGTCAGAATGAAAATATGTTTTGACAGTGCGCATTATTGGGATAGAACAAAAAGTACTTTATAACAAAAGGAAAAGCCATATTTCTTGGGTGGGAGAACTTGTCCGTGGCGAAATTATTATCTGTGACTTTATTAACCTGTGGCGTCCTACCCCTTACAGGTGAAATGACTCAACCGTTTCTCATACTCTCATATACAATTTTTATCGTTCACAATATAATGGGTTTGACGTAGTAGCACTTAACTCGACGGTTCATGGTATCGATATCAATAAATAAGACGTATTTTTAGGTCTCTGCATCCATTTATCATACGTTTTAACAATGACTTAAAGGTTGGATTGGTTATGCTTGAGTAACCTGCTTTTCAGTTCTTATTTGTGACAAGTACATTTGTTAATTAATGTAAGGACATATAAAAAAAAATATTTCAACCAACTTCAAAAAAAGAGGAGGAACCTCAGAACTTTTGACTGGGTGAACCGATTTGGATGGATGATTTTATTTGAAAGGTGGTGTTTTCCGTGTGGTCCCATGTCAATTTGGCCCAGTTCTGACAAAGGCATCCATGAGAAAACGATATAAATCTTAAATTTGCATTAGTAAAAGTAGACTTTTAGGGCAATTGAAGTCGGTTTCCAGTTCTTTCTAAACGCATTTACTTGTTAAATATACAATGCCGAACGGCGACCAAAAGCAGAATGGAGTTTGTAGACGAGTTTGCTCTCGGCCATAAACAACCCAGGCGGAAATTGAAACTTGAATTGATTTCATTGCTGCCTAATTAGCAACTACTTGTCTGTGTATTGGAACATACTACAATATCCACACAGAAAATTCATCAAGAACTTAAGGCTTTACGGAAAGCACGCTTCCATCTTACTACCTTATTGTCATTTTTGGAGAAGTGTTACTACAGTTTAGATGAATTTGTATCCGACAAAACAAAGTGACACGACTTTTAAATGCTCCAATTGTTTGTTTTTAAATATGACAATATTTTAATCTTTTTGTGTGTGTTTTGATATATTCTATTTAAAAAAAAATTGTCATTAATAATTAATCTTATTTTATGTCAGATATAGGAATGTCACATACATTTTTTGTTGTAGACGTAATAAACTATGAAACTATGACACTTAACGTCAGGTGAAATGAAAGCCAAGGGCAAAATCGTCGTCTATAATAATAATAAATAATTAGTGTTTAGTTGTTTACTAAACATTATTTTTTACATGTTCTAGCCCGTTCTATAGAAATCTTTGACCGGTAGTTATAGGGATATATCACGTAGATAAATTTTAAAATCCAAAAAGGTCTGTTAAAATTTCAAAGGTACCCTTAAATTTGCTGCAAATTTCTTCTTTCACAAATTGAATGACAATATTAACTTTCCAAACTTAAAACGCCGACAGAATTTATTATTTTAGACGGTGAATTGATTATGTCAGTCTCTAAAATTTTGAGAGAATAGTTTATTTACTGTATTCTGCGTTTATTCTAAATTGTTTGGAATCAAAGTTTCTAATAACTTTTCGAATTGTATCGAAACGAATGATTGTACAATTATTCGTTTGAATTTCATTCTATAATGCTCTAACGATGTTTTATGAAATTTAAATTAATGACAGCTAGCGCATTTCATACAAGCGTAGTTTAATGCCTTTTTTGCTTAACTTCAGCGAAGTTGAAAGGAGGATAATGTTTAAGCAACCTTTGTATGTATGTCCCTCATATCTCTTAAATTACTCATAGTATTTTTTAGAACTTAGCCTACTAGATGGACCGACGACCTGGTTAGAGTCGCGGGGAGTCGCTGGATGCAGGTGGCTCGGGACCGGTCGATGTGGCGTACCATGCGGGAGACCTATATCCAGCAGTGGATGTTTCCCGGCTGATGATGATGATAGCATATAGTTGCCAGTTACAATACATATATATACTGTTACATAGAATAAAAAATGGCGGCTTGATGGGTGGCATAATGTGGTTCTCAAAATCGTTATTAAATATTCAATATCGTGTCAAATAATTTTTTTTACACACTTCTTGTGAATATTTAATAATCAAAATCATTGTCTAGAAATGACTGTCAGTATGGGAATACACATGCTTTGGCAATTTGCAGAGTTGCGTTTTATCAGCCGCGCGAAAAGGGACTGGCTGTAGTTTGGCTGTCAAAATGAACAGCATAAAATGGTAGCTTTTTAACCGACTGAAAAAAGGAAAGGTTCTCAATCGTTATTATGTGTTAAATTTCATTTGGTGAAAATATTTCAAACAAATATGGGTGAAAAATTATGAGATGTAGTTTGAGTAACCATCTTATAGGCCAATTTGATGATCATTTCAATATTTGATTAGAAATAAAAAATATTTGAACCCACTGAATGACTGAAAGAATGAGGAAAAATGTTACCGCTAAAGGTAAAAAATTAACTTTCACTCACTTCTCATTAACCGATTGTGAAACATTTAATGTGAATATCTGAAAACCAGCGCTGTAGCTATTGCGACAGCAACTAAATATAAACTTAAACAACAACAAAATTACTCATCATTTCCAGATCGTGTCTATAAAATTTCATTGATTCGAATCTAACTTTATCAGCGTTTATATAAAGTGCGCTAGAATGTGCCTTGTACGTAGAGATATCCCGTCTTATAATGACATCATTGACTGTTTCTTTAATTTTGAAAAGGTATTTTCGTGATGCACGCAATGGTTTTCATTTTGTGAAATATTGCTTTGTTCGTTGTTTTTTTAAGAATGAGCTTCGGTTTCATTAATGTTTGAAAACTTCTATGACGTGAATTAATTCAAACAAGTTGAATAATGTAGAAAATGGTTTATGCTCTTTTGGACACATGCTACATTTTTTAATAATATGTTCTTGTCTAGTTTTTTAATTTTTTCTCTATTAAAAAATAATTTATCATACAAATTATTATTGGTTTACACACGCTCCTCCTCTCACACAACTCTCATCTCACACATGAACACACACACTCATAAGCAAATTCACAAACACACCCTTTAATTCGCACTCAATCTCACCCTACTTAGTAACGTCAACATGTTTCAAAATATTTTTGGTTACGTTACCTAATACAATATTGTACAAAATAGAACAAAACATCATCCGTAGAGAAAGATAGCCAACACCTGTCGCACAGGGCTCCCTGTATGAGAGACTGTATGGCTACACCATATTAATCCAATCGTTTTAGTCAATAAATATTTTTGTATTATTTGTAAGATATCTGATCATCATCCTGAGAAGAAATTCAAAGGTATGTGTGACCAATCCGCACTTAGCCCGCGTGTCCCATACACTCTCTCCAGGAGAGTAGGCCAGATAAGATAAGAAACCTTTATTTGCAATAAATGTGGTACATTTCAGATGTTCAAGAAAATTATTCTAGATCACACATTTAGCCAATGTTTTGACATGCAAACAGTAATTAACAGTAATAATATCGAGCATTTAAATTATACAATTATATGATGTCAAGACACGTACCTAATTGATATCTATAACTATGTCAAATAATATTAGTCAAATGTAGCCCCTGTAGTGGGGACATATATAGGCTGTTAATGATTCTTTGTAATATTGACACTTTGGAACCTTGTCACATTCACCTTGAATTGACATTTCCTTCAACACACTACATATGAACAAGCAAGAGTGAATGTGACATGGTTTAAAAGTGGATAGCTACATACTTTTTACTCGAGTGTACGTACCACCTATTTCTACAATAAATTACTGGGATCGGATTTTGAAAAGGCTTGTAACTATACAATCTTAAAGCGATCACCAACCCGTGGTCACGCCAAATTCAGAAGTGTTATTTTCCAAGTCATAAAGAAAAGACGTCACGCGGAAACAAAATTGCCTCCAAGAATAAAACTCCAAAAGAAACCCGTAAACGTTTCCAAGTATCAATCTCACACAAGGGATAAATTCCGCAGCCGCTGTTTTTGTTAACTTTCTTTTGGTATCAATTGTAATGCGAGCCGCGACGTGTTTTAGAAAATAGAAGCAAACGGGACGGAGTTCTAAGTGGAGATTGAACGTGATCTGCGACACAACTTGGACGAATTTTCACAAATTGTTACGTTGCGGTGGTCTAGTAGCAATTGGCCTCCACTTTCAAAGAGTATTTGTAGTTGAATCAGTACCAGAATGTAACTTTTTAGGGTTCCGTACCTCAAAAAAGGAACCCTTATAGGATCACTTTGTTCAAATCAAATCAAATCAACTTTACCACACCAAAAAAAAGGAATACAAAAGGTACACGAAGGCGGCCTTATCGCTAAGATCGATCTCTTCCAGGCAACCTTGCGGCAGATGAATCGTGAAATTAATTACGGGTAAATTGTGCTACATAAATACGATATAATTCTAATAAATATGTATATACATATAAACACATTATACATATCATGGATTGCCAATTGTAAAAATAAAAGTAGATCAGGAAGGAAAGAGTACTTTTTGTCCGTCTGTCTGTCTGTTAAGACCCTTTTTCTCAGGAACGCGTAAATATATCAATGTCACAATATCTTGTAGTAGGAATATTATATGTGGTCAAAAAAATTACCTCAAAATCAATTTACATTTCACTTCACGAGGGTTTAAGCATACAGTTCCCGTTGAACACAGTGCAACAAAGTTCAGTCAATATTAAAAATGTTTAATGGGTTGTTGGATAAAAAACATTCATCATCATCATCAACAGCCTATATATGTCCCCACTGGAGGGGCTCAGGCCTACTCTCCTACAGAGAGTGTATGGGCCATAGTCCACCACGCGGGCCCAGTGCGGAACGGCGGACTTCACATGCCTGTTCAAGACATGCAGGTTTCCTCACGATGTTTTCCTTCACCGTTAAGCAATCGGATAATGTACTTGAATTGAAAAACAACTCATCGGTACACGGCTGGATTCAAACCCGGTACCCTCAGATTGAGAGTCCGCGCCTTATCCACTGCGCCACCGACGCTTCATTTTTCATTCATCAAAAAACATTAGTTAACCAAAATAATTATACAAATTTTACATTTTACAAATACACTGTTTAAATAAAATTATGATTATTTTTGTAATGTATGATGGGTTTTGCACTTGGCCTTCATCTAACCTGATGGTAAGTGACGATAAAACCGATGGATGGTAAACGTGCCCCTTCCATATGCCTCAAGCTAGTGGAACGCTGGCTTTAGCTACCTTTAATTCCGGAACACAACAGTGCTATTTGGCGGCAGACTTAGGTAGCATGGTGGTAGCTAGCCAGGCGGACTACATCCACTGGGAATCGAATCCTGTACCTCCGGTTGTGAGTACAAAATTTAGCCATAAGGCCACGGAAGCGGTTAAAATTTTAAAAATTGATGTTAGTCATTTTGAGTTTAATATAAATGTAAAGAAATGTATTTTTCTCACGAGTGAAGCTTCTCAAAGGCAAACGGCTGAATCATAAATGTCAGACAGACGTGACTCGAGCTTTAAGAACTTGGCCCTTTTTCTCGGAATTGTTATATTGGGAGTTGGCTGATAGAGCTCTATCCTTTCAATGCGTAGTGTTAGTACGAGAAGTTTTAAGCTAAAACTAACAAAGGCTCACTTTATTCTTTTTGATAAGTTGTCTGGAAGGTATATTATTTACATACATCTAACAAACACAGCATTTGTAGGGTTCCATATCTCAAAAGTAAAAAATGAACCCTTTTAGGATCACTTTGTTGCCTGTTTATCTGTCTGACTGTATGTCAAGACACTGTTTCTCAAGAGCGCGTTGAGGTATCAAGTTGACGATATCGAAAGCTGTGATAACATCCAGCTTCTAGGTCAACGCGTTAAAAATATACGGCTATTTAAGCCGCCTTACCGTAGAAGGAACCAAAACCTATTTAAATTTGTCAGAAGCAATGTTTTACAGCACAAGTATATGAATAAATCTGAAAAGTATATTTTTTAAATTATATACCATTTAAAATATTACGATTACAAACTGTTCAAGCGCCTGTCATTAGTTGTATTTCAATATTACAAAATATGGACCCACCTACATCGCTGTATCATTGGTAGTTTTGCGGTAGTGATTAAATGCTCCTAGGTTTTGCGATCAAGAAGGCGCTCCCAAATAGTGTTTGCGAAACGTCACCTTTGATTTGTCTTATTTTTTTTAATGTTATAAAATACAATAATGTAGATGACACCAAATCTGGAGTTAAATTGTATTTTTAACCATAAAGGTCATTATGAAACTCATATACAATGTAAACTATCTAATTGCAATTTAAGTTTTTTTTGTCCTGGACTTTTATAGCGTATTAAGCTCGAAAATTCCAAAAACCAACTTGTTTGAAATATTTTTTTATAATAGATTTTGTTTTTTAGTAAGGGTGTGGTCACAAACAAACGTTATTTTACGAGATAACTCAAATATTATTAAAAGTTTCATACATTTGCAACTTCAACGCTTGGCCGTGACGTCACGCCTAGGTATGTACCGATTTGTGTGTAGCGTTTTTATACCGCGTGACTAGAATAACTTCTAGATCATGCTTATAAACTCGCATCGAAATATATTTGTATTTATCAAAAATAATAGATTTGTAAAAGAAATAAAAAACTTAAGCACATTGAAACTGAAATGTTGCCAATACCAGTATCGCTGTTCATTTTCCTGGGACCCATATTGCGGATTGGAACACGAAAAATAGCAAAGTTTTTCCAAACAATGGAGCGAGAGTGGAAAAGGGTGCAAAGTTCTGCAGTTTCCGTTTCGCAAAATTATCGCTTGTTTTTTGTCGAGCTTGGCTGATTGAGAGTGTGATTTACGATTCCGCAGAAAAAGAATTTGTATGGTTTTAGGCTTTGCTGTCTGTTGATTTATTCTAGACTAGGTTATGTTCACCTGCGAGTTCTACAGAAATCGTTCATAAACACGTCACGTAAATAAATAAATCAATAAAAATTAACCTTTGTTACTCTTCGCCCCATAAACTATTATATCATTTTGCTAAAAATATCTTTGATCCGTTGTTTCGTAAATAAACGCTAAATCAATCAATAAATGTTACGTTTGCCCCAATTGTACTGTATGTTCTTTACATACAGGAGAAGGAGAACAGCGTAACAGAAAAAGTAATAGTAAAAAAAGTAATAAAAAAATTATTATAAAAATATAATTAACATACAGAACAACAACAGTCATACAGAATTATTGATCATCCAGAGCTTAAAATAGATCTGTAACTCCTGTAGGATAAACACACAGACGGAAAACAATTGATTTTTGTTATACTATTTCAACGAGTTCAATATAAATAAGTTCAACCATATTTTCAACAATAAATTACACAACGAAGTTTTAAAATTTGCATCTACTATTTACTGTTTATACAATTGTGGATATTGAATCTGTCTGAAATAAATGAAATTTGACTTGAGTTTGAGTAATATCAGAGGTATCTCCGAGTTTTTTAAATATAAAAACAAAATTGTCTGGCATTTTTCTAGTTTTATTTACTGAATATATTTTAAAAATTGGAATGAATATTAAGAAATTATGGCATGAACTGGCACACTTCTTAAATTACTTATATCAACTGACTAGAACTTGGCTGTTACACAACCGTACGTAAAACCACGTCATCCCGCGAAACCGCGCGTGCTATAAGAGGAAGGGGAGCAGTCGCGAACTTTCATTCCGAGCAATGGCACTCATGAATAATTTGGCGACTTCAAAGTGCTGTAACAAATGGGGGCGACAGAAATGAAAGAGGGGGGAATGGTGCACGAAAAATTATTTGGTGGGATTTTTTTCTGGTTTAGTTGGCAGCGAAGACGCTTGCATAGGCAGTATTTGCTCTGATACAAATTGTATTTTCGTTTTTATGAGGTTTTCTGAACGCGGAAAATAGGGCCAAGTTTCAACTGAATTAATGTTTTTTGGCGTTTGTGGTTGTTGCAACTAAAATTAACAGTGTAGTTTGGAAGCAGACTTAGGTAAAATGGTGGTAGGTGGTGGTAGCTAGGTGGAAATAGAAAATGACCTACCACCAACCAAACTGACTATCGACAGATGCTCCCCACTGAGAATCGAACCTGGTACCTCCATATTGTTAGACGAAGCGGAGCCATTAGACCATGGAGGCGGTTCATGCAGAAAAAGGGTAAATAAAGACTTTTTAACCTTTTTAGCAACCAAACTTCGAAATCCAAATAACTGTGAACAAGACATATGTTTGAATTGTTAAATTGATAGAAATAGACATTACAAATGTCCTAGAAGAATACGAAATTAATTTTATACCTATTTTATATAATTACCAGTTTTTTTTAAATATTGAATCAGCTACGATGAACGTCGGTAGTAAAAAATATAACTGAGACAAATTGCCATGGTTACTAATGGTTAGTGCCAAGATTGTAATGACTTGTGCACTTGTGCAGAAAGAACAAATGTCAAAAAATGTAGAAATAACTTCTCAACAGACTTTTACACTAATTAAATTTAAACGCTCATACATAACAATGATAAAGCAATTTCCAACGAAGGCATCGTATGACGTTGGCCACTGTCCAGGAAGTCAAGTCATTTATCTGTGTGAACGTCACTTACTACCTGGGTGGAAGCCAAACTCAGGTGTAAGGCAGTATTATTTTAAGTGGAAAATTTTGATCTATATTAAGAAAATTGAAGAAAACTGCACGGAACAACATACACAGGAGGTACAGAAATAGGATACCATCTTCAAAAATCAACAACATTTTATCTGTTACCCGTCTCAACTCTAAAGTGACCATGCTGAAGTAGTGATCAAAATTTAGGGTACATAAAAAAGGTAGCTAATGTGGGTAGCAAGATAATAATGGATGACAATGGGGTAGGCAGTGCAGGTAGGTATCTCTTCACATAAGGAAGAAAGAAAAATATGCTGCTCAATATAAAATTCAATAGAAAAACAAAAACAGAACAGAAACATAAAATAAATATTGAGGCAAAAGGTCTGTCTAACCTTATGCTCAATGTATATTGCAGCGATGGTTTTCAACTAAGCCTTGACTTATGCTAAACTAATCTATAGGTTTTATTTAATTAAATAGGAGTATCAGCTACTTTACCAAATACAAAAAGAAATATTAAAAATATTCTATACTGTTGATCTGTGAGCTGAAATTGTAATTCTTATTGTTTAGTTTGTAGCTATCTGTAAAGATCTTTTATTGGTGTTCTGTTTCAACTGTGTCGGTATATCTATTATGTAGGTTCATCATCAACAGCATATATATCTCCCTTCTTGAAGGGCTCAGGTCTACTCTTCTACAGAGAGTGTATGCGCCATAGTCCACCACGCGGGCCCAATGCGGGTTAGTAGACTTCACACACACCTTTGAATTTCATTTTAGGAGTGTGCAGATTTCCTCACGATATTTTCCTTTATCGAAAAGCCAAGTAAGGTTAATGACTTATATCATTCGTTCATAAATTCCAAATAACAAATTGTAACTCATTGGTACGAGCCAGAATCGAACACAGACCTCGGTTCTTCAAGGACTGACGCTCTTCACTACGAGTATATAGGTTATGTCACACATAACCTGCCCACGATAGCAATCAAAGGGTAAGTCCCGGTTTGAATCAGAGTGCACATTATTCGTGATTCGGTTCGGGTTGCAGTAACGAAGCCAAGTCAGCGATTCTCGACGGTCCGCATTTCGAGCGCAAAGCCCAAGTTGAGTCCGATTGGTAGAGCTTATCTAACTCGATGTTTGCTTGGAAATGTTTTAGATTCTTGACTTTCAGTTTCTTATAATCTGAACTAGTATAATAATTAATCCCAGTTATTATTGTATCTTCTAATTTTCTAAATTCATATTTATCGTTAGCAGTTAATGTCTACTGTCAGAAAGTTTTTTCAATTTACGATGGGTTTACGCTTGACCTTCATCTCAACTGATGGTAAGTGTCGATAAGGCCGATGGATGGTAAACGTGCGCACACAGAAGGCTCAAGCTCATGAGGCGCTGTAACTTTCATACACAACAGTGCTATTAACACTGATGTTTGGTGGCAGACTTAGGTAACATGATGGTAGCTAGCTAAGCGAACATAGAAAATGCCAAATCAAACAATCCGAGTACCGACTTCTGAATTATTAGTTCAAAATTTAGGCCTTAGGTGGTATAATGAGCCGCCCTAGTTTACAACGTCAGACTTTCCGCGAGGGGATTTGCCGTAAACACTATATTGATGGGTGGATTGGTGAAGCGTAGTAAAATGTTTTCTTAGTCGTCTTTTGCGCCCACACGACGACGGAACGACAGGAGGCTGTCGTATTATACAGCTTGCCTTGCCTAATTGTAGTACCTATAATTTAAAGGAAATGTACCTTAATACTCGTATTAGCTAGACGTTTTTTTCGACCAGGCACAGATCTAATAAAATAGTCAACTAAACATAAATTCTAAAAGTAATGTTTCTGAGATTCTGTACATTAAATATTAAATTAAGAATTAAATTATTTCATATAATGCCGTCAGTGTGTTTCTTACTTAGAAGCTGATATTTTTCTCGTTGGTGGAGGTGAAATGTTGTATGTTTAACCCGAGAATATTTTTACGGCCTCTTGTTTTTAAAACGCTCGCTTCGCTCATTAGTCTATATTAAAATCACTCGCTATGCTCACTTGATGAACAAATAACTATTTTTCGCCAATCCAGGATCACTCCAGGAGGCGTGCAGCGACATCAAGCGACTTGCGCTCTTCTGGGAAGAGATCGGCTGGCTGGAATAGCCGCCACCATTTCCATCCCACTCACGCACAATGGCTGAGAGCGGAAACCGCCCTGAACTAAAAAAAACTATTTTTCGCGTTTTGAAACGCAGGATTCACACGGAGTGAATGACATTTCTGACCCTATGGCTTTGATATTAGAGTTCTTCTAGCAATAGTCTCACTCTGTGGGGTTTCACATCTAGGAACGCATCATTCTCCCTAAGCTTAAAACAACAGGCACTAAAAGTTTCCAGTTTTATCTCCTTATGTCTCACCTACGTCGCAGAGTATCGGAAAAACATTTACCACCTCTCAAAAGTATCTCTAGATAATTTGTATCAGTTTCCGGGCCATTAGCTGGCAACACCGGATCAGCGACGCCTCGCATCGTTCGTCGACAAATCTCAGGAACCTCTTCTCATGAATAATTTCGCAGTTACAATAAAACGAGGTACAGTTTTTCAGCGCGAAGTGGTGAATGTTTCTAGAGAGCTAGGTTAGCTTAAAAGACAGAGCTTTAGACTTGGAGACTAAATTATTATCACTTGTTTGTATATCTTTGTATTGTATTGAAAGAATCCCATAGGAACTATTTGCTCGATCAAGACAAAAAGTGTCCTATTTCTTTTTCAAACCCTTCAACTATCCCCATATAAAAACCGGCCAAGTGTGAGTCGGACTCGCGCACGAATAAAGGGTTCCGTACCTTTCTCTATAAAAACAGCAAAAAATTACGTTTGGTGTACCGGAGCCCCTTAAATATTTATTTTATTCTGCTTTTTAATATTTGTGGTTATAGCGGCAACAGAAATACATCATCTGTGAAAATTTCAACTGTCTAACCATCACGGTTCATGAGATACAGCCTGGTGACAGACAAACAGACAGACGGACTGACAGCGGAGTCTTAGAAATAGAAAAAGAAATTTAAAAATGAAGCCTACGGATGTAAGGCTTCTAGTTGAACAGCCGCACCTTCCTATGTAATAACAATATTATTGCTCCCTTTATGTTCTATTAAGTAAATATTACAATAGTGAAGATACTTTTACATCACACGTACAATAGGTCTCACAGCGATTTATATTCCATCCTCCATGCTCCATAAAAGCCTGGCCTGTTTGTAATTCGTTTTGCGGTACATATGTGAGATTATACAATGATATATGGCAAGGAAAACGTCTCGTTTCGTGGATAGAAAAGTAAGCCATAAGTAAGGGATTTCTATGATAGGATTCTATGTTATTTACATCGAACGCTGAGCCATCGCCCCCGGCCATGAGGGAGGAAAATAAAATCTAGGAATGTGTAGCTTAAATTGAATTTGGAATGTGTTTGTTATACCAATGTATACAGCACAAGAATAATGTCTTGTTATCAGTGTAGATAAACTGAAACAATTTTTTTTATACAGAGTACGAAACAGGAGCCCAAACTACCTGAATACCTTGCGTCATGGGACACATGCAATTTAGACTCCTGACTAGTGGCTATCCTCGGAAAAAGGAGACACATTTTCGTAAAGGTATTTCTAAGTATTTACTTTATTACTTTGTAATCAAAGCAGACCATACAAAGGTAAATTATTTTTACAAACATTTAAAAGCACAAGATGTGTCTTTGTTATATTTACCTTTTAGAGTATTTTGTGGTCATTGGATCAGATCGTCAGGGCAGCTATCCGACAACAAAGCTTTGGGTTAAGGGCGGTGAAGAATTAAGAGTGGTGAGTTGGTTTAAGGTTTCCGTATCCATATCAAAGCGTGTCCAATGTGACTCAATTACTAAGGCTCCGCACTCTGTTCGTCCGTCTCTCACACGACTGAGATATATTTTGAACAGTAACATGTAGACAATTGAAATTTAGGTAGTATGTTTTACTATAGACCAACCGCTTAAATGAGTCCTCACGCACGCGGTACAAGGGCGCGGGGGTACGGTGACAAAGCGGCATGGCGGCACTAGGACTTTATACGTTGCTGCTTTTATAAAAAAAGTTAGAACTGAAACGGGGAAAAAAGCGTGATTTATTCGGCGATTTTGCTTCATCTCGTCTTAAATATTGTACGGTAGTAGTTCAAGCAAAACTAGTTAAGACTTCCTACAGGAAGAAACAACACCCAGTGTACCCATAAATTCAGAACTCAGTTCACCACAAAATCTTTACATTCATCTTCCCCATTTGTCTCTACTTCCTTTCACATAATCTAAGGTTTCCTATTTCGGCTAAATAAACCTAGGATCTCTTTTATCTAATGCGAGACACAAAACAATGGGAGAATTTACTTTCCGACGCCATTGTAAATCTTTTGCAGTTCACTGCTTCCCGAGCAGTTTATTTTTGTTAGAGCTAGTAGCTTAGGTTAACTTAGGTAGGATACCATCGTGTTAAGTTAGTATTTACGGTTATATAATGCGAATTTATCATAAAGGTTGTGTTCCTTAAGACGAAATCCGTTCATAATAACTGAGACGGAGGATTAACGAATTCAATTTTACTGCTTTTAAAAGTGTTATAAATTATTCTTAAAATAAATAGGTAAAAATCTGCGTTTTCAGGATAAAATCCCAGGTTTATTCCCTTAGCGTTTAATATATAATTTATAAAATCATTTTGTGTTATTCCTCGTGGATCACATTACAGAATTTTGGGAATACTTATTTACAATAATGTACATGTCCATGAAATAAACACGTAATACATTATTATCTCCGACAAGTTTATCGCAGGCGGGGTGGCTAAATGCAATATTACACTTGTAAGAATGAGACACCTGCAATAGGGCTACGAGTCAGACCGTTTGAACAAGTGCTAAGATCCTGTACATAGTAGACACACCGATGTATAAGACACGCGGTTTTGGCCCGTGACTTCAAGAATATCATTCCACAGCAACAGTTTATTTCAAGTTCTCAATTTAACGGTACGTACCACAACAGTAATATTGGCAACAGTTTATTTGAAATGTATATTTTGATTCAACTTCATAAGAGTCAAAAATTGATAGTTTTGATTCGAAAAATTTTAAAAAAATAAAAAATACATGTTACAGTTTTATTGCAAGTATAATTGATTATACACACGCCGACACTCCTACACAGGGAGTTCTCTATCCTCCCATACACAAATTATCCTTCACAATTCTAATATAATTACATAAATTAAATTACTTTTCCTTTATTATATTAAATATTATATATAACAATTATTGATATAATATAAAATATGTATTAGCATGTTAGCATAAGTACATATTTCTTTATATATAATAAACACTAGTTTTTTTTATGGAAGAGTGAGACCTTCTGTTACAGGTAATTTATACTTACAAGAGGGTCTCAACCTTGTTTCTGTAAATAACTTTACGAAATGAAATAAAACAATTTTGAATTTGAATTCTACAGTCCACTCGATCATAAAATCATTTCGAATGTTTCTCTAGTCGTATTAAAGTTTGTTAAAACTTACTCACTAACGAATAGCATATTCTAAGGTTACTTTTTCCAAAATCTACGTAGAACCACAGATAAGATGCCTTATCTCTGGTAGAACGAAGATATTTTATTGGAAACTATGTTCTTTTTTTGAATTCTCACGCGTACTCTTTATGAGGGATGGTTAATTGCAATCAAAGGCTTATGCGAGACAAAAATACCTTACATCAAAGCAAATACTGATGGGCACCCCCCCTGGGAATCAAACCTGTCCATGTCAGTACACTAGGCTACACGTCTGTCAAGGCTACGACGAATATATCATCAGCAATTCTTGAAATCGTTTTTTTATCGACTATCGTATAGTGTGACACCGTTTCCCTGTATCTCGTAGGCGGCCAAAAAATGCCCGACAAAAACGAAGCCAGCTGAAAAGCGACAATTTCGTCCGTCAATTTTTCATCACATTCTCCCCCAAAACATCATAGAGACAGCTTATTTAGCCAGCCGTCGAAAAAACACTCAACTCATGGAGACGTGTCCCTGACAAGGTTATTTACTCGGTAAGAGTAAAGAAGGCTTTGTTTACTCGGTGTCAACGAAACAACTTATGTTAGGATTGTGAGGAACGGTTTTTATTACGTTTGGATTATTTGATGTGGGTTTTCATCATGATTCCAGACGATTTGTAAAGATTATGTTTGATTGCTTCAAAGAGACGTTTTCTGTACCTCTAGAAATAAACTTTTAGTTAGAAAGAGAGTGTCTCAAACTCTAAAGATTTCTCTATCAACAAGTACAGCACCCACGCTATCAGTAAGGGTTATTATAGGGATAGTTGATGAGTTGTTTTTAATGTATGATGGGTTTGCACTTGGCCTTCATCGCACCTGCTGGTAAGTGACGATAAGGCCGTTGGAACCGAGTACGCACCGAGAAGCCTCAACTTAATTAGGCGCCGGCTCTGCTACCTTTTATAACAGAACACAAAAGTGCTATTAACACTGACATTTGGCGGCAGACTTAGGAAACATGGTGGTAGCTAGCAAGGCGGACATTGAAAATACTACCACCAAACCGAGTACCGACATGTAGACCCATTGGGAATCGTACCCGGGACCTCAGGATTGTAAGTCCAATGGCTTGGACTTAGTTTGGAATTTGGCCACAGAGGTAGTTAAAAAGTTCCCATGGGATGATTTTTGAATTACACGCAACCGAAGACGAATATTTTAGCACGTAGCAAGAAGTTTCTAGAAACTCAACTCCTGTTTCTAGAAACTCAACTCATGTTTCTAGAAACTCAACTCCTGTTGCAACTCGGTATGAGCCAGACGAAAAATATAATACGAACACAACAAAGGAAAGCCAATTTTGAAGCGAAACTTTGTCACATACAATAACGAAGTTAACAGTTAATATTCAGTTAATAGAATTAATCCAGAAAGTTGATTACATTTACACAGGCCCGCGCGTAAATATGCTGATAATTACAATGCAAATCTAGTTACCGTTGGTCAGATGTCACTGCCGGCATTCGGGACGTGGCGAGAGCTGTGTGAGAGGGCAAATATTCTGTGTTTCATGTATGTATTTAAGCTTAAGAGGCTATGCTGTTGTCAAACCGCCCATACAAACGTAGTCCAGTCATATTTTGAGTATTAAGCTATGAAAATCTATGAAATTTTCAAGACACAATCTAGAAACAAATATCTGTGTCGGTGGTGAGTCAGATTTTCGTTTAAATATATACTTCCAGAGTTACAGGGCGTCAAAGTATTGTATTTTTCGGTAATAAAAAGCCCCAACTTTGAACCTGATTTACAAGAGTAAGAATCAATTTATAACAGTTTGGAAAAACCACCGACATCTGAAATTTTATTAGTATACTGTATTAAAAAAATTGTTACATAATATACTGTATCCTTCAAATGATCCCTGGACTACGAAACATCCAAATAACGGGTGGATAACATCGCATAATGTATGCTGTCTCACCGTACGCGCTCGGGTAGGATAGGGCTCGGAGAGGGACAGCTACAAAACAATTTAACCTTGAAACCGACCACGTGGTCTAACCAACATAGCCTCTTAACTAATTCAGTACTAATGAACACCATTTTCTGAAAGTGTTATCCCAAATGGTGCCCATTTGCTTAATTTTTCATATAACCTATATTTATCTCATTCTGTCTTAAGCCAATTCAATGATGTTAGAAAAGCAAAAGTATAGTTATTTGGACCGTGATTCATATAATCTATCTATGATATACTGTTTTATACAAGTTTTATATATCAAAATACATTTTCCATTTTCAACTTACGCCAATTTCAGTTCTTATCAACTTTGGGGGATAAGTAATCACACATCTTTTTGATCTTCTCTCCCTTTCCACAGCATAAAGATGAAAGGAGTGGAGTAAACACCGTATCATTTAAAACCAATTATGTCGCTAGGTGTTGTGACAGCAACTAGTCGGAATTCTTTTGGCAGATAAAATCTTAATTTTTTAAAAGTTTATTTTTAATTTCACCATTATCGTAAGTCGAGAATCGTCTGTGGTTGAACATACGAATCCCTAACGGTAAGGTCAGTACATCGATATCATTTTTGTATAGGTACTTCCTGTTATTTGGGAGCGGAATGTACTCGTATACAGTATTACGTAAATATAGAATAATATTGGTGCTGCGGCCGCAAAATATTATTTAATATAACTTGATTCAATATTCGCAATGAATATTGAATAATTGTCGAAATTATTCGATCAGATTGAATTAAAACAACTTTCATTTTGAATAAAATTGAAATCATTGTTACATTTAACAAACTCAGTGACTGTAAAATTTGTTGTTGAAAAGTTTTTCAATGAGCAATACCGATGTTTAAAATGTTCTGTAATCCTTTTATTAATTGAACTCTGGTTTTGATTTACTTGGTTTTACTTGGTTTTGTCGATCTTCTTCATCGAATCCTGTAGGTTGTCAGGTCGATAACCGACTTCACAAACGCTAGTGTCAGAACTGTTGAGCCTCCATAGAGTCCTCTGACATGGCCCATGAAGCACGGAAACATCTTACTTTTCAGTCAATCAGGTGATTCAGTAGCGTCGGTGGCGTAATGGATCAGGCGCGGACTCTAAATCTGAGGGTTCCGGGTTTGAATCCAGCCGTGTACCTATGAGTTGTTTTCCAATTCAAGTACATTATCCGATTTTTAAGAGGCTATGTTGGTAAGACCACGTGGTCGGTTTCAAGGTTGCATTGTTTTGTAGCTGTCCCTCTCCGAGCCCTATCCTACCCGAGCGCGTACGGTGAGACAGCAAACATTACGCGATGTTATCCACCCGTTATTTGGATGTTTCGTAGTCCAGGGATCATATGAAGGATACAGTATATTATGTAACCATTTTTTTAATACAGTATACTAATGAAATTTCAGATGTCGGTGGTTTTTCCAAATTGTTCTAAATTGATTCATACTCTTGTAAATCCGGTTCAAAGTTGGGGCTTTTTACTACCGAAAAATACAATACTTTGACGCCCTGTAACTCTGGAAGTATATATTTAAACGAAAATCTGACTCACCACCGACACAGATATTTGTTTCTAGATTGTGTCTTGAAAATTTCATAGATTTTCATAGCTTAATACTTAAAATATGACTGGACTCCGTTTGTATGGGCGCTTTGACAACAGCATACCCTCTTAACGGTGAAGGAAAACATCGAGCCCGCGTGGTGGACTATGGCTCATACACTCTCTGTAGGAGAGTAGGCCTGAGCCCCTGCAGTGGGGACGTATATAGGCGGATGATGAGGTGATTCAGCCTGTAATGTACTAACCAAACTGGGGAAAGTCTCACAAAGTGATATTATAAAAGTCCCCGCCGGGAATTGAACCCGGGATTGCGTGTGTTGCGCGTCTGAGTCTAACGCTCAGCCAACTGCTTCAAGGAGGAGTGTCATTGTCGATGAACGTGTCAAATAGTTGCCAGTAAAAAGTGTTCGAATTGAATTTATTAAGTCATGTTGATTATATTATAAGATATTAATATTTTCGTCCGCGATTTCGTGATAACCTAAAATGAACCGGTATAAAAAGCAGCCTATGTCACAGGCTACCTGCATGCCAAACTTCATTGCGATTGGTTATACTGTGAAGGTGGTTACAAACAAACACACTTTCACATGTAATATATTAGTAGGATTTATGGAGCTGACTGTATATTGTACAACTTAGCCTTATCAATCGCAACGTTTAGCCATTCTTATGTTAACTCGAGATAGCTAACTTGCCGTGAGCAGAGGCTATTTGCAGGGCGGACTGTTTGACCTCTATAATAATTCTAACGCTGAGGTGATAAGGCTTAAATTGTTTCTCATTTAGATAAACTAATGTACCAGGTTTTAGGCTTCTTGTTTTTGGGCGAATTGCTAAAGAAATTACATTTTCATCGAATTGACTGTAACTATAAATGACAATTGTTTTATCCATACATATAATTCATGAACCATTTTAGTACAAAATTTTAGTCAATACCATTCGTAGTTGTGTATTATTAGGCGTGATAGAGAAACAGACAGATCATCATCAGCCCTTCCTCAGTGCGGATCGGCGGACTTCACATGCCTGTTCAAGACATGCAGGTTTCCTCACGATGTTTTCCTTCACCGTTAAGCAATCGGATAATGTACTTGAAATGAAAAACAACTCATAGGTACACGGCTGGATTCGAACCCGGAACGCTCAGATTGAGAGTCCGCGCCTTATCCACTGCGCCACCGACGCTTCCAGAACAAGCAGATAACAGAGTGATACTCTTACTATAAGGGCTCAGTTGTTTCATTGGACTTACGAAGCCCCTAAAACAAGGTTAATTAAATTTCCAACCGTAATACTGAATCTACCATCACTTCGGCATGTGTCATTCAGTGTCTGTTTTAAAGGACGTCGACCACAAACTTTCGTCTCAAAATTAAATATTTTACAAAAACTCGTCGAGAGTTTGTTGGAAAGTAATTAAAGTTTTTCCTTTCTTTATGAAGGGCTACGGGATAAGTTTTTATCATTTCCAATTTTGTGCGCAGCCTCTTGGGATGGCTGGAGCTGTTGGTTCATAATTATGAATAGAGAATCACGTGTACAATGGCCCGTAAGTTGTTCCTATTATTTCCTTAATTGGTCATTTTTATAATAAAGTAGTAGAAGTACTGAGAAATTCTTATGTAAAAATAATGATTTTCACAACCATCTTTGAGCAAAGCCGACCGTTCCGTGGCACTACAATGCGGTCAAGTAAGATTCGGACTCGCGCACTGAGGGTTCAGGACAGATTTTAAATAATTTACAGCAAAGAAAGATGAAAGATTTTTACTAAAGAATGCGCCTGACTCAATCATACACGCAATTGTTAATTTACACATTATGTAAAGATTTCAACGGTTTACCTGTTACGGATCATGAGATACCGCTGACAGATGGACAGCAGACAGTTACTATATTAATTCTGTGGCAATAAGTTCCCGTTGGTTACCTTACGGGAAAATATTTCATACAGGATTTAGCTGTATAGGTATTACAAACACTACTATATTTCGGTACAATTTAATTATATCAATGCCTAAACAGACAAAACACTAGCGCACGCTCCTTGAATGAAGGGGTGACGCAATCTGCGGGGAAGTGCGGGGGCAGCACGGGGGGTGTCGACGTCGGCCGCGCGCCTCCACCACAGAGACTAGCAAGTCTCCTTGCGAAGAACTACTGGCCAGTATACATCTACTTCATCATTTAACTTTTTCTAACAGTATAAACACCACAACCATTGTTGTCTTATTTTTGAGAGAAAAGAAACATACGTCCTCGGCTGCCCAAAGCCAAATTCAAGTGTCTCATTCCAGACAAATATTACAGGAGAGCAGAAAAACGACTTCCGTCAAAAGCACTAAATGCGTTGGAGCCATTTCTTCGACGTAGTAATTTCATTAAGTGAATAATGAAATAGCAGTTATAATTAGATTTAAGCTTTAGATATTCCTTTTTATCAATATATTTAATTTTCCTAATTTTTGCCCCAATCTCCGAGTAAATGTACCAAATTATACGAAAAAGCTTTTGGTTTGGTCGCCCCCGGTGTAGCTTAAGTAAATATTTAGTAACCGTTATTTCCGGATTTTCCGGGACAGGAATTAGCTGTCCGTAAATTGTGTCCAGAATTTATATTTCCAACACTCGTAAGTGTTTGTAACGAGCTTAAATAAGCGGAATTACGTTGTACTCAGACTAATGAAATAACTGATTGAAACGCGTTCATGTTCAGAGTTCAGTCAGAACACGTTTGTTAATATCCTTTTAGATTAGTTTACTAATTTTCTTATAAGTTTTAAAGGAAAGCTGTCAAAAAAAAAACAATCTACAGATTCAAACGTAGGAAATGACGATAACAATTATACCACCAATATAATATAATAAGCATACCTGTGGACAGGATAAGTATATCGCACAAATTGAAATAGCACCGTGTAAAACTATGTACTTGGCAAATAAATTCATTCTTTCTTTCTTTCTTACCTACCTAAGAGGTAAAGAGTTTGTCATCATACATTTACTAAATAAAATTCCATATGTTTATCTATCCGGAATGTTGGATATTTAGATACGGATTTAGTCAGATAGACAGTAAATTGAAGCCGGATAGGCCAAATTCCAAATTGCTGTCGTCGGAAACCCGTTTCATCGCTAGTAGCTAGCTAGAAAAGCATTAATTTTGTACATTTAAGAGTTTATAACGTTTAAATTTTACTTATCTCGAGATTCACTATTTAATTTTGTGAGTGTTATAAAGGAAACAAATGGAAATATCAGGATGGGAATCATCATCTTACTGCGATCACCAGTCCGCCTGCTAAGCGTGGTGATTATGGCAAATCCCCTTATGGTAGGCTCGTTCAACGTGACAATCCACGAGAAAGTTTATATCTAGCAATGAAATTATACAGCCTATAAAGGGCGACTTCTGAATAACCGGAGATGTGTACTCAGTACCAATAACATCTTACTGCAATAGTCATAATTTTCATTGAAGATTGCGTAAATGTAACCACCAATCCGCCTGCGTGATTCGAATCCCCTCATGGACGTGGGGATCCGCGAGGGAGGCTCATGTCCAACAGTGGATTCGCTAATAACGAATATATATCCGTGTAATAATATCTGAAGTTCACGAAAACAAAGTCTCGAGAGAAAAAAAAAGTTTTAAGTAATACTTACGTTGCTATTTCTATCAATTTACCTTTTTCCGTCAGTCTGAGGCACCTCACATTTAGATGTAAATTAAATGAGGTATTCTTGTCGTAGATTCGAGGGAGAAAGGGACTGAATGAGGGCAGTCACCTCACAGAGGTGTTTATGTTTACCTATAATTTTAATGGTTATGAGCCCTTTGTTATAATTATTACTATTTGATATTATAGTAAGAAATTATGCGCTACATTCTGAAGTAAATTTTTCATGTTAATTATGTGTATTATTACATTAAGAATTATAACCTCGACCTTCCTGATAGAAGCTATTTTTAAAGTTCGGTACCTGAATGTTTTTAAATTGAGCTAAGTTGAAAACCTTTTCGAGATTTAGCTCCAAGGAACCTGAAAAAAATTGTTTCAGAATTTTCTCGAAAGTTGTTTCAGATAAAACTCTTATATTATCAAGCCTCGCAGATGACGTCACGCATGGCATACTAAGAATCTATCCAACGACACCCCTAAATAAATACAGGTCCATTCAATTGTTATTACTACGTGTTTTTTTACCCAAAAACCAAAATACATCTGCAAAACAATTTTTTTCATAGGTTGTCCATCGAGTCGCTGGCACTTGAATCCAGCGCCCTTTATACATATATTCAAATAAAACGAACAAAATAAAACTCAAACTACACGTTTATACAAATGTGCATCAAACTAGGCAAATATTAGGTCCAAATTTATTACAAATATCATCCATAAACCTAGTTTAGCATAAAAAATTCGAATATTTCTGCCACAGAAGCGCTATCGCCTCGTAAATCTGAATAGATATGACACCTGTGACGTCACACCGCGACGAATGTGCCACGTGACAGGAACAGGTTCTGGCTGTAAATAATATAAGATGGCGCCGCGATATATTTGCGTTTTATGTCGGTATTCGCGAAGACAAGAGCCTGAGGTAAACCGAATAAAAGTATGTTTATTGAGAACCTATTTCTCAATAAAATATTTTATGCTGGTACCGTTGCTTACCTTTTAGGTTTCCGTACCTAAGTTTTCATACATTTACATGCTTGTATCTTTTGACAGATAATATAAACTCATTTAAATTTTCACAGAATATTTGTTATTTATTATAGAGAATATCATCATAATTATCAGGGATCATGGGCAAGTCGTACCCTGACTCACACTTGCGATAATTTTCACTGAAAGGGAAGAACGGACATCGTCCAAATGCCAATTATATGAAAATATAAGAAATAAAGAAAACATGAAACACTTTCAAATGATATATCGGTAATTTTAGACTTATTGAAAATAGTTTTTCTTATGTGACATCTGATATTGTTTGATGCATGAGTTGCTTTTTTATTTTCTAATCGAACTTAGCGACCGTACTTAGCTTCCATATAGGCAGAAGTAAATTGTTTCATTACTTAGTGATTGCGTATCAAAACTTCCTCGGAAAGCTACCAAACAAACTGTTACTGGATGGGTAAAACTATTTATAACAAAATACATAGATAACCCAGGAAAACTCTATCATCATCATCAACAGCCTATATATATGTCCCCACTGGAGGGGCTCAGGCCTACTCTCCTACTGAGAGTGTATGGGCAATAGTCCACCACGCGGGCCCAGTGCGGATCGGCGGACTTCACATGCCTGTTCAAGACATGCAGGTTTCCTCACGATGTTTTCCTTCACCGTTAAGCAATCGGATAATGTACTTGAATTGAAAACAACTCATAGGTACACGGCTGGATTCGAACCCGGTACCCTCAGATTGAGAGTCCGCGCCTTATCCATTGCGCCACCGACGCTTGTAAAACTCTATAAATACCTTTAAATTTAATTGACTAGAATGCTTTCTGATACACTCATTCTATTCGTTACTGCAGTACAAGTGTAAAAAAGCATTCATATTTTAAATTAATATTGTGATTAATACTGACATCAGATTGCATGTCCATGAGTTATTGAATGTTTGGTCTATCATAATATGTTACATTTAACACTTATATTAACATTTATGGCGAATAAAGTTGTCTTAGAGCTGTCGTGCGATATTTTGGTACATTATGTATCTCGTAAAACAACTGTTAGCCTCAGTTATCCATTTTAGTTTATGAAATAGATGTATTTTACGTTTTATTTTCCATTACGAGTGATATTTAAGGCTTGATGAGTCTCGTCTTCTCAGCTCTCAGCCTTAAATGTTACTTTTTAGAATCACACACATTTACATAGACTCAAAATACAAAATTTATGTAAATACAATATTTTTGTAGTTATATTTTAAGTTTAAAATGGAAAAGAAATCGTTAGTAGAAATAATTTTGTTATTTATTAAATATTACGCATCGGTGTAACATGCGACCGTGATTCGCACAGAGTCGGACGGAGGACGAACGGCGCGTGCGGCCCTCAGATAAGACCGTGCTCTCACAGCCGCAGAAAGTAACAGTTCTGCAAATGCTATAATTTATGGAATTATTGGCGAGACGATAATTTTCTCACCTTTTTGCCTAGACATGACACCTCTAATTTTAGTAAGAAAGTACTACTCCAGTACAGACAAAGAATATAAAGCTTATTATCAAATCAAATGCGGATATTCAAAGGCCGTGATATTTATTAAATAAATAAATTTAAAATAATTTTTTTAAACAAATGAAATGAAATAAAATACTCACGGTAGCACTTTGGTAATCTTAAACAACAGAATTATTACTATACGAGTATACTATATAATCATTACAGAAATCATATCATTGTGATTACTTCTGGACAACAAAATTTAAATTATGATTTATTTAGTATCGACTTTTGTGTTACGGATTAAAAGCCTGGGGGTAATTGAAATTAAAGACAAACACATTTTTTAATGATTTTATCATCCACTTATGAACATGAAGCTTCTTCATAGATCATCCCAAAGAGTCAACTTTCTATGAGTGGATTTGCTATAATTGTCACACTTTTAAAGTTTATTGGTCATTGGTCATGTAAGATGTTGGTGATACAAAACTGACCCATAAAAAGAGAGGTATATGTTACACCGCCTATTCTAAAGGTTAAAATATAGCAAGGCAGAGATATATGCTTTTCACGCATAAATTGCAATATTTATGGTACGAAAAGGTTACAAGACAATCTCCAGCAATCAATGAATGAAACAGATTTAAAATTAATCTACAAGCACTTCATAAACTTATTATTGTACTAGTTGTCGAAATTTTTGTCGTTTTTTGTGTGTTCGCAGAATATTGTTACATTATTTTAAATACCGAAAAACATGTATTTCATGAATAAATGAAAGATATGCATTCGCGAATCGCAAGGTATATTCAGGTTGAAAAAATGTTTATTGCGCGGCCTATTGGACCAACCTCTCATAGCGACAAAAGAGTGTCCGCGAAATGCGGGTTACACGGAAGCGAGTGTCTGAAAGTGACGTGTGTGTGTCTCTAAACGGTTCTACTAAACATTGGGTCGGAAATTAAACCTTTGACCTTGAAATAAAGTCTGTTTTTGATGTGATGACATTTTACGTGCGGGTGTTCTAGTCATGCGATATTTTGCAAGAAGTTTGAGGCAGCCAAATGTAAGGTACGGTACATCTTTAAGGGTATCTCACTTTCCCTCGGAAGGGATATTATACCCAAAAATTACCTCGTACTCAGGGATATATCCTGAAATTAAGCCCTTATTGCAGCAGGTATTGCTCATTACGGTGAATTAGCGATCAAAGCTTCTTAGCACTCAGCGGATCTTCCTACGTCATAGCTTGACTATGAAACGGAGAAAGGAGTATAATAGCATTAATTATCATTGGGAGGGTTCCAACGTTTTAAAGGAAATAATATTTTGTTTCTATTCCTACAGGTCTAACGCATAGCTAAGTCTGTTTCTGAGGTATGGGAGCGGTATGGGAGGGTGTGCATACGGAACGTCAAACGACGACTGAAGTTATGCGTTAGACCTGTAATTTGTTTTTGTGAAATTTTAATATACACGTGTGTTTAAACCGATGTCTTACTGTGATTAATAACCACATATTTTTCTTTCATGGCCAGCCAAAGAGATTTAAATAGAGCGGGCATTGGGAAACTTTCCACATCAAATCTTTGATCTCGAAAGACAACGGTGCGTTGGGTGCGTCCAATGTCTTGTTAGGCGTGTGACGTCATTTGACACTAGAATGAGTGACTTCTTACCAATCGGTAAAAAGTTTAGGATCACAATTTTGTTTGCTTTTTACGGCTTGTTACTAGCAATATTAAATATCACTAGCAAGAGAAAAGTCAATGCATAAAAATAACTATAACATCACTTATGTTATTTTCATAAGTATATAATCTTCAACACCTACGACATTTACCTTATTACACTTGCGGTAAGTGTTAACCTTAATAATTTAAAAGCCAATAGTGGCGTCGTGTTCGTTGTAGCAAATGTACCGTGCCCATGGGTGAGATAAAGCATAATATATTTTGTCGGGTTTTCACAGCTCGAGTGCTACGCATTGCGGCATTATGCAGGGAGGATTCGTTCGCGCGTTCCTTTTCCAAATTTAAATCCCGCGCGGAATGTGTCAGGCCAGTATCTTATTTAGAAATAAGTTTTTAGTCTTCGATTTTTGAGATTTTGAATAATAGAATTAGAACATCTACCCAAAACGTCATTTCACTAGAATTTGATTTTTTATGGTTATTTATTTGTTCCTGAGCCCCAATTCTACTAATGTAATTTTGCACAAAACGCAACAAAACTGCAACATAAACGCAGGTGTTGACCATTTTCGTATTCTACTATTATTTAACGTCACGTGATCAACGTGCGAACAATGTTCACACGCACTCGGCCCGCACGCTCCCTAATGTCGTATTCTACTACTGTTTTAGACCATTTTTGACATTTGTTCATGACGAAACTTAAACGCTACTGCTGTCATATTAGCGTGTGTATAAAAGCTGAAAATAGTAGCTTTTTCTACAACGATCTGCACACGTTTCCAAAATTATATGGTTTTTATGTTAGGAAATCATGCAAATAATATATTTAGAGGATATTGTTGCGGTCCATTGAGGTAACTGTCGTCTGAAGAACAACAATGATGAAGTTCGCGATGGCCGGCGACGGACGAAATTCTGTGTAAAAAGTATTTGCGTATAACCAATACTTCGTCGGTTAGGGACCTTGCTGAAGTCCTAAAGCTCTTATTATAAATTCAGTTCATACACAATGGTTCGCATTTAGCCTTTTAAGTAATGTATGTACAACAACTATGCCAAAAACTAAGTTCATCTGCATACGCGCTCTATCAACTAGCTCCTATATTAAACGAGGACGCTCTAGTCACATCACGGTGTTGTTTCTTCGTATTAATTTTCTGGGGCAATTCAACTGACAGGAAATTAGTATTCCGAGCACACAAAAAATGAATTAGATCAATGTTTAAGTTGAAATTTAACCTGTTAAGGGTGGAACTTCGAAAAATCCTTTCTTAGTGGATGCCTACACTTAACAAAGAAAACACCCTCCAAATTTCATGTCTATAGGACCAGTGGTTTAGGCTGTGCATTGAGAGCTTACACACAAACTTTCATGCCCCTTTTCACTCCTTTGAAGGATAAATATCACTATGTTTTCAGCTGTTATGGTGAGTAGCATAGTAGCAGACTTGAGTATTTGATATTAATTTCAACTTGATACCTCCACGAGAAAAAGGGTCTTGACAGACAGACAATAGGATGATCCTATAAAGGTCTCTTTTTTCAGATACGGAACCCTAAATAGAAGCAGTTTTTACATATTCATTTAGATCATTCAACTAGGTAGGTCCAACTTTGACAAAGAGGTCAACCGAAGAGTACAAATTGGCTGGGCAGCATTCGGGAACCATGCCACATCACTCATAGAATGGATAACCAATGGGGAGTAAGAGCTCTCGACCGGGCGACCACGTACCGGGAAACGTGTACCGGGCCGTCCCTCCCGCGAACCTGCGACCTAAGATTATGTGTCTGTGTAGCTACTAGGGTCCGGAGGCAGACCTTGTCCATATTTCTCAGAGCACAATCTTATGTTATTTTTTTAAATAAAACAATATTCAACAGTGTATTTTCTATGTTATTTTTAAAAAGAAACAATATAAAACTTTGCTATCTTTCTTCTTATTTGATTGGAGAATCAGCAATGGACCCGATCACATTCTGAAAAGACAAATAAAACATTACTCTTGTTTATTATTACAAATACATATTACACTAACTGAATTATTCCTTGAAAAAGATTAGGAAAGTTTAGTAAGTACTGAGTTTTAATTAACCCCAGGGTGTTGTAAAGGCAACTAAAACAAAAAGTTTATTTTATCAATATTGAGTATCCAGTAAAACGCCTTATGAATGAACTAATATCATCCTACTGATCGACAGTCCACCTGCCAAGTGTAATGTGTATGATATATCCCCTCATAGAATGCTCCTTCACTGTGGTACTCTATGAAGAAGACTCATGTAAAACTTGCAGGTGGCATGTGGTCTATCACAGCTATTGACTATATATGAATGATAAAAAAGATCAACAATTACTTACAGTGCATAGTAGTAGGTGGTTCTTTAGTTGTTGCTCAATGTTGTTAGCAAAGTTGACTGGCTATTACCGCCAGAGGTTCCTTGGAACCTACACATTCCAAAGCTAACAGGCGATTGGTTTTCATAAAAAAACAGCAGCTCCTGATGAAGCCGTTTACTTCTTGCTGCCATTCCTAAAATTTAATAAGTATTATATACAAGTATTATATACTCGATGTTGTACATGAAACATACATCAGTAGGTCGATAGTTATTCAACAAATTGTACATACCTTATGCAAAATTCGCAATTATAATGCTGATGAATTCAATTCAATTCTTGATATTTATGGCAACTACCAACTTCATGGTAATTCTCTAGGAGCATTTAATCACGTAATTCTGCCAAAATCTAAAATATAATTGTTGAATTTTGAATTGTTGTTACTTTGACATCTTTCAAGCTTTTTTTCTTGTGTTTTACGGCTCTAGCTTCCGGTTTTTTAGCATTTTTGACATAGTTATACCGGTTATTCCAAAATACTAGGTAGACAGCACTATCGTTGTCCTAACACCTGCGCTTTGGTTGCGTGTGCGTTTCGGGTATGAAATTTATGTTAGTAGAATACAGTTTTACTTTCGTAGATAACACAAACATACCAAAAGTGTAACTTTAACGAACATGTTACACAAACGTTATAAAATAGTAGAATTGAGGCCCTGATTGTGTAGTGAAGAGGTACAAATAGTCGTACTGATAAAAATGTTGCAGTCTTGTTTTTTCTTTCGGCGAATTACATGTGAGGAAACAGTATAGGCTTTACAGCGCAGATTTATGCCAAATTACACGTAGATTTTAAATAAAGTGTAGCGATTCATTTATTCATATTTGTTTTGATGATATAAAAATTAATATGATTTAATTTGTCTTGTTTCAGAAAATCTTCATATTAATGCTGGGATTCACTATGGTAAGATTAATAAATAAAATTATTACATATTTATTTTAAATGCTATTAAAATGTTTGATAAAATTAAATCAATAAATATATGTATCTATTGACTTATGAACTGAATAATGATTTAAAACCTCGACAGTCTGGTAAAAAGCACGTCGATGATCGCAGTGAGATGTTGTTAATATAAATGCTATTACATTGCGACGGGCACTAACTGTATTTAAAACTTACAATTTACAATTAAAATGACAATTAAATACAATTGGCCGTCGCGAGCTAACGAAGATGTAAAAAACGCGAATAGGACAAAAATATCTATTTGTGCGGTGTTATTGAAGATTTTAAAGATTCACCAAAATAATACAGAGATAATACATAACAAATAGTATAAACGAAAATCTAGCGCGATAAAAACGCAAAATTAAAGGCCATGGTCGCTCTCGATTCATCATCAACAGCCTATGTACGTCCCCACTGCTAGGGCTCCGGCGTACTCTCCTACAGAGAGTGTATGGCGTATAGTTCATCAAATCACGCGAGCCCAGTGTGTATTGGTAGACTTCCACACACCTTTTGAATTGCAGGTTTACTCACAATGTTCCCCTTCACTGAAAAGCCAATGGTAATGATTTGTATCATTCGTACATAAATTCCAAACAAAAAATTGTAACTCATTGGTACGAGCCAGGATCGAACCCAGACCTCGACTGTTCAAGCACTGATGCTCTGCTCATCTGACTACCGCGGCTTGGTTTCTTCGTTTGGTTCATTTCTATCCGACAGAAAAAATCATTTTTTGGTTTGATTTGATTGCAAATAAATTTGATAAAACAAATAAATCTGTAATTGTTCACGCTGTACTATAAATATTTGGTGGTAGTGTGATTATCAAAAACTTGTCAGTTGCCTGCATTGGGCTTCGGATAATATTTTAATGAAACAAAATCCCATTATCTTAGTCTGTGAAGCAAATAAACTCAGCATATTTTAGAAGTCACTACATTAAATCGTATCGTTGGATCCAAATAAAATTAATGGACGTCACTGGCTCATTAGCTTTCGTCCTCCGTCCCAACCCTATATCCTGATATTTGGATGTTGTCCAAACGGGACACTTTTTGTCTCTGTTTTGTCCCGGGGAAATGCTATTTTATTACAGTCCCCTCGCTAGATATCTTACGCATCGATAGCCTTACAGTCACGCGTAAAGTCTTAACAAAATGAATGCTTAACTTTAACCACTTGCGTGGTCTAGTGGATACGAAGTTGGTCTTACTTTTAAAAGACACTTAAGAAATACAACATTACTCGCCTATCCGGATCTTTCTTTCTCTCTTTGTGTCTGTTTTGA
The DNA here is from genome assembly GCA_910589575.2 of Carcina quercana. NCBI lineage: Eukaryota > Metazoa > Arthropoda > Insecta > Lepidoptera > Depressariidae > Carcina > Carcina quercana. The sequence goes on along the minus strand of OU342449.1, from coordinate 6,686,222 downwards.
CCACATTTTTGACCACATTTTTGACTTTAGAATAAGGGAGATGAAGTTGAAAGTCGTGGATTCAATTTCCGACTGGGTACCCATTAACATACGTGGCCTGACTGACGTTCTGACTGTATACCTACTAGCATGTATTCTAAAATGATTATCATCGAAACAACATAATATCACTGTACAGTTCCGGCAATAAATAGTATAATTTCATTATTTTGAGGCTTATGGATGAATGGTTTATTTATACGGCCTCAAATGAGAGTCAGGTGTTTTATGCATATTGGCGCAGATTGCTTTCGGCCATGTGTTTGCTGTACCTTTTTTATATTTTAAAATTAGAACTAAATTATCCTAGCGGAGTGTAATTGTATGAATCCGTCATTTGAATTTCCTCATCAATTACAAGAGCTTCGTTACTGTATCCTAGCTTTTTAATGTCTCGCAGAAAGAGCAGAAAGGAGAGAATTCCGCTAGGATAAAGGTGTCTTCGACTTGGGCTTGCTTGAATCCCTCGCTGCACTATCTTCCGTAACGCTCGAGATCCAATGCGACGTTGTATCCCTGGGTGCAAAATCTACTCTGTTATTGAGCTACCTTTATCGTAATTTTATTGGATATACTGAGAGAAATAGTAAAGTTATCAATGCGTCAAGGGAGTGCGGGGTAAGTGCAATCGAAGGGAATATGTGTGTAGTGTAGTGATAGGATAATAGTACCAATTTTTCGTATGTCCAAGTTGACAACACTACACCGATATCAAAGTATTCCCTTAGGGGAGTACCCAGGTAGAAGAGTTGTAGAATGTTCTTTCTCTTTTCTTTCTACCGTGTCCATGTTACACCCTACTCAATCGTCCAATATATTTTATTACCTTAACAGTTCTCACACCTGTGGGATTGTTCTTGAGTTGATCTCACTTCTGAAACGTTATTGTATTTGTTGACGTTGAACTAAGACTAGGGACACTAACCAAGAAAAACTCCGTTTTTTTAAAAAAAACACAGTGACAAGGCGTTTTGTAAAGCGCAGTTGGCACTAAGTTTGAATGTTGGTGTTTTGTAGATCAATGGATTGGCGTTTAGGGTGCAGTTTTCTAGGTTAATAGGACTAATTTTGAACAATGTATTGATAATTGTGGCAAATAGTTTGATACTTGTAATTTTTACACATTAGCTATCTCCTCCAAACCATAAATAATTCCTTTTCAAGCTGAACAATACAACCAGTTTCGTCAATCAATACATTAAATATATATATTGTTATCTTTTTTGTTGCATTTTCGATTTTGTGCTGCTTGTGGTAGCCAGGTCGTTTTTCTAATAAATACTTTTTAAGGTGCAAGTTTTTAATCCACACGGATTCTAAATTCAAATAACGTAATGATCAGTGAATTGTGAAGTGCAATCTGTTTTGTGCCGTATGAACTGCGAATAAATGAATTATGAAATTTCTAAGTAAAATTCTGAACAAATATCATTGCAGGCTAAACCCCCAGGGCTTCTCTTATTTAATTTAGGTTATGCTTGCATGATATGTTTCTTTTGCGATTCATATCAATTAAAACCTATAGGGACTTTTCGTTGACTTGAAGCAAGGTCTTACAGCACAAGTATAGGAATCAATATAAAACCAGACTTTTAATATTATATCACAGTAAAATAGCAGTTTTAAGATTACAAACTTACATTTGCAGTTGATGATTGATCCTGATTTAGACGGATGTGTGTGTGCATCATTTTTTTAACTGTAAAGTTTGCTCTGCAATCATTCTCAAATCTCCGTTAGGGCTTTGTTCGGTGGTACCTCGCCTATTATTTATGATTTTCAGTATGTTAATCATTCATTTTCTGTATATAGTACATCTTGTTGTATGACATCGCTTCATCCCCCCGCTCGCCTCTCTTATACACAGCTATTGTTTCGTTTTTTGTTTGTTAAGCTTGTAACGTTGCGTCGCCGATAGCGGCAACAACTTCTCCGTTGCTCGCTTGTTTTTTCTTCTAATAAGTATGTATTAGTCATTGGACTACAAATAATGTAAAGGCCACTGTGATGAAGTGCTGAGGTTCTTTTAATTAACTGGAGTCTTCTACTAAAATTATGTTTGAGAAACTGATCGTAATGGAGACTCAGAATGTAAATTTTTTGCATAGGGAAAGTTTGAAGGCTCAAACCAGGATATAAGCTACTTTCTAGGGTTCCGTAGTCAAACAAGGACCTTACAGTTTCGCTCTGTCCGTCTTTCATTTTATTACTACACTACATTCTCTGTAGGAGAGTAGGCCTGATCCCCTGCAGTGGGGACGTATATAGGCTGTTGATGATGAGGTCTTTCAAAAATATTGAGGGCACTATTGGCCTACACGGCGCGTGACCCGACACACACTTGTTTTTTTCTCGATTCTACTTGAGCGTCACCCTAACAATTGTTGAGCGCGGGCGACGCTCATCTGGTTAAGATTTGACTAGCTACTGCCCTAAGATAGCCAGCTCGTGCTCTGTCTCTGAAGCGGGCTGATAATGGTACCTGAATTATTGTTAGGGCGATGTGTTTATGGTTTCGACGTATCCGCCGGCAGAGACGGTGGATAATGGTGGTAGCGGTAGTGTGGTAGAATCGGATCATCGAGGTCGTTGAAGACGTCTCGGGGACACCTCTTACGTCCTAAAATAGGCACGTTGAACCTATGACGTTATCCGTTTAAATACTTCAGAGGCTACAGATTTTGTAAGTCAACCACATCAAGCGGACTATTGGAAGGGTGCTGGGATAAGGTTATTTCTCGCCAATAAAAGCCTTTTTCATTCGGTGCAAATTGGCCAATCTCGTTCTGGGTGCTACAGGAATCAATTTTGTTGTCACTTTCAATCAGAGGATTTACCGATTCATGAGGTTTTCCTACATCAATCGAAATTTCAGTGTCTGTAAGGAAAAATGTTATCATCAAGCAGAAATTAGAAAATTATATTCATAGGCCTCCCCATAGTACGCCACAATGACCTGTCATGAGCCGCTTACATGCATATATTTATGTAGCATCACTTACCCCTTGTTAATTATATGATTCTTCCGCCCCCAGGTTACCTGGAAGAGATCGCTCTTAGCAATAAGGCCGCCTTCATTGTATCTTTTATGTTATGTTTCGTTCTTTGTGTCTTCTCCCTTTACTAAGTCATTGGTCCATCTGGTAGGAGATCGGCTCGGTACACGATTCCCGATACGTGATCGACTCTCGAGAACTTTAACTCGCTATCGGTTATACGTTCATCACTTTAGCTTACTGACTCGTGCTTATATCGGTGACTCGTCTAGGATTTCCTCATTCCGGATTTTACGTAAATAAATTCTGGTCATTTCTCGTTACATATATCACTGTATCTTAGAGGTTGTTTATGAGCCAATGGTAAAGGAAAGGACACGTTTCGGTTCTGTATGGACTACATCACTGCCACGCACTGATGAAAAACTTTACCATTTAGATACTGAGGTATTTTGTACGAAAATATATGCTGAAAATAGAAGCCCAAACAGTGAAACATTTGGTATTCATCCCATATTAGTTTTAGGACCAACTTTTCACGGAACAACTATGGACCTCTAACGTAATATGAACAGTTCGCAACTCCCTGTGGGGCCGTAGTACTCTCACATATGTATCACTTTGTTTAATTTGATTTTCGTAGTCCCAATTCGCAACCGACAAAAAGCAATCTTTAGGGCGGGCCCTAGGGCCCTTAAATACAAAGTTTAGCCCTAAATATGTCATGGGGAGAATCAATTTCAAACAAGTTTTTGCTCGGGAAGTTTGGAATTAGGGATTAACTTAGACTTGTAGAATATATGGAGACTGTTTGTCCTTTATAATTACTCGGCTTAGAGACGTGTGTTACTCTACCTAAATCTGTCAAGAAATAACAGTTTTAATAGCAAAGTTCTATGGTGGAGTCTCGTATACAACAGTGGACTTATAAAGCCGATTTTGTATTGTTGCAAGCTGCAGGGTTCGAGGGATCGAAGATAACACGTGTCCTAAGTTTCGGAGTTTATTGGTAACACACATTCACAAGTCAATCTTCTAAATCACGGGTCTCCCTGACAGAGTGCGTCCTTGTCTCACTGGGTCCATGTCTTCTGCACTGAGTCCGTACCCGGATTCTACGTACATAGTCCTTTGACACCGGTCTGTTACTACTGACACCACTTCACACCGCTAGTACACTGTCACTCTACTTTTTCTACCGGTTTCCTTTTCCTAGCTTTTATTCGCTGTTCACTGCTTAGAACTGAACTGCCGTCGATGCTCGGTCCGCGCCTTTTATACCGGCTGAAGAAGTTTCCAGAACGTTCGCAGCGATTGTCATTTCTCACCGTAAATTTTTGTTTAAGCGATACGAAGTAGATAGGTAGGTTGGCCTCTCACTATCACACTTGTCGATGTTTATGTGATATTCGAGAACATTCTAAATTATTCAGTTTTGTTACTCGATTTGAAGGAGAAAGGTAGATCCGCTTTTCTATTTTTATTCCTTCTAGACTGTTAAAGAAGCTCCGTGAAAGTATGATGATTTGATGGAATGGTCGATCCTTCAATATGACGCCATGAAATACATTTAATTTTAATTCTTATTCATATTAAACATAATTCACCATTGATATTTAATTACCAATACTCATGACCCGTTACCACGTCAACCACAAATGCCTGGACACATTAATTACAATTCAACTGAGTTTAAATTTAGCAGTATTAATGTTAATTCAAGCGTTGAAATTAACACTAACATAATGATTAATTAACAGTAAAAAATTTACTATTGACAGAAATGATAATACGTTGGTAGATAAGACGATTATGGGAGATAAAGATAAGATAAAAATAAGTTTATTTGGAACATGGTACATATGATGACAGTGTGAAAATTTTAGTTTCTCACACTCCACATTGAGAGGCATTCAAATATTTTAAATTGTCAAAATATTTTAACAACATGGTATGAATTGCTATGACTATTTACAGAACTATGCATATTACTTTAAAACTATCATTACTTTATAGAGAAATAAATTGTTTTTACATGCTATAAATATGATGTCTAAACTATCATGTTCTAAACTGCTATCCAGTACTCCTTTAACTAGATAGAAACTTTTTTCTAATAGCCAATACGCAAATTAAGCTCGAGAAAGTTTATCGACAGTTCTCATACATACCTCGGAATCTTATTGTAAACCCTTATTGACATAATATAACAATCCTTTTTATAAAGGTCTCATATCGGGTACTCGGTTTGATTGGCTTATTTTGCAGCAACCCTGACCGCATAAATAATTCTTGACTGTTAGTTATCTGGATACACGAAAATGTGACAGCCAAGTGCGTCAAAAAAACAACAACTAAGGTTGTGTATTATTTTACACACACAATCTCAAAATACATTTGAACAATAATGTAATGTCTTATCCTTAGGCATGCAGTTTTAAATCTTTCCCTTCTTTCTCTCTTTCACTTTCTGTAACACAATTTGTACCAAACGTGGCCGTGAATTTAGCAATTGTTTGCGGCTATCCAACAAAACTTTATAGCCGGGACTGAGTTACCGGTGGGTATAACAAAACTCTTGTCTTGTGTTGCAGGCACAAAGACGGCTAGCCAGATGAAATCTATGGCTCCGAAGTCGTGGGGCTGACAAGATGACTCGGGCTGGGCTGCTGGTGTTCTGCTCGCTGCTCACCACCACGCTATGTGTCATAGCTCCCCAGATACCAGGTAACTGACAATATGACTCGGGCTGGGCTGCTGGTGTTCTGCTCGCTGCTCACCACCACGCTATGTGTCATAGCTCCCCAGAAACCAGGTAACTGACAATATGACTCGGGCTGGGCTGCTGGTGTTCTGCTCGCTGCTCACCACCACGCTATGTGTCATAGCTCCCCAGATACCAGGTAACTGACAAGATGACTCGGGCTGGGCTGCTGGTGTTCTGCTCGCTGCTCACCACCACGCTATGTGTCATAGCTCCCCAGATACCAGGTAACTGACAATATGACTCGGGCTGGGCTGCTGGTGTTCTGCTCGCTGCTCACCACCACGCTATGTGTCATAGCTCCCCAGATACCAGGTAACTGACAAGATGACTCGGGCTGGGCTGCTGGTGTTCTGCTCGCTGCTCACCACCACGCTATGTGTCATAGCTCCCCAGATACCAGGTAACTGACAATATGACTCGGGCTGGGCTGCTGGTGTTCTGCTCGCTGCTCACCACCACGCTATGTGTCATAGCTCCCCAGATACCAGGTAACTGACAAGATGACTCGGGCTGGGCTGCTGGTGTTCTGCTCGCTGCTCACCACCACGCTATGTGTCATAGCTCCCCAGATACCAGGTAACTGACAATATGACTCGGGCTGGGCTGCTGGTGTTCTGCTCGCTGCTCACCACCACGCTATGTGTCATAGCTCCCCAGATACCAGGTAACTGACAATATGACTCGGGCTGGGCTGCTGGTGTTCTGCTCGCTGCTCACCACCACGCTATGTGTCATAGCTCCCCAGATACCAGGTAACTGACAAGATGACTCGGGCTGGGCTGCTGGTGTTCTGCTCGCTGCTCACCACCACGCTATGTGTCATAGCTCCCCAGATACCAGGTAACTGACAATATGACTCGGGCTGGGCTGCTGGTGTTCTGCTCGCTGCTCACCACCACGCTATGTGTCATAGCTCCCCAGATACCAGGTAACTGACAATATGACTCGGGATGGGCTGTTGATGTTCTACTGATAATCTTCTGGCACGCTTGTACTTTCAATCTGGAGGTTTCGGGTTCGATTCCCAGTGGTTTTACCTATCGGAACTAAGTTAAGTTGGTGGTAGGTCATTTTTTATGTCCGCCTGGCTAACTAGCAGTGGCGAAGGGTCCATACAAGCCGATTCCCACCGGCTTACCTTTCAAAAATCCTTTCCACATATCATTTGTGTAATGTACTATTAACTTTTATACGCTCAAAACATTACTACAAAAAACGCCTGCGCGCAATTAAAAAGCAATATCTATCAGTGGCGAAGGGTCCATACAAGCCGATTCCCACCGGGTTACAGATATTATCTATAAATTGTCAAAGCCCGCCAAAACTATACCACAGTTCCCGTGTCAACTAATGCTCTGTCTCTTACGCTCTCGTAGTAAACGTCGCTTTTTATTTCACGAAATAAGCCGGCCGGTCTTCGGCATACTCGATTTCTTCTCTTTCGAACGCCTTATGCGGAGCGAGATAGAGAGTAATAATGCTAGTAATTTCAAAACTATAATTTTAAGGAGAAAATACATCGCCAATTATACATTTTTTCTAGCAAGTTAATAGTGTTATAACAATGCAAAATTTAAAAAGTAGTATTTTGATAGTAAGTTTCATCGCGAGTCACATTGTTTTATTTAGGCGTATTTGCGTGTGATTTGTTCCGTTTGGATATCGATTTGGAAGTTTGGAAGTAAATAAACATTACCAGTCTTACCACAAAAAAGGTAAACAAGCTTTAGACACACGTTTCACAAGTGTTTTGAAAAAATGTTACCACAAATGCATGTTTAGCCGATGTCAGCTTAGACACTGCTTAAAAGAGGGTATGCTGTTGTCAAAGCGCCCATACAAACGTAGTCCAGTCATATTTTGAGTATTAAGCTATAAAAATCTATGAAATTTTCAAGACACAATCTAGAAACAAATATCTGTGTCGGTGGTGAGTCAGATTTTCGTTTAAATATATACTTCCTTCTAGAGTTACAGGGCGTCAAAGTATTGTACTTTTCGGTAATAAAAAGCCCCAACTTTGAACCTGTTTTACAAGAGTCTGAATCAATTTAGAACAATTTGGAAAAACCACCGACATCTGAAATTTTATTAATATACTGTATTGAAAAAATGGCTACATAATATACTGTATACTTCAAATGATCACTGGACTACGAAACATCCAAATAACGGGTTGATAACTTCGCGTAGTGTATGCTGTCTCACCGTACCAGCTCGGGTAGGATAGGGCTCGGAGAGGGACAGCTACAAAACAATGCAACCTTGAACGCGGCCACGTGGTCTTACCAACATAGCCTATTAACATAAAACTTTAATTTGAATTGTAGCCTGTCATAACATTCTCTGCCGGAATTCGCAATAGATTTCGTAGACTTTGTTGATTTTAATGATTTTGAAGACGTGGAATTAATGGACAACTATCGTGACCGTTTTAACAGTGCGAATTTTATTCGCGAACATTACAACGAGCGCAACTTTCGAAAACGCTACAGATTTAGTAAAACTTTCGGGGAAATTATTATTATTATTCATTTATTTCAGGTAACAATGACCCATAAGTATATACAGGGTGGTCCAAAATGTGACGTCCAAAAATTTTTTTTAGATTCCTTACACCTGGGTGTATCCGAAAATACCCCATGTATGTTCCGCGATTTTTTGTAGTTTAGAAGTTATGATTTTTTAAATGTATATTTCGAATTTTCTGCCGGAGCGACTTAAAATAATCGTAACTTGTTTAATAGTAAGGTTTTTTTATTTATTTTTTCTCGAAAGTGATCGTCTTGAATCACCCTTTCTACTTTATTATCAACTACACAACGTTATTCATTACAAGTTACCGAAAAAAGGGACGAAAGTAAAAATTTTAGGTTTGAGTTGAACGGAGCCAAATTTTCAAAAATTTCTTAATAATACAAAATTAATGTTTCATTGGTTCAAACTAATTTTAAAAACTCCAGCAGTTTGTCAGCTTACCAAATAATAAAAAAAAAGTTGTTCTTAATAGGCGATTTTACGACGAAATTGGCTTCAGAACTTAGTTAGGTGAGAATTCATAAAGAAAAAATTTTGTCAAAAAAAAATATTAAGCTTATTTTGTTTTCATTTTTATGGCCTACATTAGCAAGGCATCATCAAAAGCATTCAAATAATTTCAAATTGAACGATCAGTGACACATTAGAAAACATTTTATTTTAAAAAAGCTTAGTTTAGTTTTTATTAATACGGTTATTTTGGTTTATTTTTAGCATCAATAAAAGAAAACACAAATTAAGTTCAACTACTTTATTAAAGAAGATTTTCAAAATGACGCCCTTCAACTTCGATACACAATCGGCAACGTCTTAAAAAGTTATCTTTTAGTCTGCGGAAAGCGCTTGAATTTTGTCTGACTTTCGTCGCTGCTTCTCTCAATTTTCGTCTCAGTTCTTCTTCGGAGTTAGTTTGCTGAGCATAGACAACTTCTTTGTAGTAACCCCAAATAAAAAAATCTATTGGGTTCAAGTCCGGTGAACGTGCAGGCCATTCGATTGGGCCGCCACGCCCAATCCATCTGCCCGGGTATGTTTCATTAAGGTGCCCCCTCACTTGGCGTGCGTAATGGCAAGGAGCACCATCATTTTGGAATATCATGTGCCTTCTTGTTTCCAAGTTTACATCTTCCAGCAATTCAAAAAGGTTGTTCTGCAAAAAGTTTAGATATGTGTCTCCATCCAACCTAGACGGCAGCTCGAAAGGCCCAATCAGTTCTCCATTTACAATTCCCGACCACATGTTTACGCTGTATCGATGTTGAAAATTTGATGCTCTTGCAAGGTGTGGGTTTTCAATTTCCCAGCTGTGATAGTTATGGATATTAAATACTCCAGTGTTTTCAAAACGGGATTCATCGGTCCATAAGATCTTATTAAAAAAATCTGGGTCTTCCTGACACCTTTGTATCATTGTTTCGCAGAAAGCAACTCTTCTAGGGTAATCTGAAGCTTGTAGCTCCTGAACGCGCTGAATGTGGTAAGCGTGGTAGCCTTCTGAAAAAAGAAAAGGACTATTACTCACCACCTAGGCAGGAAGAAGTCTAATACCTGGCATTGTATCTGTGATTTATGTTTTGTGTAAATAAAAAACAAAACGACATACCATTTTTCAATATCCTTAGAACTGAGGTCCGTGGTATTCCAGTCCTTCTGGTTATTGCTCTGGAACTCGTAGAAGAGTCTCTTTCTACAGCTGCGATGACTTCATCTCTTCTGTCCGGATCTACTCTGGGTACTCCTTCGTGCCTTTGGCTACGACCGGGGATACGCCCGGCCATCAGCGTATTATGAGTATTAATAAATACCCTATGGTCCGGGTAATGGTCCAGTATTTCTCCTCGCCGGTCCAGTTGTTGACGATATAGCCTTGCGGCTAAATGACCGTTTCCTTTGGCCATACCATAGTAAAAGTGCATTTCTGCGTACTGGCTTAGACTAAAATTACTCATGTTGCCGTCAGTAACACAAGCACAAGTCAGTCGTAAGGCAAATCGGAGTCCGTAACACAAGCACAAGTCAGTCGTAAGGCAAATCGGAGTCCGTAACACAAGCACAAGTTAGTCGTAAGGCAAATCGGAGTCCAGTAACAAAGCGAAAGTAGGTTCAAAATATCGGTATCGGAAAGAAGCAACGTCAAGTAGTATCACACGCGATGGAAGTGAGTGAACGACTAGCGGACGGACGATACAGTGAGATGCTACGGAGAATGTATGGGGAGAGGGGGGAGAGGGAAGTGCAGGTAAAAAACCCCTAGCGCGCACGGCTGACTTTTGTGGCCAAGACAGTAGGTCTTTCTCTTTCGTACTTCTACGCAACCATAACAGTGCGAAAGAGAAAGACCTTACTGGCCTGGCGCCTTTTGAAACGTGTTATTTATTGCTTTGTGTCATTGTGTGTGATTGGCCTTGAAGTAGATTTTGGTTTAATTCTAGCTTTCATAATTTCATGTCTAAAAACAGAAAATGAAATGTGTCACTGATCGTTCAATTTGAGATTATTTGAATGCTTTTGATGCCTTGCTAATGTAGGCCATAAAAATGAAAAAAAAAATAAGCTTAAACATTTTTTACGACAACATTTTTTTTTTATGCATTCTCACCTAACTAAGTTCTGAAGCCAATTTCGTCGTAAAATCGCCTATTAAGAACAACTTTTTTATTATTATTTGGTAAGCTGACAAACTGCTGGAGTTTTTAAAATTAGTTTGAACCAATGAAACATTAATTTTGTATTATTAAGAAATTTTTGAAAATTTTGCTCCGTTCAACTCAAACCTAAAATTTTTACTTTCATCCCTTTTTTCGGTAACTTGTAATGAATAACGTTGTGTAGTTGATAATAAAGTAGAAAGGGTGATTCAAGACGATCACTTTCGAGAAAAAATAAATAAAAAAACCTTACTATTAAACAAGTTACGATTATTTTAAGTCGCTCCGGCAGAAAATTCGAAATATACATTTAAAAAATCATAACTTCTAAACTACAAAAAATCGCGGAACATACATGGGGTATTTTCGGATACACCCAGGTGTAAGGAATCTAAAAAAAATTTTTGGACGTCACATTTTGGACCACCCTGTATACAATACAATAAAATACATTAAGTTAAACTACTACACACTACAAAAATATTCTGCACACTTATTTACTATGGCACGTTGGTGCCGCTCTGGTGGTGTTGGTCGCTATCTTTCCTCTGAAGCGACGGGTCAGCTTGCAGGTCGGGACTCGAACCACGAACGACTTGAATGATGTACCGTGGCGTGACTCCAGCTGCGCCATCCTCACGGTGTAGTTGGACCTCTGCTATATATATTCTGTGACGTCCTGCATGGTGGTGATGAAATGTAGGCGTGACAGATACGTGGCCGTGGTTGGAACTTCAGCGCGCAGAAGGTAGTTGGGCCCTGTGGGTGCGGTTCCGCAGCGGTTCCGAGTCACTCGTTTACGGTACGCCTTTTTCGTCTTGACTTTCTGAAATACATCCTCGTCCGTGTCATCAAATCGGACGCGCGTCCGCTGCTGGGTCGTGGTCGTCTGCGCCTTCGGTAACACCGGCTGCTGGGCTTGAACAGTTCGTTTGTTAGCGACGGAAACGACTGAAGCAAAATCACGTCGCGGTGATTCAGCTTTTTTGTGTCCAGCAGCAAGCTGTTTCACTGGAGGCTGAGGAGGCTGGTGACGTCGACATGGTCACGGTGACGGGAGGCAGCTTGTGCAACTCCTTCCCTACAAACGTAGGCACGTCGTCAGGATCGGTCTCTTTAAGCACAGTGATGATATCCTGCAGGCTCTTCGGTGTCCCTTCACGTCTGTGTGACATCATCTGGTCGCTCTTATTGAGTGCCGCGTACTGCAGCTTCCTCGCCGCAGCTATGTCAGCCTCGCTGAAGCTTGACTTACATATCTGCAACGCTCTGACTTCGTCCATCACATCCAGCTTCTGTTGCAGGAACACGAGGAGTTCGCCACGAGTTTTTCCTCGCCCATGACGCTGACGTCGCAGCGGCTAGCGCCGCGCTTCGCAATTTATAATAAAATAAACGTAGTCACGTCCACACGAAACCACGCATGACTCGAGACGAATAATCGTTGATATAATTAAGGACGATATTCCTCACGATAGCATAAACTGTAGCTCAATTTTAATATTCGATTCACAGATTCGATTGAGAGAATAAAATTAACCTGACACTGACCTCATGTCAGTGAAAATCACGTTCCATTGGATGTATAAAATTGTTTATTTAAAAAAGTTTAGCATTGTCAATCCACCAAATGTATGGCAACAAAAGCAAGCGTGCGTTTATATTTTACATAAAGTATATATTTCGTATATTTTTATAATGTAGAAATTACTGAATCAAATCAATTTGATAAATAAAAATTATGTTAAATTAAAAAAAATGCTTTCAATGAAACGTTTTCTAGAGGTGTCAACATAAAATAAAGATACGTCAAGATAAATCGTGCCTAAGTAAACAAACGTTGGGTATGGTTTTGTGGTAAACAAAATAAAACAATTGTCTATGAAACAGAAAACAGAAACAGAAACTAATCTCAGCATCTGCTATGGCAGTAGCCATAGCGCTGGTTTTCAGGAAAACCCTATATAGTATGTAAGGCATTAAATATATGTGTAAAAGAAGTGTATGTGTGACTATGCAGTGTTTATCTTTTTAATACTGTCTAACTAAACTGGTATTTAACTATGAGTTAAAATATTTTTTGTGGTAAGACTGTACTTGTCCGCCATTTTTTGCGTGAGTGCTTGTTAGTATCGATGTTTTTTATGTGACGAATTAGAAAGTATTTCACTTAGTTCGAAGTTCATGTGCTGTTTTTTGTGTTTATAAGGTGATTTACTTGCATATTTCGTTCAATACGGTGAGTTTTGTGTGCCATTATGGCTTTAATTCATATGGAATGCTGCCTAACTGACTACTTGCTCATAATCTTCCCATTTGAAGAAATACTGAGAATTTCTGAAGCCGAATTTGAATCACGCGGTAAGCATTTTTTTTTGGATCGGCTTCCCTTCGCCAAAATTCCGCCCTTCGCCACTGCTAACTAGCACCATATTACCTAAGTCTCAATGTACTTATCGTCATTTACCATCAGGATAGAGGATAACCAAGTACAAACTCAACTAATTATATATATTGATGGTACTTGGTATAATTTTTTTCTTACTTAAGGAAAATATTTCATAAATTAAGAAAAACAAGTTTTTTATACTAATATTACAACACCAACAAATCAATTTCAAACGATCTACCATCAAGCGTTACCATTGGGATCTCTCTAAAACCTAACGAAAAGAGAGATTTGCAGACAACTTTATCTCGTCGTAAAAAAACCTAAAGTACATACCACATTACGCTGATTAAATCGATCAACTCCTCACCGAATATCCTAGATCTGATTTACTTATGTACTCAATAAAAGGGCTTGCGAATCACTCAAATCTGCTGAGTTGAATCACTGAATCGGTTCCATCGAAATCTTAGTAAAAGTAACATAGAAATGTTATGACCTCTTGTAATATTGATGCCGTAGTGAATCCAGGTAAAATTTATTTTTTTGGTGAGGTTTCCTTATGACTTGTAAGTTTAAAAGTAGTCCATCCAGTAAGGATATAGTTTTGTAATCGTCACCCACCATAGTATTTCAATATTCCATAACGGTCCAATGAGTTTTGAGTTTTTTCATACTAACTTCATCATATATTACACTTATAAATATTCGTTATAGGTTTGACTATTTTAAATTAAATCCGATGTTCTTAGGATATTCAAATTATAAAATATTATGCATTTGAGGACACTTTAGAGAGACAAGAACAAGATATTTTGTATTTTATCGGTTACATAGTTAAATAATGATTTCGCTTTACGCGGTTTTTTAATTGCTAGTAACTGGTTACGATAATAATCAGAACAAATTATTGACGTTGCTTATACACCCTACCTCTCTGTTGTAAAATATAAGATAAGCTATTTCTGCTTGCAGATTTAGGTTTCTATGGCCAGTTCACTCGGAGGCACGTAAAGAGCTTTACTAATGAGAGGTGACCTTGTTAGGAAGGCTTTACATGGACTTTTTTGTGGCTGCCTGAAATAGACTTGGGTGGTAGGAAACTTTGTGTTGCGGAATTGAATAAAACTCCGTTTGTGGTCAGCTGCTTTTCATTAAGGGTCCACTTAGCATGCCGTTTGGCAATGTCCGATTTGCTGACTTTCAACACAAAATCTTATGTTTTTTTTCTTCAAGTGCTTTATACTTTGTTGACTGATGATAAGAGATATTATTACACAATTGTGATATAAAAGTTATATTTTAAAGCACATTGTTGTGCACATTTAACCTGCCAAAAGTTGTATGGAATTCTGGTGATTTTCACTCTCCTTGAGGTCAAACGAATTTAATGTCAGTTTTTAAATCTGATATGTTGAGAGACCACCTCATGGGGTAGATAATGGTATTACTGTATGGGTTGATTCCTGACGACCAAATTATTTAGTATTTACTTCCCTTAACAAAAATATATTATAAAGTAACGTATATCTAATTTGTCTGCATTTATTATCATTTAAAATTATTATTATATATTATTTATGTGAGTACACTTAAGTGTTTATCCAAGTATTTAATTACAATCTTTCAATATCTGTTACACCTCCACCCAAAATATTCCTGTTTTATTTCCTCTACCCAAAGGTTGTCTGGTAGAGATCGCTGTAAGCGATAAGACCGCCTTTTGTAAAAATTTTAAGATTAATGTTTTATTTAAAGTTTTTATTGGTGTACAATAAAGTTATATTGTATTGTATGTAATACAATGTGTGAATTCACTGAATAAAAAAATGCTCGATGAGTTTGCCCGTATTTT
Source organism: Carcina quercana (assembly GCA_910589575.2). Taxonomy (NCBI): domain Eukaryota; kingdom Metazoa; phylum Arthropoda; class Insecta; order Lepidoptera; family Depressariidae; genus Carcina; species Carcina quercana. Next base: position 6,670,990 of record OU342449.1, on the reverse strand, counting down.
CTTCCCTGAAGAAATATCAGCATTTGCAACGTTATCCAACCGTGCACAAACAAAATACTTAATTCTTTGACTTCTAAAGAGTGCACTACACTAAGAGCTAGGTTGTTCTGTGAGAGTATCTTGAAGTTTAATTAAAACAGAGCATTTCTAGACCACAGTCCTGCTTATCTGTAAATAACGCCAAGGAAGAAGAGGGAAAAAATCTACTTGGGGAGCTAATGAGACGGACTGGCATTGCTCGACGAGTCAGTAAAAGCTTGTGCACATTATACAAGACTTCTTATTCAGAAGTGACTTACAAAAATACCGTCTTGAAACTTGAGAGGTTTTACGCATAACTCAGTTTGGTCCTGAGGTATGGTAGCGGTACGGGAGGGTGTTTTTACAGTACGTCAAACGATGCATAACTATAGTCGGGTCCATACCTTAGGAACAGACTTAGTTATGTGTTAAACCTGTAAAACTAAACTATATATCTCGACTTTTTTCGATACGTTGAATACAATTTTGTCTATAAGATAGTTTTTATTCAGTGCGTATGCTCTTTCGGTGTAAAAAAACCTATCAGATGAAATCGCGGGATAAGGCTAATTAAAAAAAATGCTGTAACATACTTTCCTGACTACCTGATTGCCATTTAAATCATCTAGAACGGAATATCTAAAATTTGAGAGTATGTACTCAATTAAATATAACTATAAATTTATTATTTCATTTCTTTTTAATGAAAATCAATTAATAATTGCTTTAAAACACTGACTATGAAAATCGAAATGAATAATTTGTTTTCAAATATGTAGCATAGATTGCTTTCATATATAAAAATTACATGGAGATAAACGAAATTAATGACTTAGAAAGGAATTTACTTACTAGTAAATTTAAAACGGTTGCTGATGCTGATTTCTTCCAACAGATTTCAAAACCGGTGACAAGAAAGTGATCAACGGCCCCTTCTGGCACGAGGTATTCACGGAGATATACGAAGAGGACGATGAAGACGTGTCTACCACTACCACGGAACCTTTACCTTTCTTCGAAGATGATGCTTCTACAAATAACGTGACGGCTCAGCTCGGCAGCCGAGTACACTTGCACTGCAGAGTGCATGACTTGGGCGAGAAGACGGTGAGAGTTTTGTCGTAAGCTCTGGTTTCCTAGGATAGCGGTGCCGGCCATATTAAGGGTGACGACATGTGTAAAGTACCACGGCCGTTGGAAAATACCGTCGGCCACCTGCAAGTTGCATTTGGAACTAGTTTCTTATATAAATGGCTTCACCGCTATCAATAAAAACGTTCACAAAATATCCGCCACCGTAAAGACGGCCGTCATGTTAATGGCGGCACCGCTTTCTGACGTTACGTTGTCATTAACCGCTCTTTAGGAAACCGCGCCAATTTGTTTACGTAGACAACGTTCTAGTGACGTCATTCACCGCTGTATTACGGCCGCTAAATGACGGCACCGCTATCCGACCACATTGTAAATGTCAAAGTCCCGACACTCTAGCTACTATCTTCTCTCCTCACACGCTTGAATGTGTGCGTAACTGTAAGCTGTCACCATGCATCACACACACAATCTGTATTCGTCCTTTACAGCCTTACTACTTTACCATCAAGTGATATTCATTGCACTTTTATTAATGCTAATATTAATAAATGCGAAGGTGTGTTTGTTTGTTTGTCCTTCCCGTCGTAATGGAAACTCAGAATGACTTGATTTTTTGTACAGGGATAGTTGAACGGCTGAAAAATGAGATAGGTTACATTTTATCTCAATCGAGCATGTAATTCCTGCAGACGAAGTAGTGGGCAAATACTAGTAATTATATTAATATTAATGGACGTACGAGTACATACGAATATAGCGCACAGATGGGCTTATCGCTTAAAACTATTTCATTCAGGTAACCTTTGGGTATGAATGGATTGATAAATGAATGAAGCGTAGGTAAATAAAAACGGATACAAATATATCAGCAACAATATGACTAAAAATAACAAGAAAAATAAAAAAATTTACACGCAACTAATGTGATTCTGAATCGGATATCATAAATTGTCACAGCAAATGTTCCGTTTCGAAAAACAGTTTTCCACAACTATCCGCTGTCATCCCCATGTCATCATCCCTTACAATCCCCTAGCGCTTCCCTTATAAAGGTGTCTCAGACAAGCAGGCAATGATATGCTCGTAACAAGTTTTATTGTTAAACTTTTGTAGTTAACCCTGATAGATGATGGGGTGATGCTATCACGGCATTCGGTACGCAATTTGACCTAACTTTATGGGGATTCAATTGAGGCTATAAATCTTGAGAACACATGGGGTGGGAGAGTTAACTTTGCAGTACAATTTTGGAGGAAACTTGGACGATCTGTTATCAGAATGAAAAAGTAATGTTTCGTGATTTAAATCGTGAGTTGCGGAGTTTTATAATTATGGAAATTTTCACTGTTTTTAGATTTTGACCTAGTGACCCGTCCCGTCCGATTTTCTGGTCGATTGTCCAAACACAATTTCATGAAGGCTTTGTCCTGACAATACATGCCTCAAAAAGTCAGGCACATCAGTCAAGGCGTTCTCAAGTTTAATCTGTCATACACGCGGCATCTCGATTTCTATTTTTATACATGTCAGTTTCTGTAATAAATGGTAAAAACATGATCTATATGTAAGTAAACATGGGTTGCTTACGCCTACGGGCAAATCGTAATATTTTATTGGATCACATTTGACAGATAGGATTATTCATCAAGTTATTTATTATTTATATATAATTAATTTACGGTTGTGTAGACTGTAACGATGTGACCGCGAATGATATACACTCAACCTGAAGAGATAAGTTCAATCTGGCCTTGAAAACGTTCAGATTGTAGCGTTCGGAATACACAGAAGCCGGAAGGGAATTCTACTCGTTGTCAGTGCGCGTAGTTAACGAGACAGATAAAGTAACTTAACTATAGTATTTTTTTCAACAGTACTTCATCATTCACTCCTTCCCCAGTCCACTTTTTATGCGGCGATTTGCCATAACGTTTGTGATTCCGCCTAATCCCAAGTTGCATAATGCCCTGGCTTGTTGCTGTTCAAATGCTAAGATCACTGGATCGATTCCTTATTGGTAACTATATGGTTGGTAGGACATTTTCTATGTACGTCTGGCTAGCTACCGCCATAGTACCTAAGTCTGCCGCTAACCCAGCAGTACTAATAAAACCAAGGCTCATTACCTTCAGGATTCTGCATGATCACCTACTTTCATTGGTATTATTGTCACTTACCAACCGGTGAAATTAAGGCCAAATGAAAACCTATTAAACATATATTTTTTATAACAGTCGATATCTTATATATTCCTCTGTCTCAGATATCCTGGGTAAGAAGACGCGGTGAAGACCTGCACCTCCTGTCCTTTGGAAGACACACATACTCAGCTGACTCTAGATATTCCCTGGCCTTCGAGCACCCTAATGACTGGCGCCTGCTCATACAGTACGTGAGTGAAAGAGACGAGGGATTCTACGAATGCCAGATATCGACACATCCGCCTTTGGTCAGAAGAGTCTTCCTAAGTGTTGTTGGTAAGTTGAAAACAGCCGTAGCATCATTCAAAATATATAAAAAAATTCATTAGACGTTTGAACTTATTAATAATAATAAAATAGTTTATTTTTCATAATAGGACAATAATTTATACAATACTTTCAGGACCTCCTCTTAAGTACTGACGACTTATGTGTTAGGAGGCCCTGCTCTTCCTAGTGTTACTTTAAATACATTATCATGACCGTATATTAATACATTTACATTCAATTCAAAACCATTAGATGTTTTGTTTCAATTTCAGTAAACAAGTTTTATTGAGGAATTTGTTGTCTTTTCCTCAATTTGAAGATATGCATCGACTATGGCTAACTAAGGCTAATAAGAGAACTATGCTAAGCATGCTAAGTGGCCGGTCACGTGACAGTATGTGACCTCACTACGCGAGGCATTTGTTTGTCGCACTCGCCACTCTGTAACCGCCGCGACCGTATCACAATTCTTGCGCAGTGACGTCGATTTTCGGTGCATGAGTTTAGAGAGAAAAACGGCCAAGTGCGAGTCGGACGCACGCACTAAGGGCTCCGTACCATTATCTATAAAAATGACAAAAAGAATATGTATGTTGTATGGGAATAAATATTAAATATTTGTTTTATTTTAATTATTTATTTTTAAAGCGAATATATAACTAAATATTCTATGAATATTTCAAGCGTTGCCTTTATCAATATGGAGAAAAAAACAACGATAAATATTTCTTTTATTTTGGTTTTTAGTTTTTGTTGTTACAGCGTCAACAGAAATACATCATCTGTGAAATTACAACTGTCTTACTATCACGGTTCATGAGACACGGCCTGGTAACAGACGGTCAGATAGCGGAGTCTTAGTAATAGTGTCCCGTTTTTACCCTTTGGGTACTAAACCCTAAAAATGAATTAAACTTGACTAACATTGAAACTTGGGTAATAATAATGCATGGATTTAAATGAAACAAAACTAGTTTAATTTATACAAATGTACAATCAAAAATATGAAGCGTCAGTGGCGCAGTCGATAAGGCGCGGACTCTCAATCTGAGGGTTCCGGGTTCGAATCCAGCCGTGTACTTATGAGTTATTTTTCAAGTCAAGTAAATTATCCGATTGCTTAACGGTGAAGGAAAACATCGTGAGGAAATCTGCATGTATTGAACAGGCATGTGAAGTCCGCACTGGGCCCGCGTGGTGGACTACGGCCCATACACTGTCTGTATGAGGGTAGGCCTGAGCCCCTGCAGTGGGGACGTATATACTCGTAGGCTGTTGATGATGACAATCAAATTAACTGCTTTTTGCTGCTGCAAATTAATTATCCTGATCTTATTAGTCGTACACTCCGGCCGGAGTGGTCGTGTTTACGGATCGTCTGCTATGTTGATTGCAACTTGAAAGCTGCAAACAATAGCTTTTACGAGACTTCTCTATCTCGCTCTATTCGTGTCACTACATGTGCACTCAGTAAGGGAACACTTCGTGGAAGATTTTATGAGATCTGACCATCTTTTGGGTGATTGGACGCGAGAACGAGAACGAATACTCTCACTTGTACCTCTAATCGTTTCAGTAAGCTTTCGTTGCGTATGAATGTGTCCAAACATATACAGGATCATTATTTCCATTTCCAGTTATGCTCGGAATTTTTCTACGCGATAAGGTCCGGAATGAGGAAATCCGTAGACGAACGAAGGTCACCGACATAGCTCGACGAGTCATTAGATGAAGTGGCAATTGGCAGGCCACATCACTCGAAGAACCGATAGCCGGTGGGGAGTAAAGGTTCTCGAGTGGCGATCACGTACCGGGAAGCGTCTACCAGGCCGTCCGCCTACTAGATGGACCGACGACCTAGTTAGAGTCGATGGATGCAGGTGGCTCGGGACCGGTCGATGTGGCGTACCATGAGGGAGGCCTATGTCCAGCAGTGGACGTTTCCCGGCTAATGATGATGATTTCCATTTGTCCTAAACGAGAATAAGATTGGTCAGTTCCATCGCTTGTGAGAGATGTGCGCATTTTATAATTTTAAAGGAACAGTTTCAGTTCAGTATCCCAACATCTCAACAAAAGCCTTCCATCATAATACTCATAAAGAAGGGCCAAGTATCACAAAAATATCTTGGGCTGCGCCTCGTTTTGCCGGCTTCCATAAACAAAATACCCACATTTTTATTCAGGATTCTATATTAGTATACAAAGTGCGGCGCACTACCAACCGGCTCACATAACGCCTGAATATTTTATGATATTTTATACAGAAGCTCAGACTGCGATACTAAACCTCTGTGTGACCACAGGACAGGGAAAGGAACGTATTCTTGTACATGCCTACATACATATATCTGGGTATACTCGAGTACAAAAATATGTATCCACTTTTGTACCATGTCACATTCACCTTTCAGTGACGTTTCCTCAACACACTACCATAGGAACAAGCAAGAGTGAATTTCACATGGTTCAAAAGATGATACATATTTTTGTACTCGAGTGTACAACGGCTCAGTTACTGTTGAACTGCTTTCATAGCTGTGTTTTTACAGACAAAAGAGGTTGCGAATTTGAATCCCTCCAGTAGTAAACTTGACCACCCGGGAATGATTATTCCCAGTAGGCATTAGAGAGCAGGGGTGATGTGTCTGACATTTCTAAGGATTCTATTATTGTTTTAATATATGATGGGTTTCCACTTGGCCTTCATTTCACCTGATCATATACATACATCTGATACATAATCCAAAATGACAGCTTTAAGGGACCAAAAAAAGCGGGGCAGCCTTCGGGTACTGCCGATAGAAGTGACAACTAAATAACTAAAATAATATGTATATACTGTGGAAAAGTACTTACATACATAGGTACATATATACCCAGTACACATATAGCTCATAAAAATCGTGCGGTTTTCGCTTCTAATTCTTTCTTTGATCCGCCGTAGTCGGGTAAAGACGCAGAGTCAGGCATTGTGTTTAGATGCAGACACATCCTGGAATGTGTGAGCGTGTTATGAAGCCAAATAGTAAATATTGTATGTCACGGTTTGGGTGCGGTGCCAGAAATATGAAATGGAACGACGGCTCGCTTTACATTTTATGATTTGAATATTGTCGGGTTGGAAACCCAAATATAGCTTATATTTTAGCTAACATTTATTTACTCGCTTCAGATTAGGTTTATTTTTATGTAACTGACAAACTAGCTAAGTTAGTAACTCACTATGTATTTAAACAAATCTTGAAAGTTTTTAAACATATTTATGACGTATTGACTAATAACTTTGCGAATGTATGTAATCCGTATGCAAATACAATAATTTGGCACCATTGAGCTGATCTGACCCTGGAGCCAAGAAGCTGATTGGGGAACTTCTAGATGGGTACTAGTAAACAACAAAACTCTTGGTTCATTTTGTTTTCATCGAAGTTTAGCTATTAGTATATTAATGTCAAACTCGTTGTCAAACGGTCTGTCTCGAAACACCTTTGTATAGGCTTGAAATTATAAAACTTTTGGACAGTAAAGCAGTTTAATATATTTTTGCGTCTTAATTTTTGTCTAGTTTTTAAGTCACGGCAAAACGTCAGTCCATTGTTCTTTTTTATTTTATTCTTAAATAATGTCATTTGTTGCCGCGGAGTTTGCAAACCATGGAGATTTCGTCCGTGAAGGTTGGAGGCCGCGACACTCGTGTTACGTTTTTACAATTTTTAGGGTACGTACCTCAAACGTAAAAAAGGATTACTTTGTTGTCCGTCTGTCTGTCTGTCAATACCCTTTTTTAGGAACGTGTAAAGGTATCAAGTTGAAATTAATATCGAATACTTATTTATGTCTTTTATTCCTTCGATCTCTGAAAAAATAAAACTTATACGTCAGGGCAATAACGCTTATAGCAGTATTTTAGACAATTATCATTCAAAATGCAAGGGAACCAAAATATATAGGGTATGTCCCGTTGATCTAGAATCCTAAAATTTTGAAAAAGCTAGGTATTAACGCACAGATAAATGAATAAATACGAGTATGAAAACCAGGATTTTTCATGTAAAACACAGTAAAAATAGTTTTTATGTTTAAAAACTTAACTTTGTAGTTGAATGCCATACACTGTGTATGTAATTTTGTAAGTTGGTTTTTTATTCAGAATTACATTTTTGATTTAGTACATACATTACCGTAGCTATTATTGTAAATGATTTTCAGTATTGTTAATTATTGCGACAGATTTATTGCTCACCGGCCATCATTCAAATCGAGTAATGATTTTTAAAATTCAACCCCTGAAGATAAAAAGGGCTAAATGTTTTAGTAGACAAACCACTAGAGTGGAATTTAATACCTTCAATTTATAACATCAAATCTGTGTCGTTTTTACAACCACTAAAAAAGGAATTTCCACGTGTATAAAGCCGCTGACACCCTATACGTTTTAACAGTAAAATGTTTGTAAAAATGAAAAAAACATTTGTAAAGTTCACACACACACACAAAAAAAAAAACATTTCCCCGCGCTCGAACTCCCAATACCACAAAGCATTAACTCCAATAGATTCTATAGATAAAACTACCTCAACCGTCGGCCTTTTTGCCACAATCCCTACTTTTGCCTAAAGGGCTATTATAAAGGGCAATTTGATGAAATTTATTGCGAAAGTCTGGCAGGAATGAGTGAGCATTCGCAGTTCAGCGACTGTGGACTTTTTTACAGGAGACACTGGTGACAAATTGACTGTACAGGTTTGACTGGCTTGTTTGGTAGCTGTTATTATTTCCATGATCATGTCTCATGTTCATGATATGAGTCTTTTCAGGGTTCCGTACCCAAAGGGTGTATAATACTATCTAGTATGTACAATCGTCAGGGTATGATCAATAAATACATCTAGTATCAACGTTATACAATATCAAAATTAGATATTAAAATAATTACATGTCATTTTTTGCTTAAAATCTAGATATTCTTTTATACTATAAAAACAGCTATCAGACAGCCACTTATATAGTTCTTTTCGAAAATATTTTTTTAGGCATCTCTCTGAATTCTCTGGGCAGGCTATTGTATACCTTGATTGATATGCAGAAACAATTTATTTCGTACAGAACACTACGGGATACTGGCATAATAGCTACAGAGTGGAATTCTCTATCGGTTTCTATGTTTCTCTTGAGCCACAACCTGGAAGTTTCAAGGTCATAGTGAATCTTCTAGGCAGTCGTGAACAATTGTACACCACATCTCATTTTATATATAAAAGATACCCTTCACGTTCGGGTCCGACTGCACTTGACGGTTCTATGTACAATCTCACCGAAATCCGCATGACTGAGAGTTTGTTTGTCAATCATTAAACAGCGAGTTCATGCCAATGTATATATTCTAAACTTCACCACTTACGGCTGACACATACATTTGATAACTAAGTTTTAAACAAAGCTTGTGCTCTTTCTCACTCTCAATAGTGACACACTTTGTGAGGCCTTTTCTGCGGAGGAGAAATCTTTCAAAGATAATCGGTGCTTCGGGGAAAAACGCCGAATTATGCTGGATTTCCACCAGCTAAAACCCCTCCGGTGCCCCTATCTCACAAATTTTTTCCAAGTCCCGGGAACATACGATCCTTCCGCAACTTGACTGACAACCCAATCCGTCTCTTCTCTGTGCACCATTCATATAACTTATTAGTTAGTCTTATGTCAAGCCGTGGACTTTCTATTCGGCTAGGCCAAAACCCAAACATAACGGGTCTACCTGCAAAAATCATTAGTCAACATTGTCGCCGTACTAATTAATGCAAACAATTTTTTTAACATAGCGATTTGAATAAGGTCTCCAATTTTTCCCGACCTTGGCCCATAAACAAACAATAGCCTCTAATTATTTTCGAACAAAACAAACAGAACCTTCATCCAATAACTCTAATTAACGAAATCGCAAACCTAATCATTTTTTTCTGCTCCAACTTTCAACCCATCATATATTTGAGGGCTAACCCTAAATCATAACTTTTGGGTTACCTTATCATGTTATTAAAATATTGTTAGTAAAGCCATTGATATACAAAAACTATGACTGTGCGAGTTCATACATAGTACACTGAGTAAAAGAAGAATATAATAATAGAAAACATATTTATTCTGAAAATACAATAACAAACCTATTAAAATACGCAAGCTGATGTAAAACAATAATTAAAATTGTTGCAAATGCACTACAGGTTTCCATATTCCCCTAAAACTAAAACTTGGGAATCTTCAAACGAAGAGTAAATAGTCACCTTCTAGACTAACGCGTAACACCGTCGACCTCATCGTCACTTACCATCAGGTGAGATTGAGGTCAAGCGTTGATTTATCTTCTACTTGTATATAAAAAATTAAATCAAATATTTTTAATTATTGATGATACATCTCTGTTTATAATTTCTTGTGAGAAGCTTCATTTTGGGCCAAAATTTGAGAATCACCAAATGAATATTTAAAAATATAATCTGATTGTTATTTTTTTAACACCAATTTGACCGCAATTATTTTATTTTAATTTTTAGTCTCAATGTTTGTATGACTTTGCACTAACGTTCTCTAAAAGTCACGTATCCAGGAGTTTACTAAGCCGTTGGTGAAAAGTCACCCATTTCGATCCCCAACTCTAATTTTAATACGAATATTTCTTCGCACGCGATTAAAATCATTTTCGTTTGTGGCTATTTCTTGCTTGTTGCCAGAGTCGGAATACGGGTGATCCCGGAAAATGAAATTAGAAAACCTTGTGGTTCATATGATATTTTCCCGTGTGATGTTATGATTTGAACTAGTGAACACAAAATCACTCGATGAACTAAATATTTTTAAAGGCAATCTTGATGTATGGATCGTAGTGTTGGGCAACCAAAGAGATGGATAAAAAAAGTTTGCTTTGATGCTCTTTTCTCTCCGATCCTTTCAACAGAAAACAACAAGCTTAAGCCGAGGTAGAACCCGAGCGGGCGGTGCCCTTGGCCAGTTGAAAGTAAACTCTTAAACGGGTGCGCGGCTTACGCGCTTGACAATTGATCGGGCGAAGATGTAATGGTCGCAGGTCCAACATCATTAAGTCCAATCGACAAAAAAGATGGCAAAAGAGTGAATGTATCAGATATATTAATGTTAAGATGAATGTGTGGTGTGTCTAGAATGGACAAGATCAGGAATGAGTATATACAGGAAGTTTAAAAGTAACCGAAAAGTTGAGAAGTAATAGGTTGTCGTGGTACGGGTAATGAAGATGAGGAGGGATGAAATACATATAATAACTAAAACAGTGATGAGCATGAATGTTTCAGAACATAGGAGAAGAAAAAAACCTAAGAATTGGTATGGTATGGATGGATTGTGTGAAGAATGATATGTGTGTGAAAGATGTGAGTGCTGATATGACGGTTGATGGAGTGGAATGGAAGAATAAAACATGTTGTGCTGACCACGATACGAGTGGAATATGGGCAGGAAGATGGAACTGTCAGGTCATGTATTTATACTGTGAAGTTCCAATTGAGAGGATGATAGCTAGAGGTTGGTGCTTATTTAGCACCACCCATGATCAACTCCTTCAGATGTGACCATTCTTGGCTATGACCTACCATTTGGTAGACCACATGAAGTGTACACAGCCTAAGGCCACTGCTGGATGCCTCTCCCAGAGTGCTCCAATAAATTCGGTCCTTTGCTCTCCGCATCCATTCACGTCCGGTTACCCTACATATTTTGTCTTTCCACCTAGCCGGGGACTGTCCTACCTACGTTTGGTGGTGGTGGTGGTGGTGGTGGTGGTGGTGGTTACGCGTGGTCTCCATTCGAGACCTTTTCTGCTCCAGCGATTCGATCCTTTGGCAAATATGACCAATTGACCCCCACTTTTAATTCAGTAGGTGAGCTATGTCGGTCACTTTGGTTCTCTGACAGATCACTTCGTTTCGAATTCTGTCCATCAGAGAGGCTCCGAACATAGCCATTTGGAGAGATATGAGTTTATGATGATGTTAACCGAATTGAGTTCATTGGTACAAGTCTTAATCGATACCATACCGCGGTAATAACTGATGCTATACTGTACTGAACTACTACTGTATTTTCTAAAAGAGCATCTTCTTTTATAAGGTATTTTCTATCGCACGAGAAGCGTTACATCGTTATCAGCTGCAAAAATACACTGATGGACATTGTTCCTCATAGTTCGCTTCAGGAAACGAACTTTCCTTGTTAAATCTTATTATTAGTATCCTTGTCATAATATCTGTACGTAAGTAGTGAATAGGTACAATGGAATTTGTGCATGTGGACTTGAAGGTTTCACCACGGAAAGACTGTGTGGTTTTTTCCCGATGCTTGGACCATACTACCAGTGTAAAATACAACAAAAAAGATTTGATTATTTGACCACCTCCTTGGCCTAATAGCTACACGCTAGGACTACCACCATTTTACCTAATTTGGTTCACCAAACAGCAGTGTTAATAGCACTGTTGTGTTCCGATATGAAATGTAACAGTGCCAGCGCCTCATTAGCTTTATGATTCTGGGTGAGCTCCTTACCATCCAACGGCCTTATCGTCACTTACCATCAGGTAAGATGAGGGCCAAGAGATGAGGGCCAAGAGCACTCATCATACATGAAATAAAACATTTAATAGCACACCGTGATAGCTTATTGTGTTTACAAAGAATCGTCTCCTTAGAAGAGTAGCCTGCTGATGTAAGAATAATAATTACATCCATTAAAACACCCTACCCTGTCATCCTTAGCACCCGTAAAACGATCCCTAGACACGATTGATGTGTGACCATGTTGTACGCTAAAGACAATATTAATAATTCCGAAGCCCTTAACCCGACCCTGGTGGACCACAATACGTTATCTGGAAAGGTCGCACGTAAGGGCCGAGAACGCAAACACTTAAAATTAATTGCACGAGTCAAATTAATGTGGCCTAAAGCAACACACAACCTTTTTTCATACGGTTTCAATATCGTATGTTAGCGGTTACGGGTCAGCTGGTCTGGAGTGGTTCGCTGTGAAGTAAGGGTTCGGAAACGTAACCGGATTGTGGTTGCAGCGACATCCTTCGCGAATGTAGGTTATATGTATGAATAGGCTCGCATCGACCACAATCTCGTGACGATGTGGTCAAGGATGGTAAAAGCTTGCTTTGAAAGGGGTATTCACTCTGGCCTTAGATTCAAATTATAGTACACACATTATCTATTTATGGAAAGGCGAAATCCTTTCTGGGTAATAGTCGAATATCAACTATAGAAGCGTGGAACCGGATTAAACAAGAAAATGGAATCAAGTCGTGTTATTCTAGCATACACCAGGGAATAAAGCTTTTTGAAGTTTAAACATTATTGGTTATTTTACACCAGTGTTCCATTATTTGCCCTCGACGCGCTGTTGATTCCATCTTATAGGCAAATAGCGCTGTCAAATATTTTTCGATACGCTTCTATAGTCCGGTCAATTTAGACCAAAAAATGAGAGTGAAGTTACATAAAGTCCCAACAAGCTGAATTTCAGTGAAATGGTTCAAAATATAATTATAACCAATGTCTAAAAGTTCCCCAGTAAGGAAATTTTATTTTTTATTTTTTATTTAAACAGTTTATTGTACACGGAAACATTACATAACACAAGAAACAGAAAAAATATATACAAAAGGAACAGCTTATTTCTAAAAGAAATTTCTTCCAGCAGTCCTAGGTCAAGAAGAAATATTAAAGAAAGGAGGGCAGTTAGGCGTGTACGATATAATAAATATAATAGACGATTACATAAATACGATATACAAAAACAAACTAATATATATCAATAATAATACATACATACTTTACATACTATAATTATATATTAACTTATAGTGATAGAAAATGTTCCTTGACGTTTTTCTTAAAGGCGGAAACAGTTTTGCTGTCGCGTACAGTGTGAGGCAACGAGTTCCACAATCTGGCTGCATGAACCGTGAATGAGTAGGAATAGAAATCGGAGTGATGGGAAGGGATGGACAGGATTGTCCTAATGTGAGCTCGACAAGGTTGGTCAGTAGGATGCGAGTATGTAAATCGCTCACTTAGGTAGCTAGGATAAGAAGGGTTATTTAGGATATTGTACAAAAGGGAAAGGATATGAGCATTTCTACGAAGGCGGATAGGGAGCCACTTGAGCTGAGCGCGAAAAACTGACACGTGGTCATATTTTCGCAACCCGAAGATGAAGCGTAAGCAAAGATTCTGAAGTCGCTCAAGTTTGTTTAATAGCTCTTCGGTGACGTCCAAGAAGCAAGAATCAGCATAGTCAAGAATAGGGAGCAATAATGTTTGGGCTAGAGAAATCTTAGTTTTCAATGGTAGTAACCATTGAAAGCGCTTGAGAGAGTGAACAGCAAAGTGAATTTTCTTGCTGATCTCATTGACATGCTCCACCCAAGAAAGATTGCAGCTAAGGAAGACACCTAGATTTTTTGCTGTCTGAGTGAAAGCAATTGGAGTATCGTTATACAGCACAGGGGGGACAAGGGATAGGTCAAGTGAGTTGCACATGTATCTACTCCCGATAATCATGGCTTGTGACTTATTTGGATTTACTAATAACCCGTGAGATTCGGCCCAGGAACGAATTCTTAGCAAATCGGCATTTATTTCAGCGATTGTGTTGACGTAATCAGAAACAGTGAAATGACGATACAGTTGCAAGTCATCAGCATAGAGATGGAAGTTAGAGGAAAGCAACGGAGTTACCGTGTTTATGAAGATCGAAAAAAGAAGAGGAGAGAGAACACCACCTTGGGGTACACCCGCAGTTAGGTCACACCAATCGGAGACAGACTCCTCAGTGCGAACACGTTGCGAGCGACCACGGAGATACGAACTAAACCAGTTGGTTACTGAAGAGGAAACGTTGAGAGAACGAAGAATAGCGAGGAGAACATCAAAGTCAACAGAGTTAAAAGCGCTGCTGAAGTCGAGAAGTATGAGCACCGTTAGCGATCTGTTTTCCATCGCAAAACGGATGTCATCAGTGACTTTGAGAAGAGCAGTGACAGTACTATGACCAGGACGAAAACCAGATTGGAAAGGAGAAAGTAAACTATTTGAAGTAAGGTAGTTCGCTAGCTGCTTGTGGACAATGTGCTCAAGGACTTTGGAGAGGAATGGAAGAATGGAAATCGGTCGAAACTGGGAGAAGCATGTGGGATTAGAAGTTTTGGGCAGTGGAATAGTGTTTGCCTGTTTCCAGGGAGTGGGGAAATTTGAGGAGAGGGAGAAATTAAAAATGTGAGTCATAACCGGAAGAATTTCGGAAAGGATTAGGGATATCATAAGGGAACATAGGTTGTCATTGCCCACTGCGGTCGAAGTGATGGATGAAATGTGTTTCTTGACTTCCTCCTCGGTAACTGCGTTAAATGAAAAGGGAGAACATTGAGGTAGTGTCTGGCCAGCAAGATGAGCTATAGTTTGAATCTTAATCCTGTCGGTTATAGTTGTAGGAGGCTGCGAGAAGTGAGAATTAATAGAATTTAGATCGACAGATATGACATCGGTGACAGACTGTTTGCCAATACCAAGTGACTGCAAGAACTTCCAGGTCTGCGAAGAATTAGCGTTATTTAGTGAGTTATGTATGTGGTTTCTCTTAGCATCTCTACACATCCGACTGCAACGATTACATTTTTCATTTATACATACGATTTTATTCAAGGTCAAAGGTCAAAAAAATGAGTTTTTCACGATTTTCAGCAAAACGGTAAGTTTTATCATAAAAGTACCTTAAAAAAAATGGAGATCATAAAATTATCTATAAAAAATGTATCAATACTTTTTTTCTTACGAGCCGCCGTTTCTGAGATATAACGATTCAAAAAGTTATAAAAGTTGTTATAGTCATAATATGCATGAGTTCGCCACGTAGCAGTTTTCAAAATGTTTGAAAAACAAGATTTAATTCAATGTGCTGAAGTTTTTAAAAAGAGTAATTCAACTCAACAAGAAGTTATTACTAACGGCATCCGATTTCTTCTTTCTATGTACGGAGCTCCTAAAAAAACTACCTGTTTAGATAAGCATCGATATGCATGTTTTGTTAAAAATACTAAAAATAAAAAACAAGTACAATTAGCTTGTCTTCCTCCAACCTCAGTTGCTGCTCACCAACATCTTTTTCGAGTATATTACCAAGTTCAAGTGTGGCTTGGTTATCAGCTAGACCCTACAGACTGGGGTTGGAAGTTGGTCAACAATATATTAGAGCCAGTTCAAACTTTACTTCCACCTGCGCCGGAACACTATTTTTTGCAACTGCAAAAAGGGATGCAGTGCTAAATGTGGTTGCAAAAAGTCGGACTGTCTTGTTCTTTGGCATGCACAAATTGTCAAGGCCGGTCGTTCTCTAATATTGAATCACAAACAATGGAGGATTCGTTTGACTCCGACAAAGTATCATGCGATACATCGCTATTGACGCAATTTACTTGCATCCAAAATGAAGATGAAGAAGAAGCAGGAGAAGAAGAACAAGAAGAAGAACAAGAATTTGAAACTTACGAATAAGACGAATAAACTTCAACACTTTTTTAAATTTACATCGCTTTTATCTTTCCTAATCTTTGAAAATTTCCGTTATTATGCAATAGTTTTACATTAAACAGGATCACAACTGACCCGTGGAGTAGGCCTACTGGGGAAACCGCGTTAAAAAAACGCGCTAAGTACACTACCTCATAGGTGGCGTGGAAACGTGTGCATATTATGACGATAACAACTTTTATACCTTTTTGAATCGTTATATCTCATAAACGGTGGCTCGTAAGAAAAAAAGTATTGATACATTTTTTATAGATAATTTTATGATCTCCATTTTTGTCTAAGATACTTTTATGATAAAACTTACCGTTTTGCTGAAAATCGCGAAAAACTCATTTTTTTGACCTTTGACCTGGAATAAAAAAAATTCCTTACAGGGGAATGATGGGGAACTTCTAGACATTGTTTATAATTATGTTTTTAACAATTTCACAGAAATTCAGCTTGTTGGGACTTTATGTAACCTCGAATGTCTAAATTGACCGGACTATCTAATATCGCCCGTCGAAAAGTGATTCTAGCCACGCGTTGCAAAAACGCTCCATACAAATCGGTCACACGCTTTGACGTACCGCCAAGATTTGGGCGTTAAAATTGGAGTTATCTCGTGGAATGTGTATAGCTTCATTATGTAGCCCTGAGTACGAGTCAGAATTGAACACAGAGTGTACCCAATAGAGTATTTAACAGGTTTTTAAAAACTGTTATACGTTAACCACTTATGTTTAAGGACTCTAAAGAAATTAATAAGTTAAGTTCCATTACGTAACTCAAGAAAAAACGGAAACGAAAATATTATTTAAATATCTGCGATAACGCTTCTCCTGACTATATGGCGCCACATGTCATCGTGACGTCACCTGCTTCTAAACTTTGTTGACTAATGTCTACTTACACGCAACTGTTTACAAGAAGTTGACGTCATCAACCATTCTGTAAACCAACCAGTCTGGTTTCCAAAATTTACATTCAATACGGATACAGTCAACTGAGCTACCGCCTCTTATAACCATCGTATTGACGTTTTATTTCTTTTAACAGTGCCGAAGGTGGAGATAGTAGACGAGCGTGGCCGGCCTCTCCAAGACAAGTTCTATAAAGAGGGCTCCATCATAGAGCTGCGGTGCGTCGTGAGTGAGGTCCCGCAGCCCACGCGGCAAGTCAACTGGAAGCACGGCAGTAGACTGCTCAACTACGACACCAAACGAGGAGGTGTTAGGTAAGTTTATAAAATAACTTAAAATAAACTCATTAACGAGGATTCACTCGGAACGCTTCCATACAATAGTATATTATGCAACTAGTGAATAAAGGACGGATTTAAAGCGAGGGCCACAGATGAATAAGAGTAAGTGAAGGATTCAAATGTTAGAATCCTAAGCGGCGCGAGTTATTCATGGCCCTATAATATAAATTAGTTTTATTCAAGACTCCATTACAATACTTTATACCATGACTACGAAAAAAAGAAAGATTTAATCGAAAGTAGACATTTAAGGTTAAATTAATTAAAATGCATCTTAAAATTTGAACAATTATTATTACTATAACTAAAAGTAATTTTCGTAACCAAAGTAGTGATTAAAAGTTTATATTTGAATTGATTATAATTTATTTCACCATAATCTTTTCAAGAACATCTGTTTTTGATAAGCCATTACCTAAACATACAGGAGATTGGATTATAGTGTCGCAAAATGAACATCCTTAACATGAAACTTTATTTTCAGCTGTAACAGCCGTTACGCAGTAAATAAAATAATGTAAAACTGAAAATTTTGATTGACTATGAATATGTCTTATATCTTATACTGAATCGATCACTGTTGAAAATACGAGTAGTCATGTACTCACTAGTTGACCTTGACCGCGTCCGGAGCGGGAGTTTATAATCTATACTAACATGCCTAATCAGTTATTCTTATGACATATGTCTCTTCTATGGTAGTACACAATTACCGGTCCCGAGTAGAGCGAGAGTAAGAGAGAGACATTGTCCCAATACACGTTTCCCGGTACGTGGTTGCTACATGAGAAATATTACTCCGCATCAGCCGTGGCCTGCAAATTGACACTTGAGCTCTAAGGAAGCTAGACGACACATCGTAATACTTATTTGAATTGTGTGTTGTGTGTGTGCGTGTGTTACATAAACGTCTTTACGTTCTGAAAATTATAAGACAACATCCTTTAACTACAGAGTACAGAATAAATTATGGAGTAAACCAATAACACGGATCAACAGATAGGCGAGACAACAGAAGACTAAGTAATTACAACAGTTAATTGGCTATTAATTACCGAAAAGCTACTTAGGTTGAAACTATTTCGGGAGAGAAGCCAAGGACACGTTTGGGTGGGCGGCATCTGAATTTGCCAGTTGCTCCTTAACCAGTGTGACCTAGCCACAATCAGTGGAACGCACGTGTGTATCGCACTCACCAAGCATATGCTATTTCAAGCTTACACGACAGATTATAAGTAAAACTTTTGTCCACGACTTCGTCCGCGTGGGCTTTAGAAGTATCCCACGGAGTCTACTTGCACGTTATGGATAAAATATCTTATGTCTTCTTACGACCCTTTAGCTATCCTTGTACGTAAAATCTAGTCTTTCAGACCCTTCGTTATGATGGGCAGGAAGGACAAGCAAGTTCACTTTTGTATTTGTTTTACTAGTACTGATTAAAGGCAATATGTTAATTTAAATTGAATTCACAAAAAGAGTGGCATAGAGAAGCACAGAGCTGAAATAGAGTGGAATTAAGAAGTTCGATCCTAACTACGTAATTACCCACGACGTGGCTTATCTTTGACCACCGACCCAGTTTGGGTTTCACAAGGTCGTTGCTAGTTTTACTATGAAGCAGTTTACGATAAAATTACATATTCTATGTACCAAACCTTGACAGGATGTACTAAATAGATGTGTCTATTTTGTATGTTGGCGATTAGCTTGAACTTTAAGGTTGTATTCTTTACGTATAGTTTCTATACGTTTGGACTTACAATGTGGAGGTCCGAGGTTCGATTCTATCGTTACTCGGTTAAGTTGGTGAATGAGAAGGCACTGTCTATGTCTATATCTGAATCTGCTGTCAAACAGCCAGGTTAATAACAATATTGTGTTCTGGTATGAAAGGTAGCATAGGTAAGGTAGCATAAAAAGTTAAGTGGCTTGAGGGTGTTTGTTATCGTTTTTGCTACTGCAGTAGAATAATTGTGGTGAACCTTTTTGAGCAGCTACGAGTACATCGGTCCGTCCGATTGCTGTGCGTTGCCACGCCCAATACTCGTAGATGGCATGATGAGCGCCATTAGATGCTCACGCCCAATTTTTTGGTGGCACCTAACATCTTGAAAGGCATGTTCCAAATTCAAAGAAAACTCAAACGGGTTAGGTTACAATTCGTCGTTAATATATTTTTCTCTAATTCATCGTAACTACACAATTTTGTTTTAATTCCTAATAAATATTTAATCAGCCAAGAAAACGCGTCATTTGGTGTGAAACTTCAAACAATATGGCAGGAGCTGGAGAATTTAAATGCTCTCCTAATGCTTCCATACAAATTTCTGTTACCATAATCTTTTAAAATATAATAGCTGTCTTAGATAAGTAATTACCTAAAAATAGGAGGCGAAATTATAGTGTCACGAAATAAATATCATTAATTTACAACTTAACAGTTAGCTACAATAGCAGTTACGCAGCTAATGGTTCATAGATGGCGCTTTGAACAATAATCTAAAAAAAGTGTTTAAAATGAAAATTGTGATTCACTGTGAATTTGTATGATAATGATACTCATTTTGCGACATCACAATCTGATGTCCCATTTTCAGATAGTTACTACTCAAATCCAGCTATTATATTTTAAAAGATTATGGCAACATAAATTTAGTATGAAACTGTGGATCTGGTGGATCGCCTTTATACATATTATGTATTATAAACCTGTGTCCTTTCAAGCTCCAACACCCAACGGAAACTTGTAATTATAATGATTATAAAGTGGGAGGATGTAATTTAAAATCTACCGGGCGTGACTCGATTAATTATAATTTAATTACTAGCTCATCCAATCGTAAGGTACTGAGATGGTAGTAGGGCTTACAGTGCTGAATCACTCCTCATTTAGACTACTTGCGGTTTAGAACATGCGATTAAGACCAGTTGCATTTTAGTTTTGTTGGAATTTAGACCAGTTGCAGTATAAAACAGTTTACACAAAAAAGTATTTCTTATTTGATTTCGTATTTCGGAAACTGTCGTACGATTGTGTCTACGTTAACCAGGTACGGGGTCTACTTGGCCACGGTACTCCAAACAATTCAACATTCCGGTTTTTAAGGGTCTGTACCTCAAATGGAAAGGAATGGTCACCTATTGTTATCTTGGGACTGAAGTCAAACATAATGAAATGAATATCGGAACGAGATAGGTACACTCGAGTACAAAAATATGTATTCACTTTTGTACCATGTCACAAACACTCTTACGTGTTCCTATGCATTGTGTTCAGGGAATGTGACAAGGATCCATTCACGTCCGGCTTCCCTACGTAAGTCATCTTTCCACCTCGCCGGGGGACGTCCTACACAACGTTTGCCCAGGCGTGGTATGTACTCGAGTATACATCGATAAATGTCAGGACTTGTTTTGAAGCACATAGTTCTCTGTATATATATGTTGTTCGTATAACTTGAAGTCAAGTTGTTTGCAACTCCTACCTTGGATCAAAGCCGAAACATTATCAAAGACGTTTCTTCTGAGAATAACGTCTTGAAAATATATTTATGTTGTGTAGGTTATTGTTATGTAGGTACACTAGTGTTCTAAAGGGATCCGTGATGGCTTTTATTATTTAACTAGTCAGAGTCAAACAAATAAATTTATATCAGGTGGCAAGTGCAGGGGTGAATTTTTGCTACCTACATTCAATTTTAAGCATTATTTAAATAGGTACTGCATGCATTTTTGAAAATTAAATTTAAATTTACTACTATTCACTGAATTAGTTGAATACCTTGAAATGTTATATTTAGGTTAACCCGATCCTTGAACAAGGCACGCTCTTGTTGAAATTTGATACAAATATATAAATAATTAAAAAAACTATACATAAAGTTTATTAAATTTAAAAAAAAAACTATACATAAAGTTTATTAAATTTCAGTAACCAACAAAATTTTCCGGATTAGGAATTCTTATTTACTTATTAGGAATTATTGATGAAGCGTCGGTGGCGAAGTCGATAAGGCGCGGACTCTCAATCTGAGGGTTCCGGGTTCAAATCAAGCCGTGTACCTATGAGTTGTTTTTCAATTGAAGTACATTATCCGATTGCTTAACGGTGAAGGAAAACATCGTGAGGAAACCTGCATGTCTTGAACAGGCATGTGAAGTCCGCCAATCCGCACTGGGCCCGCGTGGTGTACTACGGCCCATACACTCTCTGGAGGAGAGTAGGCCTGCGCCCCTGCAGTAGGGACGTATATAGGCTGTTGATGATGATTTTTATTAATTATTTATGAATTTGCATCAAATTTGAACACGAGATTGTTCTTGTTTAAGGATCGGGATGGGATACAGTGGACGGTGAAAGAGAAGGTACAGGCTAATATAAAATCTCCGTATTTTAAATATCTCTTTCAGAAATGAAAGAGCAAATTAATTCCCTTTTACGCAGCGTCGCCTAAATCTACAGCGAGTATTTAAAGGGGTACTGGGCAATAACTCAGTGAATCGCTTTAATTATGTATCTATGTGTAGGGGCCTGTTATCTATAGGGCAAAGTTTGAGAGCTGTGCTGGAAGTTGCCGCCTCCGCGGCCTAGCGGATATACTCGTACTTTGCTAGTTTGTTTTTGATTCCCAGGTATATTAGAGAACTTTACTGCCATGAATCTTTCTCGTGCGTAAATAACGTGATTATGTCATAGAAAAAAGTTTATATTCAGTTAAGAAACCCTGGATAGCAGTTGACAAGATGATGGTTTAAGTATCAAATGACACGTTCCGCGAATGTATGGGGCCAAGGCCTGGAGCTCTATTTTTGATTCGCTCGTGTGACATAGCTTCGTCGCACACGACTTAAGTCACGATCGACTACAAGTCGCATGAAACCAGGTTTGACCGTATTTTTGAATCATTCGCCTCAGGTGTTGCCGATATAACTTTAAATGTTTAATTTTATCCGTTTTATGCAGAAAAATAAAACCGGTAATTCATGCAAGTAAAACGGAATGCAAAGTACATAGAAGTTCAATGTCAATAAGTGGTAATGTCAGTGTTCGACGATGGCGTTTACTCTATCGCTCGCCTCCGCAAAGAGTGGTCCCGACCACTCGTTGCAGAAGAGCGATTCAAAAATACCAAATTTCGTAAGTCGAACGAAAATCAGTAGAAAACGAGCGCTCGCGGCGCGTAGAGCGAATCAAAAATAGAGCCCCTGGTCTAGTGCACTTATAATTTCAAAATGCCATTATCAAATAAAAGTGATTAAGTTGACATTTTTGTATATTTTGGTTTAATTTATTTGTACACAAACATATAAAACGAAACGGGTAAGACTTAGCGTCGAAAATAAAGATGGCGTCATTAAAATGACATTTGGCGCTGTCATTAGTACAAAAAGAATGATTTTGTACAATTACAATAAATGCAAAAATATATTTCTATTTTTTTTTATACATGTTTAGATTATTACTGGATTTTTTAAATATTGTACAAGTGCAGGCCGAATTCGAAACATATATTTTATTACATATAAAATAAATGCGTTCGTTATAATGTAGTAGTGTTAAAATAATATGCACACTTCTGTAAATACATTAATATAAACCATGCTGTTACAGATTGTTTAACAATTTCAAATATATGCATGCCTCCAATGGAGGAATGTGAAAAACTAAATTTTTCTGACTGTCATCATATTTACCATATTCTATGAAAATAAACTTATATTTAATACCATTAATAAAACCAAAAAATTAAAGTATCATTTCTTTATACTTTAATTTTTAAACTACATATTTTACGTATGATGGGTTTTCACTTGGCCTTCATCTCACGTGATGGTAAGTGACCATGATATAGCCGCTACACAACTAGATAATTCAGCAAAAAATGTCGCGAGCCCAAATTTGAAACAATACCTTGAGATAAATACTTTAAACCATCATTTAAAGAAGTAGCGATAAAAATACGCAAAGCGATTATAGACTCAGAATTAATTTACACGGAAGTAAAAAAAGAAATACTCGGAAATGTTTAAAAACAGAACCATCTCATTATTCGCAGCTAATTGCTACGTAAATTACCTTTTACCCGGGAAGATGGCCGACCTCCGATAGAAAATGGAATCAAGAGTGGATTACAAACATTTAATTTTATTGGGCCTCTTTCTTTTAAATAATTTTCGGGCATCAATTTGAGTGGCTATTCCCTTCGAACAGCGCATTGATGCCGGGTGATTTGGCTCAGTCGCCCCTTTCTCAATTGCTCTATTCGATGGGCCGGAAAATAATGAAAAGAAACTTTTTGTAAAGTGTTGCAGAGGGCTATCAATGATGCCACTAGGCTGAGCGTTCTGGGATATGATTACAAGTTTTTACAATCATAGACAACAAAGAATCTTTTAGTGGTACAAGTTATTTGTTGTTGGATTCGAACACTAGAGAATAGTGCAAACATGAGGAGCTAAGGAGCCAAGCCAGGAGTCAAGCAATGAAAAAGATTAATCATTTAATTAAACCCAGAAAAAGTAATATTAAATAAAGAAGGCTTATAATATCGCATTGTCTTATTTTTATTAGTTGACTCCTGAATTACGATAGTTGACTATTTATAATATATTTTATTTGGATTTTAAAGAGTTTCCGATATTTCGTCGCTGTTACAAGCGCCATGATCACGGTGGAACTGAATTAAAGAGGCGAGCTAGTGGGTAGTCCTACTGTTAATTGTATGCCTTACACAAGCCAATTATGCGGAAGTTCTTTAAAAAATGACACCACGTATACTACCGCAATGGACAATAAAAGATTTATATTTGTTGCTATTGCCACTCTCTACAAACTCAATATATTGAAGTTGTAATGCCAACATCTTAATACATTGCGGCAAAGTTCTCCGGCACTGTCTCACCTCTGGCTATTTTTATAAATGTTCAAAAGAAGTCAAGTGGCTCCAGTAGTAGCAAATATCTGATGGATCTATTTGATGATCTTGTCATTGCAATAAAACCATGCCTAGCTAAGATGTGGAAGAGATATGTGGATGACATATTTTATGTTATAAATGGAGATAGTCCAAATGTAGAAGAATACTTGGCATACCTGAGTAATATACACGATGACATGTAAGTTACTGTAGCGATTCAAAGAGACAAATTCTTCACATTTCAAAACGTAAATGTTGCATTTAGAAAAAATATCACGCTCAGACATACTTTGTAAAGGAAATCTACACATACTGATCGATACCTTCGTCCGGCTTCATATCATCAAACAAGACACCTAAACTCAGTAGAAATTTATTTGAATAATTGCACGTATGTCCTTTGCGACAATGAACACCTAGAAGAGGAGTTAACACAAATCAGAACGTTGCTGTTAAACGAGACAAGACAAAAAGACTTTCAGGCTAAAATCGATAGTGGAACGTCAACCAGCATAATTGATCCATATTAAAGGAGTAACTGGCAAAATAGGGAGAGTACTAAGTAAATACTTAGTAAATACTATATTTACTTATTATCACAAAACAGGCAAGATGCTACAATCTGCTAAGCACGTGTTCCATCTGGAGCACCTTGGTGTTTATACAATAACAATTAATTTTTAATTCCTTTTGTGTGGATGCCGTCACCAAAAAGGAATACCTGTGGTCCGCCTAATGGTACCCCAAATTCAGACCCAGTCCCTTGTCACATCCATTCCCGCAAAAAATAGCCCTCAATTTTTTACCTTCCCGAATCACACAGAACAAAATATCTACATCAATTAATTAACACAGCCGAAACATGAAGAAGGGGATTGATCACTCGAAAGGTCGAATCGGCAACGCTTCCCACATAAAAGACCTTTCATTTAAGAATAAATGAATACATAATTTTTTTATATCCTATTTTTAGACCATTAAATATAAATGACAGCTATTTCAATTCAAAATATTATGGTTAAAGACATTTTGTATGAAGCATTTTGAGTGAATTCCCGTAAGCGTTACTCTAGTCTAGAATATCTATTTATGCTTCGTTTGATGTCTTTAAAGTGGCAACAACCATGTTGACATCTCTTTTCATTGCAGGATGTGTTTGGTTGTCTATAGATTGTTGCATAGTCTAAGATTAAAAGGCTTTGAATTTAGGGACAAAGGGATTGTTTGGAAATTAGAATCCTTTGTACATGTGTGAGTTGTGAACTGTGAAAGGGTTGAACGGTTTTCTGTAAAGATTTATGGCGGCATAAGAATATTCTGTGTTCCCAGCTAATTAAACTTTGCATTGTTTGCGATGTGACGCGTCCAAACAGATGTTTTAATTAATTTTTAGGGTTCCGGACACTTGATATAAAACCTTACCTAGAATCACTGTGATGTCTGTCTGTCTTTTACTGATGATAATCTCGACAACTATTATCAAGTCACAAGTGAAATAATGTTATAAATATCCTGGTATTTATTGGAAACTTTAAGGCACTAGAATATGGTATCAAAATCATATCATATGACATAACAGTCAAATTTTAGGATATACCACTGAAGCCCTTTTACGAACTACACAATTTACATATTATATTCGAAATTTCAAGACAGGAATGATAAAAAACATACTGAAATCTTCAGAGTTATAGTTGCTAGAAATTATAAATGAATCGAAGCTACAAATCAAGTAATGTAACGGTTGAAAGTTTTTTAATGCAGAGCCCTTTCCCAACTTTTCCTTTTGTGTTATGGAACCCTGGTACACAAAGATGACTCCTATTCGGCCGGTTTTATTGAAAATCAAGTGTGTATTTTAGATAAAGTGGCGCTAGCTATGTTGTCTTTCATTAATGCGGTTACAATAGCCTGGAAGCCCCCTCTTCCTCCTCGCCCTACGACATACTTTTAGGAAAAACTCTGAGATTTGTAGAGGTAGTACCTCAAGAACGGTAATATGTAGACTATAAAATAATTTACTTGGTGGCTGAAAAAATAATCATAGCTTTTACAATAAATTGTCAGCTTTAGAATCTTTAATTCTTCTAACAATTTTTTATCATTATTAATTGAGAGAGAAAGCTATCGAAATGGTCGCCCTTTCACTCTTACTTGGATCTTGTTATGGGTATTTAATACAAGTTTTTTGAACTTAAAAGGAGTGTCCCCAAAACTGTATTGTTAAGGTAATCATATACAAGAAAATAAATATTTTTCATTTTTTCATGGGTAGTACGGAAGTAGAGCCATAGCGTGAGTACACACCTGTCTTTGCTGTTCTGATCTACCCAGATCATCCGGAGTCTGGAAGGCTAGAATGCCATTTCGATTATTGTTTAAAGCGTCATCTATGAACCATTAGCTGTGTAATTGCTATAAATTGTAGCAAACTACAAACTATTTCGTGACACTATAATTTTGTCTCCTATTTTGAAGTAGTTACTTATCGAAGCCAGCTATTCTATTTTAAAAAGAAAATTAGTACGAAAGCATTAGGACAGGGATAACGTTAAGCAATATATTCACAATGGGGCTAACAGGTTGTAATCGTATAGTGGCGATTTCAATGTGATATAATTTACTTGTATTACATCTTGTTACAGCGGCAATAACGTAAAAATTATCTAGTAAATATCTTATCTTGAATGTGTATCATTTGTCGTCAGTGTGAAGACGGAGGCTACTTCCAACGGAGCCCTGTCCCGCCTGTACATAGCCAACGCGAACAGAAACGACTCCGGGAACTACACGTGCTCTCTGGACGAGGTCGCCGCATCCGCCGTCTCAGTTCATGTCCTTAGAGGTAAGAACAAGCTGTTATTACAATAAGAATAAATTTATTTATAAAAGTGTACAAAATGTTTTCATAAATCTAATTGGGCTAGAATATTTAATCTAGTTAAATACTAAAGCGTCTGCTGCTAAACTAAGTTTAAAAATTGTATTTTAGTATACAGTACCTCACCCCTTACAAAAGCAGACGGAACGTCTAGCCGCCATTATAAAATGGATCAATTTACATGCAATAAGCAAAACCACTTATTCTAAGTTAACAACACTGTGGAAGCGAGTCCTCTCTGTGTGTAAGGTGAAACTGTGAGTGTGTGGTGTGAGAGGGTGTGTAACAGTAATAGGTTTTAATTAATTCTGTCAAACACAAGGTAAGAGGTAAATTTTATTTATTATATTATAGGTGTTGATGAAAATATAACACGGCCTTGGCACGATCTCAATTTATGGTAAGCTACGTCGATACTACCTGTACTGCCATTGTTCTGTGATATTAACATATTATGTACACGTTTTATGTAAAAATAATGTAATTATTAATTATTAATAATGTAATATTAATTATTAAATAATGTAATTATTAAATAATGTAATTATTAAATAATGTAATTATTAAATAATGTAATTATTAAATAATGTAATTATTAAATAATGTAATTATTAAATAATGTAATTATTAAATAATGTAATTATTATTAATAATAAAACCTATTTTTACTAAATCACGATTCCTTTTTAAAAATTAATTACTTCCAAAATTAAATTAATTCTCACGGGTGCAACGGAAAACAATGATTTAAGATCATTCTCAGAATTTTCAAATCATGTCAACTATGTACTGGTGGAGCCATATTGTTTATCTGATGACGTATCATCATTGATATTAACTGTTGCAATATTAGCTAAAAACTTTTACAGTAATGTTTTTCTTTTACTGTTCAGTATCCTCAATAAAACCTTTCACACGCGACCTTCTTGTACTACTTTAAACTTCACTCAGTTCAAGTTGTTACTGGCCGAATACAATAAAAGAAAATGGCCGCTGATAGTGCTTCGAAAAGAGTTAAATTGAGTTCATTAAAGGACAATAAAAAACTAATTTACTCCGTAAAGAATTGCTCGCACTGAATCACAATGGCAACTCATTTGGATATATGCACAAGGACAAATTAGATTTAACTTATTCAAGGTTCCTGAATAACAGCTTATTCGTTTTGAAATTGGCGCCCAGTGTGGGGCCCAAGACAACAGAAACCTTAGTTTCTGAATGCAGCTTAGTAATTTTGAAATTGGTACTCAGTGGGAGCCCAAGGCACAAAACTAACCTTTGTTCCTGAATGCAGCTTAGTCATTTTGAAATTGGCGCCCAGTGTGGGGCCCAAGACAATTAACAGACCTTAGTTTCTGAATGCAGCTTAGTAATTTTGAAATTGGTACTCAGTGGGTGCCCAAGGCATAAAACTAACCTTTGATCCTGAATACAGCTTAGTCATTTTAAAATTGGCACCCAGCGTGGGGCCCAAAGCATTTAACAAACCTTAGTTCCTGAATGCTGTTTAGTCATTTTGAAATTCGCGCCTAGCGTGAAGTCCAAGGCATTTAACAACCCATAGCCCCTGAATGAAGTTTAGTAATTTTGAAATTGGCACCCAGTGTGGGGGCCCTAAGCATTTAACAAAGCTTAGTTCCTGAATGCTGTTTAGTCATTTTGAAATTTGCGCCCAGCGTGGAGTCCAAGGCATCTAACAACCCATAGTCCCTGAATGAAGTTTAGTAATTTTGAAATTGGCGCCCAGCGTGGAGCCCAATGTATTGAAGAGAGGTATTATTAACTTAAATCATCTTAACGGTTCACCATTGAATAGAGCCCCTCACAGTTCGCCATGTCACAGTTTCCATGAGGGCTGTAATCACCACGCTTGGCAGGTGCGTTTGTCATCGCAGTATGATGTTGTTTTTATATGGGTACGAATAGATGCTGCCCATCTCCTGAATATGTTTTACATTAGTCGCTTTTTATGCCACCAGGATTATATGGGGAAAACCTATTCTACAGCTTAGACACGGCAATCACCTTATGTGTTGATAGCTGAAGAAGAAAATAATATTTTTTATTATTAATGGTTTTAGTGGTAACATTTTCATTTTGTGGCAGGCGAATTTAAACTTGTTGAAATGGAAAAATTTAGTTTACCATGGCATGTACATGGAATCCCTCATGGCTTACGCTGAAAAGGTATTATACTCGTTATTTACATTCATGAGGATACATTCAATTTGTGTCACTTCTAATTTCTACTGTATAAGTTTCTTGTACGTACACTCGAGTGCAAAAATATTTGTCCACTTTTGAACTCTTAACCAAGTCACATTCACTCTTTCTTGTTCTTATGCAGTGTATTAAGGGAAATCTCAATTAAAGGTGAATTTATTTATTTATTTAAACAGTTTATTGTACACGGAAACATTACATAACACAAGAAACAGAAAAAAATATACAAAAGGAACAGCTTATTTCTAAAAAAAATATTCTTCCAGCAGTCCTAGGTCAAGGAAAAATATTAAAGAAAGGAGGGCAGTTAGGCGTGTACGATATAATAAATATAATAAACGATTACATAAATACGAGATACAAAACAAACTAATATATATCAATAATAATACATACATACTTTACATACTATATGACATGAAAAGTCAATATGACATGGTACAAAATTAGACATAATTCTTTTTTAAATACGACTTTCTAGTAACAATTTTACTTGTAATGCTTATTTAACGCCTAAGACTCTGTAGTTCAATAGATTAAGAACTTATTCTAGCTTAGAACTGATCCAACAAAGAGCTTCATTCCGGATTTTCTTTCACAGGCGAAAATCCCCTCGCCATGCAGCGAGGTCTGGCTACGGCGGTTCATCCCTCGCTACTTCTGCTAGCGCCGTATCCACTGCTCGCTGTGCTAGCAGTGATCCTCAGCTGACACAATGCCAGCGTGTGTTGTACACGCGACATCTTGTAAATAACTGCTTAACGATGTTAAAATAATCGCTAGATGGTAATTCTCGTGCTAAGGCCGGATTTGTTTGGGATAGTGTCAGACTTGAAAGATTAAATGTCAGGTTCGTGGAATGTTTTCGGACACAAACCTTCATCTCGCTTGATTCATATGAACGAATAGCACTTATTTTGGTAATCAGCCAAATGTTCTTGCATGTAAGCATCAACTGCATAAAAGGCAGATATTGACGGTAAGCTGAGAAATACCATTCCTGGATCACACAGGAGGAGCCGAATGGTGTGGCTTTACCGTTACTTTCACCTCAGAAAATAGGTTTTGTCACCGTGAATCAGTGAGTCTTGTTTATAACACAAGTAAATGCGTTCAAAAAGAACTGGAAACCGACTTCAATTGCCCTAAAAGTCTACTATTACTAAGGCAAATTTAACATTTATATCGTTTTCTCATGAATGCCGTTGTCAGAACTGGACCAAATTGAAACGGGACCACACGCGAAGCACCGCTTTTCAAATAAAAAAGAATCATCCAAATCGGTTCACCCAGTCCAAAGTTCTGAGGTAACAAACATTAAAAAAACATACCCGTCGACTTGATAACCGCCTCCTTTTTTGAAGTCGGTTAAAAACCGCATCCATCGTTCATGCACACATACTTCTTGATCTCGCTGTATAGTAAGAGATGATAATAAAAGGCAGTGTAATAAAATGACCCTATTTACCTCAATTTAATTATTTGGCTGGCCATATCATTCATTGTTGGATAACGATGGTCCGTTTGTCTACATCTAGATTGACTGTTTACATCCTGGTTTAAATATCAAAGTTTGTGTTTTTAAGTGTACCCTAGAACATACAAACAATAATGACACTGAAAAGTGTTTTCACTCTTATCCTCTCTTAAATCATCGGCACTGCCTATCGTGATGAAAGCGACGGATGTAAGCCCTTATCAAATAGAGACATATTGGATAGATTTTATCTCAGTCCATACAGTGGTTTCTATGGATGAAGCTACGGGCAAAAGTACTAAAACTTTATACTTAGGTACTACATTGACAAATTTAAAAAATCAAATGAAATCAAGTCAACATTTCCAAGAAAATGTAATTTATTAAGACATCTCAATGATTTTAAACCTCGACTGAACGATCAAAAATTCCCAGTTTATTTTTTTAAGTAAATTCTTTCGGTAAATATACGAAGATAGAATTTTTGTGCTAGCGATATTTCTCATCAGACTTAGATGAGAAAGTGCCGAAGTTTCAAGGCTGGGAATTTTTCTTTTGTTAGTCCAAGAAAATTAATTATATCCTTATACATATATACTGGTATATACTTATGGAATATATACTCTTCTCCTTTGTGTAGGTTTCTAATAGATAGAGACTATGTATCAAGTCAAGTCAGGCGATTAGTTTTTAAATGGCAAATGGATTTTCACTTGGCATTACCTCGCGGTAAGTGACGATACAACAATGCGATGGATGTGTGCTCACCCCGTCTATGTAAATGTTACCATATATTGATTCAACGATACTTTTCAGTGGTAGATTAGGATGACGCGAATTTTTAGAAAATGCTACCTACTACACCGGAAACTTAACTGAGTGCAAGCAGAGATAAGGTGCGCCTCGAACCAACTGCAGAAAGAGAAACATACTAATTGAAGGAGCACAGCTATGCAACATATTACCAAACCATATAAAGGAAATCAAATCTTTTCTTCTATACAAACGCGTTGTGAAACATCACATTTTTAAGGATTTTTCTGACATGTGAACTCACACCTTTTGATCTCTCAAAGATTCCCGACTTCTTAGGAGATAAGTCGGGTATCTTTGAAACCCGTCTGCGCAAGCCGAAGAGCCCTGGGAACTCCACGAACACTCCAGTGCTCCTCTCGCGCTTCGGTCCTCCCCTTAGCGTTTCAGCCACGACAACTCGGCAGCTCCGGGCTGCAGCGGGACCACGCCGTATTACCGTTGCCTTCCAATAGGATAGCATTTTGTTTTGTGATTTGTTTTTCTGTATAAGATAGATGGATTTCAATATCCTACCTACGTACCCACTAGTTAAAATATTAAGATTACTACCCACTGTATCTTGTATTTCACAATATAAGTGAATTGTATTTGTTGATAAGAACTTTATTATCTCTGGTATAAGAAATACCTTAGTCTTTGTTTACAGATTCATATGTTAACTTATTATTGTATAGTTTGTTTTTGCGGTGTCGGCTTTAGAATATTACCACCCTTGATAGTCCCCGTGTCGTAAAAAGCGACGGGTATCCTATCTTTACAATGAAACAAAAACATCGTCGTCGTGATTATTGAAAAAAAAAAGACGTGTCGCACTCGGGGACTGCCGCGGTAAAGCTATTGCATAGCATTTTGTATCAACTTATGCAATTATAATTATTTATTTATTTTATTTATGATTTTTGATGATTATAATTATAATATTTAGCTAACATAACGGATTTGCTTTGCTATATCAAATTACATACTATTATACTTAATAAATTATAAAACAGTAATACGTCTAATCGCACGCACACAACGCCGTGTCGAAGACTGCCGAACTGAAACGACGTTAGACGATGCACGGCCTTCAAGCCACACCTCCGTGCCCGTCGGAGTGGGGAGCGTGAGGTTTTTTCGTTACGGAATTACTCGATTCGGTCCCCGCGCTCAAGGCCCGCGATAGAAGCTATGCAATAGCTTAAAACTATGGGAAGTCTAACTTGGAGATCTATAGGATGCTCCTGTACAAGCAGTGCGTGAAATAATGCAATCCATTATGGTACATTACATTTTGATTTTCAAATTAATTTTGTTGTACAAGCCTTTTATGTCGTTGATGCATTAATCCTATTATTATGAAAGGCGTTCCAGAGAAGAAAGAACAAGAAAAACGGAACCTAATTCGTAAGTTTCCAACTGATGTAATATTATTTCTACTACATTTAGCATATTTTATAACTATAAATTTGCGTGTCCTACAACACTGTATTTCTCAGAAAAATATATCCACTGAACAAATCCGACCAGCAGTACCTTTTCAATGGAATAAAATTCTAAAACCTTACTTACTTTTAACTTTATAGTCAACTTAACTCGTAAACTTGTTTGCCCGTTGTTCAAGTTATGTTTAAGTTATGTTCGTAAGCACACTTTTGAGTTTTCAAAGAAAACTATAAACTTTAATGTTAAGCGTAATAAATTCTGAAAACCAACGAAAAGTTAGTCGTTATTAGTATTTTGTTATTAATAATGCGAGAGGATTTGGTAATGTTCTATTATTAAAGTTTTATAACTAAAACAATTTTAATAGAATAATATTTAGAGTGAAAAGGTAAATAACTAAAATATATTATGATAATTTTGTGGCATTTATATTAATAATACATTACTAAACAAAGCTAAATTATTATTTTCAAAAGATTGTGGTGTACGGTTTTGAATAAAACTATTAAGACTTATTGGAAAACTTTAGATTGGGCTTGTCTCTGTTGATTTATAATAACTTTAGAGTTTCTTTTGCATTCTTCTGTTTTTTTTTTTTTAAAAAAAGAAAAATTTCTTCGCTGTTATCTAGTTAGTTTGATTAGTATGCAAATTTGTAAGGCTACATTCAAATAAAAACATTAAAATGGTCCCTGCGGGTTTCTGTTTTACCCGAGCACTACCACCTGGATGTATTCAAGGCCAAAGTGTATGAGGCTATTTGTAGGCAACCGTGAACCATCTTCGCTTGACATCCGATGAGATTGTGGTCAAACAGAAGCCAAGCCACGTAGAGAGATTCCGAGCATAGCTCGTTCCATAGCTCGCTGAGTGACTTTGAGCTTGTTTATTCGGCCCACAGTAAAAGACCACGTTTCGGTTTTGTAAATTATACGAATGCTATATTTTTTGTAAATTTTGACTTTTCACAAAATTGATGACGCCGATTCCTCACGCAATATTAACAGAACCCCTGAACTTACTAACAAATTACGCTGTTATTTTTAACTCCCATAGTTATTTGACGGATATCTTATGTCATCGATAAAAGACTCGAAACATAAAAAATATTATAAATTGTATATAAAAATGTTGTAAATAAAATTGTAGATAGAAGTCAATGTGTGTTATTAATACGGCGGAACGAAGCTAGACATTCAAAACCCCTTTTTAATACAAGCAACGAGGGTACTGTACGAGTATTTATGCTGAAACATTCGGTGAGCTCAATGAGTGAACTAGAAATTTTCCAATTCAAAATCCAAAACTTAATGTTTGTGCCCTTACAACCTCAAGAAAGTATTTGCTGACGATATCTCTAGTTTCCTAATTTCTAGTGTCCAATGACATCAGCAAAAACACCCGTGATCCGTGCCGTTGTAAGCATGTTTTTCCTTAGTGTATTGCACACCTGATAACAATGTATAAGGATAACCATTACATGTAAATATATTCGACATGGGATTAAATAAACCATATCATTCACAGGCAAGTTTTTTCAAAGAAGCTGCCAAGTGACACGTTTGATTTAATATGATTTAATGGTTTACATACAG
Source organism: Carcina quercana (assembly GCA_910589575.2). Lineage (NCBI taxonomy): Eukaryota > Metazoa > Arthropoda > Insecta > Lepidoptera > Depressariidae > Carcina > Carcina quercana. Next base: position 6,636,199 of record OU342449.1, on the reverse strand, counting down.
AAAACCACGATTTTAGGGATCCGCACCTCAAACAGAAAAAAGAAACCCTTATATAATCACTTTGTGCTCACCGTGCAGAGTGTCCGACTACGGAACTCTATCCCTGAACCCACCAGACGAGCTCCTTCCTTGCAATACTTTGAAACTAGCCTAAAAACGTATTTCCTTGAACAGGTTATTCATTAGCAGCCTCTTCTTTCCTTTCTGATCTCCTCTGATTTCCTTTTCTTTCTGATCCACTATATTTTGTCTATTTATTTACGTAGCACCACTTACCCTTGTTAATTATATGATTCTTCTTCCCCAAGGTTGCCTGGAAGAGATCGCTCTTAGCGATAAGGCCGCCTTCATTTTGTCTTTTATGTTCTTTTCTGTTTTGTTTGGTGTGTGTGTGCAATAAACTTAATTTGAATTTGTCTTCAGTCTGTCTGTCGATACCTTTTTTCTCAGGAAAGTGAAAAGGTATCAAGTTGAAATTAATATTGAATACGCAAATATGCAGTCCCTTGCAGGTGTGATCAAGTGTAATTAATACATTGTGATATGGTTGTTTATGTCACATTTGCCAACATAAAAGGAATCAAAACCAATAGGGTACTTACCACTGACTCAGAATTATGAAATTTTGTAAAAAGCAAGGCCTTATGTATAAGAACGAATCTGAAAAGTCAATTTTTTAAATTATATTTCATTAAAATTTTGCAATTAAAAACTCTGTTCCAGCGCCTGTTTTTTTACATATCTCATTGATTTTGGTAGGAATTGTTATGTCTGACTGACTGAGGGTACCGGGTTCGAATCCAGACGTGTACCTATGAGTTGTTTTTCAATTCAAGTACATTATCCGATTGCTTAACGGTGAAGGAAAACATCGTGAGGAAACCTGCATGTCTTGAACAGGCATGTGAAGTCCGCCGATCCGCACTGGGCCCGCGTGGTGGACTATGGCCCATACACTCTCTGTAAGAGAGTAGGTCTGAGCCCCTCCAGTGGGGACATATATAGGCTGTTGATGATGTCTGACTGTATGTTAATTATTCATATTCTGTACGGAACCCTCAGTGCGCGAGTCTCACTCGTACTTGACCGTTTTTTAAATATATATTTTCGGCTGAGAACAGGGAAAATCTGTCAGTACAGCGCGTGTGACAACCAAATATTGACTCACCAAAAGTTTCGGCATAAAGCGGTGGGTCCTTAAATTTTATCTCGCTTCGTCCTTGTACACATTTAATATTAATGTTAAATTTTTGTGACCTCGACCCAAGCATGTCCAGAGTTAGGGTGCGGTCACACTGAAGACGATGCGACATACCACTTTATTTCGTTATTCTTATTAATTTTACCAATTGCTTATTTAGCATCGAAACTATTAACAATGTTTGATTTTTTTAAATAATTAATATTAGTATTTTGTTTTCATAGTTAGTTTATTAGTTAGTTGGTTAGTTTCAACCAAATTATTAATTGATCATAAGCTAATTAGAACATACAGTAATCTTTAACTGCTCTCTATTTTCCAACGTGAGTAAAATTGATTACACAAATAAAACCAGTTCAGTCTAGAATTTTTTTTTAATTTTTACGGCATGAAAAATTCTATAAATTAAAAAAAAAACAATCAACATCGTATACATGAAGTAGAATCCAAATCTACAACAAAAGTGATTAGAAATACATCGTTTCATGTCGCAAAAATGACAATATTCCGCATATTCAATCCCTCCCGAAATGCATAGTTATTATGACATTAGATTAACGACAAATTCGTACCACATTTTGGTGCGTGAATCGCACCGCGTCGTCAGCCGCCAGGCGTATGACTACGCCTTAACTATGCTGTGTCTCTTAGTTAGCTGGTTAATTCTATTTAAGTTTGGGATCTCATTTCCAGTTCTATTTTACTTCCGCTTCCAAGCAGAGTTTGTTTTACAATTTCGGTACGGACCGTTAATTATGTCATCTTTCGCGAATTCAGTTTTGACAGGCTGTATAATTAAAATTTCTTACTTTTGAACTGTCTGAGATTTTGATAGAGTTTCAAATGCTATTCAGTATTATATGGCCCTGGTTTTCATCCATAACTGAGCTGTAGACTAAGTGGCTAGACTGACTCTTTTAATGTACATACAATGAGTTTCAGATTTGGCCATCATATTACCTTATGGTAAGTAAGACGCGCTGGCCGGAACACAAGAGTGCCATCAACAGTGCTCTTTGTGACCATGTACTTTACACGTACCAGATGGACTGACGACCTAGTTAAGGTCGTGATGAGTCGCTGGATGGCTCGGGACAGGCCATTGCGGCATATCATGGAGGAGGCCTATGTCTACGAATTCAAGTTGCTTACAACATACTTTGCATTTTTTTACTTTTGACAGATCATTTGATGCATCAAGTATTATTCTAAATTGTATTTTACTAAGCCTTTTAAATATAAACCATGTATAATATAAATCGATGCATATCTCGTATTCTAAAATAGAAACTAATATTACAACTTTGTCAACAGTAATATTCCTATCATGATTGGACTATGAACAGTGTTACAATACAATGCATTAGTATGAGATTATAATCAAATGGAAGTCTATTGTTATAGCTTCAGGCTTCCGTATATATCAGAGGTAAAATCTTACACATATTGCCTTATGCCTTATCGTGAAAAGATCTTACTGTACGAAATGGTTGTAAGTATATCTACGAGAAATCAATATGATTCCATGGCCTTGAAAAATTCGAGTCAGCAAACATTAATTATCTTGAGGATTCAGAGTGCGCACGCTTTCCATCCAACAGCCTTATCGACACTTACCTTCAGGCGAGATGAAGGCCAAGTACGAACTCTTGTGAATAAAAAGGTTATGTTTAAATGACGAACATATTCGGGTTTTTTACTACTTTTATTCAATTGAAATTAATGGTGTTGGTCCTGCTAGACCACAGCTTCATCCGAACCAATTTGAGAATGCTTCGGCTACCGACTATTGTCCATAATTTTTAAAAAAAATCGTGGGGAAAGACTGCAGTAAGTAAAGACGAAATAGCTATGTTTTAATTATGAATTTTCTTTGACGGCCGCCTGGTAAACTATTTATACCATGTTAGCTAAATTGCTAAGAGCACTAATGTGCTTATGTATATAACAGAGACTGTTTTCTATCCGGCCGTATCGTCATTTAACTTCAGGCGAGACGAAGGAGCACAGGCTAATTATACATTTAAAGAAAAATAATAGTAACGTTAAAGTTGATCCAGGTTTGTGTTGGGATTGTTGAGAGCACGCTGGGTTGTAATGTTAGTTGTGATTTGGTCTCTAGACTCGGATAGGACAAAGTGGGGCAATAAAATTCGAGAAATGGAATTCCGGCCAAAATTTCCACTTTTCATTTTGGAGTAATTTTTTTCCTACAGCACATTTATAAGTTAAGTAGGATAAAACAATAATATGCTAAGTAAATGCTACGTAAAAACAAACATTTTACACATTACTATGATAACATGAATTTGGCCAAGTCCGAGTCGGACTCGCGCACGAAGGGCTCCGTACAGAATACGGATATTTAACATACGGAAAACCAAGCTATAGAATGCGCCTCGATTTTCGTTATCTAGCACTAGATGGCGCTAGTTGTATGTTACACCGCAGTTTATTGGATCTTAAAGCGCAAGTGATTTTCTTTCATTTTAAAGAAACCACCTAAGCAAGGTTAATTTCCTTCTTATTTGCGTTTATCATAAAAAAATCAGTAGTACAAAATAATTAAAAATTGAAGCTTAAAATGTGAATGAATAATCTAAGAAATAAAAGTATTTGGCTGAATTACAACAGCTTTAGTTTAATTTCATGATTAATTTTGATTAAAATACATCAGTTGTCATTTTGTAGACTGAAATTGTGTAATTTAATTATTTGTAATGGTTTATTTAGATGACGGTGCTAAAATAATTCACTAAACTCAGTTAATTTATATTTATTTATTTGATCATTTTGATCATCTAACAATTTGATGTGTTTCTTCAAACTGATAGGCAAAAATGACACACCTAAGCTAAGATTTATTGTTTAATTTTATATATAGTTTAAATTTCCCATTGCAGTTTAATTTAATGGATGTTAATTAATTAAATTTAAGTTTGAATCACTACGCTATGATGTACCTACTCATAAAATCTTAATAATGAAACTACGATGGTGATGTTGTTTATATAAAATAAAAGAAAATAAACGTTTCATTCAAAATATATTGTTTCATTTATTCCTACGGAACCCTACACTGCGCGTGGCCGACACACACTTAGCTGCTTTTTGCAATTTTGTGTGCTACACATTTTTAAGGTTACTTTATTACAAAAGGTGAGCAGCAAGTGAGGGTGTTTACTAAAATTTTCGTCACTTGTTTGCGCTACTTAAGTAAGTTAGGGTTACCTATCCCAGAAATATGTACGTTTTTAGAGTTCCGTACCTCAAAAGGAAAACATTTACCCTTTGTTGTCCATCTGGGATAAGATCACTTATTTCTATATATGTCTCTGTCTGTCTCTCTGTCAAGACCCTTTCTCTCAGGAACGCGTGGAGATATCAGTTTGAAATTAATATCGAATACTTAAGTCTGGCGTCCCTTGGATTAGATTCAAAACCTATAGGGTACATTTCGTTGACCTAGAAGCCTGAAATTTGGCAAGAAGCACAACCATAGGGATGACTCTGAAAACCAAGATTTTAAATTATAACACAGTCAAAATAGCTTTTTTATGTGTACAATCGTAACTTTGTAGGTGAAAGCCATACATCGGTAACCGCAAAGTAAAGTTTGTTCTTCAATTTGACAAATATTTTCGGTGAAGCACGATTGTAAGTATGTTAATTATTCATATTCTGTACGGAACCCTTACAGCGAGTGCACGCGCTTCTTTGCTATAAAATTCAGTTTTATTTTAAATATCCCGCCTTGTGCAATTTGTAGCATGCTGTAAAACGGAGGACACAGGACTGAAGAAGGGGAGTTGGTTATTAATTATTATTATGTATCAGATTTTTTCTTGTAGTAGTACAAGAGTTGGTACATATTTATGTGACTGTTAATATTAGGATTAAACTCAGTCGATACGAAGTCATACATATTTGAACCTACGAGAATTTTGTGTTATCCTATTCTAAGACAAGTATCACACAGTACAAGTTCATATCGTTGATGTAATCTGTTGCGTTCCTAAGAAAAGCTGTCGACATTGAACTCCCAGAGGAAATTAAATGTTTCTTGCTTCCACTAGGGAGACGCTTGAAACGAACTGAGACTTGAAACTTGAAATACAATGAATCCAATTTCGCACGAGATGGTGCTAAACAGATTAGTGAAAAGACAAGTATTTCGTTGATAAAATGTGTTTTTCACTTTCCAATTTGGAGAATGTCGTGCGCAAGAAATAGGGTACGTATTCTTCAACAGACTAGAGATTAATTCGTTGTATTTTAAAATAACGGTAACAAAACAATGTTCATGTTTCAGTTACATTATGATTTGGACATTTTATTCCGATAAACCAAAAGTTTCAATCGAAAAATACTAACAAAAGGAAATGTACACAGATTTTTTGGAGGTTGTACCTATTTCCGCAACGAGATGATTTTGTTGCATCACCGCAATATATTTAAACATATTTTTTTATTATATCTTAAAAAAAACATTGACAGTGTCAAATGAATCGTGAAATTGACCGCATACCAATATCCCTTTCGCAGCATGGCAACACCGTGACGCGAATGAGTTGCTATTGTCTCTCAAATTTTGGATTAGTAATTTTACTTTTAAGAGGGTAGATAATGTTAAACTACGAGTAAATAATATACAAAACGAAACTGATTCAATATTAAACTAAAATTGTTTAATTAATTCATTAATTTTAACAAGATGTAAAAGGCGACTATGCGATTTCAAGAGGGTATCAGTTAGTCTGCCTATTTAGCATCTACAACTTACTGCATAGTGATTATGGCAAATCCCCCTCATGGATGGCCGCGTTCGTCGTGGCTGTTCTGCAGCTGTTTGCAGCTAATGATGATGTCATCATCGTCATGGATCAGCATGTGGAAATACGCTGATGGGATATGCCTCTCAAATGGCGCGCCGCTGTACTTACTCGATTAAACCTGAAAGGAGGAAGACGAAGGTAATTAATAATCTTAACAGATTTATATTCTGTTGACAGAGTGCGAACGTATAAACGATATATCCCTTACTCAGTCGATAGTACTTTCCAACACGTATTTTTAGTACCTCAAGAGAGAAAAAAAACCTTATAGGATAACTTGGTTGTCCGTAATCTGTATATCTATCTGTCAAGGCCTTTTTTCTCAGAAACGCGAGAAGGTATAAAATTGAAATTAATATCAAATACTCACGTCTTCAATACCTTTGATCTGTGAAAAACAAAAACTTAGTCAATGCACTAAAATATACCATTGAAAGTGCCTGAAAATCTATTGGGTACTCGTACTTCCCATTAACCTAGAATCCTGAAATTTAACAATAATCAAGGTTTTTTAGCACAAGTACAGGGCTAAATCTGAAAAGTATTTGAGATCACATTAAAATTCCCACTTTATGATTATACACTGTTGGCGCCTGGTTATATTCTTAATTCTATATTGTAAAGGATTGCTCGTTGATATGTCAGGCGCATGCACGAATACGATTCGCACTTGACCGGTTTTCTTAATGTACGAGTATAATGGGTTACGCTCCACCTATATTTTCACCTATACTATATACTACTATCCTTTCGTAGATTATATTTCTACTAAGGTATTGTCTGCTGCTATCTTTCTAGTGGCTACATAAGGATAGAACAGTAACTAATTGATGACAATGCTGACCAATCAATTGTCTGGAGTAACGATAAGTTCATTGTACAACGCTAATCAAGCGCACTATTCAATATCCAACTCCTGTAATACGAGTTATCGTGAGGTACAGTACTCGCACACTAAGTTTGCCCCTCTGAATTTAGCTCTCTGGAATTTCAAACATGTACAGACGGAATGTGTGTGTATTATTTTCGATAATAACTATCACTAGATGACATAAAACACTAGGACATTTCTTTCCACCCGCTAACTTGCCTTGCCTTTCATACGTTACCAGGGTATGCTGTTGTCAAAGTGCCCATACAAACGTAGTCCAGTCATATTTTGAGTATTAAGCTATGAAAATCTATGAAATTTTCAAGACACAATCTAGAAACAAATATCTGTGTCGGTGGTGAGTCAGATTTTCGTTTAAATATATACTTCCAGAGTTACAGGGCGTCAAAGAATTGTATTTTACGGTATTAAAAAGCCCCAACTTTGAACCTGATTTACAAGAGTATGAATCAATTTAGAACAATTTGGAAAAACCACCGACATCTGAAATTTCATTAGTATACTGTATTAAAAAAATGGTTACATAATATACTGTATCCTTCAAATGATCCCTGGACTACGAAACATCCAAATAATGGGTGGATAACTTCGCGTAGTGTATGCTGTCTCACCGTACGCGCTCGGGTAGGATAGGGCTCGGATAGGGACAGCAACAAAACAATGCAACCTTGAACGCGACCACGTGGTCTAACCAACATAGCCTCTTAATAATTGATACTTCGCGGTCTTTTGTGGCTAACTTCAGAGGAGCAAACATAGTGTGCGAGTAGTGTGCATTGATTTACGCAAACGACATACAGGTCTTATTAGTTTTGATGTTTTGCGTTTGCACTCACAATTTACCAAATGCTGAATATTATTTACATTTTGCAGGCTTTAAATATATAGAAATAATTATATATTTTTACATAGGATGTTGCCTGTATATTTTTTGCCCCTTCAAATATCTATAAAAAATCAAGTCATTCTGACTCTCCGTTACAAGGCAAAATAAGTCAAAACAAACTCGCTATCGCGTTTATTATATTAGTGCGTGTTTCTATGTAGTAATTTATATACCTTTGTAATATATATGTTATTAGGTTTAAGACATACAGACAGACATACTCTGTAAAGTACCTCTAGTGTGAGGTTTAACCTAAACTATCTCGTTTGCGTCATGTCATATTTGTATGAAGAATTGTGCAGCGTCTCTAGCGGCACGTTTACGATACTGTGATTCTTCACACAAATCTGACGTACACTCAAACGGGATAGTAGCGGTTAAAAACTTACCACGGATATGTTTAGCGGATGGCCGCGTATTGCAGCTTAATTGTATTTCTTGTGCTTGTTTTTGTTCTAAAAATAAACTTAGATATATTGATTGCGTTTTATTATGAAATAAATTGTTCTTGATGTAAATTATTCAGCAATAAATAGCATCGCAAAGATCTACGTATATCTAAAGCAACGTCGTGTTTCTAGTAAATCCGTGGCATATCGAGGTAATGCCAAGGGACCGTGGGCGGCGTCGTGTTCTGTTTAAAGTTGTGAGGATTCTTGTAATCCAGACAATATCTGTTCCTTTGGAGATTACGTTACAGGTAGGTGCTTCAAACTGTGGCATGTACATAAGTTAGGCGTCTACACGCATCTTTATAGAAATGCATTTAGAAAAGGATCTCCCATCTCTAATATACTCGTAATATTTAAAATTTTTGCACGCTATTTGACCTTTAGAATTTTCTAACCAAAACAATTAATCGGATTAAATACTAGGCCTTTACTACTAGATCCTAAATTTGGTTATGATTGGTTTAGTCATAGTTGTGGAAATTGTCAATAAAGAAACGAACTCTCTTTCGTATAAATTATATAAGTGGCATGATGACAGAAATTTTGGTCACAGCGTTAAATGAAGCATTCATCAATTGACTTTTATTCGAAAACTGATTTGTGGACCGCGACGAATCATAAATTCATTTATGCAGGCATCACGTGTCGACAATGATTCAAAAATAATACGTATTCCAGGATATATTTAATTGTAGGGTATGCAGTTTGTATTAAAAATACTTTTGGAAGAGTTTATAAACTGTTTGATGGGTTTGCACTTGGCCTTCATATCACCTTATGGTAAAGACGATAATGACATTGGATCAACGTTGGATGGTGAGCGTACCCAGAAGGCTCTAGCAAATGCCGCGCTGGCTTTGCTACCTTTCATGCAGCAGGCTGTATGTCACAACTGTCAACAACTTCCATCACAAATAAGGAATACTGAGTCACTTGAGGCGTTCATGAAAGTAAATTACTCATATCCAATCGCTTTTAAACTGAGTTACTGTTTTTACGTTTCGTAAGTTTGTAATAAACGACGAACAAGACGAAAAATAATTCACGCATTCAAAAATAACTCAAAACCGACTTCAATTGCCTTATAAATTTGGTTTTTGTTGATTTCCCCAAAGAGCGATGATTCAATTTCTATCAAATTTATATGGGACCACCTTTGAAGTATGCTCTATCAAACAAAAAAAGAATTATCAAAATCGGTTCACTATTAGTGGAGTTACCGCGTAACACTTGTGCACATTTTTTGAAGTCGGTTGAAAAATTGCTTTTTATACGTCCTTACATTAATTAACAAATGTAATTGTGTAAGAGACAAAAAGTCATAATGAGTAATAAATATATCTTTAAACTGATGGTGGTAGTCAGGTGTACATATAAAACGCTCTACCACCAACGAAACCGAGTTCCTACGTACAGGTATCCCCACTGGGGATCGAACCCGGGACCTCCGGGTTGTTAGCACTCACAATTTACCAAATGCTGAATATTATTTACATTTTGCAGGCTTTAAATATATACAAATAATATTTTTACATAAGATGTTGCCTTTAAATTTTCTGCCCCTTCAAATTATATACGTATAAAGGAAGACCAATCAGACTCGCTTTCGCATTTATTATATTAGTACGTGTTTCTGTGTAGTTATTTATGTAGTGTAGTTATACCTTTGTGTGTATATATATAGATATATTATGAGCTTTGAGACATCAGATTACCTCTTTAAAGTCCAGATTTGTATGAAAAATTATAGAACTATCAGGGCACGGTTAGGCTAAATATAAAAAATATATAATGTTTACATGGATAACGTTATCCCTCTGCTAATCCTTCCATACTAAATTTCTGTTGCAAATCTTTTAAAATAGAATAGCTGACTTTGATAAGTAATTACCTAAAAATAGGACATGACATTATAGTGTCGCGAAATAAATGTCATTACTTTACAACTTTACAGTTAGCTACAATAGCAGTTACGCAGCCTAGTTCATAGATGGCGCTTTGAACAATAATCGAAACAAGTGTTTAATAAAAGTGTGATTCACTGTGAAGTTGTATGTTAATGACACTCTTTTGGCGACATCACAATCCGATGTCCTATTTTTAGATAGTTACTACACAAATCCAGCTATTATATTTTAAAAGATTATGGCAACAGAAATTTAGTTTGAAACTTTGATGTAGGTGGATCGCTATAATTAAACATTATAATAATAAACGTAAATGATTTTGTTCTGTAAGAATACACCTGAATAAATACGAGTATGTCAATATTATTGTACGAAGAATTGTATTAATTGAACGTTACTACGACGAAAAACAGCGTCGTTTTAACCGACTTCAAAAATTGCGGAGGTTATCAATTCGACGGGTACGTTTTTTTAAATGTTTGTTACCTCAGAACTTTTGACTGGGTGAACCGATTTGGATGATTCTTTTTTTATTGGCAAGCTGGTGCTTCCCGTGTAGTCCCGTTTAAATTTGATCCAGTTCTGGTAACGGAATCCATGTGAAAACGATATGAATCTTAAATTTGCCTTAGTAATAGTAGACTTTTAGGGCAATTGAAGTCGGTTTTCAGTTCTTTTTGAACGCATTTACTTGTTTGTTTGATAGAGCATCTTTCTGAAGCGGTCTTCACATTTTCCTTCGACAATACGAGTATGAGATATATATGAGTATGAGATATATATATATCATACTCGTATAGCATACTCATATATATATATAAACACTAGCAGCCCGTCCCGGCTTCGCACGGGGTAGACAATTATTTATTTTTGGAAATTTGGATATAAAACACTTTTTTTCACAAATATTTTTATTTATTAAAAAAATTATTACTTATTAATTATATATTAAAAAAAATATATTTCAGTGCCCCCTCCACCCCGCCCGCCGCGATGCCCGGCGCGCTTGCGACTGCATCGCAAACAACGGCCACGGCGCTATGGCGGTTTTGTTTACTGTTTGAATTTTTTAATTCGCAATATCTTTTGAATGGAAAGTCCAATTTAAATAATTTAAAAACTATTTTATAGGTAGTTAAATGGTCTTGACCATAAAATAATTTATTTCGATAAGGATTAATATAAACACATAAATAGCATGGTTTGAATTTGGTTAGCATTTTCATTAATGTTTAAAATGAAAAAAGTTGTTGTAGTGACATAACTACAATAGTTGGACATATGCTAACGCGGAGTTTTCTGTAGACATTATGATGTTCTTTAATATTGTTGTACATTATTTTGTTCTATCGCTAATAGTTTCGGCAGCACATTCGACGAAAGACATTTTAAGACTCATTTTTCTACACCTTCGGTTACATTGTTCAAATTTTACCAAGGATCCCTAATTTTTTCAAAATGAAATGTAGCCTATGTCAAATTGGAAGAATGTAGCATTCTATTGGTGAAAGAATTTTTTAAATCGGCCCAGTACTTTTTGAGCCTATTTATTACAAACATACAAACATACAAAAATAGGTACAAATCTTTCCTCTTTATAATATTAGTGTAGATTACGATCCAAATATCACTATGAACTTGAACACGTCCTGGTTTCGCTAGACGCCTAGAGAGGAATTTAGACACAAAATTAGGTACTATTTAACCTCATCCACATGGGTACAGACAGCATGTTAACAGCATTAAAAAATAAATGTTCAAGCTTCCAGCTTTGTTGTCTTGACTGTCTGTTTGTCTGTGACAGCTGATTACCTCGGGCACTATCCATATTATCTTGAAATTTGTAATGGTTCTAAATTATACTTAGCACAATTTCGTTGGAATTATATTAATTTGGCTAATATTTATAATATTCAAAATTGATCGGACTTTTATACATTCTAATACAGATTTGCTTTTGATTTTTGGCGCACAGTTTAGTCTTATTTATTATGGATAATGTTTTAAAATATTACTCCCCATGTCTAATGCAAAAAGTTTTATGTAACTGGATATCATATCACACATTAAAAGCCTATCCTACTAATATTATAAGTGTGAAAGTTTGGATGTTTGGATGTTTAGATGTTTGGATGTTTGTGACGCTTTCACGGAAAAACTACTGAATGGATTTGAATGAAACTTTACAACATAATAGCTTATACTTCAGAATAACATATAGGCTATAATTTATAAAGACATATTGTGTAAATTGTCCAAAATCACACTTAAAATATTAGTGGGATTACATGGGCAATTTTGGCATAACAAAAACGCGTTGCCTAGCAACCGACCATAGAATATGTAAATTTGTATATGCAAACTTTCGCGGTTATAATATTGGTGTGAAGACTATTTGAATGTACTATGTCAGATATTGACATTTATTTTGTTTCTTTAAATTATTAGACTACGTAACAGAATAAACACTATTTTGTACCTTATGCTGCATAATAATTTGTCATATATACGTCACCTGTGCCTATCGAACAAGTAGAATACATCCTGAAATACACGCGGACAAAGTCGCGGGCGGAAGCTAGTACATTATAAATTTTCCCGCTGCAGGGGCTCAGGACTGTTCGCCTACATAGAGTGTACTGTAATTTTATATATATGTAATAGTAATAGGAAATCCGTAGACGAACTGAGGTCACCGACATAGCTCGACGATTCAATGAGTTGAAGTGGCAATGGGCAGGCCACATCGCTCGAAGAACCGATAACCGGTGGAGAGTAAAGGTACTCGAGTGGCGATCACGTACCGGGAAACGTCTACCGGATCGTCCCCCTACTAGATGGACCAACGACCTGGTTAGAGTCGCAGGGAGTCGCTGGATGCAGGTGGCCCGCGACCGGTCGATGTTGTGTACGATGAAGGAGGCCTATGTCCAGCAGTGGACGTTTCCCGGCTGATGATGTAATATAATAGACAACCTGAAACGATATCCATTTTTAGCATTCTGCGATTTTTTTTATTCCAAGGTTGTTTTGATAGCTAACTTTATTTTGTTCAAAAACACGTACTTTAATCAATCAATCGCATCTTTACTAATTTAAAAAATTACCTACTTTTGCAGCAACTCATATTTACTCGTACCTACCTAACATATGAACAAGCAAGGCTGCATGTGACATGGTAGTAAGTTAATACATATTTTTCTACTCGTGTGTACTTTTGCCCGCAATTGAATCTGCGTGGTCATCGGAATGAGCTGAATAACTTAGTGCAACGGGATATGTTAAATTACGCTTATTCTATGCCTCAAGATACGAGTATAGACCATGTTGTGACAAATAAACTATCTGTCACATGTAGCATTGATTTGACGACATTTTTTTTCTGACTATACTTCGAGTTACACTGACGCATATACAACGAGTATGCTCATATACAGCCCGTGGAAAACAAGTGGGCGCAAAGGGGGTTGGAGGGGGAGGCAATTACAAGCTGTGACGTCACAGCTCTCATATATGTGAGGGTGTCCTAGATGACACTTGACAGTCGCATCGAATCAGTTGTATGAATAATGTGTGACGACTTGACGAGACATTACAAAATATCTAATCAACAGATCTACCCGTGAGCTGGTCATGTGGTTTACGAAGCCCGCGCGTCGAAAAAGGCGTATAGACGTCACCAATCAAAAGTGAAACGATTACCTTTGTATCCGATTTTGAACCATGTCACATTCACCTTCAATTGACATACCCTCAACACACTATGTAGGAATAAGCGAGAGTGAATGTGGCATGGTTCAAAAATAGATACATATTTTTGTACTCGAGTGTTGTCACGGCGTCCAACCTCCACGGACGAAATGACATTATTTAATAAAGAAAAGCAATTGACTGACGTTTTCCGCGAAAAAACTAGACGAGAATTAAGACGCAAAAAGAAATTAAACTGCTTTACTGTCAAGTTTTATAATTTCAAGCCGATACAAAGGTGTTTCGAGACAGACCGAACAAGTGTGCATTAATTATTTCGAATAAAGGATAAATTACAATTCGATCCAAGAACAAATGAAAGTTGTAAATCGAACGCAATGATCAAAGACACCGTATACACTAAAACAACAAAAGTTACACGATTCAGTATCCAAAGAGTAAACAAAATTTGTAATTTCTAAATTATCGAGAATACTCTTGTTCAATTGTTTGGGAATTGTTATGTTTTGGGTTTAATTTATTCTGAATATTTATTTGTAGTGTTCTACAATCAGTAACTTGTGGTTTGGAATGAACCAGAGATCTCAGATTATTTGATTTTCTAGTACCTCCTAGGTTTGCCGTTTGATTGGGGATAGATAATTTCTCTCAAGTTTAATCGCCTCTGTGACCTCTTACATCTTCTATACAAATAAAAATGAAAGGCGTACGTTTGTGGTCTAAGCGTATAACTTGAGAACGCCTGGACTAATTTAACTATTTGTATATGATAAAATTAACGCTTACAGGATCACGTTGTTGTCCGTCCGTCTGACCGTCAATACTCATTTTTCTGAAATTCGTGGAAGTATCAATTTGAAATTGATATCAAATACCTGCCTTCTTTTTTTATTGGCAAGCTGGTGCTTCCCGTGTAGTCCCGTTTAAATTTGATCCAGTTCTGGTAACGGAATCCATGTGAAAACGATATGAATCTTAAATTTGCCTTAGTAATAGTAGACTTTTAGGGCAATTGAAGTCGGTTTTCAGTTCTTTTTGAACGCATTTACTTGTTTGTTTGATAGAGCATCTTTCTGAAGCGGTCTTCACATTTTCCTTCGACAATACGAGTATGAGATATATATGAGTATGAGATATATATATATCATACTCGTATAGCATACTCATATATATATATAAACACTAGCAGCCCGTCCCGGCTTCGCACGGGGTAGACAATTATTTATTTTTGGAAATTTGGATATAAAACACTTTTTTTCACAAATATTTTTATTTATTAAAAAAATTATTACTTATTAATTATATATTAAAAAAAATATATTTCAGTGCCCCCTCCACCCCGCCCGCCGCGATGCCCGGCGCGCTTGCGACTGCATCGCAAACAACGGCCACGGCGCTATGGCGGTTTTGTTTACTGTTTGAATTTTTTAATTCGCAATATCTTTTGAATGGAAAGTCCAATTTAAATAATTTAAAAACTATTTTATAGGTAGTTAAATGGTCTTGACCATAAAATAATTTATTTCGATAAGGATTAATATAAACACATAAATAGCATGGTTTGAATTTGGTTAGCATTTTCATTAATGTTTAAAATGAAAAAAGTTGTTGTAGTGACATAACTACAATAGTTGGACATATGCTAACGCGGAGTTTTCTGTAGACATTATGATGTTCTTTAATATTGTTGTACATTATTTTGTTCTATCGCTAATAGTTTCGGCAGCACATTCGACGAAAGACATTTTAAGACTCATTTTTCTACACCTTCGGTTACATTGTTCAAATTTTACCAAGGATCCCTAATTTTTTCAAAATGAAATGTAGCCTATGTCAAATTGGAAGAATGTAGCATTCTATTGGTGAAAGAATTTTTTAAATCGGCCCAGTACTTTTTGAGCCTATTTATTACAAACATACAAACATACAAAAATAGGTACAAATCTTTCCTCTTTATAATATTAGTGTAGATTACGATCCAAATATCACTATGAACTTGAACACGTCCTGGTTTCGCTAGACGCCTAGAGAGGAATTTAGACACAAAATTAGGTACTATTTAACCTCATCCACATGGGTACAGACAGCATGTTAACAGCATTAAAAAATAAATGTTCAAGCTTCCAGCTTTGTTGTCTTGACTGTCTGTTTGTCTGTGACAGCTGATTACCTCGGGCACTATCCATATTATCTTGAAATTTGTAATGGTTCTAAATTATACTTAGCACAATTTCGTTGGAATTATATTAATTTGGCTAATATTTATAATATTCAAAATTGATCGGACTTTTATACATTCTAATACAGATTTGCTTTTGATTTTTGGCGCACAGTTTAGTCTTATTTATTATGGATAATGTTTTAAAATATTACTCCCCATGTCTAATGCAAAAAGTTTTATGTAACTGGATATCATATCACACATTAAAAGCCTATCCTACTAATATTATAAGTGTGAAAGTTTGGATGTTTGGATGTTTAGATGTTTGGATGTTTGTGACGCTTTCACGGAAAAACTACTGAATGGATTTGAATGAAACTTTACAACATAATAGCTTATACTTCAGAATAACATATAGGCTATAATTTATAAAGACATATTGTGTAAATTGTCCAAAATCACACTTAAAATATTAGTGGGATTACATGGGCAATTTTGGCATAACAAAAACGCGTTGCCTAGCAACCGACCATAGAATATGTAAATTTGTATATGCAAACTTTCGCGGTTATAATATTGGTGTGAAGACTATTTGAATGTACTATGTCAGATATTGACATTTATTTTGTTTCTTTAAATTATTAGACTACGTAACAGAATAAACACTATTTTGTACCTTATGCTGCATAATAATTTGTCATATATACGTCACCTGTGCCTATCGAACAAGTAGAATACATCCTGAAATACACGCGGACAAAGTCGCGGGCGGAAGCTAGTACATTATAAATTTTCCCGCTGCAGGGGCTCAGGACTGTTCGCCTACATAGAGTGTACTGTAATTTTATATATATGTAATAGTAATAGGAAATCCGTAGACGAACTGAGGTCACCGACATAGCTCGACGATTCAATGAGTTGAAGTGGCAATGGGCAGGCCACATCGCTCGAAGAACCGATAACCGGTGGAGAGTAAAGGTACTCGAGTGGCGATCACGTACCGGGAAACGTCTACCGGATCGTCCCCCTACTAGATGGACCAACGACCTGGTTAGAGTCGCAGGGAGTCGCTGGATGCAGGTGGCCCGCGACCGGTCGATGTTGTGTACGATGAAGGAGGCCTATGTCCAGCAGTGGACGTTTCCCGGCTGATGATGTAATATAATAGACAACCTGAAACGATATCCATTTTTAGCATTCTGCGATTTTTTTTATTCCAAGGTTGTTTTGATAGCTAACTTTATTTTGTTCAAAAACACGTACTTTAATCAATCAATCGCATCTTTACTAATTTAAAAAATTACCTACTTTTGCAGCAACTCATATTTACTCGTACCTACCTAACATATGAACAAGCAAGGCTGCATGTGACATGGTAGTAAGTTAATACATATTTTTCTACTCGTGTGTACTTTTGCCCGCAATTGAATCTGCGTGGTCATCGGAATGAGCTGAATAACTTAGTGCAACGGGATATGTTAAATTACGCTTATTCTATGCCTCAAGATACGAGTATAGACCATGTTGTGACAAATAAACTATCTGTCACATGTAGCATTGATTTGACGACATTTTTTTTCTGACTATACTTCGAGTTACACTGACGCATATACAACGAGTATGCTCATATACAGCCCGTGGAAAACAAGTGGGCGCAAAGGGGGTTGGAGGGGGAGGCAATTACAAGCTGTGACGTCACAGCTCTCATATATGTGAGGGTGTCCTAGATGACACTTGACAGTCGCATCGAATCAGTTGTATGAATAATGTGTGACGACTTGACGAGACATTACAAAATATCTAATCAACAGATCTACCCGTGAGCTGGTCATGTGGTTTACGAAGCCCGCGCGTCGAAAAAGGCGTATAGACGTCACCAATCAAAAGTGAAACGATTACCTTTGTATCCGATTTTGAACCATGTCACATTCACCTTCAATTGACATACCCTCAACACACTATGTAGGAATAAGCGAGAGTGAATGTGGCATGGTTCAAAAATAGATACATATTTTTGTACTCGAGTGTTGTCACGGCGTCCAACCTCCACGGACGAAATGACATTATTTAATAAAGAAAAGCAATTGACTGACGTTTTCCGCGAAAAAACTAGACGAGAATTAAGACGCAAAAAGAAATTAAACTGCTTTACTGTCAAGTTTTATAATTTCAAGCCGATACAAAGGTGTTTCGAGACAGACCGAACAAGTGTGCATTAATTATTTCGAATAAAGGATAAATTACAATTCGATCCAAGAACAAATGAAAGTTGTAAATCGAACGCAATGATCAAAGACACCGTATACACTAAAACAACAAAAGTTACACGATTCAGTATCCAAAGAGTAAACAAAATTTGTAATTTCTAAATTATCGAGAATACTCTTGTTCAATTGTTTGGGAATTGTTATGTTTTGGGTTTAATTTATTCTGAATATTTATTTGTAGTGTTCTACAATCAGTAACTTGTGGTTTGGAATGAACCAGAGATCTCAGATTATTTGATTTTCTAGTACCTCCTAGGTTTGCCGTTTGATTGGGGATAGATAATTTCTCTCAAGTTTAATCGCCTCTGTGACCTCTTACATCTTCTATACAAATAAAAATGAAAGGCGTACGTTTGTGGTCTAAGCGTATAACTTGAGAACGCCTGGACTAATTTAACTATTTGTATATGATAAAATTAACGCTTACAGGATCACGTTGTTGTCCGTCCGTCTGACCGTCAATACTCATTTTTCTGAAATTCGTGGAAGTATCAATTTGAAATTGATATCAAATACCTGCCCTTGGGATCTGGGAAAACATTTGTATCGGCTTCTAAATCGCAATAAAAAGTTATGTCCGTATCTGCCACATGTTTCGACGATTTCTCTTGCGCGCGCAAGGCTTCAAAACCTATAGGGTACTACATCCCACTGAGGCCTCCAACCATAAATGTAGGAATAAAACTGAAACTAATATTTTTTTATTAAATCACATTAACGCTTTTCAATTCAAATAAACTTTGACACACACAAACAAAACAGAACATAAAAGACAACATGAAGGCGGCCTTATCGCTAAGAGCGATCTCTTCCAGGCAACCTTGGGCAGAAAAATCCTATAAATAACAAGGGGAAAGTGGTGCTGCATAAATATATATATATTATACATACATATAATGGATAAACAATAGACAAAACATAGTAGATCAGGTAGAAAAGGAAATCAGAGGAGAGGAGAAAGGAAATAAAAAGGCTGCTAAGGAATAATCTGTTCAAGGAAATACGTTTTTAGGCTAGTTTTGAAGTATTGCAAGGAAGGGGCTCGTCTGATGGGTTCAGTCATAGATAGTCGGACACTGCACGAAAAAGGATTTTGAGTAAATTTTGGAGGAATGAGAGGGGAAGTCGAGTAGAATGGTATCAGAAGAATGTGTGTGGAGGGCGAGTGAGACTTGAAGAACGGAAAGAGAGACGGTCGTTAAGGTAGGAAAGAGTACGAGAATTAAAAAGCATTGAGTAAAGAAGTGACAGTACATGCAAGTCCCTACGGCGCCGGACTGGGAGCCACTTCAGCTGTGCTCGAAATTCAGAGACATTGTCGTATTTATGTAGCCCAAATATGAACCTGATGAACCAACTTAAATTTTCATTACAGCTTTCTACGACCTTTCTTATTATTTACTAGCTTTTCATGCGACTTTAAAAAGTCATCATCATCAGCCGGGAAACGTCCACTGCTGGACATAGGCCTCCCTCATGGTACGCCACATCGACCGGCCCCGAGCCACCTGTATCCAGCGACTCCCTGCGACTCTAACCAGGTCGTCGGTCCATCTAGTAGGGGTACGGCCTGGTATACGTTTCCCGGTACGTGGTCGCCACTCGAAAACCTGTACTCCCCATCGGTTATCGGTTCTTCGAGCGATGTGGCCTGCCCATTGCCACTTCAGCTCACTGACTCGTCAAGCTACGTTGGTGACCTTCGTTCGTCTACGGATTTCCTCATTTCTCACGTAGAGAAATTCCGAGCATAGCTCGTTCCATTGCTCGCTTTAAAAAGTATCCCACTGGAACTACATGCTTGAAAAAAGTAGCCTTTTCCGTCCACCCATTAAGTATATGTATACATTTCTCATGTAAATGAAAATGTAATTTCTTTATGAGAAATAAAGTTCTTTTACCATTGATTATAACCAGATGTGTGGAATAATAAACATTTATCTTATCTTAATGAGACCATTGAGAAGATATGTTGGTTATTCAATACTGATTAACATCTGCAAGCGTAGATTCTTAATGCGTAGACCCGTTTCAGATAAGATAGCTATATGTCATGTCCACATACTGTCAATGTATATAGATCTGGGGGCACGACAGTGCCCCCAACAAGTCGAGCTATGGTTGTAATGTTACTCGTATGATAGTGCGATATTTCATGTCAGGATATGGATACGAGCACCATCAATGGTTGATATGTTTTTATGAGCTATGATAATAAATAAAGTTACATACACAATAATAAACTGTGCTTTTAAAATACCATTATCATACGAGTATATCCCTTTTTAATATTTTTCAATGCAATTTTTAATAATACGGACATTATGACATCGGAACTTGGATCGTAATGATGTATTTTACGGACTAGGACCATATATTTGCACCAATCACTACCATTCATTAGTTCAATGCCGCAGATGTACAATTGAGCCGTTTTCATAGAATCCAAGCATGAAGTTTCCATGCTGAACAAAATATGAGTGATTTTCGTATATATAAAAACTGGCTACATTTACCTGATTACTGTAGATTAGTGTTATATAATGAAAAATATTGTAATTTTGACATAATTATTATTTAATTAGTGATAAAATGAAATAAAAAGTAATATTTACTCTTTTAATTTTTGGCTGTAGGGATATAAGTCTGCCTTTTATTATGTTACTCAGTAACAAAGGAGCGTTTTGTTTGTAGAGAGAGAGAGAGAGTAGATACTTTGTTAACCCTCACCCTTTCAGGGTCCTTACGTAATTATTTAATGGACCCTAAGAATCCTCATAGTCCACAGAAGACTACCGTTGCAAATAAATATTTGTGTGGCTGGTGGAACCAGAAAGCATAATGCATATGTATTATGTATTCACTATTCTTCTTATCGTGTAGGTTGTATCAAAAACCCTAGTGTCAGTGTTGTTGAGCCGCCATACTAACATGGCTTACGAAGCCTGTCGTAGAGAGTAACTTCGCTTTTTTCAGTCTGGTTATTTAACCAGAAACGTTTTTGTTGTAGAATATTTGATCAGCTTGTTTGTCTGTCTCGCACTAGCTTAAATATCTTAAATTGAAATCATTGTTTGATATAAGTACTAAACTCCACAAAATTTCTATAATACGGGTGTTGCTCTGTTGCTGCACGGGCTGCTCTCTCTATAGGTGAAATAAAAACATTCATCATCAGAAACTGCTAGACAAAGCGCTCCTCGGTGGTATTTTGTTTTAAAGTCCCTCCCCGTACACATGTCACGCCATTCTTAAACACGGCCAATATACTGAAAATGTCTCTCCGCGCAGAACTCCACTTGGCCTCTCTGGTAATTTAGTGTGATTAAAACGGAAAAGCCAGAGTACTTTTTGAAAAACTGCAATGGAGAACACGAAACCGTGCATATCATACAATATTGATGTGCCCAAAATACCACTCCGCATCCTTCCGCGGCAGTTTTAGATACGCAGCGACCAAATGTTGGAACAACCTGCCGCCACCGTTACGGGAACTAAGCTCAATAAAAACATTTAAAATGAAACTTAAAAAATATCTAACTGATTATCAGAAGCAGTTCCCTCCCGGTCGCCGCGTTGTTCCAACATACCTGCAAGGTCTCTAACTGCCGACACGTCACCTACACTGCACACTTGCTCAATACTTTCACTGTACATACAAACACACGTATCTATATGTTAACACGACCATATACACTTACACATACACTTCTTTTACACATGTATTTAATGCCTTACATATTATAGGGCTTATCTGAAAACCAGCGCTATGGCTACTGCCATAGCAGATGCTGAGATCAGTCCATTTTGACGACACATTACAACACAATGCCTATGTACATCAATAATGTACTATTTGTAATTGTACGTAATGTATGTATTAATTGTATTTTGTATTGTGTTGTGTGTGTTTTAGTCAAATAAATATTTTTCTGTTTCTGTTTCTGTATGCCACAATATCCGGTCGTTGTATCCAGCGAGTCCCCGCGACCTTTACTGGGTTACAGTGGGTTGTCGGTCCACGTAGAAGGGGGACAGCCCGGTACGCCAGTCGCCAATCGAACACTTTTAATTTAAACATCCGTTCTTCGAGCGATGTGGCCTGCCCATTCCTATTTCAGCTCACTCACTCGTTGAAATATTAATTAATCGGTGACCTTAGTTCGTCTACGGATTTCCTTATTCCGGATTTTATCACGTAGAGAAATTTTAAGCATAGCTCGTTCAATATACAGCTATGTGACTTTGAGCTTGTTTATTCGGCCAACAGTAAAGGACAATGGAAATAAAAACGCAAGTCTCAATAATAATAAAGCTTTAAGCAAAACATACCAAATTGTATTATGTTAAAGTAAGCTACAAAAATTGTATCAGTATAATTTATTTCATAGCCAATTTTGCGCAAAAAACATTGCTTGTGAAAAACTCGATCACACAAAAAACATCATAAGTCAAACTAGATTTGAGTATCTTATAACCTTTAATGTTTCAAACAATATCCGTTGTCAGCAACATAGCTTGATCCAGTAACACACTTTGCTTTATCACTGGCAATGAACATAACCAAGTCAGCAATTTCTTCTGGAGTCGAAGTTCTTTTCAATGGCAGAGTCTGACCAAACTCTTCAAAAAATCTATCAGACGTTTCACGATCAACGCCAATGCTGTTCATGATTATATCAGTGTACACGGGTCCAGGGTTAACTGTGTTTACTCTGACGCCATGCGGTGCCAGTTCTAATGCAACGCATCGTGAGAAGTGATCTAATCCAGCTTTCAAAGCAGCGTAAAGTACGCGTTTTTCGTCAATGCACGTTGATCCTACGCTGGAAATGTTGACAATTTTACCTTTAGATTTTATAAGGTACGGAGCGGACAGGTTTGTTAAGTGGACAACAGCGCGAAGGTTAGTGTTCGACATTTCATCGAAATTTTTCATACTGTTTTCGTCTATGAATGAACCTTCAAACTTAGAAACGGCAGCGTTGTTGATCAAAACATGTATCCCTCCATAAGCATTGACAGTTTCCGCGATGATTCTCTTAGCATCTTCGTCTTTGCTCACATCCGCTTGGATGACAAGTGGTTTGGAACCATGCTTTTCGCATTTCTGAGCCACGTCTCTTAGTTTCGTATCGTTCCTTCCCACCATCACCACTTTAGCGCCTTCACCGCTGAACAAGACAGCAATAGATGCTCCGATACCAGAACTGGCGCCAGTCACTAGCACGACTTTGTTTAAAAAACTCATTGTGGACGTAAATTTAGTTAAAATTACAGCGTGTAACTCTTGTCACCGTCGAAGGCCAACTGGTGCTTGATACACAACAGTATTTGATTATATATGTAAATATTGATTCTGTCGAGTCATTTATCTATTATTGAATGTACCTGGTGCTTGCTTAATGTGTCGCAATCGGGAATCTGGTAGTTTTAAGGAATGATTTCACTCATAGCTCGATGACTCAAACAACCAAATTCATGATAGCTAATCAGAGGTTGGGTTTCCCGCGGTTTCATGTTCAAGGCAGGTTAACATATTTTTTATTTCATTAATTCACAATTTTTTGGACTATTAGATCATACATTCATTTAATTATTGTGTTAGTAATAGTGAGTAAAAGTTAAGGGGCTGCAGGAAAGTTATATTTTTTGGTCCACTTTTGTCCAGTGCAGTACAAAAAATACCGACCAATTGCGAATTGAACTCACGTACGAAAGAAACGTTAAGATATTATTTTCTTGTAATAAGGTTCATTTTACCGATAGCATAACTAAGTTTGTATGTCAAGATTTTTTGATGGTTTTTCAAAAGCTATTCTATACAGAGACCTGGATTATATTTGCATAATTATAGTCTTGTCTGATATAATTAGAAATGATTTTGAAACTTTGAATATAAGGAATGGTATTTTACATTCCTTTTTCCAGATAAGTTAAAAACCTAGATTTGAATGTAAAAACATAACTATTACCTTAAATGACCTAGTGACTCCACTTTGTAATCTCAACTCACTTATTTTTGCCCCTTTATAAAGCTTTAAAAATATTTTACTAATTTCTTAAGTTGCTACACCTGTGGGTTACTTTTTCCCACGGCTATTTCGAATTTCAAGTCGATCATAGAAGCTCCTTAGATAATCAGTTGAGACAGAAGGACGGACGGACAGGCACCAGAATTATATTATAAGCATTCAGTTTTTTATTGGAAGCAGAACCCTAACAATATACTTGATTGGTTTTCGGTACTAAAAATCGTTTATACACTGTAAAAATCATAATTCACACTAAACAAACATGAAATAATAACAATAAAAAGTTTATTTCAGACCATAAAAAGTATATACATTAGTCCAAAATAAAGACATAAAAATAATGAATGTAAAATTATATAAAAACGAAAAAAAATATATTTATTTAGGCTGCAATACGCAGCCCACTCCTGTACGTATCTGAGATAAAGATCCTAAAATATCATTTAGTCGTCGTAAATCGGTTGGGGTGTAAATCGGTTATTATTCGTTGCCTGAAATCTCTTAGCTGATAGACAGAACTAACATAGAGACTAGTTTATCCCTGTTTGGGCGTCTTGTACGCATGCTTTAAAAGTACACTATCCATTGATCTGTCAATTATGTTGTTCCATTATATTCTAGCACCCATTTATTACAAGTAATTTAAAATTTAGATAAAAATCAAATATAATATTTAACGAGTGTATCATTTATATCATTTACGGCTGTCTTATCCAGCACGTCACCTACGGAGGTCTCTGTTTAACACAATTTGTTTAACCACCCAGGGGGTTTATCTATGTCATAATCACTATAATTTAAGTACTCATCATCAGCCGCGTCAGCTTCGTTGTGTTTGAAGTCCGTCTCCATGGTAACGGGTGCCTGTACAAGTATACTCTTATTGACATTAGACAGTTATTTATTTGAAAATAGAACCGTGAGATAACACCATCTTAACACTCCCCATTTTAGTTTCATTCCTAGTTTTTGTTCTGTCATCGTTCTTAGAATCATAATTTTTCATTTTTTTTCATTTCATATTTTTTTTTTAAATTATCTTTTCATCATATTTTAGTAAACCTGGTAATGAAAATTGTTGCAATTTAATTATTGTAGTATCAATGCTTGGAATATCCTTGCGCGACAAAGTCAAGAATCTTGGAAGCCGCTGTCGTACAAAGGTACATCAGCAAGCTGAAGTGGCAACAAGTAGGCCACGTCTGTTGACGAACAGAAAAGTTCGGTTGGCTGGAGCAGGAAGCTTTTCGAGTGGATATCTCGGACCAGGAGAAGCGGGGTGGGTCAGCCTTAAGCTCACTGGTCTGATGACCTGAAGCAAATAGCGCGAGCGAGTGGATGAGGAGGATTGAGGATCAGAAGGAACCTTGCAGAGACACGGGATGATAAGTCAAGTTCCTAAGTCAATGTCAATAAAATTGTGTTGTCCCGTCGTCAGAAGCAGCGTCTACTATAAAAGCAACATTTTACTGCAATCGCTAATCGCTTTCCAAGGGTGGCAATCCTGTGAGGGAGCTGATTAGCAGTAGACATATGCAGTGAAGGTAAATAAATTATTACACTTATTATCCATCTTCGGCGCTCATCTGAGATCTCAACACCATATGTAAAAAAAGAAAACAAAGGAAATATTTTCCAGGTACCCGAGCGACTTCATCTCCAAATTTAGCGCCTACCTACCTACACTCGTAATACAAGTGAGTAGGTAAATCAAGCTCAAAACCCTGAATCTAATTGCATTTAGAAGATAACTAATGGTAGTGTATACATGGGGCTGGCGGATTAACACTCGTGACTCTTTTTCAAACTTTTATTTTCAACGCTTTAATTTTATTTTACATATTTCTCGTATTTCTAACGCACGTCTTTCGTTCGACGTCTCTTGTTTTTTCCTGCCATTCGTTTTTTCTTTCACTCTTATCAATTCAATCACATCATGTTCTCTTTCACTCAATTTCTTCTAAAATCTGTCATGCTTTCATCTTCTTTTATACATATATCCGTCCCACATACACTATAGCACTATACACTGTCTCGTGTGTCTATGGGTTGGTTTGATAAAAGTCGTCAAATCAAATTCAAGATATATTTCAATATCCATTTTGACAATGCAATTTCTTTGTTTACTATATTTAATCAACATAGTATAACCTTATCTTCATGTTATCTTTGAAAATATTATTCGAGTGTCAACAAAACACTTGTCTCCTACTTACGGGTATTATATTATACTAGTAGATTTCCCCTAGATTTGTCTGTCTAAAAATTACTTCAGGTAGCAGCAGAGCCGCCGTTTTTCATACCGTTTTTATTTAAAATTAAACAAGATAAATATATTTTTAAGTTTATTATTATACCACCTAAAATAATTTTTGTTTCATGAAAAAAAATAGGCTTTCGTTTTTTGTAAATTATCATAGCGATAAAATTATATTGTTACAAAATAATAAATAACGATATAAGAATACAAAGTACTGCTAGTATACCTTTTATATTTACTTTTGGAATTCAATGTAACAAGCTTCAGGAATATAATATTCCAATAATTTGTCATAAAAATTATAGTAATACAATGTTCATGAAATTCAATACAATGATTTATTCTTAACACATGCTATAGCTATTTTACATTACGTGGCATTTAAATGCGTTTACACAATTATCAGTAAACATATATAAACATCATAATAAAAGATCAATGCATGACATGAGATAGGTCAATTGGTAAATAAAAAAATAAACAACAAAAACGTGACTGACATTAGTGATTCAATGCATATCCGTTGTCAGAAAAATAGCTTGATCCAGTGATACTCTTGGCTTTATCACTAGCTAAGAATAGTATCAAGTCAGCCATCTCTTCAGGAGTTGAAGCTCTTTTAAGAGGCAAAGTCGCAGAAATTTCGTCAAGGAATTTATCAGACTCTTGTCGACTGAAGTTAGTATTGTTTACTATAAAGTCAGTGTTCACGGGTCCGGGATTAACAGTATTCACTCTGACACCATGAGGTGCCAATTCTAATGCAACACATCGTGTAAAATGATCTAAAGCTGCTTTCAAAGTTGAATATAGAACGCTCCGTCCACTCGAACATGTTGCTACGGCGCTTGAAATGTTGATAATATTACCTTTCGTCTTGATAATATATGGCGAGGCCAGATTTGTTAAGTGAACGACAGCCCGAAGGTTAGTATTTGATATATCATCGAAATTTTTCAGACTGTTTTCTTCTAATGCTCCTCCGAATTTAGTAATAGCAGCGTTATTGATCAAAACATCTATTCTCCCAAACTTATCTACCGTTTCTTTAATTATTCTCTTTGCGTCTTCATCTTTGCTCACATCAGCTTTAATAACAAGGGGCTTCGAACCTTTCTTTTCACACTTTTGGGTGACCTCTTTTAGTTTTGTCTCGTTCCTTCCCACCATCACCACCTTAGCTCCTTCTCCACTGAACAAAATGGCTGTAGATGCTCCTATTCCAGAACTGGCCCCCGTTACTAAGACGACTCTGTTTGCAAAACTCATTTTATCTAGTGTTATTTAGTTATTTGAAATTAGTTGTAACTGTTAGCTCGTTTGAGTGAAGAATGATACCCTCAGTCTGTGTGCTTGGCTTTTATTGGGTCACCTCACGAAATATTGAATTTGTCGCGTCATTATTCTGACAGTGAAAATTATTGCTCAACATGACATAACATTAAGATATATTGTGTCAAATCTGTTTCTAGCAATTTATACTTGAAATTTGTCACTTTTTGAAAATCTGACAAGAAATTTAGTTGAATTTTAACATTCTGTATACCGGTGCTAAAAATAATGCTAATTACTTGACTTCCTTTTGTGGTTGCTCATTGATAGCGGTGGCCGCATTTTATCTGCCCTCTGCTGCTGCTTGTCTGGGAACTTGGAAATTTTACACTGATATAATTTTAATCTTAAGTTAGTTTGTTGGTGTGCTACCTTGCTTGTTATCTATAGGGTTTCAACGGTAAAACGAATCGTGATGAAATTTGGCTTGCACGAATTATGTTTTTGCCATGGGAAATGCTATGCGCATTTTTGGCTATGGCTTGTTTTATCCCGGTTCATTAAGTGAGATTATCCCGTAGGATAAATCCTAAAATAATTATTTTGGTATTAGGCCGTGTAGTCTCGGCTTTAGAATAGGACCACCCCATGTCAGCGCGCGGGTATAGTAAAAGGCAACCAAAAGAAAAAAATTCAGGAGAGGGACACCTATAGCAGCAGGTGTTTAAAACATCTTACTGCGATACCAATTCCCCTAAAAAGTTCGTGATTGGAGCTAATACCCTCACCAAATAAATAATTGATGAGAAGACTTATGTCCATTAGTTGATAACGAATGAACAGTTTTAATTGCATTTTCATCTGTAAGTTTTCTAAATATAGAAACGAAATACGAGTATTCGTTGGAACTCATTAATTTCATTTAGTAAAGTCAAGACAGCCCCGTCAAAGAATTCATTTCAGTCTTTAATTATTTAATACTTTGAGACGTGAAAATGTCAAAGGTTGTCTCGTCCAATGAGTAACCCAAATTCAAGTTTCAATATATAAATGTTTTGAGGGTGTGAAATGAAACTCTTTACGTCGATGAGTTTACCGCCTATTTAATAAAGGATAGCGTTCTTTGTCATCGTAATATAGACTTATTTGACCTGAAATTCTTTCTTGTTTACTTCCTAATATCTGGGCGACCGAGCTTTGCTCGTAGTTCTTTAAAAACAAACAAAAACTTTATTTCTGCCCCTAAACACACAAAAAACAAACAAAAAAGCAATTTTCCAACCGGTATTTGAACGCGGATATCTCGGACGGAATGACACGTGTGAACCACTCGGCTAAAGTGATTATGTATGACAGCGTGAAATTTTCCATCATATTTAGCGTTGAATAATGCGGAAGAAAAAGAGCATGAAAACTCAAAAACGCGCATTTTCCCAGATATGAGACTGATTAGATCAATTTTTCGACCCCAAATACCAAATTTCTGTGAAATCGCTGGAGCCGTTTCCGAGATCCGAACTATATATAGGTATTTATATACAAGAATTGCTCGTTGAAAGGTATAAGATTTTAAAGTCTCTCGACTTTCTCCACACGGTTTTCTCGGGGTGTCGTGGGTATCGTGAAAAGCTACTTAGGACAACAATATGCAAGAGATGGGCATCATCATCTTAGTGCGATTAAAAACCGTGTCAAGCGCGGTGATTATGGCAAATCCCCTCATAAAATGTCCAACGAGGCTCGTATCGAACAGACTACGCATATAACGTGACATCATCATCATCATTATGCCCATTTTAATTAAGAGCTCTTTAAGTAGTTGAGTTTTTGTTTGACGAAGGAACAAAAACAAGTGAGCTCGATCCCTTTATCACGAAAGTTTGTGCTACGTGACGATGTTACAAATTGCAGCATAGGCATGCAGAGGTCAATGTGTTTGGGTACTTCGATTTTACCGTAGTTGTACAGTTTGTGAAACTAGTTTCTTTTCCATTTTCAATGTACACTTGGTCTTAGTATCTTTATAAAGATGCCACGAGAGATATAGGTAAAATATAATTTTGTGAATAAAAAATTAAATTTAGAAATGACTTTTATGGTCCCTTTATTTCAAACAACCCTGTATCTTTTTACATGTGAACAAAAATAACAATTTACAACAAGGTTTATAGTGTGACAAAACATTTAAAATTAAATACTAAACTAAATGACTATTAATAAACAAAACTAAATTAAGTGATAAAATTCTGAATGAGGAAATCCATAGGCGAACTTAGATCGCCGACATATCTCGACGAGACAGTGAATTGAAGTTGTGATTGGCAGGCCACATCGCTCTAAGAATGGACAACCAATGGGGAGTAAAAGTTATTGAGTGGCCACCACGTACCGGGAAGTGTTTACCGGGCCGTCCCCCTACTAGACGGGTCAACGACCTAGCAAAGGTCGCGGGGAATCGCTGGATTCAAATGTATCACAATCGATCAATGTGGCATACTATGGAGGCCTATGTCCAGCAGTGGACGTTTCCTGACTGATGGTGATGATGAAACTAAATTACTAAACTGTAATTGAACACCTTCCTAACACGTGTAGATTTACAATACAATGTGTGAATTCCTAAAATTGTTATAAATTTCATTCTTTAACAATAAATAAGTTTAACATTAATTTGCATAGTACGGAAACAAAAGAATGATAAATAATGAACTACTTTAGAATCCCTCCGCAAGCAAGCTGATTCGTAAATTGGAACGCAAATAGTCTCGAGGAGGATGTTAGTATATAGCGATCGTAGGTGCGAAAGAGTAAACAAATCAAATTGATATACGTTTGACATTACATAATACTACTACGTAAAATTGGAATTCCATTGGCGTCATCAGCCGTTTGTTATTGTGTGTTGTAAATGAGAAACAGAATTTAGTAGTGTGAATGAGATAAAAGATCCATCAATAGATTACGTGTGTGATGTTACTGTCATGTAAAACAATAGCTGGTTCCAACGTAGCGTTAGATTTCAAGGTTATGTCAATTTATTGAGTTTTATTATGCAATAGCACTACAGACGTTCTTATTTCAAATCAAAACCTGACATCTAATCGCTATCTTATTGATTACGACACAAGTAAAAAGTATCATTTTCATTCGATAGTAATTTAACACATATAGATAAGGTACATTTGAAATTAGGACTTGTTGTCGATGTGTTGACTGACAGTGTTGTGAAGTTTTATATATAAATAACTGTACAAATCGTATAAGAGTCAAAATCGTGAGTTGTATTTGGTAAAAATGTTGCTAGAATCTGTGATATTAGTTTTAACGTGTTCTGAAGTATACAGCGCAAGGATATTAGGTGTGTTTCCGATACCTTCTATAAGCCATCAAGTAGTTTTCCGAGCTTATATGCACGAGCTAGCCAAACATGGACACGAAGTCGTTATAATAACACCAAATCCAGCATTACCTAAAGACAGACCACCTGATAATATAACAGAGATCGATGTAGGGTTTTCATATGAATTTGTAGAAGAAAGATTGAATAAGCTAGACATATTTGATAGAGGTGTTATAGCTACGGTTAAAACCGTGACAAAAGAGTTGTATGATCCGTTTCTGTATGCTGCGCTTGAGCAAATCAAATCACCGGAAGTACAGAAACTTATTGAAAATAAAGTGCATTTTGATTTGATAGTAGTTGAAGCTTACTTTGGTCTTCAATTGGTTTACGGACACATTTTCAAAGCACCCGTTATTCAATTCTCGTCATTCCATGGTCTCCCAGAGAACTATGAAACAGTTGGTGGTCTCAGCAGTCATCTATTGTTTTATCCAAACTTTAACAGAAACAAGTATAGGGATTTGAGTTTTTGTGATAAAATCGAACAAATGTATTGGGAATTGAAGCTGAGGTATGAATTTTGGAGAGTTAAACAGGAGGGCTATAAGATAGTTGAGGAATTGTTAGGACCCAAAGCTCCAACGATGGATGAATTAAAAGAGAACGTGCAGATGTTGTTTGTGAACACACACGCTTTGTTTGAAGACAATCGACCGGTGCCTCCTAATGTCATTTATTTGGGTGCCTTACATTTGCAGCCGCTTAAGGAGATACCCAAGGTAATGTAATAATGTAAGAAACTTTAGTACTAAAGATCTCAAATCATATCCCATTCATTCAAATCGAGTTTATGTAAGGATATTCTATAGAAAAATACGTTGTGCAACTATGGTGCTAATATAGAAAACGAGTAACCGCAAATTAGTATTTAGCTACCCAGTTTACTTCCATCCCATGGTAATCTATTTTCAATGTAAGAACCTGTGTTTATTTGTAAAGTCTAGATCGAGTGGTTAGAGCTAATTAGGCTACTACTATTAAGCTAAACCAAATTTGATATTTGATTTATGGTCTGCAGCCGTTGCTACAGGACAGGCGGTTATTACTTAGTTTTAAGTTTAGAATTGAGTTTCAGTAGTCTAGTGTCCATCGGATGTGCACATAGAAGCTTAAAATGTCCCTATTCACTTCCATCACCACTTCAATCAAATATGGTATGCACTACCGGTGTCCGTGTTCCCCGAAAATTACAACTAGGAAATCTTCAAAAGAAGAGTACATAGGCACCGTAACATCTTCTACCTCATCATCACTTACCATCAGGTGAGATTGAGGTCAAGCGTTGGTCTATCTTCTGTAAAAAAAACACACAACTTTTTATGCCTTTAATTTTTTTGGGAAATTGTGACGGCTTTGTTAAAAAATACTAAAGTACGAGTAACCTTGAGATCAGTTAATCCGTGCCAAGTGTTTTGTTAAATTACCGTCTTCCGTATTTTTCGTATTATTCGTATTTCGTATTATTCGTATCGTATTACTTTTTCGTATAAAGGTCATGTTATCATTCTAATAATTGTCATGTCATCATCATATCAATTGAAAAAATCAACATCAGATCATAAGCCAATTAAGAACCACCACGATAAAATGGTTTTTATTCAAATTCTTTATTATCAAATTAAATTGCTTAAAAAATTGGGACGTCAATGAATCTAGCGATCTTTTGTATTATCTTGAGAATTCTCAATGCTATCTCTCATATACATTGTACATCATTTACTGACGATAAATACATATTGATGATTTATCTTAACTGAGTAATGAAAGTGATTGCAAAATTGAACGTTTGTATTACTTATAGCTACTTTGGCACGTCCCAAATAATTTATTTCATTATAATTCAGTTGTGTAATTGGATAAAGTAAAAACTCGAGCAACGAAGCTCAGAAACAATTTTGTTTTTGTTGTCTCGTGAAATTTTAAAATCTGTGAATTACTAATGTATTTATTTGGATAGCGATTGATCTAATATTGCTCGACATAGCTTCGTAAATAACCCTTTATATTAAACAAAATATTTAAAATTTAGTATAGTATAGATGTAAAAATGAATACTGTGGGATATCTTTAGAAGATCTAGACTATCTACATAGTTTTAATATATCTTGTGTATGCAAGCGCCCAAAAAATAGATGTACCGACCTGTTAAAAACAATTATTATATATTTTGTGTGGTTTATGATGATACCTCGAGTACGGATTGATTGATTTCGTTAATCCTTTTCTGTAATAGCTCAATGTTGTGTTTATTCCATTTTAGTTGCGGTGTTTACATTATTCTAACTTTATTTACATTTAAAAGCACACAAAAGTAAACTCTAACAAACTACAAGGATAAAAGTACTGAATCAATTTTGATGGAACTTGCAGTTTTCCCTAAGTTGAACAATACCTAGTTCAACAAAGAAAGAATTATTTAAATTGAACTTGTAGTTCCGGAGATATGCGCGGACAAACATATAAATATACATACATAAACTTTTGAAATTTGGCACACTTGTTTAGAAGCTGATATAGACTAGAGGTAACATACGAAAACTGAGCAGTTCTGGAAATATTAAATACATACTCGTACAAGCCAAATGGATAACTTCCTTTTTTGAAGTCGGTAAACAAGTAATTTTCTTTGTTTCAGGACTTGAAAGAATACTTAGACAGTTCCAAAAGGGGAGTGGTATACGTGAGTTTGGGTAGCAATGTTCTCCCATCTAAAATGGACAAAGACTTCCTTGATACTTTTTTGGACGCTTTTGCTATTTTACCATACGACATACTTTGGAAATTCGAAGGAGATAGTATTGAAAGGCTACCAGATAACGTGAAAACGCAGAAGTGGTTTCCGCAAAGAGATATGCTAAGTAAGTTGAGTCACATATCGCTTTCTGTCGTTGTTGTAAGATAACTATCGGCATACATAAGATTTCGTCGCTAAAACTAAAAGTTTCGCATGGACAAGTAAATGCGTTCAAAAAGAACAGGAATCCGATTTCAATTGCCTGAAAAGTATACTTTTACTGAGGCAAATTTAAGATTTATATAGTTTTCTCATGGATGCCGTTGTCAAAACTGGACCAAATTGAAATGGGACCCGGAAAGCACAAGGAGGAAAGCAAAGGAGGTTAGGATCAAGTACAAAAATATCAGTGTAATTTATTTACACTGGAAATTAAACATTAATGATTTTACAGTTTTAATTTGTTATAGCCTCATAACGTTATTCTATTCGAGTGATTAAATATAAACTCCAAAAGTAGATTACTTCTTAAATTATATTACCAAAAGTCTTCTAAAATTTTACTTATCCATTACAGTTCACCCGAACATCAAAGCGTTCGTAACGCAAGGAGGTCTGCAATCTACCGATGAGGCTATAGACGCGATGGTGCCCCTGGTAGGGATACCAATGCTTGGTGATCAGTGGTACAATGTCAACAAATACGTTGAACAAGGCATTGGTGTGCAATTGGATTGCATGACAGTAACCGCTGAGCAGCTAGCAAATGCTGTAAAAGCTGTTATAGAAGATGGAAAGTAAGTTTCACATAGGGCATACATGCTCAACCTTGGCTGAAGATATTCTACTTACCTACCAAGGCTACCTAGGCAACATTGATCAACATCGAGTGACGTCAGAAAATACTAGGTTTGGTTGGGGGGCATGTTCCATGCTACCACCATTTTACCTAAGTCTGCCGCTAACAGTGTTAATAGCAGCACTGTTGTGTTCCAGTATGAAAGGTAGCAGAGCCAATACCTTATTATACCTATAGGTGCCAGTGCCATCCAAAGGCCTCACCATCACTTATCATCAGTTGAGATGAAGGCCAAGTGCAAACCCTGATACATACAAAATATCCTCGGGCCGTGAGGCTATGAGAACGTTTGGCCTTCGTAAATACACCTCCTGGTCCATCAGTAAGCAACTGACGATAGACTGACCGTGTAATCCATTGACTGACGGATATTACTGACGGATTTTAAAATATCTTCGTACTAGTATTTCATCTTCGTTTTTTTTTTATTTGCGTTAGTGTCAGTCTGCTTTCATTCTACCTTAGAACAGATAACCGATGGGGAGCAAGAGTTCTCGAGTGTCAACTACATCATCATCAGCCAGGAAACGTCCACTGCTGGACATAGGCCTCCTTCATGGTACGCCACATCGACCGGTCCCGTGCCACCTGCATCCAGCGACTCCCCGCGACCTTAACCAGGTCATAGTTCCACCTAGTAGGGGGACGACCCGGTAGACGTTTCCCGGTACGGTACCACATGACTATCGTTACTGAAGATGATGATATTTTAAATGTTATTCTACTACCTCTCGCTACAGGTATAAGAGAAACATACAGCGTCTGAGTTTATTGATGAAGGATCAACCACAAACACCTTTAGAGCGCGCCATCTGGTGGACGGAGCACGTACTACGTCACGGAAACGGCCGCCATCTTCGTGCTCCAACCGCCAACGTCAGCTGGATCGAATACTACATCTTAGATTTAGTTATACCTTTAATATTAGTTTTAGTCTTTATTAGTTACCTTCTTTGTAAAATCATTGGCTTGTTATTCAGTGTTTTATGGAAATCAAGGAAGGACGTAAAAATAAAGAAAACATAAATCACGTATGAAAATCATAGTATAAACGTTGCGGTGTAGGATGTGTTAATTTGAGTAACTTAACAGTTTTATGTGAATTTTCTGTGATATTTACAGAAATACTTATGATAAAATACACACATTATATACTGTTGTATTCTCTTTATATATTTTATGCATAAAATTAATATATATATGTATTTAAAAACATTGACTAATAATAGAAAATGAAAATCCCGTAAAAGGAATAAATATAGGGACGCAATCAAATATATGCAATTTTGGTGTCATGTTTTTTTTGGTCGCACTCCTGCGAGACGGTTTGTCAAATTTTTTATATTTGATTTCGTAGGTATGAGAATCATGCACCCTAAACCCCCCTGCGCACATTTTAATCACGATTTTAGAATTGTAGTATGAATCATATTATCCAAATAATTATTTGTTGACGTTTGTTGTTGATATTTGTTATGTAGTAGTTCCCATGGGATAAATCCTAAAGTCCACGCGGGCGAAGCCGCGAGCAAAAGCTTGTATTCGTACTTGAATTATGGAGTAGGGCACCTTCTTTTGAGCACCCTAGCCCAAAGACTTTAAATTACTGGTCTCACAAAAATTTGGTAAACATCTGATGAGAATGTTCTAGGTGGCGCAACTACATGTTAGCGGTAAATTTTGTACTAGGTGCTATTTATGCCTCAATTTTCGAAGATATTTTAAGAACTGTAGGACAAAATATATGCTCGCGAGATCTACAGCTCACAAAGCAACTAGTTATAACTTAGTTAAAAAGTTATTGCTTTAGATTCGCCGAGCAGACGCAACGCTAGAAGAGAATAAGTCAATGTGAGTTTCCGTAGTGAGTGGCATAGATAAACCAGTGCGTCTACCATGAGTTTAC
This sequence comes from Carcina quercana, assembly GCA_910589575.2. Taxonomy (NCBI): domain Eukaryota; kingdom Metazoa; phylum Arthropoda; class Insecta; order Lepidoptera; family Depressariidae; genus Carcina; species Carcina quercana. The sequence goes on along the minus strand of OU342449.1, from coordinate 6,599,418 downwards.
GCAGGCGGTAACGTATATCGAATACTATAGAAAATACTGCTCAGTCGAGATGTGTGTGACAAGGACAGAGCGATAGTTAACGATACACGTTATCGTCTGCGTAAACTCTGGTAGATGCACTGGTTTGGTGATCAAATCGCTTTGTGCTTTTGTTTGCCAAAAATATTTTATAGAAACGAGTGAGTTTGCTACTTCTTAGCGCCTTAAAAATTTATGTTGGCAAACACAAGCCATGTCTTGAAATGAAGTGATTGTAAACTAATAGGTTCCTATGATATTTTAGTAGTATCACTATAGTTGGCTGGCACGGCACACAATATTTTACTAAATTAGCCTCCTTTGACATGGCTCATGTAGTTACTGCCCTGTCGTAGTCCAAACCACGGAATCATTCTACTTTTCAGATAATCAGGCGATTAAGCCTGCTGCTCACCAAACTGTGGTAAGTCAAATGAATAGATTTTTGACAGTGAAAGAAGAGCATAAAATTGTGGTAATGCTGTGCAAGCTAAATTGACAAACCGAGCGCGACACACGATCGAAGCGTCTCCGTATCACCTTTGGCAAAAATGCTTTCGTTTGCGCTGTTCTCCTCTACAGAACTTTTCTCCGGCAACACACGGAAGATACCGGGTCAAATTGTATTTTACCTTTATGAATCATTCCTTAGTTTGGTTAGCATATTGTAGTCTGAATCACCTGATTGTCTGAAAAGTAAGATTTGCTTTGGAAGGCGTAAAGCTGCCTTGGATGCTGGTTTGCGTCTTTGACAGTAGCCGTCCAGGTAAGAAGCCATCGGCCCGCATGATGAACTTCTAGCAGTCTCAACCAAAAAATTTGATCTAATTTCCCGTCTGGGTTGGAGGGTAGATTACCGTCGCTTCCGTAAAGACTATTTAGTGCTCACCTAAGTGCTAAAATCCCCGATTCAGAAACGGAATTAGCCTAGCGGAATGATGATATTTAAATTATTTAATTTATTACTTTCATATCATTTTCTCAAGAAGACTTTTGCACGGGAAGTACTCCTAGAACGAATAGCAATGACGCTGTAGTTTAATCTTCATAACACGGGCGACTGACAGGTATTTATTGTGTAGGTAAATACGTAGACATAATCACACTTTTGTAGTCATACTGTGATAAAAATGTGTTTGTCACTTATCGAGTTCATAATACCTGTAATAGCTTTAGATAGTTGTGTTAATGCGATAGAATTGACTGGCTAAATAATAAAGACAATATCCAGTATCCAATTAAATAAACGCTCGCCGCACAAATAGTGTACCAGCATAAGGTACAACTGACCTTTCATGACCCCTGAGACTCTTATTACACGGAGACGAATCTAAATACAAATCTTCTAATCAAATACATTTAGTTGTTTACCTTCTATTTTCAAACATGTAATTTTTTCAAACATGAAAATTTTGGCGGCCTTATCTGAAATAAGCTTATTTATTGATGGCTTTGCTGACAATATATCTAGTTTCCTAGACAAAAAGGTTCAATACCGAATTACGTCACAAATACGTACACTCGAGTACAAATATATGTATCCACTTTAGAACCATCTCACATTAATTCTTGCTTGCTCCCTCCTACGCAGTGTGTTGAAGGGAATGGAAATACACGGTGAATGTGACATGGCTCAGAAGTGGATAAATATTTTTGTACTCGAGTGTAAATCTGTGAGACATAATCTTACTGCAGTCAACAATTCGCGTGCAATGCGTGGTTCCTATGCCAATTCTACTCAGAGAGGTTCAAATCATACAATGGACTTTTGTGTGTGACGCTAATGATTTTAAAATATATTTGTATAGTTCACCAATATCCTCTCAAGTTGGTTAACATTGAATTCAGCTTAGAAACAGAGGTCAGTGTTTGGAAAACAAGGATGATCCGAAAGGGAAAGCGCTTATAGTTACCCCACGATAAACAAACTCTTGTTTTACAACTTTCAAATAACAGTCGCCCGTATAAATTAGTTAGCAAAATAGCCTTGAAAAATTCTCTCATTAATTTTGTATGCGTACCTTTAAGTGTTGTATTCGATTATATGAATAAATGATACGTTCCGTAAGTAGAATTTCGTCCTCCATGACAATGGAAGTACGTGCGTTTAAAAGTTCACTATTTTTTAAAAAATATGTTTGGGACAAAGTAAATTTTATAGACGGTTAGTAAATTACATTAGAAATAAAAATATGATAATACTAGTGGCCCTGTGAGCTGCCCTCGCGAATCTTTCTTTACATGCTTATCCCTTACCAGAGCAGTTTTTTCCGTCATGGCGGCTATTTATTTTAGCTGAATAAAATAGCTTTCATTGTCACGAAAAGCTGTCCTGACCTTCCTTGAATAATGGAGTTTTCACATTTTTTATTAGCAATGGTTTGTACTTGCTCTGTCTTCATCTTACTTTTCGGTAAGACAGTGAAAAAATAAAATATGTTCAAAGTTTGTGTGTTTTAGTAGTTTTTTTGTACATTTAAAGAATACAATTTCCTTTTATCTATTATTTGAAATTACTGTTCATAAAAGTATACGTTATCCTTTTACACGATAACTGAGTGTCTAACTAGCACAGTTAATTTTGTAGCTCTGTAAAATAATGATATTCGGCTAAAAAACATTTTTCACTTGGTTTCTTCCGAGTGGCAATCGATCGGATTTTAATTTCCTACCTTAAAATAATAATACAATACGGACGTGTTAAAAACTCAGGTTCCAAAATATTTAAAATTTAGCTTATAGAATTAAATTGAAATTTAATTAGGTTTTTGGTAAAAACAGCCTTCTAAAGGCCTTCTAGTGCTTAAAAGAGTCGGTTCCTGCGCACCCCCCGTGCCGCTACCATGCCGCAGTAACGGACTCAGTTAAGCGCTAGACCTGTAGTCATATGAATATAATCAAAATACACTAAATGTCAAATTTTGTTAACGTATGAACTCGCCTCGTGCGAAATGCGTAATTGTGCCCGATCATGAGATGAATATAATACGGTTCCATAAAAAGTTAATCATAAAAGAGGTGGCTACACTAGCACTAACAATACGCAGGTCCCGGGTTCGATCATCAGCGGGACCACTATTGGTACTTATTTTGGTTGGTGGTAGAGCATTTTCTATATCTTCCTGGCTAACTACATTCATGTAACCTAAGTCTGCCGCCAAACAGCAGTTTTTTTGTATACTGTTTATTTAATAAAGTTTAACATGTCGAAAAACATTACAGTTTAATATGAAAATTGTCGGACGTATCCTTCCAATAGGGATCTTTTCCAGTCAACCAGTGTGAGGAATGACCAAAATAATACAGTTTTAATAGCACTTGTTGTGTTCTGGAATGAAAGATAGCAGAGCCAGTGCCTTACTAACTTGACTCTTCTGGGTGTAAATACAGCGTCAGTTTCGTCACTTACTGCTATGGAAAATGAAATGAAAACCTAATATAGTAATTTTAAGCTAGGAAATAAATTAGGCTAAAACACAAACAAGTTTACTATAGTATTGTTGACTAAGCATTTCGAAGAATTACTAAAATCAAAGCCATAATCTTCTTTATTGATGCACAGTTTTATTTAACAAGCCTACATTAAATGAAATATTGTCATGGGTAACGCACCATTAAAAATAAAAATACTTTTGACATAAACGTATATTATACTAGTCCGTGAAATTCTAGAGTCAACTTTAAGTAATAAAAATAATTATGAGTATTACAACTTGAAAAGTATCACACAAGTATTTGTTTTGTGTGGAACCCTTTTGCCCTGTAATCTTTCAAATCTTCTAAATATTTCCGTGCGTATATTGCGATGGACGATAAGATAGTATTCATATAAATAATCACTAAAACAACAATTCATTCAGTATGGTTCGTTGTACAAAATGGTTCGTTGGGGATTTATGTGTACGATACTAATTTATTTAATAGCTGGCGTTAGTACAGCGAGGATATTAGGAGTGTTTCCGATGCCATCTGTAAGTCACCAGGTGGTATTCAGAGCGTATATGAATGAACTGGCAAAACGGGGCCATGAAATTGTGATTATAACACCAAATGCACTCCTGCCCAAAGACCGGCCCGCAGACAATGTAACAGAAATTGACGTTGGAGTTTCTTACAACATAATGATGGAGATAAGAGAAAAAAACAAACACTTCCTGAAGAGAGGAGCTATATCGGATTGGACATCCTTCCAAAAGGACACCTACATTCTTTTGGTCAAAATGATTCAAAAACAATTCGAAGAACCTGCAATCAAAGAACTTTTGAATGGGAAGCTCCAGTTTGATTTGATTGTAACAGAAGCAATAATAAACTATCCCTTAATTATATCTCATTTCATTAAAGCTCCAGTTATTCAAATTTCATCGTTCTACGGCGTTACGGGGAACTTCGACGCAATGGGTGCCGTGAGTAGACATCCTTTCCTGCATCCTCACATGAGGAGGAGCAAATTCAGATGTAATAGTTTTTGGGAGAAACTACACGAGATTTACGTAGAAATTACATTTGAAATTGAGACTGAGAAGATAAGAAGAGAAGAAAATGCTTTGCTGAAACAATACTACGGCCCGGACACTCCGACTATTGATGAATTGAAAAACAATATTGAATTGTTTTTCGTGAACGTTCATCCTATATTTGACAATAATCGACCAGTTCCACCCAGTGTTGTATATTTAGGTGCTTTGCATATGCAGCCTGTTAAGGATTTACCAAAGGTAGGTTACGATACGAGTATATTAAATATATATTTACATCTTTTTCTATTCCTTTTCTGGTTTCTTAGCAAGTTTGTTAAAAGTAAACCATTCGTGTGATTTCATCAGTACATCAAAGGTCTGGCCTTATAAAATACGATTTCTTAACATTTTTTATGCGTGATGCATTTTTCTCTTGGCCTTCATCTTACCTGATGGTAAGTGACGATAAAGCGATTGGATGGTAAGCATGCGCTCCCAGAAACCTCAACCTCAACACAAAAGTGCTATTAACACTGCTGTTTGGCGACAGAGCTAGTCATGTGGACATAGAAAATGCCCTACAACCAACTAAACCGAATACCGATAGGTGCCCCTACTGGGAATCGAACCCAGGACCTCCAGATTTTATATCCATTAAGCGACGGAGGCGGCATTTGATGAGAGTGAAATTATTATTTTGACAGTGTTTTCATTATTAATGTAGGATCGAAATTTTAAAGTGGTTACGAAAGCCCGCAGTTTTTTTATTTTTTTAGTTATATACATTTCGACGTTTTTATCAACGTCTATTACTTCAAGATATTGTCATAGTATAGTTAGAAAAATGTCTAAAAATAGTATCGAAGTATCTCTGAAGTAAGAAAAACAATAAAATCTGAATAAAAGTAGTGTATATAAAGCAGATACCATAGAGAGAGATACATGTATACATTGCACAAAAGCTAAAGAGATATATCTCACTAGCATAGTTTTTTTAAATCAGCTATAATCTGTATGATTTCTTGCAAAGCACGAAAGCCTCGTCGAGGCCATTGTTCTTTTAGATTTAATAAGTATTATTATAATTATAATTACAGTTCTTTTTATTAATATATTTTTAATAATTGAAAACGATTGCAATCAACAGGATCTAAAGGAATATTTGGATGGTTCTAAACGTGGAGTGGTGTATGCCAGTTTCGGTACTAACGTACGGCCAACGGAAATGGATAAAGACTTGTTGGATACAATTCTCGATGCATTTGAGGCACTACCATACGATATTCTCTGGAAATTCGATGGAGAGAGTTTAGAAAGAGTGCCTAAGAACGTGAAATGGCAAAAATGGTTCCCGCAAAGAGAATTACTGAGTAAGAATCTGCCAATTATTTTGTAGAAAAAAATGTAGAGTGTTCATTATATTGCACAACATATTTACATTATAAATATTTATTAAAAATGTCAATGAATAATTTATTACATATTACTTATAACCTACTTAAATTTAAACACTAAATCTAAACTAAACCTAGTCTATAATATATATGCGTCATCCAGTCCCGCTCCGTTGGGCACAGTTTCTAGGATGCTGGCGGCGTTACCTCGCTGGATAGCTAGGCTGATCCTTTATCAGAGGTAGCCACCAGCTCTCCCCTCATCTGTGGCCTCCACCAGGCGGATAGACAGGGCCGACACAAGTCGACGTGTAAAATATATAGAAAATATATATACCTCCCCGAAGATGCTATATTTGCGCCGCTTGTTTCCTTCTGCCGTAGTAGCGGCAGCACCCATGCTCAATGATGCCGCCCCAATGTGCCAGGGTGTCCACGCAAGTGGCGTCCTAAACCAAGGAGGAACCTTACTTCCACGGAATGAGAGTCATCCCATCAGGCCTCTTTCCATCATTCATGAAAAAAACTATAATTATGTATTTGTCAACAACACCTTTTCATTTGCTGTGACAAAAGATCCGAGCCTTCATTTTATTACAAACCTTTTTCTTAAAAGCTTTTTAACAGCTGATGCATTTTCATCTAGGATAATTATTTTTATGACAATCGTTCTCGTATTTTGATATCACACTCGTTCCACAATCAATTCGTGCCTCACACTACCAAGTTTCAAATATTTTTCTATGACTTGTATACTACAAGTGAAATGCAGTGTACCTACTAGTAAAAAAACTAACTAACCAATTTAATGTTACTTGTAAGTAAAGATCGTTAGTAGGCTGAATTAAAACTAAAGCGACTAAAGATTGTGTTTTTTTTAAATAGAAACGCCAAAGTTAAAATGTATCAATTTGTAAAGAATCTGGTTCATTTTTCAGTGCATCCCAATGTAAAAGCGTTCGTCATGCAGGGAGGACTTCAATCAACAGACGAAGCAATAGACGCGACTGTGCCGTTGGTAGGCATCCCGTTCATTGGTGATCAGTATTACAATGTTAACAAGTTCGTGGAGTTGGGAATCGGGGAGCAAATAGAACCAATGTCATTCACTGCGGAAGACTTGGCTAATGCCGTTAAAGAAGTGATTGATAACGACAGGTAAGAAGTCATTTTTGTGCTAGCCATATTCATTATACCTATATCTGTAGCTAATAGCACTTGATAAGAAGAAGTAACATAGTCAGGAACTTTTTATTATTATTTGGGCATGAGGGGCGCAGTCCTAATGTCCTGCGTGTCACTGCGACCTGTATAGATATATTGTAACAGTATCCTATGGATCACATCACCTCCCCAAGGCCAATCTCGGTCATGAACCGTACGATATGCCTGGGTTTGGAGGACCTAATGCTTTCCGTTGAGGCAGTATGGCCTCCGAGGTGTCTATTTCTGCTGTGATGTAGGACAGACAGTATCTCACAGAAGTCAATTGAAGTAGAATTACATTATTCAAAAAGTACTTTAAAAGTAAACTCTAAAGCTTGTAGCTATATAAATCTCTGTCCAGTCGTTCAGCAAAACGAAAAGCAAACGATGCTGAAGAGGTAGACAAGAGTAAATAATCAATTTGCTACCACTTATACTCATTGCTGTGATATCTGTCTACTATTTTTTGTAGTCTCCGTTAGTCAATATTTAAATTCAGCCAGTTCCATTTTTAAATACCTGAATAAATGAGGACTTTCTACCATTCTTTACTTACTGACTTACGTACCCGCAGCGCTGTGCCTACACCTAAGGCATATTTGTAAAATTTGTAAACGTACAAACTCAAACACGTTTCTTCTTGGATTTGTTTTAATATAATTTTAAATGTTGTATTTCATCATGAAAAATGTTTGAATTTATAATTACAGCTACAAGAAAAACATACAGCGTTTAAAATCAGTGATGCAAGACCAACCAGAGACTCCGTTGGAGCGCGCCATCTGGTGGACGGAGCACGTACTACGTCATGGCAGCGGACGCCATCTTCGGTCGCCAGCCGCTAACATGAGTTGGTGCCAATATCTCATGCTGGATGTATTAACACCTTTACTATTGAGTGCCTTTGCTATATTTTTAGTGGTAGTTATATCAATTTACAGAGTATATCGATTTTTGACGAAAGCGAATCTTAGCAAGGTTAAAGTAAAAAGAAACTAAGATGGTACAGTAATAATGTTCATAGTGCAGTTATTAGTAACATATAATGTTGTAAATAAATTATTATGATAATGTTTATTACAAAAACAAATTTACTGTCAAAATATGTTATACACAGATTAAAAGTTCTCGTTCGTGTGAAATTGGACAGTATTATAATTTTACACCTTACTAGCATGTTGTAATCGTGATTTTATAATTTTTATGCATAATGTAAACACTAAATAGAAAAACTTATCATGGCCCAGATGGTTATTGGGTGCCATAAAAGTGAATAAGGGAAAATTTCAGCAGTACCTCCTAAGACACTGTAAGGAACAGTCAGATTATGGAAACTTCTGATACAGTGAGAGAAAGTTGTTTTAATGTGAAGTGCTCTTAGGGCATCTGAAATTGGGTACTTGCATGAAAAAATATTTTTGTCTAGTTCTATCATTTTTTTTCTCGACACGACTTATACTCGTTAATACATCCCACCAAACAGTAGTTCTAGTCACGCGGTGCTAAAACTCTAATAAATCGGGCGTGTTTTTTTTTAATGTAATTTCATTATGTATGTTGAGTTATCTCGTAAAATAATGTTTTTATGTGTAGTTATACCCCTATAATAAAACGATCGAAATGAAATGAAAAAACTAAATCTGATAAGCTAATCGAGTAAATTTTATTGTTCGCAATTTTTTTTACTTGCAAAATCGAAATAATAATGAAAATAAAAATTTTACGTATTTTTATTTTGATGTGATTTCTTTTGATGTCCGTTACCCAATAAAATACAATTCAACTGAGTCTAATTTGGTTGCAAGTACCCAATTAACAATTACGTAATTTAATAATGGTTGATTATGTGAATAATATGTAAAAAAATGTTTCAAATTGGGTATTCAACGAGAGTCAGCTTTACTCTCCGTATAAAATTGTAAAAAATCTTTTGTTTTAACATTTACGGAAGTTCATTGGGCTTCTTGTTGATAGGAAGTAAGAGAGTTTTATCTTTACTTTCAGTTTTAATCTCATCAGTTGCTGGCAGTAGAGGTCACAATTGATTATTTTCTCCGTCAATTATTTCCAATCCCACCGCCAGTCAACATCACTTAGTTTCGCTGTAAGCTGGGTTTTACCACAATGTGTGGAGCTTGCTCGTAATGTTCTTGCTTTGAATACAATCGTCTGCAATTTCCATAGAGTGGGATTGTTCATTATGTGAATTTTAAATAGCTTTATTTTATCAGGATGTGTGCAGATGAAATTTCGGAGTTTGATATTTATTCCGGATGTAAATAATAAATATTGCAAACACTTGGGAATATGTTTCATTGTTGGCCCACTATTTTGCAACTAGCAATAAATAAGAGACAAAATGAACAAAAAAAAACCCGGCAAAATGCGAGTAAAGAGGGTTCCGTACAGAATATGGATAGTTAAAATATGGAACATCATAAATAATATGCACAAAACAATCCTCTAACGAATGCGCCTAAATACCATTTTCAATTTAGTTCTGCTACACGTCACTAGATGCCGTTACTAACAATTTAAAACGCACGTCTAAAAAACACTCCTATAGGAGCCCTCTTAAATGTTCATTTTATTTTATTTTTTTAGTATTTGTCGTTATAGCGGCAACAGAAATACATCACCTGTGAAAATTTCAAGTGTCTATCACGGTTCATGAGATACAGCCTGGTGACAGACGGACAGTATGACAGACTGACTGACGGACAGCGGAGTCTTAGTAATAGGGTCCCGTTGATTATTACCCTTTGGGCGCGGAACCCTAAAACCGACATGTGGCGGATCCGTGTTATATTATTGTGTATTTGTATTGTACTCCTCATCCAAGCTTTAAACAAATTCATCAACACGGAAAGAAAGCGTCACTGTCGTTAAGTTTCCTTAATACGTCTTTTAGCTAAAATATAGACCACTACATTACATAGCATCCAACGTTCTCAAAGAGTTGTCAAAGAGTTAGATATTCGCTGTGAGAAGTATAGACTGTTATATTATTATTATTTATTTAAGTCAGATATACATCCATAGTGTTAGTAATCTTAGGTCTATGTTAGTAATTTAACTTATAACTATAACGTCAGACATGATACTGCGACACTGGGGCATGTAATGACAACCGTGCATAGATGCTTATATCATGTCAATAAAAAAAAATTCATTTTAAAACAAAGCACAACTTTTACGCTATTAATCAATCTATTAATCATAAACGTCAGAAAAGCCACACAAAACATACAACTGTTTACTTTTGCGTTGGACAGACTCAAATCATTCGTCTGTTGAAACGGTTGAAACAGTCGTAACGAGCTCTGTGACTTTTATCGCTTGGGGAGTAGCCCAGGCATTTTTATCGAGTAATAGAACAGACTGTATGAACATTCTTCAATATATAATCATAACTGGCTACTTAAACAATCAAAATCAACACACACTGCACTTCACTGCAGTCTTGTAATGAAACAAAAATTGCGGGACTACACGAACAATTGATTACGTAGGTAGATTAATCTACAGACACATGATTTACACGGTATGATTGCATGATTATCAACTAGTGCAGCGGTGATCCGAATTGAATGATTCTATCATTTATATCGATGAGATATGTAACACACCCACCAAATGCCTGGTCATGGCCTGCCATTATTGTTAGGGTTCCGCGCCTTAAGCCGGCACTAGACATTTTTAGTTTCCTAACATTGATAAGAATAAAGTTTATTGTACAAAAATATGTATCCATTTTTGGACCATGTCACATTCACTCTTTCTTGTTTCTATGTTGTCTGTTGAAGGTAACTACAATTTAAAGTGAATGTGACATGGTTCAAAAGTGGATATATACGTAAATGTACTGGTAGCAACAAGTATACTCGTAATACAAGACAAAGGTATTGCAGGCGTGCACAACTATCACCACTAGATCTTAATAATAATATATATTCCTTTTACAATTATGAAATCAAAACACTAATTATTTTCAACTTAATGGAACCCACAACGAACCCTTTCACATGATTTCATTCTGGTCTTCCTTTTCCAATACAATAAATTATAATATCCACGATAAAGATTAAGATAAATAATTTATAATATATATATCGGCCTTCCAATTTGATAACTCACAATAAGTCAACTTATCAAAATGAGACGTCTAAGTATTGTCTGTGCAATATTGTACGTTATAGCTGGTGTTGATTCAGCTAGAATACTGGGTGTGTTTCCAATGCCATCAGTCAGCCACCAAGTGGTATTCAGAGCATACATGCACGAGCTGGCGAAACGTGGACATGAAGTTGTTATTGTCACGCCAAACGCTGCTCTTCCTAAAGATCGTCCAAAAGACAACATAACAGAAATCGATGTTGGAGCATCTTACGAAATACTCATGAAAATGTGGGACACAAACCGCCAGCAACTGAAAAGAGGAGCCATCGCAGATTGGACCACATTTAAAGGTGACAACTACGGTCTCTTGATTCAAATGCTCCAACAACAATTTGAGCATCCCGAAATTCAAGAACTACTGAAAGGAAATCAGAAGTTCGATTTAGTAGTAATAGAAGCGTTTATGTCGTATCCTTTAATTTTCTCGCATTATATAGAAGCACCTGTGATTCACTTTTCCTCATTCTATGGTGTGCCGGAAAATTTTGACACAATAGGTGCAGTCGGGCGTCACCCCATTTTACACCCACACTCAATGAGAAACAAGTTTGTTTACAAAAGTTTTTGGGATAAGCTGAATGCAGTCTACGAGGAAATAGTACTTGAAAATGAATCGGAAAAGATCAGACAAGTTGAAAATAAAATGCTAAAGCAGCACTATGGACCCAATGCACCAACAGTCCAAGATTTGAAGAAAAACGTAGATTTGTTCTTTGTCAATTCACATCCAATATTCGATAACAATCGTCCGGTTCCACCCAGCGTTGTGTATTTGGGCGCTTTGCATATGAAACCGTTGAAGGAATTACCAAAGGTAAGATACTTGATACACAATTGATACATAATAGTCCTAAAATAGCAATTTCAATTAATTTTATCAATAAAACGGATAAATAAGAAATAAATATTATAAATTATTTCGCACCCTCACGCAATCGTTATAATGAAAATATTTCACAAAATTAAATTACAAAAAATCCAATATATAAAATTGATAAAAAATTGAATTTACCCGTTCATGATAAGAGTCTTAAGTTCGTAAATTTTAATACAATTCAAATTTATTTCATTCGTAAAACTAAAGTAAATTGATCACATAAAGTCATAAACTATGTCTACCTCTTTAAAAAGGGTAACCAGAAGAAATCTAGACCAAAAATGTTTTTTTTTTAAACTTTTCAGGACATGAAAGAATACTTGGACAACTCACAACGTGGAGTAGTGTACGTGAGTTTAGGCACCAATGTCAGACCGTCAGAAATGGACAAGGACTTACTAGACACATTCCTAAATGCATTCGGAGCAATGCCCTACGACGTCTTGTGGAAATTTGATGGAGACAGCTTGGAAAATGTGCCTAAGAACGTGAAGTTGCAAAAATGGTTCCCGCAGAGAGACTTGTTAGGTTAGTTTTCGTTTAATCATTATTAATTTACTAAAATAAGTCATAGTAACGAATTTTCGTTGGCAACAATCTTAATAACATAAATATCTAAACAACCGAATCAAAATTAATTTTTTTGGATTTCTGACTGACGACTCAATACAAAGTGGTACCAAGTATTATTTTTTAAAGTAAAAAGTGTTTTTATTTTATTTATGATGGGTTTGCACATGGCCTTCATCTCACCTGATGGTAAGTGACGATAAGGCCGTTAGATGGTAAGCTGTCTCTGCTACATATCATACTGGAACACAACAGTGCTACTAACACTGCTGTTTGGCGGCAGATCTAGGTACCATCGTGGTAGCTAGCCAGGCGGACATGGAAAATACCACCAATCAAACCGAGTACCAACATGTACCGCCACTGGGACACCAAACCGGAACCTCCAGATTGTGACCACGGAAGCGGTTATAAGCGGCGCTTTTTTGCATTTCTGACTTAACTTTGTAATTTTTTACTTTAGGATATTTTTTATGTTTTAGTTCATCCTAAAATAAAAGCATTCGTAACTCAGGGAGGTCTGCAGTCAACTGATGAGGCAATAGATGCCACAGTACCACTAGTGGGTATCCCATTCTTAGGAGATCAGTGGTACAACGTACAAAAGTATGAGGACCTCGGGATAGGCGTGCAGTTGGACTCCATGGCGTTTACTGAGACTGACTTAGTCAACGCCGTTAGCAAAGTCATTGGAGATGGCAGGTGAGAGAAACTGATTCAAAACAATCCATAGTCCATGTAAAAAGATATTCTTATCTTTTTTTCGATACGACTAATGCTTTTTTAGTACAACCCGCCAAAAAGTAATTCTTGTCACGCGGCGATAAAACGCTGTATATAAATCGGGTGACACTTGTGACGTCACACGTAAGTGAACATTTGATTTCAGTTACAAGAAAAATCTTCAACGCTTGAAGTCAGTGATGCAAGACCAACCTGAGACGCCCTTGGAACGCGCCGTCTGGTGGACGGAGTACGTACTACGTCACGGCGGCGCCAGACATCTGCGCTCTCCCGCCGCTAACATGAGCTGGAGCGAATATTACTTGCTGGATTTACTGATCCCTATAGCTATATTTGTTCTTGCTCTTCTTCTTATACTTTCTGTATTAGTTTATAGAATATATAAATTAGTTGCAGTATCGAGTAAAATAACTAGTGGTAAACAAAAGAAGAGCTAATTTTTTAGTATATGTCGTAGTATTTATTAATATTAACTAGTTATAAACAAGATATTACAATTTAGGCTAATTAAAAGATTATTCAAACAGAAGAACTTTACACTTAAAAAAAAACATAATTAAAAACTAATCTATGAAACCGGATCGATTACCCGGTTCAAACGTACCCATGACGCTGGCAGCGTTGCCCCGCTGAATGGCCAGGGAGATACGTTGAGCCAGGTACGATCCGGAGCGGGGATCGCAACCCTTTTCCCTTAGACGGCGGCAGAGCACTTTAAAGAAAGCCTTCGCTTCGGAGCACCAAGGACCAGCCGTCTCCACTGCAAAAGGCACAAAGTCGTACGATGGTTCCAGACAAGAGTATTTAGTGTCGTAGTTGTTAATTTATTTATTAATTATATGGATCTTTCGATTTTATAAACAAAATATAATAACGCTAAAATACTTTCTTTTTTCTTGTATATTTATTTATTGATACCGGCGTTCTCGGAAACGGTTTTAACGATTTCGCTGAAATTTTGGGAGCATTAAGGGCGAAAAATTGATCTAGACTAGTCTTAGTTTTGTTTCGCATGCAAAATATGATCTCTAATTTCACACGCTGAGGAACGGTCATCACGGTCAAGCGACCAAGGCACAAGACTGTTAATCACAGGTGTCCGGACTTAAATCCCAGTCGGGTACAAAGTTTTTTCCTTTTTATTTGATCAACTCTTTATTTAAAACTAAATTAAAAAGTAAATTGTACTTTTGGCCCAAAACCAGGTACTTAGCATAGTATATTGCAGCTAAGAAAGCCACGTCACTGCGTTGCATATCTTTAATTACTGAAACACATTAGTGCTACTAGCACTTCTGTTTGCCGGCATAGTAAGGTAATTTAGTGGTGGCTAGCCAAGTTGAACAATGTGATGGTATTATTAGATCGAGCCAAAAAAACCATGAACCCCTGAATTATACCTTGTATTCCTTCTTTCAAATTGCAAGTCTAAGAATTCTGTTAGTCAGTAAAATCTACAAAGGTTTTCAAGAAATAGTTAAAAGTTAATGAATGAAATATAAAAGATATTATATGGTAAATTTGGATGTAGAAAACTGGTCAGAATCTTGGGATTTCTTGAATACACAAGTTGTTGCCAGTCTTGGAATTTTTTGCGCGAATTTTTTATGAATACCTATGGGATTTTTTACATAATTATTTATTCATTACAATCAAGCTTACGTAGCAAATAAGTTAACTGACAATTATTAGTCTGTAGTTAAAATACATCTATTGGAAAACATGGAGTGAGATTATGTTGATAAAACTACGAGCAAAAGATAAAGTAGGCTAATAAAGGCTGGTTGACAAACGAAGAATCAGATTAAAATATAAACTGTTGGTTTGTAACATTACGAGTATATTAATAGATTAAAAGTCTAAATTATCAACAACAAATTATTTTGTCTTTGAATTGAAATGAATTTGATGACATTTATTTTTAACTTCTGAAACTATCTCTAATGTTTAATTTTTTTCACACAACAATCAATTACTCTATCTTCTTGATTTATGTGGCAAATTCCGTTAAACGAAACAAGTATAGACGACGCACATAAATACGTAAAATTAATGCACATTATCGATTGAAAATTCGTGTTTCCTTGCGGCGATAAAAACTTCGCGGCTATATTATTGAATGAGGAATCGTGGCACGTTGTAGCGATAAAAATTTCATTCCCGGCGGTGCGAGGTGACCGAGCATTTTACTGGATTCTGACGAATATTCTGGCAATGGCAAGCTTTGAATAGTATTTTATTAATGTTTAGAAATAGCATAGCATAGAAAAATAAATTTTCAAATCCAGCCTGCAGCACTATTTTAAAAGTTAAAGAAAACCCTAAGGATCCTTATCCCCGAATTACACTTTTGATTGTATATTTGGTAAAATCATTCTTTTTTTATTTTTGTCGATAATCAACTGCTATGTTTATGTAGTGAAAATTAAATGATTTATAACAAGATTTTATTTATTTATTATTATTATTATTTGTCAGGCGTTCTCAATGTTTTGGAAGAAAAACAACACGTTAAAATAGTTTAAAACGGTAATTAAAGTATATTTATTTGACGTGTCTAAGGCCTAGGCTGGGTCTCCATTCATTCGCGGGACGTGTTTTTTTACACAAATAAGTAAAATACATTTTTTACACACATTCGTCAATTTAAATATTACTCTTTAATAATACAACACACACAATTGCCGGGAATCTAGTTTCATCAAATTGTTAATGAAACTTATTTTTGTTGCTCCTTTCATGGCTCCTTAACGAGGTGGTGATTTGTGATAGGGATCTGTTCAGATGTTTCGCGATATAGATAATGAATGCGTTCAAAAGGAACCGACTTCAACCTGTCTTAAAAATGTTCACTCATAGAGGTAGAATTATCTGGATACAGATTTGGTTTTTGTTGTTTCTCAAAAAGCGCTCAATCAATTCGGTAAAATTTATACGAGACCACCTCTGAAGTATTCTCTTATCAAAAATAATCCTCAAAATCAGTTCACAATTGGCAGAGTTATCGCGTGACATACATTTAAAAAACTACAGTCGAATTGGGAACGTCCTCCTTTTTGAAGTCGGTTGAAAACCAGTGCGATAAATGGCAATAATGCGGCTGTAGTAGAAGTGTTGCTGCCTTCAACGAACTTTATTGTGATGAAACTCTTTGACTGACAGCGGAGCGAGTGCTATGATTTTCGAAAAGGGGAATACTTGGCTACATGTCCAGACATACCACAAATTAAAACCTTTGTTGAATACTGTTAGCGTTTTAGTTTTCTTAAAAATGAACCCTTTCATTTAATAACAGTCTTGTGTTAAACAGTGTTTCTTTTCGTAACACAAAATTTCAGTATTCACATATAGTGCTCTGCAATGTGGTAGCTTCATCAACTTATTAAAATGAGAGGTATTCTATGTGCAGTGTTCCTTTACACTATAGCTGATGTTGACTCAGCTAGAATACTGGGTGTGTTTCCAATGCCATCAGTCAGCCACCAAGTAGTTTTCAGAGCATATATGCACGAGTTGGTTAAACACGGACATGAGATAGTTATCATCACACCAAACGCTGTGCTTCCAAAAAATCGTCCAAAAGACAACATAACAGAGATTGACATCGGATCATCTTACAAAATCCTCATGAAATTGTGGGAGACAAATAAACACCAAATAAAAAGAGGAACTATCACAGATTGGACTTTTTTCAATGCGGAAAACTTCGGACTACTACTTAAAATTTTTCAGCAGCAATTTGAGAATCCTGCAATTCAAGAACTCCTACAAGGAACACATAAATTCGATTTGTTGGTAATAGAGGCACTTGTGTCATATAGTTTAATCTTCTCACATTATATAAAAGCTCCTGTAATTCAGTTTTCCTCATTCTATGGTGTGCCAGATAATTTTGACACAATGGGTGCAATCGGCCGACATTCAATTTTACACCCACATCCGATGAGAAACAAGTTTATTTACAAATGTTTTTGGGACAAGTTGAATGCTGTTTATAAAGAAATCGTACTTGAAAATGAATCAGTTAAGATTCAAGAGGTTGAAAATAAAATGTTAAAGCAGCACTATGGACCCAATGCACCAACAGTCCTAGATTTGAAGAGAAATGTTGATTTGTTCTTTATCAATTCACACCCAATATTCGATAACAATCGTCCGGTTCCGCCCAGCGTTGTGTATTTGGGCGCTTTGCATATGAAACCGTTGAAGGAATTACCAAAGGTAAATTAGTTAATTACATGTACAAAATAATTGTCCTGCAATAGCCATTTCAATTTTTTATAATTTGTAAAACTTTGGTACATATAAAATAAGATTACAGAAACAGAAACATTTAACTTATGCATATGGTTATACGGTCAGTGTAGACAAAATGAAATATTTTCCAAGTTTGTGGTACAGTTTCACAAAATTATTACACCAAGCGAGACCATTATATCAAACATGCTTATTTTGATTTTCACATTATTTGAAAAAGAACATTTTGAGAATAGTATTAACAGATACTAAAATTTAATGTAGTAATACATAAAAAAGGTTGACATTTCTTATCAGGTAAAAAACCCACAAGAAACTGTATCAAAATAGGTAGTAGGTATGGAACTAAATTATATTAAGAAATCTTTTCAGGACTTGAAAGAATACCTGGACAACTCAAAACGTGGAGTGGTGTATGTTAGTTTAGGTGCCTATGTGAAATATTCAGATATGGACAAGGATATGCTTGATACATTTCTAAATGCATTTGATGCAATGCCCTACGATGTTTTGTGGAAATTTGATGCAGATAGTTTGGAAAATGTTCCAAAGAATACGAAATGGCAGAAGTGGTTCCCGCAAAGAGATTTGTTGGGTAATGATTATTATAAAGTACTGGTTCATGTTTTTTTCACGCAAACGATACAATTTTAAATAAACTTTCTGATTGTGATTTTCTTCGTAATCTTAAAAAAATATGTAATAGTAGAAGTTATTTTATCCTATTATTTTACAGCTCACCCTAATCTAAAAGTATTCGTAACTCAGGGAGGTCTGCAGTCAACTGACGAGGCAATAGAAGCCACAGTACCGCTAGTGGGTATCCCGTTGGCAGGGGATCAGTGGTACAATGTACAAAAGTATGAGGACCTCGGGATAGGCGTGCAGTTGGACTCCATGGCGTTTACTGAGACTGACTTAGTCAACGCCGTCAGCAAAGTCATTGGAGATGGCAGGTGAGAGGAGCCAGTTAAAACTAATATTTAGAATGGGAGGAACAATAAACAGTCAATTCACAAACGTACAGTACTCTTTTCTCTTAATGGTCCTCGAGAATCTTCTAAATCCAAATCCAAACTAGTATTATATATGTATTCATGTATAGTATAGTTATTAGATTCATTATATTATGTAATTTGAATTGAGAACTACGTTTTTTTACTAAACACGAAAATTATCATTTTCCAATTTCCAGTTGCAGTTTTTGTCTAAAATGAAATGAATGTATTTGACATTAGAAGACTCATTAAAAATGATAGCTATGTAAAATTCTTTATTATTTTTACAAACACACACAATATGTGTTTTGATTTGTAATTAAAAATGTTATTATAATTATAATAATTAACGCGTTCAAAAAGAACTAAAACCGACTTCAACTGCCTTAAAAATGTTCACTCGTAGAGGTAGATTTATCTGGGTACATATTTGGTTTTTGTTGATTTATTCAAAAAGTGCTCAATCAATTTGGATAAAATTTATATGGGACCACGTTTGAAAAATTTCCTACCAAAAAAAGGATGATCAAAATCAATTCACATCTGGCGGAGTTATCGCATAACATACATACAAAAAACATGCAGTCGAAGTCAGTTTAAAATAGTCGTTACATAATAAAAACAAAGTATAAAAATGAAGACAAAACCTTTTTAATCCAGAGCATGTCTTTATGGTGTCTTACTTCGACTACGCCACCGCCTCGGTTGTACTAATATTAGTATTAATGAATTTTGATTTCAGTTACAAGAAAAACCTTCAACGCTTGAAGTCAGTGATACAAGACCAACCTGAGACGCCCTTGGAACGCGCCGTCTGGTGGACGGAGTACGTACTACGTCACGGCGGCGCCAGACATCTGCGCTCTCCCGCCGCAAACATGAGCTGGAGCGAATACTACTTGCTGGATTTACTGATCCCTATAGCTATATTCGTTCTTGTTCTTCTTCTTATACTTTCTGTATTAGTTTATAGAATATATAAATCAGCTAGAGCTAGTGTTAAACAGAAAAAGAGCTAATTTTGTATTATTTTTGGTAGCTGTTAATGTACGAGTATTATTTGAAATATTTAATTTTAAATCCCATGTTTGTTTGATGTAAAATGGTTCAAAAGATACCAGATACGGAAACAGTAGCTGATATCTTCAAATTGTTTAATTGATCATTAATTGACCTTTAGTGAGAGGCTGATATGTGGACAGTTCTTGTTACTTTTCTGATAAATTACATAGATATGGCCGTTGTTAAAATCCAATAAATCAATTTCTTCGTGTCGAACATTAGCTAGCGAGAATCGTGTCGACTCCTACGCATCCTGTAGCGGACTGTAGCTTCCCCACTCTTTAATTTATAAGATAGTAAGCTAATACACGTAGACTAACTACAATTAGTTCCTGCTGCGTATCAAGCTCTAAATCTTTGTAATACGCATGTTTACATAACTTGTACGCGTGAGTTTCATCATGTCCAAGCTATTTGCTGTGTCATCAGAATGCGTCAATTTTCAGTTGTGACAATTATAACGTGCTCATGGCAGATTTGAAGTGATTCACATAAAACAGATAAATCCTGTCTCTCGTGCCCTCGGGAGCGGTATTCACATAATTTCATAGAGAGTCCAAATTCTGGATGCAAACGTTCTAGGTGGCTCTTATTTGCATGGAATTAAGTCGGGCTTATGCGACAATGCGCTACTTAGTATACTGGTGCCATATAATAGCTCAATTGGAACAAAATTATATGGGACTAAAATTGAATTTTATATCATAAAATACATTTGAAAACTCCCAGTAAATTAACATATACAGTTTTTATAAGTGTCAGTGGTAAAATAAGAAAACTGGTTACTCGGGTGGTTAAAAGCTTATAAGATTGTTTATGTTATGGATGTAGCACAATAGTACTTTATGAAACTGTTGCATAATAATATATATTAAGACACGAGTGTGTGTTTAAAAACCGAACCGAAAACTTTCATTAATGCTATAAAACTGGCGTGCTCTGATAGCTGATATGATAACGTTACAAGAAAGCCTTACTCACAAGTAATCAGTGACAGCTTCAAATGTCATTTTATGGACGCCATCTTTGTTTTCAACACTAAGTCTGTTTAGTGCGTTTTATATGTTTTTGTACAAATAAACTAACCTTTAATATATAAAAAATGGTAACTACTCGTAAATTACTTTTATTTGATAATGGCCTATTAAAACATAAGTGTACAAGACCATGTCTTGGCTCCATGCATTCGCGGAACGTGTCGTTTACTCTTATAATAAAAAAGTCAAAGGTTTTGGCTGTATATTACTAAAGCACATCCGAGCATTCAGGTGGCCCTCTATTTCAACACCGCTTACATAATGAATGTACCACACAATCCACGTCCCACTGAGGACAGTCTACGTATATACCTCGGTTTTGTTATGACTATGTATTGCATTATGATATTATACCACATTCAAATCATTTCAGATTAAATAGTTTCTTTTGAGACTCCACAGAGAGGCCTTATTTCTACGAATTTTTAGAATTATTCCAAAAACCAAGCCGACATAATTGTAGTCATTGCTGATTAACCGTTTATCGATAGATTATAGATTCAAGTTTAAACTTTATGAATATATTATATGTCGAATCACAGAACTTGGGCACTTTTAACTGTTTTATTGATAGTAACTGAACACAATCGATATATCAATTCATGATGAACGAGTAACGAAAAGTCCGTCTTGGTTTTTGAAATTATTTTATGTATGTAGGTAGGTATTTTATGTAGAAATGTAGGGATGTATGAATGGGGCGCCTCTGCCGCTCTATGTACTCGTAAGGGGGTTACTAAAGTCAATGACTTTGAACCTTGTAATTAATTTAGCTTTTGGAATTTTAATAAGAAACTGGCCAGTTGTTTCATTCCTTCACAGGGCGCGTATTTAATGAAGAAGCGGTACGCTTCGTGCATAGCAGTAGAATATCAACTAAGTAAGCGGGGAAACCGTAGTGGAACTCCCTACTTCTTCTAGTTGTGCTATTATAACTGGCAAGACCCAAGACTCGTGGATCTCTTTATTTTAACTCGTCTCTTCATTTTAATTTTTCTCTTCATTTTAACTTGTCTCTTCATTTTAACTCGTCTCTTCATTTTAACTCGATTCTTCATTTTAACTTGTCTCTTCATGTTAACTCGTCTCTTCATTTTAACAATTACACTCGAGTACAAAAATACAGTACAGTCGAATACAGTGTGTTGAGGGAAATTACAACTAAAGGTGATGTGACAAGGTTCAAAAGTGGCTACATATTTTTGTACCTACTCGAGTGTACAAGGAATCAAGTTGAGACTTTCATTACGTCTGTACTATTGTATGTTGTGAATTGAATCCTACCAAACATCAATCAGATCTGTCGGCATCAGATTACGCTAAGTTGGCGATTGACATCGTTCATTAGATTAATTATCAATTATACTAATTGTTTGGAAGCAGGATGCGGTTAACCATGAGCAACGGTGTAAAGGTTAGAGGTTCCGTTTAAATTCGTTTTTGGCGTCCTAATTATTGTATGTTATCGGCAAAGTATATGAATATCTAGTAGATTTAGTGAACAGACTAGCAATCAACGTTTTTAAGCTGTCGTGGATATTATTAAGGGGCTATGTTGGTAAGACCACGTGGCAGTGTTCAAGGTTGCATTGTTTTGTAGCTGTCCCTACCCGAGCCCTACCCTACCCGAGCGCGTACGGTGAGATAGCATACATTATGCGATGCTATCCACCCGTTATTTGGATGTTTCGTAGTCCAGGGATCATTTGAAGGATACAGTATATTATGTAACTATTTTTTTAATACAGTATACTAATGAAATTTCAGATGTCGGTGTTTTTTCCAAATTGATCTAAATTGATTCATACTCTTGTAAATCAGGTTCAAAGTTGGGGCTTTTTACTACCGAAAAATACAATACTTTGACGCCCTGTAACTCTGGAAGTATATATTTAAACGAAAATCTGACTCACCACCGACACAGATATTTGTTTCTAGATTGTGTCTTGAAAATTTCATAGATTTTCATAGCTTAATACTCAAAATATGACTGGACTACGTTTGTATGGGCGCTTTGACAACAGCATACCCTCTTAAGACAATTTATTTACTATGTTCGATATATTTTTGCATCCGTAAGGAAATAAAATGACCTGAGATTAACATGACGATTAATGTTAATTTGCTATCAAATTCTAATAGAAGCTTAGATTCAATAATGTCTAAGCGGAGCTTTTAGTGCAACCAAGAACAATCGTTAATTTTTTCGGTCTCTTGCTGTATTTTAAACTTGAAGGTAAAAAGATTATCGCCCGCCCTACATTGGGTAGGCACAGTAATTTTAGCTTCATGATTACATACAATACAACTTTATTGTACACCAATAAAAACTTAAACTAGAACATTAAACTCAAAAAAATTGTACAAAAGGCGGTCTTATCGTTTACAGCGATTTCTACCAGACAACCTTTGGGTAGAGGAAATAAGACACAATATTTTGGATAGAGGTGTAACATATATTAATATATTATAATCAAATACTTGAATAAACACATAAATACAGTAATATAAATAATATATAATAATAATAAATACAGACACATTAAGTATATACGTTATTTTATGGATACAATACTACTACAACATAGGACTAGTTACTGAGAAGATGCGAATTAAGGTGAAATTTGAATGGAGTCATATATTTGGCTTACCTGATAGCCTCGGGAAGGGAGTTCCACAATCTAATGCTTCGTGCGGTAAAAGAGTCAGAGTAGAAGCTGGTGCGGTGGGAAGGGATGTCAAGTGTGAGCGTTTCTGAGGAGCGGAGGACACGATTAAGACTATTATATTATCTATATTATATTCTCCCGAGTAGATATATATTCTCTTTGTTTTATTGATTGAAAAGTGTCATGATGTCATGTAAGGGCCATGTTGGATATTGGTGTCGTGTCATGTTTACAACCATTTTAGACATGTTTTAAACAACAAATTAAATATTTATGCACATTTATGCTGAAATCTGTACAGACTAGTTATTTAAATATAATTAGACATAAATGATTAAAATAAACAAACGGAAGAATGATACAAAAATTTGTAGTTCTAACAGTCTTGGTAGAAATTGTCGACTGTATTGGTAAGTCGATAAAAATATATATACGGGCTAGGTAGCACAGTACACACGGTTACACATCAAGCTATACGTTTCCAGTATAAGCTGACCTCGCATTGAATGGACTCGCGACACGATACAGGTTCAGTGTATACTGGAAGTGTATAGCTTGACCTGTAGCCGTGCGTACACGCAGCAGTAGTAAGTTGTAGTAAGTTAGTTAAATATTGAAGGAGTGCTGGAATTCACGATTTTCACTGTTTATTAGCAATAAAGCTTACAAAGTTCGCTTTGGTGACTCTCAGTATTTTTGTGGTTTACACTTGTATTAAGAGGCTATGTTGGTAAGACCACGTGGCCGTGTTCAAGGTTGCATTGTTTTGTAGCTGTCCCTAACCGAGCGCGTACGGTGAGACAGCATACACTACGCGAAGTTAGCCACCCGTTATTTGGATGTTTCGTAGTCCAGGGATCATTTGAAGGATACAGTATATTATGTAACTATTTTTAATACAGTATACTAATGAAATTTCAGATGTCGGTGGTTTTTCCAAATTGTTCTAAATCGATTCATACTCTTGTAAATCAGGGTCAAAGTTGGGACTTTTTATCACCGTAAAAGACAATTCTTTGACGCCCTGTAACTCTGGAAGTATATATTTAAACGAAAATCTGACTCACCACCGACACAGATATTTGTTTCTAGATTGTGTCTTGAAAATTTCATAGATTTTCATAGCTTAATACTCAAAATATGACTGGACTACGTTTGTATGGGCGCTTTGACACCAGCATACCCTCTTAAAGCGATGCAGCGCGATAATAGGGACACCGCAAAATGCTTTCACTAGCTAGTTAAAATATACCTAATTTTACTTTTTTTAAATAAATATTATGTTTTGTATTAAATACTTAGATTATGGCTTATACAGACTTTATATGAAGCCAGTGACGGAGGCCAGTGACTCTGAATTCCAGCGTCGTTCACTGTCTGCATGTAGACAGGATCGACCCAGTAAGTCAGTAAATTACGTGACATGGCGTCGAGACGTGGCACGGATACTCAATAACGAACTTAACAGACTTGAAAATGAAGAACGCTAACAAGTTAATAAACAGTAAAATTAGAAAAACTCGATTACATTTTAAAAGACAATCATAAAACCCTTTATTTTGATACGATAATCGATAGGTTTTGAGAAACATTTTGATAGAATGCATCATGGCAGGCATGTGTGCGTGCCAAATATATGTACATACATACACTCGAAAAACATAACCTTTTTTTTGGCGCAGTTGGATCGATAAAGATATTTTGTGACAGAACGAGTGGGTAATCGTCTGGACTGACTTTCGAGCGTGAAATCAACACTGGACTGTTTAGTGTCCAACTTGAGTCCGCCTCTGTATTGCCACGTCACTGCCATCATGTATACCAAGCATTAAGAATGTTACACTCTGTCTTACGCGGTCCTTTTGCCTAAATTAAAAAGCTCAAATTCACTCATCGAGCTATGGAACGAGCTATGCTCGGAATTTCTGTACTAGATAAAATCTGGAATGAGCGTACAAGTTCTCGAGTGTCGATCACGTGCCGGGGAACGTTTACCAGGCCGCATTTCTCCGAGATTATACAATAATTTCAAAAACCAAGCCGGACTTTTTGTACTCCTTGCTGGTTTACGGTTTATCGATACATTATGGATTCATGTTTAGATTCTGTGTAGTTATTATAAATTGGATCGACAAAAATGGTAACTTTGAACTGTTTTATTGATAGATATGTGTGCAGTTAACACAATCGATATAAAAATTCATGATGTATCGATAAAATGTAAACCAGCAATAAGTACAATAAGTTCAGTTTGGTTTTTGAAATTATTGCGGAGAAAAAAAGCGCATGAACCTCTGTCGCTCTATGGCCTCTTAAACTATCCTTCTATTATATGTTATAATGAATCTTTTAGGTGGAAGCAGTAAAAATACTAGGATAAGGGATTTATTCAAGAGCAGAACGAATATGTTTCTTGATGGACATCATGCAACATTCTTGGCTATATCATCACTGAACATGGCGACGATATCGACGATCAATCATAGAATACTATTGTTTTAGATCTCTACGACTATGACTATGAGACTACCACTCAACTCTCGGTGCCGAGGGAGCTGACCCAGATGCCTACCACCAACAGTTCTACCACCGTCGAATACCAGAACATAAACTGCGACAATTTCTCCGTCTACGCCCTGAACTGTAGCAAGAATGCTGCTAAAATGTATAATTCTAGTCAAACAGCGCCTCCGACACCATCTACGGTACAAGATTGGTGCAGGTAATCATATTATTTGCAATTTCTTCAACATCGTCAATCGGTCTTCATCATCGATAAAGTCACACACACATCTGTTTACACTATCAGTGCGCACTATAAGGCAGCGGTAGTACGGCGTGATCCCGTCCCGCTGCAGCCCGGAGCTGCCGAGTTGTCGTGGCTAAAACGCCGAGGGGAGGACCGAAGCGAGAGAGGAGCACTGGAGTGTTCGTGGAGTTTCCAGGGCTCCTTGACTTGCGCAGACGATGACCACCGAGGGGGTTTTAGTGGATGGAAATTCCACATAACCCGACTTCTCTCCTAAGAAGTCGGGTATCTTTGAAAGATTTCCCCATCGAAAAAAAATATGCTATTTGCAAGACATGTTTAAATCGAACAACTTGAAATGGGTGACATTAAAATAAAATTCATTATCGTTATCCCTCTCCTAATGCATCCATACTAAATTTCTGTTGCCATAATCTGTTAAAATAAAGTAGCTGGTTTTGATAAGTAATTACTGTATATAGTACTCTTACGTTCTAACCTAACAACTTCATAGTTATAAAGTGGTTTATAGATGTCACTTTAAACAATAATTAAAAAATGGTGCTTAAAAATTTTCTATTCAGATCTTCATTTTACAAGTAGTTAACGTTTTCTCTTATACTTTTCTAACATCTAAAGTTGGCCGTGTGATACCGGCCTTAGAATAAGATCACTGCAGGTCATCCCGTGGGTATAGTTTAACGTTTTTAATACAGGAAACATTTACGAGATGGGGCGGTATTATATATTTAAATATCAACAACAACTTTAATTACCAATCCGGCGCCAAGCGTAATGATTATTGATTGGTGCAAGTTCGCCGATGGAGAGATCGTTTATCGTAAGAGAGATAATGTCGATGTCGATTGTATGATATTCTCATAATATTTTTCAGTGCACTTGAGTACCTATCAGACTGTGGAACTCAGTGGAACAAGGAATGTTTGGACGTGACTGATACACATTTTGAACAGGACAGCATTGACGGCCACAGATTCGTCGTAGATCAAGTGTGCCGAAACGATGAGTTTCTTGACAGTATGTGTTTACTTTTATCATGTAGTGTTGACAGCCATGGTAGCTCATTTGGGTAGAGCGACAGTCTTTGAACAATCGAGGTCTGGGTTCGATCCTGGCTCGTTCCAATGAGTTCCAATTTGTTATTTGTAATTTACATACGAATGATAAAAATCATTACAGGCTTTTCGATGAACGGAAAGATCGTGAGAAAACTTGCACACTCCTGAGAAGAAATCCAAACCAATACAAGTCCATTGCCACTTCATAAACATGTTTTTATCATCACATTTATGTACCATGTAAGACCTAGGTTACCCTAAAGCAGTCAAGTGAAACGACTGCTAAACAGGTTGAATGCTTCATCATCAACAGTCTATATACGTCCCCACTGCAGGGGCTCAGGCCTATTCTCATACAGAGAGTGTATGGAACGTAGCCCACCACGCGGATATCACATTCCTGTTCAAGACATGCAGGCTTCCTCACGATGTTTTCCTTCACCGTTAAGCAATCGGATAATTTACTTGAATTGAAAAACAACTCATAGGTACACGGCTGGATTTGAACCCGGAACCCTCAGATTGAGAGTCCGCGCCTTATCCAATGCGCCATCGACGCTTGCTTAATGCAATAGAAAGCATAATCTTCAGTACACTTAATTCTGTTGAGCTACAGTGCAATTAGTAGAATATCGTCAGAATTTGTACGGCTTATTTTATCGGATGTGATATAGCAATCATTCACATAACTTCAGGCTCCTCCGTAGCCTACATATAATACGTTTACCGAAAGTATTGACCTCGCTGGAATGTGACGCCTCTGTACGGTTCGCATAAGGTCGCAATGACGTCATGGATGCCAGGTCCAAACTTATAGTAAATGGGTTGTAGTTGGACTTACCATCAGAGTGCAACGGGATCGATTCCCACCACGGGGTATCTATGATATATCTTTGGTTAGTGGTAAGTTTCTGTGTCCAAATCGCTAGCTAGCTACCACTTTATCTATTTCTGTCGCCAAACAACAGTTTTAAGAGCACCGGTAGTCCCGGCAATAAAAGAACGCATAGCTTGTTTGAACATCTCATTACTACGAGGGGCATACCGAAATGATCGGGAATATAAAACAATACATACAGGAAATAACTAAATTTATTTTTATTGCTTTTCGAAGTATTCTCCGTTGCAGTTAATGCACTTTTGCATTCGTTCGAACCAATTATTATAGCAGCAATTCCAGTCCGAAGTTGACATGGTCAAAATCGTCGATTTGTATGCTTCCACTGCTTCTTCTGGACCTTGAAACCGCTGACCACGCAATAAATCTTTGATTCTAGGGAATGTAAAGTAATCATTGGGACTCAGATCAGGGCTGTATGGAGGATGATCCATTAATTCAACGTTTTCCTGCTTCAAAAACTCGCTTGTTTTCTGAGCGGTGTGAGAGCTCGCATTATCGTGATGGAGGATTATGCGTCGTTTCGGGTTACCTCTACGGAGTTCGGATATCATCTGTGGCAAACAAACCGTTGTATACCAATCAGCGGTAACCGTTCTCCGTTCCTCTAAGGGAACTGTGACTACATGTCCTGTTTTCGCGACAAACGAAGCGACCATTTTCTTCGATACGCTGCGAGAGCGGACAACTTTTGTTGGCTTGATCTCACCTGCGAAGACCCAGACAGCCGACTGATGCTTTCTTTCTGGCTCATATGAATAGATCCATGATTCATCACCAGAGACAATGTTATAAACTGCTTTTGACTTTCCTCCGTTGAAGCGTTGCAGAGTAGACCGGCACCAATTGACACGAGCCGCCTTTTGCTCTTCGGACAAATTATGGGGCACCCAGCGGGAAACTAGCTTTCTCACTCCCAGTTCACCATGTAAAACAGTTTGTATCGCAGTCATACCTATCCCTAAAGTAGCCCGAATCTGCTCATATGTAATATGTCGGTCATCCTGTATCATTCAGCGCACAACAGCGACATTTTCTGGTGTAACCGCTGTTTTTGGCCGGCCTGTGGAAGGTACGGTGCCAAGAGAAGCACGTCCACGCCGGAATTCAGAATACCAGCGATATATTGTCGTCTGGCTAGGCGCTTCACTCTTGAATATAGATATAAGCTCAGCGAGACATTGTCCCTGAGATAATCCTCGTCGAAAGTTGTAAAAAATTATGGCACGGAAACTTTCTCTTGTAAGCTCCATTTTTTTATCGACCTATCAATTTCAAACTGATATTGTTCTTTAAAAAAAATTTTTTTTTTAATTCTGTCAATTGTATTCGATTTTCAACTAACCAGTGTTTATTCATCAAAAAGAGTTTTTAATCTAATTAAATCGAAAGTACTCGATTACCGATCTTTTCGGTATGCCCCTCGTATGTAGCTTTATGCTTCAGGTTCAAGCCTCTATCCATCCACACGGCCATTGTACCTTAACAAGAAGACAATAATTATAAACAGGATCGTACCTTTAATATTTTTTAAATATATGATGGGTTTACACTTGGCCTTCATCTCGCTTTCGATGGTAAGTGACGATAGGCTGTTAAAGGGTAAGCATGCGCACCCAGATGATTCATTATGAGGCGTTGGATACCGGAAAACAACAGCGTTATTCACACTGATGTTTTGGCGGCAGACTTAGGTAACATGGTAGTCGCTATCCAGACGGACTTAGAAAATGTCCTTCCACGAACTAAACCAAGTACCTACTGGGAATCGAACCTGGGATCTCCGGATTGTAAGTCGAAGCGTATAGCCAGTAGGCCACGCAGGCGGTTAAAACTTTCAGTCTGTCACAATCATACTATAAATCTTTCAGAGATTGTCATTCATTCATAATTTTTAACTGACTTCAAAAAAGGGAAGGTTCTCAATTCCACTTTTTTGTATGTATGTTACGCGGTACCTACGCCAATTAATATAATTACTAATATACGTACGTAATATTAATTATATTACATAATATTATATAATATTAATATAATATATGTACGTAATATAATAAGACTAATATAATATGACTTATAATAATATGACTAATTCTTAGATGTAAAGTTTTAAACTGTTAGTGTAAGATCATAAGATGTATAATAATAATAATAAATTAAGAATAGATTTTGATGATTCTTTTTTTGTTTAATTACATCATACTTCAGGGGTGGTCAAAAAAATCAAGGAAAACCATCATATGTACCCAGATAATTGTACCTCTAAGGGTGAACATTTTAGGGGGTGAACTGGTGACTTTTTGGGCAGTTGAAGTCAGTTTTTAGTTCTATTTGAACGCGTTTATTATATTACCAATGAAAAACATGTTCATTGTTTTTCAGAATACATGAAAGCCTTTGATTGCATCGACAAAATAGCCGAATCGTGGCAGCAATGCTACACCAGTTTCAAAGAATTCATACGAACGAATGCAAATACCAGTTTAGAAGCCACGCATTATGAATCCCACTTCCATTTATGCTGGTATGTATATTTGTTTCTCATCTCATAGTACCTAAGCTCTAACACAATACATTTTGAAATAAAATATTGAATGGTAATTCATCTCTATTTAAATTAGATATGAGTTTAAATCTATTACGTTTTTAGGGAAGGGAAATGGATTCATAGTCTACTTTTATTGACGTATAAAAGGATTTGTAATAAATTTAGTTTGAATAAATTTTTGGACTTTTGTATAGCTCTACAAATGAATTTCCATGAGTTAGTCAATTTAGCTATTTTTTGTTAAACATTCCACATGATGATTTAAGGAAAGGAAAATGTAGAAAGTCCACCACTCCGTCTTCAATACAGCCTTTCCGTAAAGTACCAGAACAACAAATTTCATGTAAAATAGGTATATACTATGACTCTACGAGACCTAACTATTTAAGCGTCAGCACAATTTAAAATAATTACATCTAGGTAAAAAGTAGGTAGGTAAAAAGGCAATACTACTATTAGCTTTGTATAGTATCTAATGTCTAATTTAATTGGAATTATACGCAACAATGGTTTTTATATAAAAGAGAGGGATACAAAAAACATAAATTCAAATTCAATATAAATCATTCATAATTAAACAACCGAGACTTTATGAAGGAATTTTCCTGTTAACGGAAAAGGAAGGTTCTTTTAATAAAACAAATTGTTGCTTTCAGTGCTCGAGCTATGTTTCGAAGATGCACGTTTGATGCCTTGATGAGGATGTGTAGTTTTCAGGAAGCTCTGTCGCTACAAAAATTCTCAGTTATTGTCTCCGAAGGAGAGATATCTCATGTAAGTTTATTTAAGGTAGTGCCATTGTAACTAATGAAACTCTGATAATAAGTGACTAGAGTTTAAAGCCGCTTGCATCCTGAGCGTCAAATTGGGAATTCGTCCCGCCGCGTCGGGACCTGTGGGAAGAGTTTTTTCCGACTTCAAAAAAGTTTTTATTTTATTTTACGCGATACATCCGCCAATTATGAATAAATCTTGTTGATCCTTTTTTGTACGATAGATCATACTTTGTGGTCCCATATAAATTTTTTGACTGTCATTATACTCGTATGTGCCAAGTTCTATGCAGATAAATTTGAGAAAATCAACAAAAACAAAATATAGCCCAAGATAATTCTACCTCTATGGGTGAACGTTTTATGGGATGAATGCAGAAGATTTTAAGGGCAGTTGAAGACAGTTTCTTAGTTCTTAACTGTAAATTGGAAAGGTGATTTTATGACTAAAATGAGCCACTTCCGACGAGCAGGTTAATGTCATGAAAAAAGGAAGCGTCTAAATAACCTTATCTTTGTTTTGGTTTACCACTGTTTTGAGTATCTAGCTTTGTTTATAAAAAAACAATGTGAAGACTATTGACGAAGTTGTAGAGTTCAACTAGGTAAGTCCAACTTCAACATTGAGGTCAACCGAAGAAGCCAACTCGTCTGGGCAGCGTTCGGGAAGTTACAGCATATCTTCTCGTCCAAAATACCTCAGCGTCTAAAGACAAAGGTATTTAATCAGTGCGTGTTGCATGTGATGACCTACGGGACCGAAACGTGGTCCTTTACTGTGGGCCAAATAAATAATCAACTAGCGAGCAATGGAACGAGCTATACTCGGATTTTCTCTACGTGATAAAATCTGGAATTAGGAAATCCGTAGACGAACTAAGGTCACCGACATAGCTCGACGAGTCAGTGAGCTTAAGTGGCAATGGGCAAGCCACATGTCTCGAAGAACCGATAACCGGTGGGGAGAAAAGGTTCTCACGTTCCGGGAAGCGTCTACCGGGCCGTCCCGTCAATGTTGCATGCCATGGAGGTCTATGTCCAGCAGTAGTCGTTTCCCGGCTGATGATGATGATTAACGAAGAAGATAATCAGCTTTCTGTATACTAGTTATGTTATGCTTGTTTCTAAACTGAGAAAGTATAGACATTTTCCAGCTGATGTTCATAGTAACTAACGCAACGATAGTTAATTAAGTGCAACCGACAACGGTCACACAAGCGCATTTGCCTCGGTTCTCCCGCGTTCGCACAATTCTCGCCCCGTGTTCGACTTTGTAGCACAGACCGCCTCTGTAGCTGACGCCTACAATTTGTATTACGTCATTTGGTCAGGTCTGCAGATATTTTCAACTAACACACATTGTCGATACTGGAATGATTCAAGTTTTCCGCATTAAACCAATCACTAAAAAACAAACGCGTTCAAAAATAACCCTAAACGTCTACAACATTCACCCCTAAAATGTTAACCCGAAGAGGTAAAATTATCCTGTTTGGTTTTTGTTGATTTTCTCAAAAAGCGCTGAATAAATTTCAAGAAAATGTATATGGGGCCACGTCTGAAGTGGGAAAAGGTGTGGGACATAGTAGTGGCGTTATATCCTTTGCACAGCGGCGTCACATTTCCTTAGAAGTTTTACAGCTCTTGCTCCACTTTGGAAAAAAAAACGCGCGATCGTGCCGAGTAAGACATCCTTCCCACGTCGAAGTAGACGATGCAAGTATTGAGATCTGTATGAAAACCATGCGTGACAGGTATTTTTATTCCTACTGTTAACATTGCAATTGCTATTTAGTGGTCGCAAATATTCTGGGCACAGGAAATAAAGACACTAGCGACATCTATTTGAATCTAGCTATGTACTCTTAATTTTTGATCCTAAACGCAATGTGCTAAGTAAAAATACAGACTGCACAATGTTTCCCATAGGAACTACTAGTTCTATCAGGATCAAAGCATATCATTTTTTCTGTCCCTTCAACGAGTTGCGAGTATGTAAAAAATATATATCTATCTCTTTTCTTGACAAGAAGGAAGGAGAAACAAATATAAAACCTAAAACAAACACATTGTCACATGTATTAGTATGGATATAAATTATAACATTGATTCAATTTCAAGCCACTACAAATTCTAATAAATAATTGTTACATATTTAGCTTTTATGGTTTAATCTTGGTTTCAGAATATCTTAGTAGTTGTTGTTGGTGCTTTAGTAATTTAGTTTAAAATGTTGCAAGTTAGCGGTTTCTTTGTAAAGTTGTCAGTCCCAAAGGCTCAACTGTCGCAAAGTTTTAGTGGGTCAAAGATTTCACGAATACCGCCTAATCTCTCGAGAGAACATTTAGGGTTTGACGAGGACCTTTATTTTGAATTCGAACACTAAAGTTTCAGCATGTGCTTAGTAAAAAGTTTTATGAAAACATAATTTAAGTACAATTGCTCTATCACTGCTAGCACTACAATCCATTGACTCGAATAATTAACGAGTTCAAAAAGAACTAGAAACCGAGTTCAACTGCCCTAAAAGGTGCCAGCATTCATCCCCTTAGAGGTAGAATTATCTGGGTACATCTTTGGTTTTTGTTGATTTTCTCAAAAAGCGCGAAATCAATTTCAATAAAATTCACCTCTGAAGTATGTTCTATCAAACAAAAAATATCATCAAAATCGATTCACAATTGGCGGAGTTATCGCGTAACATACATAAAAAACATACAGTCGAATTGGGAACCTCATCATTTTTTGAAGTCGGTTGATAAATACGATCTGGTGATAGGCGTTGGGATACACCTGTCTTTGCTTTTCTGATCTGTTCAGATCATCCGGTATCCAGAAGACTAGAATGCCATACGAAATGTACCGATTGAGACACACCTGTCAACCCGCACCGTCTAGTATGCGCCCGGTCAGCAAGATGGACCTTGTCTAGGTCATTCTAGGTAGAACAGAACAAAGACAAGTGTGTCCCCATGCTAAGAGTGCCAATCTCAAAAATGGTCTTGTTTCAGAACTGCACTTTTAATATGAACTATTCACTATGCCCCGGCGGTGACCCAACGCCGAAGACTGAAGTCATCATGCGACTAACATACCCAGAGAAGAAAGACATAGGAGCCAAAGCAAGCACAATTATAAATATTTCGTTTTTTACAATATTTATTTTGTTATATCATTTTGTTGAATCGAATACAGTATGTCGTTGATTAATTACGTTAGTTTTATTATCAGTGTAATTTAACATAGATCAATGTATATGTCGCAGTTGGATTGCTTAATAAGCTATTTTACAAAACCGTTACCTGTTTTAGAAAACCGTTACCAGTTTTACAAAACCGTAACCAGTTTTACAAAACCGTTACCAGTTTTATAAAACCGTTACCAGTTTTACAAAACCGTGACCTGTTTTACAAAACCGTGACCTGTTTTACTAAACACCTCCGTTATGTTAAATGGCTCTACTTTGCTGTACTGAAATGTCTCATTGACCCACTGTATCACTGAATGCGAATTGTTCATTCAATTCTGCGTGTAAAATTCAGCTACTATGAAAAATCGAGATGTTTACTAAACCAGCTAGCTGTTATGTAAAACAGTTTTTTAAGCAACCCAGCTGCGACATATCCAACAATCTTACGTTACTCTAGGTGAAGTTGTGGTCGACCATGGTATGGTAAATGTACCAGCAGTTGGTCATGGTTAGAAGGCGCCCGCCCTATATAGTTCCTGTGGGATAATTTTTAAAGGTCACGCGGACGAAGTCACTGGAACAATGCTAGTAAATAATAAAGTTGATGGAAAAACAGGTCTAGGAGGCTCTTTAAGTTTTCCCGCTATCGCTCTTAATTATATTTTCAAATTAAATATTTGCAATGTATGGGGTATTATATTTAGGGGTTTGTACCTAAATTATATAAATTAACTGACAATTATTTACACCTGCTGCTTGCAACTATTTTATCTCTGAAACTATCATTGAATCGAAATTATGACTTGTTATAAATTGAGCCTATTCGCGTCACACATAGCGTCGGTGGCGCAGTACATAAGGCGCGGACTCTCAATCTTAGGGTTCCGAGTTCAAATCCAGCCGTGTAACTATGGGTTGTTTTTCAATTCTAGTACATTATCCGATTGCTTAACGGTGAAGGAAAACATCGTGAGGAAACCTGCATGTCTTGAACAGGCATGTAAAGTCCGCCGATCCGCACTGGGCCCGCGTGGTGGACTATGGCCCATACACTCTCTGTATGAGAGTAGGACTGACGCTTAACGGTGAAGGAAAACATCGTGAGGAATCAATCTGCACTGGTCCTGGGTCGTAGACTATGGTCTATACACTCTCTGTAGGAGAGTAGGCCTGAGCCCTTGCAGTGGGGACGTATATAGTCTGTTGATGATGGTGATGTGACGAGTAGCCTATTATTGCAAACGAAATAATGGTTTTAAATTATACGGTCATAATTTGAGTTGGGTTACTAGGTCAAGGGTATCATATGAAAGTGGATCATTAATACATTTTGATATTGTGCTACGTTATAAATGACTTCAAAGCAAAGACACAATGAAACAGGCAAAGCAATAAGTAAATAATACAAAAACTTTTTTTTTTAATCAAAAAATTCTGACTTTAAGAAGTATGATGGTATATACATTGAGGTATGTTAGAAAAAGCTAAACCACAGCTAGTATACTGTCTGAATGTATAGTCAGCCAGTATTTCTTCGCTGCCCCCGCACTTCCCTGCAGATTGTGACAGCTCTTAGATCAAGGACTAGTGTTTTGTATCTCTCTAGAGTTTGATATAATATAATTATATTAAAATATAGTGGTGTTTATAGTTAGTATACTAGGGTAATAGGTATTTATGGTAAAAGAATACGTTATTTAGATGGGAAAAATGCGTGTTTTGAATATATTCCTAAATAATTTTAAGAATAACTTATATGGAAACAAGTACCTGTACTGTACAGTTGGTTACCTATCAAATATATTCTTTATTTTGGTTATTGCTGTTTGTAATACCACAACTAAACACAGAACACGATACAATTACGTTTTGAGACATGTTTCGTATAAAACACATAAATATTGTAAACACAATCGTAAATAGCAAAAGGTTGAATTTCGATAGGAGACCACGTCGTTTCAAAATAGTCATATTGCGTTTTTCTCTTCACGCACATAGGTTTTTCCGTAAGTATCGCTTTCTCACTCGCATACATTAGTCGATTTTCAGTATATAACTTTTTGGGGTACTATATGAGTATAATACTCTCGGAAAGTTGTGCTTAGCCTTTCTGTTACATTTGGTACAGCGTAGAATATTTCGTAAACAAACATAACTTATTCCAAAAACAAAACAAGTTGTGATAGAATACGAGCAACTTTGCCGTCGACTTTCTACAACTAGAAAATTTGCTCTACTATTAATCGCATACAAACAAACCAGACAAAAGTCCCCCTCTGCCTGAAGCTCTATTGAAAGTTGCCGATAGAACCTATGAATAGAAAATCGTGAATAGAGTCTTGGCTCATAACTTTGATAGGTTTTTGATGACGTCAGCCATTCATCTTTGGAAATGGGGACCGAGTTGATTGTGTGCGTCTTGTTTGAAGCCGCTTGTGAAGGAGTTAGGCGGCTTTATTCGGAACAATGGGTTTGTAACATGTGTTAAAAACTGTTTTAACTCCTGCTTTACCGCGTCGCAACACTGCCATTTTAATTAAATTATTACTTTTTAATTTTAGCAAATCAAATCAAATATTTATTTATTTCCACAAAAATAAAAAAATAAAATTTTTGACGTAAATGTAAATACAAATATACCTATTCGTTAGAAAATTGTTTGACTTTTAGGTTTTTAACATAAATTAAGCCACTGCTGCCGAACTAGGTGGAACCTGTGCTTCAGCTAGCAGGGCCGGTCCTCCTGGACTCTTATCTTATTAGCCTATTTTAGTTTAAGACAGCAGAAAAAAAGGACAACAGAAAAATAAATAAATATATATATCAAGTACATACAGGCATGGTGTTGTTCATTTATAAACTATGAATAAATTGTTATTGTGGATGATGATGTTGGTGGTGATCCTCTCTGTGTGTCGGGTGTAGCAATAGCAATACAGTTTCATGTGTGATTTCTGATATTTTAAATGTACGAGTATGATGGGTTTGCATTTGACCTTCATCTCACCTGATGGTAAGCGCACCAGAAGCCTTAAGCCAATGAGGTGCTGGCTCTGCTACCTTTCATACCGGAACACAACAGTGCTATTAGGGTTGTTGATTGGTGGCAGACTTAGGTAATAATAATATGGTGGTAGCTAGCCAGACGGACCACCAACCAAACTGAGTACCAATACCTTCATGGCAACAACAAATCAATTTATAGTAATCAAAAAATACATAAAAGCATCAAAAATAACAGTAGATATTAGAACTCTTGTACAAAGTAAATCAAAGGGGTTATTTAGCTGACGGGGCTAACCTTTAATATTTTGGTATCGGAGACATGAATCGCCATAATGTAATTGGATTGTCCTCGATCTAAGGTTTATTTATACACGTAATAATAACGGTCTTACTTACTTATCCGTAGACTAACTATCAAGTAACGGCTACAAGTCTGACTGGCTACTGGCTGCAGGGCCGGATTTAGAGGTACAGAGGCCTCGGGGCAATAAAGGAGCGGAGGCCCCCTCGTCCCAAATTATTTCCTAAATAAAGTAAACAATTTTTTTACTCGAGTTTTTCAATAAATAATTTATTGTGAAACCAAGTAGATTCCTTTAATATTGAACAAACACATATAAATATAAACGGAAAAAATATAATTAAATAATCATGTATGTACAAAGTACTGTAGGTAAAAGTAAAATAGCAAAAAATATATATCAAAGGAAAATATGTTTACTAGTTGGAATTTGGAACAAAAATTTTCCGGAGTCTCTATTGTGGGGGCCCCCCGTTTGTGGAGGCCCCGGGGCTTCCGCCCCGGTTGCCCTCCCCTAAATCCGGACCTGACTGGCTGGCTATGGAATCGGCTTCTTACGAGTAAATACAAACTGGAAATAAACCTACCTCATAGATCGTGATTTACCATAATCGCTACGCTTGGCAGGCAGATTGGCGATTACAGTATGGGGTTGATGTTACATAGGTAGAAGCTGCTGCCAATTTCATGAATGTGTCTCCTAGTAGAATTTAAAGATACCCTCATCCTATCATTATCTGCTGGGAAACGTCCACTGCTGGACTTAGGCCTCCTCCATGGTGTGCAACAATGACAAGTCCCGAGCCACTTGCATACAGCGACTCCCCGCTACCTTTACTAGGTCGTCTGTACATCTAGTACGGGAGCGGCATGTTACACTGTTTCCGGTACGTGGTAGTCACTCGAGAAAGTTTGCTATCCGTTGGTTATGGTCGAGTGATGTAGCCTGCTTTTCGATCATCGGATGGTCCTATACTTAAGAGGCTATGTTGGTAAGACCACGTGGTCGTTTTCAAGGTTAAATTGTTTTGTAGCTGTCCCTCTCCGAGCCCTATCCTACCCGAGCGCGTACGGTGAGACAGCATACATTATGCGATGTTATCCACCCGTTATTTGGATGTTTCGTAGTCCAGGGATCATTTGAAGGATACAGTATATTATGTAACCATTTTTTTATTACAGTATACTAATGAAATTTTAGATGTCGGTGGTTTTTCCAAATTGTTCTAAATTGATTCATACTCTTGTAAATCAGGTTCAAAGTTGGGGCTTTTTATTACCGAAAAATACAACACTTTGACGCCCTGTAACTCTGGAAGTATATATTTAAACGAAAATCTGACTCACCACCGACACAGA
Organism: Carcina quercana; assembly: GCA_910589575.2. Lineage (NCBI taxonomy): Eukaryota > Metazoa > Arthropoda > Insecta > Lepidoptera > Depressariidae > Carcina > Carcina quercana. The sequence goes on along the minus strand of OU342449.1, from coordinate 6,560,044 downwards.
TATTTGTTTCTAGATTGTGTCTTGAAAATTTCATAGATTTTCATAGCTTAATACTCAAAATATGACTGGACTACGTTTGTATGGGCGCTTTGACAACAGCATAGCCTCTTAAGCCGAACGACATGACACTGGCTGTCAATAAATACAATCTTTATTTAAGAATCAAAGTTGTGTTTCTTCGAACACTTAACTCGAGAACGGTTGGAATGATTTTCACGAGTTTTGATTTGCTGTATTATTCACCACCCTGAATAGCAGAATAACTTTTAAAACAGGATGAATTCACACACAATTTTGTGGGATTAGAGGAATAGTTGTAAGTTGTACATTCTAACCCGATCAAACGAGCAGTTCTAAAGTCATTACATTCTAAAGTCTACGCGGGTGAATCTGCGGGCAGAAGCCAGTTATAGCTAATATATTTGCTGACTAAAAACTTTATACCAAACAAACTTTCACCCTAAACGCATACACCATCTCCGTTTCGTCATGCGTAAAAATCGTATAATGTTTAGACTTATACCACAACAATTGATTAGGAGATTTTCATTGTGTATGTATGTTATATTTCCTGATTGTGATCCGATTTCAATGATTAATTCTGAATCGAATCATTATAACAAATACAATCATCATCAGCTGAAACACGTCCACTGGTGAACATAGGCCTACCTATGATGTACATACACTTAAATTTAGACATAACGTAACATTACGCCGAATTTCTACCTAAACTTTACATACGATAAACTACATGAAGTAATTTAACAAAAACTTTCCACATACGTTTTATACTTTACAAACAAACATACATCACATTTAGGGAAATTACAGCGCAACCCTCTTGACTGAGTGAAACAAAGATATACGTACTTTTTAGTCTCTGGACTCATTTTAACAGATAGGGGTGTCACGAATATTAAAAAAAAATTAAAAAAAAACGACTGCATAAATCCACTGTTAAACTATGATGTACAACGTATTAGCACTTCATTTTAGGTAGGTAAGGTACTATAAGGCTGTTGGATGTAAATTTTTCTTACCCATAAACCATATTTCCTTGAGCAGATCGTTTCTTGGCAGCCTTTTCTTCTTCTTTCCTTCCTCTTCCCTTCTTCTCCTTTGATTTCTGTTTGTTTATTCATTATCATATCATTGTTCATAATCGTGTATGTATAATAATATTTATTAATATATATTTAGCACCACTTACTTACCCCTTCTTAATCACACGATTCTTCTGCCCCAAGGTTGCCTGGAAGAGATCGCTTTTAGCGATAAGGCCGCCTTCGTTGTACCTTTTATATTCTTTTCTGTTTTGATTTGAGCGTGTGTGTGCAATAAAGAGTATTTGAATTGAATTGAACCCTTAAGTTATTGAGGCGTTTTATTACTGAAAAGAAGCAGTGTAACAGACTGATTTTAATCGTTAGACTTGGAAAACATTTTGACACCTGTGAAAATGTCCTACCACAAAGAATACTAAGTATCATTTACCCCTTAAAGTTAGTCCAAGATCAAGACTGAATAAAAATATCGTTTATTGTCATTAAGTAAAGCAACAAAAAAAGAAAAGCGGTATTGTTGAAATTCTATCGCAACATTTGGAAGGGCTCTAAAACTAAAGCGCCGGAAAATTCCAAACAATAGCAATGAAAACTCATTGACAATTCACCTTTGAATTGCTTCTAGCCTCGTCGACGGGAACACCTTTTGTTTAAAGTCCTTTGAGCGGCTCGAATCTACTTCCCGCGTCAACCCTTTGACAAAACATCTAATAACACCAGCTCTCAAACTTTGGAACCTTTTACCCCACTTATGAAAGACAGTTCAGAAAGTACAGTTCGCGGGGTCTCGTTTTTAGAACAGTACAATCCAACGTCAGTCCGTGTCCGAGTGTCATAAAACAATCAAAAATTAAAATTTATGGACGGCAACAGCTACCTAAGTATCGATAATATCTTACTGCGATCCAGCTGCCAAGCGTAGTAATTATGTCATCTAGTGAAAATTATTTAGTGGCAATCTATGACAGAGGTTCATGTACAACTGTTTACTTTAATGATTGGACTCAGTGGGCAATTTTTCCTTGCAGAAGTCGTATTCTAGAGTTTTAATAGTGGTCATCATCATTAACAGTTTCATAACCCATGTGTTGGACATGAATTTCCCTCATTGATTTCACTTTCCTTGAGAAGATTTACCATAATTATCAAGCTTGGCATGCGGACTGGTGATCGCAGTAAAATGTGGCTTTTGTGACATTTGTTGGATGATATATGGTAGAAAGCGTCGGTGGCGCAGTTGATAAGGCGCGGACTCTCAATCTGAGGGTACCGGGTTCGAATCCAGGCGTGTACCTATGAGTTGTTTTTCAATTCAAGTACATTATCCGATTGCTTAACGGTGAAGGAAAACATCGTGAGGAAACCTGCATGTCTTGAACAGGCATGTGAAGTCCGCCGATCCGCACTGGGCCCGCGTGGTGGACTATGGCCCATACACTCTCTATAGGAGAGTAGGCCTGAGCCCCTCCAGTGGGGACATATATAGGCTGTTGATGATGATGATGATATGGTAGTCATATTCTAAATTTAAGACCTCACGGAGTAACAAAACCCATGTAGATGCACAAGTTTACGCTGCTGCCCGTCTGCTCGTCCAATTTTTCGACCTTATCGTCACTAATTCAACCCTATTGTATATGTAATTTATGAATAACTATGTGCTCCGTTATGTTTACCACGAAAGGAACTAAAGACGCCAGTTTGAGGATCACTGGCCTCTAATATAAAAACGGATGGACCAGTTTCCCCAACACCATCTGTTGACGCGCTAATGAATTAACTTTTGACAACATGGCGCAAGGGTTGAGACTTTACGCGTCGAGTGTAAAAATTTTAACACGCCCGACCCCCCAGTTAGTTGAGTTAATTGGCGAAAAATGGGGCAATCTCGGCCCTGACGCTGCAATAGACTAGGAGGGCAGGAGAAAAAATACAATTTATTTATGTTTCCATGTGGCCTTCATATTCGTTGACGGGCAGGATTTCGCAAGTTGTCATCATGTGCGGATATTTTGCGTAATGGATTAGTAATGGGTAGTAAAAACTCCAACAGCATATTTTTGTAGTTGAATACCCAACATTCAAGGCAATTCAGACGGACAGACATTGGCGTCAAATTATAACAGTCTTTTAGGGAGTTAATAACAGAAAGTGAAAGATGTTATTCATACAGCCCGGTCCATTTCATATTTTCACCAGTTTTTTTTATCTAATATTACCCTCTAATATTAGGCATTTTGCGCGGGCATTATTAATAATATCATATCAATCACTTGGACAGTATTATTCTACAACCTGAATATCGCATTGAATTGCTTGATGTGTCCAGTGACAGTAACTGTCAAGGATTTTAAGTAGGCCCGTGTAGGCGCAGCTTTAGAAATGGGGAGTTTGATAAAATCTGGAAAATGTTCTCCAAGTGCCTAATGAAACGTCATTGACGTTTGAATGGAGGCTTGGACGAGAGCTACTGTTAAATAGACACCTATTATTGAAGATTCTTAGAGAGTGTGTCCCAAGTTCAAATTTAGATAGTTCATATCAAATTGTCGTTTTCAAATATTATCAGTTTTTAAGAGTTATTAAGTTTGGCTGATTATAAAATTGTATTCTAAAATTTATGTTACATTAAAGCTTGATATTGTTGCGTTTTAGTAATATAATTGAAATGAAACGTTCCGCGAATGTATGGAGCCGAGGCCTGGTCTTGTACACTTATAATTTCAAAATACTACTCGTATTCTCAAATAAAAGTGATTAAGTTACCATTTTACTATATTTTGAGTTTGTCTGTACAAAAAACATGAAAAACGCCCGAAACAGGCAAGACAACCTAGAAAACAAAGATGGCGTCAATAAAGTGACATTTGACGTTATCACTAAGTATAAAAACATTTTAGCTTCGACGCAAAAGGAGGGGTCACAGTCTAATATATGTACCTATAGAAGGGGTGTTATAAATTTGACGCTAATGGCTATGTGTTAGTCTGTCTGTGGCATCGTAGCTCTCGAACGAATGGACGGATTTAGATGCGTTTTTTTACGTGAAAGCAAGTTTCCTTGCGGTGGTACTTAGCTATATTTGGTAAAAATCTATTCAGCAGTTTGAAGAGCTGAGCATTTTCAGCATGAAATAGAATATTTTTATTCATATTCGTATGACTATTACGTTTTTTTTCTTCAAAAATTAATACTTGTGTACAATTAAAATAAAAAGCAAAAATTTAATTGCAGTATTTTTGTTTATCTGTAGATCTATATCTGAGATTTTTAAAATATTGAACAAGTGTAGATCGGATGTGAAACATCTGTTTCCTATAGACAATGCTATCAGCTTGTAACTTGGACCACTCGCAGCCAAGCAATAAGTCACTGTCAGCACCAACTCGCTCCGATATTTCTCCAATTTGAGTTTCTGATAAGTTCGCAATTCTTATTTCATTCTTTTGTTTTTTGATCACACCAATGCCGAGCTTCGTAACGATGCCTCTCTTCAGTTACAGGTTTGTTTCCAGTATAATGGCACAATCGAAACGGGAAATTTGAAATAAAAGTACTTTTAAGTTTCTTATTGTATACGGTTAAGTTATTTATTTAGATATCAGTATTAAATCACTTTCGTCAAGTAATTTATTAAACTGAGTGCATGTTAATCTTCTACTTACTATGTATTGAAGCTTATTTAGAATATAACTAACCTAAAAATTTAGTTGAACAGATTTATTATTCCTTAAAATAGCAGCCTTCTCTACTTTCTTTCCTGAATTCCTCAGATTTCCTCTTCCTCATGAGCCATTTTAATTATTAGAATTATTATATGTTAGTTTATCATATTTATGTAGTACTATTTGTTTTTGTTTTATTAAATAAACGATTTTTCTGCCTCAAGGTTGCCCGGAATAGATCGCTCTTAGCGGCAAGGCCGCCATTTTTAGTGTTATTTTGTGTATTCTGTTTAAAGTTTATTTGATTTTGAATATCCTGCAGATTTTTTTCATGTCTAAAACTTTTAATTTTGAGTCCAAAAATGTAAGTGAATAATTGCACTCATTGAAATTCAGCTCACTGTTGCAACTTGATGGTGGCATAAAAAACTTTAATCACGAAACGTTTGAATTCAATATGGTTGAGATATGGTCAACAGAAGCATCGCACATAAAACAAGTTTTATCGCAACGAGTTGAACGCCCACAATCCCTGCTATCATGTTATTAGGGTCCTCCCATTTATTTCACTACAAAAACAATAAAGCCCGGGTCTTCCCATACATATTACGCCTTACATAATATTATTTACGTAGACTGAATTACCCATAAAAGGATCGTGACCGAAATGTTCAGATGAGTACAGGTCCGAATTAAGTGTCCTGTTCCGAGCAGGCTTATTATTACATGGAAATTGTCAATTAACCGCCTCCGTGTCCCAATGACTACACGCTTGGATTGACAATCCTGAGGTCCCGGGCTCGATTCCCTGTGAGTACTTATCGGTACTCAGTTTCCTTGGTGGTAGATATTATATATGGCTGACTACCATGTTACCTGAGTCTGCCGCCAAACAACTGAGTAAAATAGCACTGATGGTGTTTTGATATGAATGGAAGCAGAGCCAGCGCCTCAGTAGTTTGAGGCTTCTGGGTGCACACGCTTAAAACATCAACATCCGACGGCCTTATCGTCATTTGCCATCAATACTTCAATATATTAACAACTCTAATATACAATCTGAATACCAACCTGTCTGACCCTATCCAATATTCAAAGCTGATACTATCAGGTTGTTATTAACTCGAGCTAAGTTTAGGGACAGTTATTACAATATTTAGAATGGTACAGAGCAAGACTTTTAGCAGAGCTGATCCTAGCTAGAGATAGGATCATTTAATAAGTGCCCTGATACTTTTCTTGGCAAATTAGATTTCGGTTGCTCTGACTTGATAGCTACTTTATTTGTGTCTGCAAAAAACAGATGTGTTATTAGCAATCTTATCATATATTAGGGTTCCGAACCCAAAGGGTAAACAACGGGACCCTATTACTAAGACTTCGCTGTCCGTCCGTCCGTCCGTCACCAGGCTGTATCTCATGAACCGTGATAGTTACACAGTTGCAATTTTCACAGCCGATGTATTTTTGTTGTCGCTGTTACAACAAATACTAAAATACAAAATAAAATAAATATTTAATGGGGTTCCCACACAACAAACGCGATATTTTTGCTCGATGATGATAACGGCAACAGGTAGACGCATTATTTATGTATTAACTTTAAAAATAAATAAAATACAATTAAACAAACATTTAAGGGGCATAACATCACATACAACAAACGTTTTTTTTTCTTGTTTTTTTTTTTTTTTTAGATAATGGTAACGAATCCTTTGTGCGAGAGTCCGACTTGCACTTGGCCGTTTTTTTATCAACCAACTTCATATCACGAAGAAATCCTTCCCGTTAATCGATTTCAAATAATTTAAATTCTCTATCTTTAAATTTTAAAAATATTTCCAGGCTTTTGATTCTAATATTTAAAAATATTATCATCAATAGCCAAGAAGCGTCCACTGCTGGACATAGGCGTCCTCCGTGGTACGTCACATCGACCGGTCCCGAGCCACCTGCATCCAGCGACTCTCCACGACCTTATTAGATTGTCGGTACATCTTATAGGTTTTTTCGTCCCACTATAAATTTTTTTTAAAATAATCTTTGAATTATTTATCCAAGTCAATTAATCTTTAAATTATAAATTATGTGCGTCTGGAGGGTTCGGCATGGTCATTGCCACTGAGCAAGTAATCACTACGTTTTAATTATTGCTAGTTCGATGAAATGACAGAAGGTGTATCCACCCTTGCGTCTTGGGATTTATCCTGACAGAGGAATGCAACAAATATATTTTATCTAGTTTATTTTATGTTAAAAAAAATATTACACATTTAAAATATAATTTATGGTAGACTTCGTGGGTGTTTATAGTGTGCTTTTTGAACGAAGCAATTATGGGTTTAAATACATTTATTTACTCAAAGAAATTTACATTTCGCTTAACTGAGTAAATTAAAATTAAAACACTAGTAAGTTTTTATAGCTAATACTGCGCATGCAAAGCAGTTTAACAGATAAAACAAAAATATATTAAATTTGACATATTTACAGGAAGAGGGTATATTTACAAACGGAGGATTATCGCTCATTAGGCCGCGTATTGTTCACGGGCTATCAAGTGAAACCGAACCAATTAAAAATTGCACTAAAAATATGTTTCGATGACGAATTTTTTAAGTTGTTTTTTATAAACTTTTGTAGACTTTGTGTTTTTTTAATTCGGTTGGAAGTCCATTATACAATTTAGCTCTTTCTTGAAAAATTTCATAAATTATCGGTAACATTCATGTTACATGCCATGTATGGGTTCAAATTTTATCAAGGCTAGTTGTGTCGTTGAGGTGTTCGTAGCTAATAACTTTCATTTTATATTTAAGATTTAAAATAGTATTAATTTATATTTATATTTTATAGTATTAAATAAGATAATTTACTTTAATTTATTTGTAAAATTTTTGATGAATACGTATAGAATATAACCGCAAATACTTAAATTTCTGATGTAAGTGTACCCCAAACACATCATATCTGACTTTATAACAAATTTCTCCAAAACTGGGAGCCGTCTGAAAAGTTTAGAGTTCGAAATGACTTTAAAACTAGAAATAATGTTACTTCCAAAAGGTAGCCTTTAGGCAAAATCTGAAAGGGACGTGGGCGCCTGTCCTTTAAAGACCTAAATATAAAACTTAAGCTTGTGGTCTTCAAACTGTTCCTGGAAATCCATATACATATATGTATACTTTACGGTCCTTAATCTGAAGACGAATGAGAAATTTGTGAGTAAACCAGGTAGTTCCATCACAGCTTTTACATACCTCTTTAATAATAGTGTTTTTAAGGTTCCATACCTCAAAATAAAAAAAAAATCAGGATAACTTTATTGTCCGTCTGTCTGTTTGTCAGCCTGTCTGAGAAATCAAACTTCTAGATCAAAGCAATAAAAATATATAGCTGTATTTTAGACCATTTCCATACAAAATGCAAGAGCACCAAAACCTATTGGGTACTTTCCATTGACCTAGAATCCTGAAATTTGTCAAGAAGCAAGTTCTTACAGCACAACCATAGGAATATATAACCATAGAAACAACCATACCTACCAACCTAACCATAGAAATAACAGTAAAAATAGCTGTTTTATTTAATTTAATTTTAATTATTATTATTATTGTGTTGTATTGTTTTTGTTTTTTTAATGCCGTTGCAACAAATGATTATTATTATACATATATTTTATGTTGTTATATTTCGTAGAAATTACTAGTGATAAGCAAACATTTTCATATTTATCGAAGTCCTTACTTACTCCAAGTTTCTGCTAGTGAAGATCTGTAATCAACTAGTTAAGCTTGCGCTAATAGCAGTTGGTCTTCTAAACGGATAAACTAAAATAAATCTAACATTCCTTATGCAAGATAACCAATTTCAGGCAACACATTACACTAATTTTTCTTATACAGTTTTTAGTTCTGACCACTCACGACATGGCGAAAGTTTGAACCATCGAATCAGCGTATATTTTTTCCATATGCCAATCACGTAAGATGGGTCAGTGACTACTGGGGAGATTTATGAGCGTCATTTATACACTCCATAAAGGAGCTGTCTGTTCGTGTTGACCATGCGAATATTAACTAGAGAGTTTTCGGTTATGAAGGTTAATTTGGAAACCAGTTTAAGAACCTTCGTCCATCAGGCTAAGTTCCATTTTCCTGCTTTTTTACGACCGCCCAGTACACTGTTACCCGTCTCGTCCCAGGTGAATTTCATGTCGGGATAATTTTTACGACTGTACCTATCTGCGTTTTGGGGGCTAATGAAAAAACCACAATTGTTTTATGACTCTTGGAGTTTCTTGGACACAGGCCGTGGACGATTGAGGAAATAAGAGATTAAGACAGACTTAACTAACAGGTTTATACTGGAAAGAGAAATGGTTCGTTTATTTCTAGGAGCAATCACACATGAAAATAACTTGGCCTTCATCTCGCGTGGTTGTGGCGTACAGGACGTTACATTGAAAGCCTCACCCAGAGTCTTCAAGCTAATGAAGAGCTGCCTTTGTTATCTTTTATTATGTGAACATAACAGTGCTATTAACATGATGTTTGGTTGCAGACTTACATAGCAATCTGTTATCTACACAGGCTTTTTACACGACTGCGGCAAAGCCCAAAAAGAGGGATATGTGTTTGACCTGTATGTTATATCCGACTATATGTTCCCTCGGATTTACTTAAGACGCAACTGAAGCAAACTCTCCGTAGAATAGTAGGTATTTCAATGTATTATTGTATGCCTGACACAAAACTTCTGTCTATGTCTACGCAATAAAATACTTTTAATTTTTCAAATGACATTTTTATGACCAAAAACATGAAATTTTTTGTAAAAGCAATCTAGTAACAAGAATGAAATTCTAGTATCTTTCTGTAGGATTTTCTTTTGTCTATATTATATTCAAGACAACAATTTCTTCTTAGGTAACTACTAAGAGAACACTGTGTTACCAAAACAGACAAAAATGACTTCGGTTTTGTTGACGTAATTGTTTACAAAAAAATTATCTTTTATGTTTTGAATATATAAATATTCAATTAATTTTTACAAATTAATACTCATTTAAATAATAAATTTGTTAATTTGTTAGATTGTTTGAAACTGTAACACACAAATCTAGGGCACGTTTGGTAAATCTGTAATAATATCAATTTAGCTAGGATTCCTGTTTCTGAGGATTCCATAGAAGGATACTAGAGCGGCATCTCAAATGAGCTTTGTGTTCAATCAATAGAAATCGAAATATTCATAATAGATGTGCCATTTTCACGTAAATCTTCACGCCACGTTGGTTACACTTATTCTACAGTATGTTTTCCGTCATTGGGTAGTTGATGATATATTGGGATAAGATTGTGTTTATATAATAGATAAATGTTTACAAAGTTACAAAATAAACATACTGAAATGGTAAAAATCTTAATAAATTTAATTTTAATCATTGATTTTTAAACTTTTGTTTATTCAAACATCAATAAATCAAAAACAGCGAAAAAACCATAAAAGACAACAGTGATACTAACATTGCTTTGTTGCGAACTTAGAAAACTACGCTGCAGCTTGCTTGCCTCACTAGCTATAGCCAGATGTACATAAAAATGCTAAGCCACCGACTGATTTTAGTACCTGTAAACACGCTGTACGCTCTCTAATCGGTTATTCTGTAGTGAAGGCATTTCTATTAGCGAACATGAGTAAAATTTCAGTGAGTTATAAACTATACAAAGACGCTTCAAGCATGAACCAAGTCTAGACAGCAACATTACGTATTATGCAAATTAATTCATAATTGATTCAATTCCGAATTTGTGTTTGATAAATTTACCTCTGAAGGTAATGGTAAGCAGAGTTTCTGTTACTTGTAATAAAATGATATTTGTAAGGGTGTGGGCGGTAAATCGAAATACCTTTCATTACATTTCTCTGTGAACGTATGAAAATGAGAAACTTTGTTTGAAGTAATGCTTCTGAAGAAAATAAATATTATGTGTCTATAAATGTTTGTTTTCGAATTTAACTACGATTATGTAATGAAACTAAACGAATATTTTCAGGGTTCCGTACCGCAAAGGGTACGGTTTGTTTGTATGACAAAAAACTTTTTCTCAGAAAAGCGCGGAGCTATTTATTACGTTAAAATTAATATCAAATACTCAATTCTTTAAACACTTTAAACTGTGACAAAATCAAACTTCTAAGGCAACGCAATAAAAAGGTAGGGCCGTTTATGCCTCATATTTAGTCAGTGTCCCTTGATAGTGCATCTAAACAAATAGGTTACTTTTCGTCGACCTAGAATCCTGAAATTTGGCAAGAAGCAAGGTTTTACTGCACAAATATAGGAATAAAGCTGAAAAGTATATTTTAAAATGTTATCTGATTATTGCCTGTTGTTATATTCTTTATGCTATATTGTTAACAAGAGCGCGTGTAACTTCGTCAGGTTGATTTGATTTATATTACGTTACCTCTTATTTTTTATTTAAATTTAAGTATTTAATTGTTTTGATGTCAATTATTTTATTTAATTATAAGTTAGTTTATTAAATAATTTAGTTAATGCAACTAAAACGGCGTAAAGACTAGGCCACGGAGGCAGAGAAACGTGATTTATAATATCCCAAGACATGTCTACGTATCAGGGAGTACCAGTATAATGTTGGCTAAAACTATAAGATTGGTTGTATTACGAAATGGAGTAAGTTTCGACTAAGTTTGACGAAACAGAGTACCAAGTAACAGAATAACTTAGTTTCCTTTGCTTTCTCGGTTTAGTGTTGTGACTGATCATACGAGATCAATAGTACCGGACTACATTCAGATTAGGTTTGTTTTTGAAAACACAGAGACTATACATAATCACGTGTATGTATAGTCTCTGTGTTTCTCTTAAAAACGGAAATTTCTCTTGATTTGAATCTATATAATATTTATTACGAGCAACAATTTTCCTGGCAAAAGTAATTTACTAAATTACATTGAAAGTCCGACGTGGCGATCTACTCGGAAGGCTCCCTGCGTGTTTTATTTAAATGGAATTTGAATAAGACATTTCATTCATTTACACTTGGTTAAGACAAGAGTTTCACGTCATGGCGATTAATAAACGAATTTAAGCCAACGTTTCTTCATAGACTTCTCTAAACGATTCTTCCTAAAAAGTGGCCAGCAGGTTCCAAAAAACAAAAGAATTTAAATTCAAAATTGAGGTATCAAAAATTATATCCAGCCAACTACAGGATTTACCACTCGCGAAGGAGTAGGCACGAAGTAGCTTAATCGTTCTGGAGCTCTATTTTTGATTCGCTCTACGCGCCACGAGCGCTCGATTTCTACTGATTACCGAGACTTCCGAGATTTGATTTTTAAATCGCTCTTCTGCAACGGGTGGTCTCAACCAATCGTTGCTGGAGGCGAGCAATATACTAAATGTCAACCCCGAACTCTGATATTACAAATTGACATTGATAGCTCCATCAGTTCTAAGAACTTTGCGTTTTCGTTGCGCGAATTACCGATTTATTAATTACCGATTTATTAATTCAAACGAATGATTAAAAATATTTCAAGTAGTCACTTATTAAAAATATAATTGGTAAAATATTAAATTGTTTTTACGTTGCGATAATTACGGGTTTTATTTAAAGAGACAAAAAGACCAAAAGAGATAAAAGAATCAAAAAATTTAAATATTTTCAAAAAACAACTTAAAACTTACATTACTTCATAGCTCTTAATCCGACTCTGTTCAACTGGCCGCTGCTATGCAATGCCCGCGCTAATTAATACCCGCCGACTGTTTTATTTTGCGTCTTGTTTATTTTTTGTGTATGTACCTACCCACTAATATTAAGAATATTATCTACTGTTAATCTATTTGCTCTAGTTCTAAGTTTTCTCATTAAGTGAAATGTAATTTTATTTCTTTTGAGAATAAATATCTTTAACCACATTTTTCTGCGTGAAACGGATAAAATAAAACATCTCAAGTTTTTTTGGCAACACTGAAGACGAACGATTCAAAAATACGGTAAAACCTGTTTCTATGTGGCTTGGAGACGATCGTGCCTTAAGTCGTTGGCGACGATGCTGTCACACGAGCGAATAATAAATAGAGCTCCTGGTCTGAACTTCGAATCGCCCGTCACTATTGCTATGTTTGATTAACTTGCTGAATTCATGGTTGGCCTTAGATTTCTCTCGAGGCCGTGGGATGCTGGAGCCAGTTTGTTTGTTACCTATTACCAAGAAAGGGTTGTGGTCACACTGAAAACTATGTCGTATCTCTAAGTATTCCCAACGTGACACAATGAGACAAGATAATTGAAATAGCAAATATTAGGCGCGTCTACTGCGTATTGGCTTTAAGGTAATTTTGCCGACTTTTACCGAAGACAGCGATTTGTGCAGATATTATCTAAAAATAGGACATCAGATTGTAATGTCGTGAAATTGGTGTAATTAACATATAACTTCATAGTAAATCATAATTTAAATTTTTACACACTATTTTTGATTATTGTTTAAAATGCTATTCTAAGAACCATTAGATGCGTAGCGGTTTTTGTAGCTGTAAATCATCATTAAAAGCCTATATACGTCCCCACCGCAGGGGCTCAGGCCTACTCTCGTACAGAGAGTGTATGGGCCATAGTACACCACGCGGGACCAGTGCAGATCGGTGGACTTCACATGCCTGTTCAAGACATGCAAGTTTCCTCACGATGTTTTCCTTCACCGTTAAGCAATCGGATAATGTACTTGAATTGAAAAACAACTCATAAATTCTCAGTAAATTTTAGGCAATAGCAGAATAACAGCGTCTTCGAGGTATTGAACCTCTTAGACTTATGCTGAGCTATTAGCCCATTCATCATACATATATAATATACGATGTTCAATTGTTAGTTTTAAGAATTTGTGATGAATAAACCTCTTTATTATTATTATCATTATAAAAATGAACTAAATGGACTAAGCTATATGAAATAGATAATAAAAGTGGAATCGAAATACACTTGAAAAAATCATGTAAATATTGAACAACGCGCAAGGGGTCTTGAGAAAACTATGTAATTTCATAACTGGTTCCTAATAAACTGCGTGGATCTATACCCTACCAGAAAACTTTAAACAATACATCTTCATAAGCAAGTCGAAGGGAACTCTGCACCGACAAATGAGGTCTGAGCCGTCAAATCTAATCAACTAAAATTCGTTTAGTTTGTAAATTAGTAAACAAGTTGAATTAACATTAATTCATCTTGACGGAGATTGATGCCTTAACTACATCGGCGCTGTTCACGATGCGACTCTCCAAACGCACTGACAAACAAGTCTGAAGCGAGATTGGAAAATTTTTTTTGTATGAGCTTAGCTCTGTTACTTCAAGTGCAGTAGTAAATTGGAAACGCAGAAAATTGATTAGGTTTCTGAAAATGAAAATAAATATCATAGATAGATTACATGAATATCCAAATAATTATATTCTAACATACGAGTACAACTATATTCTAGCCTTTCTGAAATCATTGAATTGACATAAGTCAGAATTAGATAAATGTACATTCTCTGTCGCAAATTAATCATATGGCACCATTTGGGTTAGAACTTTTCGGAAATAATTAACGAGTTCAAAAAGAACTAAAACTGACTTCAATCGCTGATCAGTGACGTCCTCAAATCAGTGTGTCGCGTGTCACTTATCTGACACTCACACCCTCTCTTTCATCACATCAGCCACTCTAACACATGAAATATTACTATAATTTTTATTACTTATTAATTTAGATAGATTTAAGTAATACATACGCTATATTTTTCCCTAATGTAAATATGCAAAGAAAAATACTATAATTAAATTTTTGTATTTATTTTATTTCTACAAAATCATTATTTTTGTACTAAGTGACACCGTCAAATGTCATTTTATTGACGCCATCTGTGTTTTCAACGTTAAGTTTTACCTGTTAAACTAAACCAAAATATACAAAGATGGTAACGAAATCACTTTTATTTAATAACCTTTTAAAATGATAAATGTACACTCGAGTTCAAAAATATTTATCCACTTTTGATCCATGTCACGTTCACCTTTAATAACAATTCCTTCAACACACTACATAGAAACAAGCAAGGTTGAATGTGACATGGTTCAAAAGTGGATACATATTTTTGTACGAGTATTCGAGTGTTCAAGACCACACATTCGCGGACCGTGTCATTTAGAACACTGCCTCCTCCTAAATCGAAGGAGCAGGGCTGCCAAAGGTATTTGTACCCCTATCAGGAAGTTCCAGCGTACATGACATAAAATATTTACATTTTGATACTTCGTGTTCACCAACCCGTTATCCTACACGGCGTCGTACCCAATCTCAGAAATCGCAGGATGTGTAGCCCTCGCTCAGGATTAGCGCATAGCATTACAAGTTACATTACAAGCCGTGTTCCTTGATGAATTATTAATATGTCTAAGAGGATATTCTACTCAGTGTACTCGTATAATGGATACGATAGGGATTACTTAAGATGACAGGATTTGTTTTGAGATTTGCGCGAAGAGACAGTATTATGAGAGTCTTTGGCGTGCCTGTGATTTGGGCCGTAAGAGGTTTAAGATCCTATGTAATTTTTCTTTTTTCTGTTTCCATTATGAAGGTATTTTTTGACAAAGCTCAAATATGAAAGGTACTTTTAGACCGTTTAGCGGTATTGATATACATTCTATATAGATTCGTCAGACACGGCTAGAGAATTTAATATTATTCTTAGTTATAAATTAAACGACAGCTGTTTCTTCTGTTATCCGATAAAGTTCGATCCGAACCCTAAACTGTCTGTCAGGCTATGCGTTATAATCATAACATTTTAAAGTAGTTGATACACTGGGAAGCCTTGCGTCGATCGATTAGGCAGTCTCATGAATAGAAGTGGACAATTATTCGCTAACAGAATAAATACATGCAACAATAATCACCTTTTCAACCAACTTCAAAAAAGGAGCAGGTTCTCAATTTGACTGTATGTTTTTGTATGTATGTTACACCGCCATTCTGCCAATTATGAATCGATTTTGATTTTCTTTTTTTTGTTAGGTAGATCATACTTCCGGGATGGCTACTACATTTTATCGAAATTGATTGAGCGCTTTTTGTGGAAATAAACAAAAACAAAATATATACCAAGAAAATTCTACATCTACGCAGTTGAAGTCGGTTTCTTAGTTCTTTTTGAACGTTCATTAGTGTACATTTCATAGCTTGATACATTTAGATATTTTGGTTTTACACTTTATATTCCTCAATTTAAACTCATAGACTCAACTCAAGGTAATTCAGGTTGTCTCGAATTTTTGAATTCGTCTACTATCTAATCCATTTTGTGTCATTCAATCTTCAAGTATCCAGTCTTCATTTTACGAACTATTTTCTATTTTGTTAATGTATAGATAGCCTTTAACAATTTGAACCTAACTTATTTTGTAAGTGATTGATTTGAGATTACACAAACCAAAAAAGTATACCTGGAGAAAAAATAGGAAGATCACAAGTTAATTTTATTTTCGTTTCAAATGATCTAATATAAATATTTACTTACATTAGATTGAGTATAATATCTAACGGTTCAATTTCCATTGCGGTCTCCATTAATAACAATTTGAAGTAAGCAGAAAATCCGGTTTATCTTCTCTTACCGCGACTCGACGTAAACTTGGAATATCGCCTTTATTACATACAGTATCGCTATCACTCATTGTTATATTCTTTATAAATAAATAATATCACATTTACACTTTTAACCGACTTTTCGAAAAGGAAATGTATGTTTGAGTACTAGGTGTAAACCCCTTTTTTATTTTTTATAGGTTACACGTTTGGACTCACAACCAAGAGGTCCCGGTTTAGATTCCCAGTGGGGAATCGGTGCACAGTGTGGTTGGTGGTAGGCATTTTCTGTGTACACTTGACAAGCTACCATCATGTTACCTAAGTCTACCGCCAAACAATAATAGCACAGTTGTGTTCCGATATGGAAGGTAGTACAGCCAGCGTCTAATTAGTTTGAAACTTGTGTATTATCGTCATTTGCCATCAAATAGTATACTTCCATCCTACAGCTTTATCTTTAGTGGTGAAATGAAATGAAAAAAATTATTTGTAGTAAATATGGTGCTTACAAGGTGGAAGGGGCTTATTAATAGTTCTCACATTTAACCCCAGTATCAAATATTGCGTATTGTTTTAACTATAACTCATTTCATTTCATTTGTTATTATTCAACTGATGAACGAAAGTAGATTATATGAAATGTAGCTTGTTTTCTGTAATCCATCGTATTTTCATCACAAAGGGAGCTTACACAAAGCTCAAAAGTTATTCTCTCAAAAGCGCTCGAGGAATGATCGTGAATTCATTAAAGTGTGCTTGAAAAACTGTTTTTACTTTGTACTATGAAAATTTAATCACGCCTTGCGATGTTTATTCTACAAATAAAAATATTACAAAGACAATTATCATCATCAACAGCCTATATACGTCCCCACTGCAGGGGCTCGGGCCTACTCTCGTACAGAGAGTGTATGGGCCGTAGTCCACCACGCGGGCCCAGGCGGATTGGCGGACTTCACATGCCTGTTCAAGACATGCAGGTTTCCTCACATTGGATAACGTACTTAAATTGAAAAATGACTCATAGGTAGACGGCTGTATTCGAACCTGGAACTCTCAGATTGAGAATCCGCGCCTTATCCACTGCGCCACCGACGCTTTTAAAGACAGTTATACCTAAAATAAAATTGTACAATTTGAGTATTCCCTAAAGAGAGATTTCTCCTTTTGCCTAATACCTTTGATAACTTGTAAATTCAATTTTCTGCCTGATTTTTACCAGTCTTCACAACGTAAAAGTGCTAGAGGTCTAACGCATAACTAAGTCTGTTCCTGAGGTATGGGAGCGGTACGACTCGACCGAAGTTACCAAACTGAAGTGTCGTTTGATGCTCCATAAATACACCCTTCCGTACCACTCTAATACCTCAGAATCAAACTCGATTATGCATTAGACCTTGTAGTACGTTTTACGTTGTCAAGACTTCATCTGTAGGTGTTTCTATAATCTAAGCATCTAACCTAACCTTGCCAAAACAAACGAAGGAGATGATCAGTATGAACATTTAGTTCCGTTATTTGACGGTTAAATAATAAATTTCAATAAAGAGTTCATATATATCAGTTAGCATCGATTCGGCTCAGACCCGTAATAAAATGAGGCGCAATATATTTTTATCACAAAAACGTGGGTAGTAAACACCAGAGCGGCGTAAGGAAGAGAATGGGTACAGTATTAGAACTGGGCAGATCTGATAAGGTTTTGTATATTTGAGACAAATTCACTCGCGACCTTGAAATATATGTTGTGACGTATGAAGTTAAAGTAAATTCTTAAATCCCAATCAATAATATACGAGGCGGTATTTTTTGCAGGCGGACAGCTTTAATATTATCTGGAGTGACTTCCAGTGTCGACACGGCCTCAATAGTGTTTGATCTGTTGTCATAAAGCGCATAGAAGTAGCAGCATATTGTTAGGCGCGTGTCTCCTATTTATCTTGTTAGAAACGGCAGAAGCTGCTCTCAAGTGCATGTAGCTCGAAAGCTTGATTTTGTGTTGAATTCATAGCAAGTACACTTTACTACATTACAACAACCAAACACAGTTATGTTGTAGTAATGTTAAATTGTGTAGCTGAACAAAATACATTAAATTTTTTGTACTAACACAAAATTATTGTAGACACAAAGAAATGTTCAATTAGAGATATAAAAGTTACAACGTTTTCTTGTCTAATCTGAATTGAAAGACGAATAATGTTCACTCTAGCGGGTTCCACGCGAATATCAGCAGCTCAGCCAGGAAACATACACTGCTGAATATATCCTTCCTTTATAGACCGCCACAATGACCGGCCCCGATCCGCTTGTATCCAGCGGCTCACCACCTTGCCAGATCGTCGGTCCATCTTGATGGACGACCCGGTACCAGTTTCCCAGTTCGTAATCGCCACTCGAGAACTCTTACTCCCCATCGGTACAGAAAAGTAGTAAAATTTTGTTTTGAAGATCGAGAAATTAACTCAATTAAATTTTAGAAGGGATCTAGATAAGAAAATTGGTAGTCAGAATTTCCATACTAGTAGTTCTGTGAGCTGTAAACCTCGTGAACTCACGAGCTCAAAATAGCCAGTCAGTTCTTTTAACATATCGAAGAAATTGATGCATAAATAACACTAACAATAGATTTATCGCTTAGATGTAATTGACCCACGTCACCTAGAAGATATTAATTGAACTAACGGATTTTTGTCGACAATTTCCGACTTTTTACTTTGTCTATACACCACAATTCAACTAAAAGATAGAAGAAGATATTCAGGACCCCTTTTTAACACCTTTTGGAGGAAGTGCTCTTTCAATCAAAAATCCATGACGACTTAAAAATTTAAAAAAATTTGTTTAAATTGTGTACAAAGTTTCGTCCAGGTCATACAAACACACATATGGTAGCTTTTTTGCCGTAGTAGTCGAAAGGGAGACCTTTGTTAGCTTCGCTCACTAGGTCATAAATATATTAGTAGTCTTAAAATACCACAATATTCTACATATGGAATATCTATTATATGGAATATACATAGTTGCTAGAATCATATTCTCCTTTTGGTTTCAACGTAGTTGGGTAAAAACTAAGTTCGTTCGGCGGGCGCTAGGGAGAACTACTTAATGTGATACCAAACCATTACACCAGCAACTGTAAATAAAAGAACACGATGTGTTCCGTATAGGAATAAATTATCGATTTCCTTATTCTCTTTGTAACAAACGGTTACCTACACGTATACATTAGCGGGAGATAAATTGCTGCCAGCGTACGTACGTTTCTTGTGCTCCTTTTTTAGGGTTCCGTGTGTCCAATCAGGAGTATATAAATCTACCAGGACCGTAAATGTCGGGTCAAGAATTATGCATTGAAAAGTTTGTAGTTACGGATACCATTGTACTGCCTCTGAAACTATCTTGAGTGTTGCCTTGTTGTAATGGAGGTTAAAGGTCCGAATGAGGACTTTAAAAATGTACAATAGGTTTGCATTTGGCCTACATCTCACCTGATGGTGAATGACGATAAGGCTGACGAGTGGTAAGCATGCTCACCCAGAAGCCTCAAGCTAATTAGCTTTACTGCCTTTCATACCGTAACAAAACCAGGGTTGCCAGGTCTTTTTCGAATAAATACCGAACAGTCATTAAAAAAATTAATAATTCTCCTAAAGCTTCTATACTAAATTTCTGTTATCATAATCTTTTAAAATTGAATAGCTGGCTTTGATAAGTAATTAATTACCTAAAAACAGGAGATGAAACTATAGTGTCGCAAAATAAAAGAAATATAATTAAATTACAACTTTATATTAAGCTACAATAGCAGTTACGCAGCTAATGGTTCACAATAATCGAAAAAAAAGTGTTTAAAATGTAAATTGTCATTCACTGTAAAGTTGTATGTTAATGATACTTATTTCGCGACATCACATTCTGATGTCTTATTTTTAGATAGTCACTACAAAAATCCAGCTATTATACAACAAACAACATAAATAAATAAATTTGATGGTGGTGGATCGCCTTAAAATACAAAGTACAATTTGCACAAGAGCTTAGAACTAGCTTAGCTTAGCTTAAAACTTATTGTTTCTCTCAATAATGCACGCTTCCAGCAATGTCTTATTTGCTTTAACTGTCCCGTGCATTTCGCGACATGTCAGACTGGAATTACATCGTATACATAATTCTGCCTTCACTATTTCCACACTCTGTGACAAAAAATCTGACAGTTGAAAAATGAAGGTATTGTCACCGTGCACAGTGCTAAAATACATAACGGTTCGGTAGAATACCGAACACCTAGAAAGCCTGAACACAGCCAGTGCTATGAACTTTGCTGTTTGGTAGCAGACAGCGGAAATATGGTGGTGGCAGACATAGAAAATGCTCTCCACTCTAATTGAGAACTTACTCCTTTTTAAAGTCGGTTGAAAAGTGTTTGTCATTGAAATAATTCAACTGTTTTCAATTCAAGTGCAAAAAAGTTTACCCAATTTTGTCCCATGTCACATTCACTCTTATTTTTTGCTGTGATATGTAGACAGTTAAAAATGAATATGACATGGTACAACAGTTTATAAATATTTTTTCCCTTGACCGCACACGTATTTTTCCGGTTCCACAATTCACATGTCATTTTTCTACGTCGTACAGTTAAGGAAAGAAGAAGAACATAATAATATTGTTACGAGCTTCAAGGTTCGAGGGATTGAAGAAAACATGTATCTAAAGTTTATTGGTAGCACAGGTCTCCCTTTCACAATTATCAATCCTTATGAGATTATTCGAGAACCTTCCAAGCTATCCTTTTGTTGCTAGTCGACACGAAGAGAATAGTAGATCAGCCTCTCTCTTTTACAATCGCTCGAGAGTTTTCCATGCTACTCGACACGAAGGATATAGTACATTCACCTCTCTCTTTCACACTCATTCGAGAACTTTCTAGGAGATCCGCCTTTCTCTTTTCTTTCTTTCTAGACTATTTAAGAAGCTCCGTGACAATATTTTTAAACAGTAACTCTCGTAAATGAAACCAAATACGGAATACGAAACGAAATAAGGAATGAGATTGATCACAATCGGTCTCAGACGTCATTCATTCCTGAAATGGCTTTCTGTTTAGAAGAAATTCCGGAGATAGTACGTTGTTTTTGTAAAAGTATCTACAGCTTAACAAATCACGTTTGTGTTTCATTTAATGTATTATTGATCGATATATTTTAGGTCAAACATTTTTTTTGACATAAAATAAACCTTACACATTTTCGTCCAAAGCATTTCAAACTATAGTTCTAAGAATCGAAATAAGTAAAATTAAAATAACACTTTTTTTAAAAACCGGCCAAGTGCGAGTCTGACTCGCTTACCGAGGGTTCCATATAGAATATGAACAAATTAACATGATGTATAAAAGAAAAAAATTCTGACTAAAAACAATAAGCAACTGACAAAATTGTTAGCCGCTAGAATAAAGCAACAGGCGCTGGAACAGTTTAGAATTGTAAAATTTTAATGAGATATAATTTAAAAAAAATATTCATTCCTATACTTGTGCTTGTACCTTTCTTCTGAAATTTCATGATTCTAGGTCTAGCTATTTTTTCACAGATCCAATAAATAGCAGATTTAATTCGACATAAACTTGAATTATTTACGACAGTTTTGTTCAAACTATGAAGTAACAATAACAATATT
The DNA here is from genome assembly GCA_910589575.2 of Carcina quercana. Classification (NCBI taxonomy): domain Eukaryota; kingdom Metazoa; phylum Arthropoda; class Insecta; order Lepidoptera; family Depressariidae; genus Carcina; species Carcina quercana. The sequence goes on along the minus strand of OU342449.1, from coordinate 6,537,955 downwards.
ATGTTTAGATACCATACTCGTAATAATAATAATAATAATAAAAAAGTATATTTACAAAGTGAACACTTCGTCTAGCGCCAGTCCGTGCGGCATGGTGCCCAGTACACTGGCGCTGTTGCCGCGCTGTACGGCGAGGCTGAGCCGCTGTGCGAAAAAGGCGCCGGCTCTGGGGTCACCCGCGGCCAGCACCAGTCTCACGGACACGTCTTTTACGAACTTCTTCGTGTCCGTGGACCAAGGCCCCATGGTCTCCATTGCAAGCGCCGCAAACTCATAATCGTTGGCTATTGCAGAGTATTTGCGGCGCTTGATAATTTGGGCATTTTCAGCAGCCGTGCCGGCTTTGCGGGCTGTCCCCTGTGTATGAGACGGAGCCAGCGTGTCGACGCAGGTTACGTCCCATACAAGGGCACGTCCCAAAATATATTTTGTACTGATATATTATATTTTGAGCGAAGTCCCTTTGATTCCATCGAAAATCACCAGTATTTTTTCCCGATATCTCCACTCGATACAAGACGCATGTTAAGGATTACGTACTAATAAATAACATATATACTTGTTTTATATTTTATTGTTACAAATGCTTGTTACGGGTAATGCTCCCGATGTAACGTCGGTATTTTATTATTATTATCCTAAGACTAGAATTAAAACTTACACGACTACACTCATTTTTGCCACAAATAAGTCTGCACTTAGCTACACCCCTCCGGAAACTTTCCGGATATAGATTTGACCCACCGCATATCATCCGGATATTGGTAGCTGCATCAATGGTAGGTGTATCAACCACATCTTATTGGGATACTACAATTATGGCAAATGTCTTTATGAAATGTTCGTCGAAATGAAATGATCTATGTGGGAGTTTTATTACCAACAGCTTTACTGATCTTACCTAGCTAATAAGATCTGACTTACGCAGCTTCGCCAAGGACGTCACAGAATATATAAAGCAGAAGTCCAACTACACCGTGAGGATGGCGCAGCTGGAGTCACGCCACGGTACATCATTCAAATCGTTCGTGGTGCGAGTCCCGACCTGCAAGCTGGAGACCTTCATGAGGGAGAACTTCTGGCCGAAGGGCGTGGTGTACCGTCGCTTCAGAGGGAAGATGCACCGGCATGAAGCGGCACCAACGTGCCATAATAAATAAGTGTGTATTATATTATTTTAGTGTGTAGTAGTTTATTTTAATGTATTTATTGTATTGTATATGTACTTATGAGTCATTGTTACCTGAAATAAATTAATAATTATAATTACGACGATAGTGACACCCTTATTATCAACTATTTAAATGAATTGACAAAACTAATTTTAATAAGCTTTTTACCTTTTTAGTAATTTGAGGATTTTCAATGGGTTATGGGCAGAAGGTCCCTCGAGTGGGGACCAGGCCTAGGCAAACATAGTGTTGGATACCCTCCGGCTAGGTAAAAAGATGACTTGCGTACATTAGCCAGACGTGAAGGGATGCGGAGAGGAAAGGCAGTTGCGCACTCTGGGGGAAGCCGTTGCAGTGGCAGTGGACTGCTGCAAGCTGAAGAGCTATATTAATATTATAGGAAAAGTATTATACAGAGCTAGTTTATTAAAAATATTACTCGTGTCAAGTCGAGCCAGTGAGCTGAAGTGGCAATGGACAGGCCACATCGCTCGAAGAACCGATAACCGATGGGAAGCAACAGTTCTCGAGTTTCCCACAACTAGGTGGACCTATGACCTGGTTAAGGTCACAGGATGCAGGTTTCTCGGGATCGGTCGATGCGGCGTACCTTGAAGGAGGCCTATGTCCAGCAGTGGACGTTACCTGGCGAATATTTAATGATTTGGACTGTATATATGGAATATTTACTTATTATGTTAGTCTTAGCTATGATCCTTTTGCGGTGTATCGAAATCCCGTTATTTATATACTTGAGATAGGCATTTGTTTTATTAGAATGGATGGGAATTCCTTTCCTCAATACAGAGCTCGGATATAAAGCAGTTTCGTCGTAAGGTACAAGTATGTAATATGGTAATAGGGTAAGACTAGTTGGGTTATTTTGCCAGATATAGATGACAGGAATTGCTGATTGGCAGGATACCAAACAAGTCATTATCGTTTGTCATAGCCAAAAGAACAATGATAATGTTTTTTTACAATATTTATGACAAAACATTACTCAGGCGAAATAGTTAGATTTTTGAACTACGGTTATTTTTAACTTAAAGGTTTTAAGTGCATTTTTATGGTTTTAACGAACGTACAGATGGACAATGTTGCCTTGAAGGTATTTAGTAGAGATCATATGAATACAAAATCTTGAAAACCAGTTGTGTGTGATGGCGCTAAATGTTGCGGTTTCGTAGTTTGTCCATGATAGGCAACGAATATTTTAAATTAGTATTGTTGCCCGTGACTTAGTACGCATAGAACAAATGAATGAACGAATGAATGAAAAAAAATATTAAAAAAAATATAGGTTAGATAATATTTTCAATTTATTTTTTCATTTTTTATATATGTATTCAAATGCATTCATTCCTTCATTCATTCATTTGTAAATTCGTTCACTTGTTATTAAATGAATAAACAAATAAATGCGTAGACTTCAGAATGTTTATCCCACGAGAACCACATAAAGAACGGAGGTAAAAAGTTGAATTAATCATTTTTCATGGTACACTCCAGTACAAAAATATGTGTATACTTTTGAACCATGACACATTTACTCTTGCTTGTGTTGATACCTATGCAGAGATTTGAAGGAAATGTCAGTTAAATGTGAATGTGATATGGTTCAAAAGTGGATACATATTTTGTGCTCGAGTGTACCTGAATGATAAATTTAATCTTGATTGGTTCTGACGTTGAGGCAATTTGGCATTTATGTATTAGTTTTAAAACATTGTTTGTGACCGTACAACTCTGTTCTGAAATACTACCATGTTATCGAAGTCTATCAGCTAACAACAGTGGATGAAAGCCAAATGGAAGCTTCATGTCTGTATAAAAATAAATGAAGAAAAAAAGGCTGAAGCTTTACCACGGAAGTATAGACAGACAGGTTGGTAGTAGGGTATTTGAATATGGATGGAACCCTGAAACAAGTATGAAGTACTGGGTAACCCTATTCAAATAGCAGCGATCGCACCGAGTCGGTACATTTGTAGTCTGTGTCAATATTAGCTCTCGATCTGTAGAGTTAGTTTCGAGAGCTTCCAATATGTAAGCAAGCACTTGCGTTGGGAAATACTAACTTTAATGCGAATTGCTTTTCGTAAAAATGTATTTAGGCTGATGTCGATTGTTAGGGATGTGTGTACTGTAGTGAAGTTAGATCTACATGCTGGCGCCTACATAGATGCGCACTGGCTAGTAAGGTTCTCTCGAACTTTCCATTTATATTTTGAGTTTAGAATATGTCGCAGGGACGACAGTAGAACAAAAAAACAATAAGGAAGTCTTCAATGTATTGTTGTCGAGTGCGCATCTAGTTAAAATATAGTCAAAAATAAGTGTGTTTGGTCCGCGTGTCTGCCCCATCTGTTGTACAAGTAACATTCTTTCAGTTATTTATTAAACTGTCTAGCTTAACTACGCTGTTTCACTGTATCTCTCTACAATATCTAATGAATGTTCGTTTTATTTACCTATATGTTTATTAACTAGCTTCTGCCTTAGACTACATATGTGTGGATTTAATCATTTTTCCCGTGGAAACTACTTATAAAAAGTAGCTTATGTGCTTTTTCGGCCATTCAACAATTCCTCTAGAAAAAATCAAGTCATCGTAACTGTCTCTAGGGTCGTGAAACGAATGTATTAAATTATTTAGAATTTTATAGACACAATAGACAAACATTTTACCAACTTATTCAATATGTTTTTGTATATGTAATATGGTTTCGTAGCAGATTTCGTAGTTATTATGCTACGCGTGCGCTACGAACATGCTACGAGCTTAGCACTCCATGCGTGGTGTAAGCAAAATTGCTTTCCAAATTTTCATATTACTCGCTTTTACGAGGCAATCATATGACTTCCGGCGTAAGAACGAACGAAGAATAAGACGAAGTCAAGGTCCAAGAAATATAACGATATTTGGGGAGATTGTATTATTTTCCAACCACATGAAAAGCTTGTATTAAATGGTAGTAGACTTGATATTTTATTCATTATTGCCTTGAATATATCAAATTTTAACACTTGATAAAATCGTTATCAGCTTTGGACATACTATGAGATTTTCCATGCAATAAAATGGAAATGGACCAGTCTGCGGTGACAAATGTGTTTGGATTGAAGTTCATGATTTATTATGAGTATTAGCTAATTTTATTAAAATATTTAAAATGAAAAATCAATAACTAGTTTGAAGTCTTTATAGAAGTTAAATTGCCATTCAAAATGAAAAATTATAAGAGAAACAAATTTTTTTAAATACCTGTTCTAATTTCCCATTTAACATATTTCGTCGACTTCAACTATTTTCTTTTACACAATATGTTGTTTCATTTATTGAGTTTGATTACTGTAAACTCTTTAGTGACACTTGCAAGATTAAGAAAAATCGAATGATGTTGGAATCATTAAAATCGGCCCATTCGTCTGGTTTCTACAGTGCCACCAAGAACAAACATTCTTAAATAAGCACATAAAAATTTCTTTTGCTTCGCGCAGTCGATGAAGCAGATGTGACGAAGAACTAGTGGCACTGTGAGATGTAGACCTCGCAAGCACATACTTTGCCTCACAGAGCCAATCAATTCTTTTTAAAGATCGCTTATTAATATATAACATCCAGAACAGACTGAAATTTTGTGAAATTTTACGATTTTTAAGATTGTCTCTACTCCATAAGGTACTCGTAATATAACTTTCAGATAATAATAAACCGCATCGATATCATATGACGGAGATATCCAGTAGTTTTACCACATTTTGTAGGAAGTACCCATTCAACCAAAAATCCCCGACAGCTAAACAAATTTGTTTAACCTATACAGACAAGATACAAACACACAGAAAGTAGCTTTTTGCCCTAGTAGTCAAAAGGAAGACCTTTGTTCGCTTCGCTCACTCAGTCAAATATACAGTGCTATATACCCACGCTATTAACAAATATACAAATACATACGCTGGTACATATAAGCACAAAGTGTCCGGCGCGTTCAAAACACATCCCTGTATTGAACGCGACGAGCTATTGGTTCCGATTGATCTTTGTCACAAACACTGCTTTGTCTAACTGCACTTGTGTTCCACGACGATTTTATTTATGTTTATTTTGCCAGCGCATAGTATTCCTTTGAATATTGGAGTTAAAACGCTGTCTACAACGCTGTTTTGTTAATCCAATTGAGTTACCAATTCCAAATAAACTTATTTTATTAACAAAAGGCTTTATGACGTCTTGGTCATGCCTGTTCTTAGTCAAAAGTATTTCCATTGGCATTCTGTTTACAATGCTATGCTGCAGTGTCATGGGAATTTAGTGACCTAGAAGACCAGATAGACACAGTTTCTTAGGCTAGTAGTAAAGTATAACAAATGTACATGATAAGTTTTAAATCGGCAAAAATTTTCAAAGAACTTAAGAAGGTACTGCACGAAATTTCGTTAGTTAAAGTCATTACGAATTAGTTAAATACATTGATGGACTTACTTAGCTTAGCACGATCCTGGAACTAGGGCACTTTCTTAATTAATAAACAATACATAATGTTAATGGCAACTAGAAAAGTTAGCCATAGAGGTGGCCTTAAGAATTATACTGTACCAAATCGAGGTAGTGCCGGTGACTTTTATCATACTTCCTGGTATGTAATCAGAGCGGGATGTTCTGTACACTGTCGTGCTGTCGTGCACCTGTCCTTTATAAACGAGAAGGAAGCTGAACACTCGTAAGTCTTAGATAACGAGTTACTGCGTGCGCATGAATTCATTACGAGGCGTGTTAGCGTAGTGTTGGAACGAAAATTATCGATGTCAAGATAAATAAAAGTGATTTATGTACAGTGTAGTCTCGGCTTTACAATAGGAACGCCGTATGTAATCCCGCTGTTTTCGTAAAAGTCGAATGAGGGAAAAAAATTCCGGAGGCTGGTAGCAACATCTAAAGCTTCGTTCGTATCTAAAGTATCGACTAGGTATCGAAGAGGTATCGACGAAGATATTTTTAAACTAAGACAATACAGGATACCAAAACATCATTTGCAATACATTCCTTAACACAAAGATGACACTTAATCGTACATTCGAATCACAGGTCTATCGCATCTCTAAACACCTGGACCGGTACTTCTACCTCATATATTAAAATAACAAATAAAGAACATCCTTCAAAACCGCTAAAAACAGATATTTCAATGCCAAGTATTAAAATTACATGTACCTCTAAACACCAGTTGAAGTACATTTCTGAAAACGAAGGCAGACATTCTTTGTACACCAATTAATTGAAGTCACAGGTGTAGCACATCCCTAACCACCAAGGCAGATATTTCTACGCCAAGTATTAAAATCACAGGAACACGTGTAGACTTACTGATTTTGTGGTTGCCTTGATGAGTTAATATTGCTCTGCTTCTGTTTGTGAAACTCTGAGTTTATGCATTTGTTATATGCCAATGTGAAGGTGGCAAACTAAAATATAATTTGTATAAACAATTGTTATATTTTATCTATAACACGCACTAAACATGACCATATTAAGGTATACCTCAAGGGAATATAGTAGGACCATATCATCTCTTCCCGTGAGTGTCACAAAAGACATAAATCTAATCAAAATCATAAACTAGCTAGGTTCATCTTTGTCTTTGTGATTCTCCAAAATGTAAAATGTATTTTACTGCAATCACGAATGCAACTGCCAAGCTTTGCGATGTTAGAACATTGTCTCACAAAAAGTGAACTCGACCGTAGCAATTTGTAGCTGAAGCATATGTCAAACAGTGAACTCATACAGCTGATAATAATAATAATAAAATCCAATTATTCCAGCACACAGACATATTACTCACAGAAAAAAGAGATAAACAAAAAGAAGCAAAAAGACTAATTGGCCACAACACAAAATAACGAAGACAGATCACTCCAATGGATTTTTTCCAACGTATTTAATTACTCAACAAACATAAATACGGCGGCACCATTTCCCAAAACTGTTGTAGTTGTGTCGAATTATTTAAACCACCTATATTGTCGCAATAACTATATTAATGGAAGGTCAATTTTTTAATAAAAAAATATACGCATTGAAATTTTTTGAATGAAAAACGAAATATGAATCGAGCCATCACAATATTAGTTGAAATAAATTTAGATTGCGGTTGAATTGTATACTCGTATTCTAGCATAAATAACAAGGAAAATCTCAATAAAAATACCAATAATTATTTGATTTGGTTTTAAGAGAAATGAAAAGAATTTAATTCAAATACGGCTAACAAAAATAAAAACAATAAATAACGAATATGAATACATAAAGAAAAAAAACATACATGATAAATAGAGAAGAATATAAAAAAACACAACAAATAATCATTGAAATTAAGTTAACTTAGAAAACGGCACCAGCTCAAACTTATAACTGTGATCCAACGATCACGATTGTTGAATTTTCCGCGAAATATCAAGTAACTTGAGTCACAGACTGCTCCGTTGTTAACAGATTCATATTTATTATTTCACTTTGAACGTTTTCTATTAAGGATGTGGAGACAAGAAACATTATTTCACGAAAGAGCTCGAATATCGACAAAAGATTGTTACATTTTATAAAGTGGCAGTCGTTAGTTGCTATTTATATTTTCACATGGTCCTCTCTAATTAGAATGTTATTTTTGTAATAGTGTGAAGGAATCATAATTACGTGACCTTTCCACGCAACGCATGACTCATTAGCATGAAGACAGTCTGGAAACAAAACAAAACACAGAGCCAACATAAATTTCACAGAAGAAGAATTCAACAAACTAGCCCCACAACTTAATTACAAAGTTAGATGACGAAATAATAAATCGGAGGGGCCATTAATCATGTGACACTAATTAAGGGGGTGGGGTTAGTCAAGTGTCACTTAGAATCGCTTAGAGAGGGTCCGAGCAAATGACGTATTTACATTTACGAGTATATAAAAGCTGAAATTTTGTAGATTTCTAGAATTACTTCTTATTTCTATAATAATAAGATTTCTTTAGTTTCATTTTATGTTTGTCGATCCCTGGCCTGCGGTACATACTTACTTGTTTTCACCGCCTTTGTCGCCTAATATTTACGTTTGTATTAAATATGCAGAGGTTCAATTCACAGTGAACCGATTATTTATCTATACACAGCCCGTTTGATCTTTTAAAACACTACATAAACAAAATCAGGTTTTTGTTTTGAATTCTCCTTTTTAAGAAAGATAATTTTGACCAAGCTTTGTAGCCACTTATTGTACTTTCTTTACGATTAAACTAAAATTAATATCAACATGAATATACCTTAAAATAGGTATTGTGTCGCAGTCATTTGTAAAAAAAGTATAAACTCTGTATAATGGCTCTGTGAGCTGTAAACCTTGCGAGCACATACTTTGCCCCACACAGCCAGTCAGTTCTTTTTAAATATCGTAAAAATTGAAGCATAAATAGTACAGATTTATCGCTAAAATGTAGTTGCGCCACCTGTAACATATTAATTAATAGTCATTTTCAACTTTTTCGACTTTACTTTATAACTCAACTAAACATTTAAATAATAAAAAACCGCATCGAAATCAGATATGGCAGATATCCAGTACCTCCTTTTTACCACTTTTTGAAGGAAGTACCCCTCCAATCAAAAATCCCTGACGACTACTAAAAATTGTAAAAATCGTTTAACCTATATATATATATATATACCTAGTTTTGTCCAGATCGTGTCCAGCTGTGGAGGAAAACATACAAACACAAAGAATGTAGATTTTTGCCGTAGTAGTTGAAGACAAATTCACTTCGCTTGTTGGTTGTTTAAAAGAATTCTCAGCAGACCCAGCTCTACTAAACAAGTTTAAACGAAGACAATAAGCAAACAAGGGCAAGCCCGCTTGGTGTCAAGGCAAAAACGAATGAGGTTTGCAGTTCATTTAGTATCTCCTTACTGCGGAGCTGTTTGCCGACTGCCGACTGCGACGCTCTCAGAGAATTTATTAGTGTGTGCTTAGGATGCAGATCTCATATTTATGGCTTCAGCAATATGTGTGTCGACGCCTGGAACACGGTTGGGTTACTTGGAATTTACAGGCGTTGTGCCAAACAGCGAGTGAATTTTTTGACTAGCGTATTGTTATTTACACTAGCTTTTGTAGACTCCATCCACGTGTACTTCATAAATAATTCCACGGAAACTATTCGTATAATCGGGATAAAAATCATCCGACTTTTCAACTTTTCTTATTTAAAATATTAAGTCAGTCTGACCCTCTTTTACAATGGGAAAGAGAGACAAACAAACGAACTCAGTTTTGCTTTTATAATATTACTAAGGAAGAACGACTGGTTTAATATTTAGTAAAAATCTTCGAGGAAGTTCAACGTATACGTCACGCTATCCAGTTTAAAGGATCTAGAACGTTCGCTACTCATTTCTCATCGCTATCTCTTTCATTCACTCCTGCTTTCTCTTTTTATTCTTTTCAGACTGTTCAAGAACACTTTGCAAATCTATATAGTACTATTATTTAAATTCTGAGACCACACAGTTACAGATATTCTTACGGTTAAAGAAAGCTAGAAAGAAACACTTTTTCAGCGCTCCGATTTTTGACAGTCACATTCTCGATCAAACACGTTTACAGAATACACCAAAAATCATAGTTGAATTACCGATGAGAAGTGACTTTGTCTTGACACGGCACGTCTAATGATATTTATATATTATGAATATATAAATATCTAATTATGAATATATAATTATGAATATATATATTATGAAACTTAGTTTTCCCAAAGTGACGTCAAATTCGATAACAACATAGCTTGATCCTAATTTGAATGTTCAGCATTCAGAGTCCATTGACTTCTTTAGAGACGATCTGTAAGCAGAATCGAATATCTGTGTCTGTTATATTTATGAATTTAATTAAAATAATTTATTAGTTAAATGAAATTACTATTAAAAACGCCCAAATATAATAAGTTACTTCTCTAAATTTTAACGAATTTTAATGATCATAATGTTTCTAGAGTATTAATTTATTTACTTAAATTACTCAGTATTCAAATAAGGACCAAACTTTGTTTATCAAATATATAACAATTATTTATTTACTAACGTAAAATAGAAATAAACAAAACAATAAACATTTTACCAACTTTTACAATATATTTTTGTATACGTAATATGGTTTCGTAGTAGATTTCGTAGTTATTATGCTACGCGTGCGCTACGAACATGCTACGAGTTTAGCACTCCATGCGTGGTGTAAGCAAAATTTTCGTATTACTCGCTTTTACGAGGCAATCATATGAGTTATAAGACGAAGTCAAGGTCAAAGAAATATAACGATATTTAGGGAAGATTGTATTATTATCCAACAATATGTGTTGGATAATAATAGTGCTAATACTGTCTGTAACGTCTGTAACAGACAGACAGAGAGTCTGCCTGGAATAGGTGTGAACCTGTGTTACAGGTCACCAGGCTCTCACCCACAGCGCTGCGAATGTAACAAATTCAAAAAGCTGTCCGTGGAACATGGACGAAAGAGAAAAGAAATATAAAACAAAAATACTTTCAAACTTAGTTAAACTACCATATAATTAACATTAGTATTACCACAATATGTGTATATCAGGTGATAGTTAGGTGTGAGTGTGATGTTACAGGTTTTATAAAATATTATATTTTTCGCATTGTGTTCGTACTATTTTCATTTTTTATTTGTTTCAGTATAGCTACAATCGAACATATATCTATTTATATAATATTTAATAAAATATAGTTGTTATTTTTTAAAAATAAATGACAAGCAATCTACTGAGAGTGATTGCCTACAAAATAATAATTAAATAATACTATTAGAAGAAAAACATGCAAACACGTGTACGAAGATGCTTATCTCAAGCAGTGATGTTAATCTGGATAAAACGTCAATGAACTCGTATCTTAGCGAGTTTATTACGCAGGCACTGAGTCTACGACCTCTTGAGTGCTATCATTTTAGTCCTGTAATACTAATGTGGTTAGGATACAGCACATTTGGAACATTCTTTGAGCTAGGTACCCATAGGTGATGTCCTTTACTGATTAGAACTTTTCTTGTCGGCGCATGGCTTCGGAACTCGGGCACTGTTGCGGCACAAGTCTACAAACCACTCTACTGGTCTCGCGCGAAACACCTGCAGGTCGGAAACCTGGGCACCTACTACTAAGATCAGCCCGAAACCCTAGCGTGGCTTGTGTGAGAATCTGGAAATGTAATATAAGAGCCATAGGGTCATGAATGTCATCGCTCCGCGTGAGCCCTGCGTTTAGAAACGCGAAAAAACAGATATAATTCATTTTAAAAATAGACGCGAGGGTAAGGACAAAATTCTTGAGAAATAATAATCTCATTGTTACCTATTAAGTAAAGCAATTTAGATTGAAAATAATCCGAGGAAATAAGAGATATTGTCAAAAATAAAATCTATCGAACCTAAATAATCGTATCGCGTTTCTGGTTATGGAAAAGCCAAAAAGAGATTCATATTTAACTTAGAGATCCGCAAGGTCTTTCAGCGTACACCAAAACGTCCGTTTATTTCAGAAAATCGCCTTAATATTTAAATTAGAATTTCGGTATTCACAATTTGGATTCAATCATAAAGCAATCAAGAAACAAAAACTAATGTGTATCACAGCCAATAATCGCAATCTTAGATATAGATAAAACATTCACAACGTGACAGAAAACCTACCTAAATCTTCACTTTACCTGATCTTTTTTTCCGTTACACCCAACATTATTGAAGAAGATATGGTTCTTAGTAGTGTTGATTTTTATAATCCTGACTGTATTTATGGGAAACTCATAAAGTTTGCGTAACTGGAACATGCTGGAAAAAATTCTGTCCGTGTTTTCAAATTGTGTCGTGTGTTAGATTAGGATAATCTTTTGGAATTGTCTTTCCGTGGAAGGAAAGTTAATCAAAATTAATGAACATAGTTATTTGGCTAAGATTAGATTTGGGTATTTTTGAGTCTTTAATGTATGTTTAATTTTATTTGTATTAAGTGTACATTATTATTACGGCCATTTATATTGTAAAATGTTACTTTAAAGTTATCTGAACTGTCTATTGCTGCGATATAAACAGTAAATCTGAAACACCTGAATATCACTTCAATTTTCTCAGGAGCATTCCTGCACACGGCCTTAAATAAGACGTCTCAATTTCCTGAAAATTTCCTGAGACGCTTCTCGTCTTAAACACCGCAAATTAAATTCACCGAGCCGACTGTCATGTCTCAATATTTGAGCTCCAAACGAGAACATAAAATGTGGGCAATTAATTAATTTCAGTCATAAACAGAACCCAGTGGGACGGATGGGATTCTTCAGGACTCTAAAACGTTTCTAGAGTTTATATAGAGGACATACGGGTTTATATTTCTATGATTGTTTTCTAAAGACAATATTTTTAAAAAGTGGGACACACGATTGGTTTAAGCGCATTTTATAACCTGCACACTCCTGAGAAGAAATTCAAAGGTGCGTGTAAAGTCTACCCATCCACACTGGGTCCGCGTGGTGGACTATGGCCCATACACTCTCTGTAGGAGAGTAGGCTTGAGCCCCTGCAGTGGGGACGTATATAGGCTGTTGATGATAGTTTAGTAGACGCACTGAATCGCAAATTTCAACAGAAATATACCTGCTAATATTCCGATATGAATGTAATCAATATATTGAAGGACTTATTCACCAGTAAATACATACCTAACAGATTTTATAGGCATGTTAAAAGGAACTCGTGTGTACAAAAGGTAAGGTCAGCTTACGAGTACTTAACTAAAAACGGCTCAAGCAGCTACTTAAGCTAATTGCCGCTCGAGACCACAACAAAACTTAGGTCAAACTTTTAGAATGGACTCAGAGTATAAAAACATAATAGGCAACGCAGAAACGAAAATAAAATCATTATGTTTTTCATATTTCCAAGTGTGTGTTTTGTTTCAGAAAATACATTTAAAAACTGTCAAGCTCTTAGTCATTTTGATGTTATATTTTTGGATGCAATAATCATTTCCATATAGAATAACGTACATTTCTTATGCAGCCTGTAATGACAGTGTTGCTGGCAGCGCTGATGTCTTCCGAAAGCGCGGTGTAGCACGATCAAGGTGGTCAACATTGCAGATTTTGATGGATAAAATATGAGACAGAAGCTTAAGAAAGGCCAACATAGAAACTAATCTCGTCGATAGTTGATTTCAGGCTATAAATAAGTTAGAGTAGCACATTTTTGAGTAAAGTAAATAAATTGCCACCTTGTCTATAGTCTCGACCAGCGCAAAACATCAGTGACCACATCGAAACTGAAAATGAGGTGAGATTGTAGTGAAACGTGGACCATTCATTGTGGATTTGCAAATGTTGATATCATTTTGTCTAATAGTTGAGGTAGTAATAAGTTTAGTCATCTCAGAAACATTACACATAATACACGAAAGCAAATATGACCAATAATGTTAACTCCATTTTAATGTATCTGGATTCACAGGAATGTTAAGGTATACGTACGTTTTACTTGAGACCACGGAAAATTCAGCTGTTTTCTTCTTTCCAGGAGCATCACTGGTTCTCTCCACTCTCCACTCTACTTGCTTCACAGCTCGTATCTAAGTATATAATTGGTAACATGTTCAAGGTAAATGTATTAAATGTTTACTAATTTTATGAGATTTGTGCTTGCGTTGCTAGCGTCTCGAACTGGCAGCTCGTTCAAACGACACGGATATCTTAAAAAAAGGTAGGTAGGGAATGAGGGTAGGAAGTTAACAATGGATGATACTGGCGTAGACTATGTCAAAACATTCTTCATATTTTGAGGCTTGAACCCACAATTATGTTAATAAATACTGACTTTGTGTGGGTCTGACAGAATCTTTTAAAAGTATCTGAGGAAACGAAGTAATATGTTTTACGGACTGTTGCCGACGCCGAACTTCTTAGAATAATTGTCTATGAAGCTTTTTATTCTTTTGTTTTTTATACGTTTAGTTTTTGTTTTTACAGTGCATTCATGGAACCCAAAAATGGTGGTTTTATTTAATATATTTTACGCCCGTAAATAACATTGGTGTCAGAAGTGGTGTATATTTGATGTGCTAGTGCAATATTGTGTTATAGTGCGCGGTAATAGTGCGTTTTAATAGTTTTGCAGTGTAATATGGTGCTAACTCGAAGCCAAACAGGCGAAGCCGCAAAAGTGGAGCGCCCAGGCGCTGTTGTAGAAGAGGCTCAAGCCCCAACTGCGGGACCTTCGGGTATCGCGGGGCCTATGGGCACAGTTGAAACGGCGGCCGCCGCCGGCGGCACGCCCTGTACGCCCGTCTCTTCTCGACCAGAATCCACAGCTAGTACTTCGTCTAGCACCATTGTAAAACAGCTTGCCGCTAAGGCGCGGCATGCGCGTCTCCTTGCAATAGCTGAAGAGGAGAAGGAGCGCGCTGCAGTTGCCGCTCGCACCGCCGAGCGCAAACGCGCCGTGGCGGAGCTAGAGCTGCAAGCGGAGCTTGCGGCCATTGAAGCCGCTTCTCGTGGAAGTCGCGCCTCCAGTCGAGCCAGGGTAGAGGATTGGTTAGACACGACACAAGTCATGTTTTCAGGTAACCACGGCGTGGAAATGAGCGAGCTAGCGTGCCCGCCATTACCATTGCCGTCTCCGCCCTCTGGCAGCGCCGATAAACACTCACTAAATAGAATAGGCACACAAACACAAACTTGTAACAAAAATAAAATACTAGATAGTGGTCAGGCTACACAAAATGAAGAACAAGACTTCAAGGCCACCCTCGTGCAAATCCTCAAGAAGCTAACGGACAATAAGGTTGGTGATTGTTCTAAATCCTTAGATTCGCGCTTGCCGCTGTTCGATGGGCGCGTCACTGAGTGGCTTCTCTTCCAAAAGTGCTACGAAGACTCAAAGGCGGCGTTCACTGCAGCAGGGAACTTAGCAAGGCTAAACGCTGCGCTTCGCGGCTCAGCACGTGAAACCGTTAGTAGTCTCATTATTTCTGCGCAAGATCCTGATCTCGTCATGATGGAGTTGCAGCGAAGGTTTGCACAACCAGAATTCATCATCATGCATGAAATAGCGTCGATACGTGCTCTACCCAAGCTACCCAATGAGGTTGGTAAAGAACTAAATATTTTCGCCTCTAAGGTTAGGAATTGCGTAGAGTCTATTAAACTGATGAAAAGAACAGAGTTTTTATCTTCACCAGAGCTCTACACTGCGGTGTTGGTAAAATTGACACCGTTGTTGAGAGCTCGATTTGTCGACTACGCAGCTCCTAAACTTAATAGTGGGAAAACCAAGATCGAGCTGATGGCAGAATATCTCTCTCAAGAGGTGAGTTTGCATCTGCAACTGGCTTTCATACCCGATTTGCATCTTGACAAACATAAATCAGACAAATGTGTCAAAATTCATTCTTTGAACGATGTCATTTTGAGTAAAGAGGTTGGTGACGAGGAGATTAAACATGTGAGTACGCAACGGTCTTCCTCTATATACCCAGGCAAAACAGCGACATCTTTTCGAAAGTCCTCGAACTCTGTAGCTACTGTATGCTCCCTTTGTAAAGATGGTTGTCATTTTCTGATTGACTGTAAGAAATTTCTAGTTCTGAGCGTTGACGACAGGTGGCAGTATGTAGTTAATAATAAAATATGTAGGAAATGCCTTAGGCCCGCCTCTCACAACGTGTATACATGTAGGCGCATGCCTTATTGCAAGGCTCCTAGTTGTCATCGAGCTCGTAGTCATCACACGCTTCTTCATCGAGAACCAGAATGTTCTAATCACTTTGACTCTACATGTGTCCCATCTTCGTCTGTAGCACAGCCGAGTACTTCATTGAAGAAAGATTTCCCTGATGTGTCAGTGGCACATTCTTTCCCAGACTGCTCGCAGCTGTTGCCGGTGGTACTTAAGGTGGTACCTATCACAGTATCTGGTCCTCTAGGTAGCGTGGCTACGTACGCGCTGCTGGATGACGGTTCCACGGCAACACTAATAGATGAAGAAGTCGCAGCAGCTGTTGGTGCTCGGGGTCCTACTTCATCTATCAAGGTAAACTGCATAGGCGGTCTTTCAAAAGAATCTAAAATAAGTTTTGTCGATGTGACCGTAAAAGGTCAAAATAGTTCGGATTCACATGTGCTCAGAAATGCACGGGCTATTTCAAACCTGGGCATACGACCTCAGTCTATTTCTCTCGATGAAATTAAGGCTTTTACTCACTTGGCCGACATAGCACCTACGCTTTGTTACGAAAATGCAAAGCCTACAGTTTTGATCGGAGCCGATAACTGGCATCTTACGATTCCATTGTCAGTGCGTCGTGGTACTCGTCATCAACCGGTAGCAGTCGAAACTCTACTCGGTTGGGTCCTATTCGGTTACACTTCGAGTAAAACCGCTCCGGTCGACATTTTTAATCACGTAACAATGTCTCAGAAAACTGAAAATTCTTTAGACGAACTTATAAAACAACATTACAGTCTGGACTCTATTGGCATTACGAAAAAAGACTTTCCCTCTGAAAACGACAAACGTGCGTTCAACATTTTGCAAAGAACTACATGTCGCTTAGATTCAGGTCGTTTTTCTACCGGTTTATTATGGTGTGCTGATAATTTGAATGTCCCGGATAGTTACAATTTAGCACTGTCGCGCTTTCGGTCTCTCGAAAGGAAGTTTGAAAAAGATCCAGTATACGCAAAATTATACCGCGATAACGTAAATAGCACTATTGAAAAGGGTTACGCTGAACTTTGTGATGCCCCACCGAATCCTGACGGTGTCAAATGGTATTTGCCGCACTTTGGTGTTATTCACCCTCAAAAAAAGAAGCTGCGGGTGGTACACGATGCCGCCGCCAGAGTTATGGGTGTTAGCCTTAACTCATTATTATTGGCCGGACCTGATCTATTGCAACCACTGCTGGGAATCCTAATGAGATTCAGGGAAGGTTTAGTGGCGCTTACAGCAGACATTAGGGAAATGTTTCCGCAGACCAGGATTAGGGTAGAGGATCGCGATGCGCAGAGATTTCTATGGCGTAATACATCAGAAGAGCCTCTGCGTGAATTTAGAATGTCCTCGATGATTTTTGGTGCTGTCTCAAGTCCCTTTACAGCAATTTACCTAAAAAATCTTAACGCTGAGGATCATAGGCATTTGTTCCCGCTGGCGGCTGAAGAGATCATCACTAACCACTACATGGATGATTATTTGGGTAGTCTAAATACTGTGGAGGAAGCAGCTCAGCTAGCTCACGACATTGTAGAGGTGCACTCTCGTGCTGGATTGGAGATGCGGTCGTGGGTCTCAAACTGCAAGCAAGCACTTTCACGGCTTTCCCCTGAAGCTCGGGCTCCCGAAGTTCGTGAAGTTTCTTTAGGGCCGTCCAGCGAGCGCGTTCGTGTTCTGGGTGTCACATGGAATATATGCGATGACTCTTTAGTTTTCTTACGAGACTTACGTGATCAACCAGATCTTTTTACGAAACGGTCCATGCTCTCACACTTAATGAAGGTTTATGATCCTCTAGGCTTTCTAACGCCAATAATTATCCGCGGACGCATTTTGTTTCAGCAGACCTGGAAATTGGTAGCTGACTGGGACTCTATCCTTCCGGAACGTTTTATAGAATTGTGGAAGTCATGGTTCCGAGACTTAGTGGATCTATCTGTCGGGTCTATTCCACGTTGTTACGTAGATTGTAATGATCCTTGCGAGATTCAGCTCCACGTTTTTGCCGACGCGAGTGAGCTTGCGTATGCTTGTGTGGCTTATTGGCGCTTTCAATACCTTGACAAAAGCATAAAGCTGGCTTTGATCGCTGGCAAGGCAAGACTTACTCCTTTGAAGCCAGTCTCTATTCCACGTTTGGAATTACAAGCAGCCCTTATTGCCACTCGCCTGGCAACTTATATCCTGGAAGCTCACAGATACACAGTCGCATCTACTGTCTTTTGGAGCGACAGTGTAACCGTACTGAGATGGCTTCGAAGTGATGCTCGAACATTTAAACCTTTTGTGGCCCATAGAGTGGGTGAAATTCTAGAGACAACAAA
This sequence comes from Carcina quercana, assembly GCA_910589575.2. Taxonomy (NCBI): domain Eukaryota; kingdom Metazoa; phylum Arthropoda; class Insecta; order Lepidoptera; family Depressariidae; genus Carcina; species Carcina quercana. The sequence continues at coordinate 6,519,634 of OU342449.1, read as the reverse complement.
AGGACATCAATGGAGATATGTCCCAAGCTCTTTAAACGTTGCCGATGATGCTACCAAAACTAAATCTAAATTCGAAATTTCGTCACGTTGGTTTTCTGGCCCTGAATTTTTGACCAAAGCCGCGGCAACTTGGCCTAAGCTACCGTTCGATGAGCTCAACTTTCCACCTGTTCTGGATGAACTGAAACAAACAGAGCAGGTGGGAGTTATTGAAACCGCTGTATCGCTACCTTCACCGGTTGTGGCAGATATATCGCATTTTAGCGATTGGTTGCGTTTACTTCGCGCTACAGCTAGCATTTTTTTGGCTGCTAGATTATTTCGGCTTAATTTGGTTCAGACTATACCTCAAAATTACAAAATTCTAAATTCTTCTGATATGGATAAAGCGGAAAGAAACCTGCTCCTCAAGTCTCAACTGGATTCGTTTCGAGAAGAATATGAACACTTAAAATCAAGCTCTCCGTTTCCCAGCAGAAGTCCACTACGCAAATTGGACGTGACTATAGATGAAAATGGACTTCTAGTTTTATCCGGGAGGACTGCAGCTGTTCAAGTAAAATCTTTTCGACCAAATCCGATTGTATTAATTGCCAAGCATCCCGTCACGCAACTATTGATTGGCCATTATCATAGAAGATACGCTCACGCCAATATAGAAACAGTCGTAAACGAAATGCGTCAGAAATTTTACATTTTTGGATTGCGACCAGCTGTGCGGCGCTTTGTAAAAGCATGCTATTGGTGCAGGATACACAGAGGTTTGCCGTCTACTCCACCAATGGGAGATTTGCCTGCAGATCGTCTTGCCTTCGGCAGTAAGCCATTCACATTTACTGGCTTAGATTACTTTGGCCCTATCACTGTGACAATTGGACGGCGTAGAGAAAAGCGATACGTGGCTCTGTTTACCTGCCTAACGATTCGAGCGGTCCATTTGGAAGTTGTGAGTAGCCTTTCTTCAGATTCCGCAATTATGGCTTTACGTCGCTTCGTGGCCCGGCGCGGCTGTCCTACACGGATATATTCTGATAACGGCACAGCTTTTGTTGGAGCAGATACAACTCTCAAACATCTATATCAAGTGGATATGCAAACTGCAGCAAGTACATTACGTTTTGAGTGGCGCTTTATTCCCCCAGCCTCACCGTTCATGGGAGGATGCTGGGAGCGTCTCGTCCGTACCGTGAAGGTTGCGCTGAATGCGACGCTAAAGGAACGCTCACCTAGTGAAGAAGTTTTTTATACGCTTTTGTTAGAAGCGGAGGCGTTGGTAAATTCGCGGCCCTTAACGCACGTTTCCACGGAACCAAGCTCCGAAGAGTCCATCACACCGAACCATTTTTTGTTGGGGCAATCATCGCCATATTGGCCACTTGCTCGGGTCGATGACACAGATCTTATTCGAAGGGT